>OX422221.1:537061436-537668936 GCA_949130495.1 Sambucus nigra
AATAAGGTTTTAATATAAGACAAGAGGGCGACTATATAAAAAAAGTAACAAAATATCTTAGGGATCACAGCGGGATAAGGAAAAAAGTCCGTTAATCCGTTCTTTTAGGAAGTCAGTTTAAGAGAATATCTCTCTCTCTCTCTCTCTCTCTCTCTCTCTCCCTCTCTCTCTCTCTCTCTCTCTCTCTCTCTCTCTCATTTTTTGATGAAACTTCATGGAGATGATCTCCACAGTGAGAAGATCATATCCAATGTTTTTCATCAAAAAATTCAATTAAAAACCTGTTGAGATGAGGTAATATGTAAAAAAGGGTATAAATATACATTTTTGACCGTTGAAATTTGGCAATCATCTTACCCACTTTCTGATTGCATTTTTTGATGAAACTTCATGGATATGATCTCGACAGTAAAAAGATCATATCCATGAAGTTTCATTAAAAAAATCAATTATTCAAGTGGTTGGCGTAGACCCAAAATTTTAACGGTCGAAAATGTATATTTATACCTTTTTTTACATATTACCTCATCTCAACAGTTTTTTAATTATTTTTTTTTATGAAAAACATTGGAGATGATCTTTTCACTGTGGAGATCATCTCCATGAAGTTTAATAAAAAAATCCATTTTTTTACTAAAATTTTAGTATGAACCGGAGTCTGCACTTTAAGGAGTCCTAACAGGAGACTTTATATATATATATATATATATATATATATATATATATATATTAGTTTATGCCTGTGCCTGAAGGCACAACAAAATTTTTCAAAGTATGTAATCACAAAATGGCGAAAATTTCATTCCCCAACAAAAAAAATGTAATTTTAAAAATATTGATACATAATTTCTAAAGTCGTGCGGGTCATGACTCCCACTCGCATGCCTACAATACTTATTGCATTGTCGCACGAACAATAAATTTTAGGAAAGAAGATAAATATTGTACGTAAATAAAATAAAATATGACATTAATTGTATATGTAAATAAAATAATATTTGACATTAGTTTGATAAATTTGTGAATAAATGAACTTCCCATTCATCAACATTCATTTGTCATATTTGAAAAGAAAAAAAAGTGTGATGGAAGCATTGATTTGAGACAAAATAATTCCTATCAATGGCACTAACAAAGTTACACGATAAAGTAAAAATAATTGCTACCCAAAGTTGGGGATTTTCTTTTGCAAATGTGGGGCCAATTTTATGGATTTTCTCTTAGAAATGTCAGGCCAATGCCATGGTGGATTAATGTCATGGTGGATTCGAGTGAAACGACTTTCGCTGATGTTTGAGAACACATCATGAGTTCGATTAGAAAACAACCGTGGCCACTTTGTATTAGCATATAGTCAAAATGGGAGTTAACCCATGGCCACTCCATATTACAAATGTCTCAAACATAACAGGGGTAACAATTAAACAACAACAGTCAATGCAGAACAAAAGGATGAACATAACTACTAATTCTGATATTGATAACCCATTAACCAACCAATTCAGATTATTAGCCATAGCATGAGTTAATCCAATTTAATGTTATACAACATTCCAATCTTAGGCATAACACCTAGATCTTCTCATAAAGCATTAGGAAAAATGAATGGCCCTATAACTAAAAAATAATTCTACACATACTCGCAAATGGGATACAAACGGGGAACTCATTGACATGTATGCTTTGGTGGAATGTTATCATTTAATTCTGTGATGGACACATGTGGTTGCACATACACACCACTGTCTTAATCATCTTCAGTAAAGCATTTTGTTATTGGGATCCCGAAAGATAATGTCTTCCCCATGCCAGTCTTCGTGAAAAAATTAAGTCACACCCTTTATATGTGGGCAGTAACACAACTCTCCACATGATCATAGGAAAATTAAGATAAAAAAGAGATGTTGCACATGTATGAAATTCACCAAATCATTCCTTAGACAGTACTCTATTGTCACACCCCACCTAATTCTGGCGTCGACCACCACTAAAACAATGTCGGGCATGAGTAAATAAATACCATTCTTAGCATAAGACATATATGAGACATAAATAAATCATTCCATAAGATACATAATTGAATCAAACTCAAATGCTCATAAACAACTAAGCGATAAAAGATCCATCACATGCTAATTCCAATAATCCATTCTCCAATAAGGATTAAATAAAATCTGAAGTAATCCCAAATAAATCCTCTAAACAACTTTGGAACTGAATGGCCCAGTAAAACTCAAATGAAGTCTCATAATTAATACGAATTAAAAGGAAAATATAACTAAACTATGCCATGAAAGAATAACTCCAGCTGCACCTTCAAATGATAACTCCGATAAACCTATGCAGCTTATCCAATTCTAATCCTGAAAAATATTAGTCAACGCATGGGTCAGAGCCAAATCCCCAAGCAAGAATACATATTACTCCCCTCAAATACGATCTTTGAATCCAGACAGTAGCATTATACGCAATAAATCTCACAATAGAATATTTTAAATTAAATGGAATAATTTAAACACGATAAATAATAATTACTAACTACCCACAGAAATCCCATTTATAAAGGCACACCAATATGATTTCAAATTCCCAAGTTCCACGATGTTAATTTGATTAAATTAACCAGCTTTTATTATAACCTCATTTTTTATTATGGCAGTCCTCCCGCCTCGGGTGATTTCTTCACCAAAATACACGTCCCCTCGTCCAAACGCCGCCTGGACCATTTAAACTATCGGCCCTCGCTGATTGACGAGGTTCCACACACGACACGACATAAAACTCCGGCTGACCCGTTTAAACTATCGGCCCTCGCTGATTATGTCGCCAGTATATTTTAATACCCGTCTTATTATCTTAGGTATTAGTTCTCAATTTCTCAATTCACAATTTATAAATTACCCCACCCTTTTATCGACGTGAGATCCTCAAAATACCCCTTAGTCCCATTCCTAAGGGTCCCCAAGTTATCAATAGGTACTAGCCTATGTATAGGAGGATTTTCTAACATAAATCATTACCTAGTATCACACCTAGAATAACGTAATGACGATAAAGTAAAAATCATCCCACTCCCAACACAATAAAACCGTGATAATTTTCCCTCACTAGTCCTATTCCTAGAAGGCATTTTAAAATATAGGGAGACCAATAATACCCAACAACCCATAGTCACAATGATATTTAATAATACCAACAAGTCATACCAACAAGAATAATTAATCACCATATAAAACTACGCATTATAGTCCAATTCCATTAAATCTTTATTTAATTATCACAACGTCAATAATATTCCAAATAATCTCATTTAATTATTTTAAATTAACTATACCAAGTTGTTATCATATATACACCAAAAACCAAATTTTATTATCTCTACATGTATTACATGAGTTATACGCACCCAAAAGTCAATTATTTTAAAGATAGGGTTTTTTTACATGCAACCTACACCAATAAACCCAAAATCACACATGAATCCTACATACCCAAAGGGTTATGAATACTATTCAGATTAAAAGATTTTATAAAAACAACCCCATTATTAGTATCTACTTTTTCTAATTAAGTTACTAATTATTTTTAAGAAAACATGTAATTAAGTGTTTAGGCGACACTTAAAATGCACAATACTAAAGGAAAAGAATAGAGTATTCATGACTATAAAGATTGTGTTGAAAATCTGATTTTAAATCTGGATTGCTTGCGAAAAATTAGCAAAAGAGTGTTCTTGAACAAACTTGAATAAACTCCAATTAAGTCTCCCAAAACTTGTGGCAAAAATCCTGATTATGAAGAAGATTGATGATTATGGGTGAGAGGAAAAATATTTGGAAGTGTTCTCTGGTGAAAAACAGGAGAAATGTGATTATGAGAAGTCCCTCCACGGATTAATAAGGTTATATAGTGATTAAGAGTCCTAATCCTACTCAAATACTAAAAACAGCTTACTGGTCACGTTTTCTGGGAGGGTCGATCGATCGACCCCCAGGCGTCGATCGATCGATCGCCTCCAAAAACTGACAGATCGACCTAAAAAATATAAGGGACAATTATTTCCAAAAATCATATAAAATCCATTTTAACTCCAATTTTTATTTCTGCTTGAAGTTTTATTCTTCTAAAATCATATCCAACATATTTAGCCAATAAAAATCAATAAATTCAAAATTTTATTTTTCCCGAAAATTCTAATTAATTAATTAAATGATAAATAAAAACACGGGGTGTTACACACTTCCCCACTAGCAAAGAATTTCGTCCTCGAAATTAGACGAAGCACACACATCAACACATAAATATCACAAAAAGAAAATAAGGCTCATATATGCCTACCCCTAGAAACAATAATTGAGCACCCATACACCCAATCCTATGCACACTTCCCCACGAACAATAAAGTAATATATATTTCTTATATGCATACGCATAACTATGAAAATAACGGTGTACCACACGCTCTCACAAATCCCCCACTCGATCCTATATCCGAAAGTCATCAAAATCCTAACATCCTTAAATTAAATCTCAACATAAAAAATCGATACATACGATAACTAACCTCTGTACTAAAATCTCCAAAATAATTATCGTCTCCATAATCCATCCAAAGGATCCACATATCAAGCCGACTAATTTTAAACTCAATGCCTACAACGTCCTTAACTCCAAACTTCACATCACCATGAAACACATTTAACATGTATACTAGAACCTCTACCTTAAGAAGTACAAATAAACTAAGGGAATTAAATATCGGCAATGCAGAAGATAAACGGACTCATAACCTACGAGACCTAAGACCATGCTCTGATACCATCTGTCACACCCCGCCTAATTCTGGCGTCGGTCGCCACCAAAACTATTCTGGGCGTGAGTAAATAAATACCATTCTTAGCATGAGACATATATGAGACATAAATAAACCAGTCCATAAGATACATAATTGAATCAAACTCAAATGCTCAAAAACAACTAAGCAATAAAAGATCCATCACATGCTAATTCCAATAATCCATTCTCCAATAAGGATTAAATAAAATCTGAAGTAATCCCAAATAAATCCTCTAAACAACTTTGGAACCGAATGACCCAGTAAAACTCAAATGAAGTCTCATAATTAATACGATTGAAAAGGAAAGTCTAACTAAACTATGCCATGAAAGAATAACTCTAGCTGCACTTTCAAATGATAACTCCAATAAACTTATGCAACTTCTCCAATTCTAATCCTGAAAAATATTAGTCAACGCATGGGTTAGAGCCAAATCCCCGAGCAAGAATACACACTACTCCCCTCAAATAGGATCCTTGAATCTAGACAGTAGCATTATACGTAATAAATCTCACAATAGAATATTTTAAATTAAACGGAATAATTTAAACACGATAAATAATAATTACTAACTACCCATAGAAATTCCATTTATAAAGGCACACCAATATGACTTTAAATTCCCAAGTCCCACGATATTAATTTAATTAATTAACCAGCTTTTATTATAACCTCATTTTTTATTATGGCGGTCCTCCCGCCTCGGGTGATTTCTTCACCAAAATACACATCCCCTCGTCAAAACGCCGGCCGGACCGTTTAAACAATCGTCCCTCGCTGATTGCCGAGGTTCCACACATGACACGACATAAAACTCCGACTGACCCGTTTAAACTGTCGGCCCTTGCTGATTATGTCGCCAATATATTTTAATACCCATCTTATTATCTTAGGTATTAGTTCTCAATTTCTCAATTCACAATTTATAAATTACCCCACCCTTTTATCGACGTGAGATCCTCAAAATACCCCTTAGTCCCATACCTAAGGGTCCCCAAGTTATCAATACATCCTAACCTATGTATAGGAGGATTTTCTAACATAAATCATAACCTAGTCTCATACCTAGACTAACGTAATGATGATAAAGTAAAAATCATCCCACCCCCAACACAATAAAGCCATGATAATTTTCCCTCACTAGTCCTATTCCTAGAAGGCATTTTAAAATATAGGGAGAGCAATAATACCCAACAACCCATCGTCAAAATGATATTTAATAATACCAACAAGTCATACCAATAAGAATAATTAATCACCGTATAAAACTACGCATGATAGTCCAATTCAATTAAATCTTTATTTAATTATCACAACGTCAACAATACTCCAAATAATCTAATTTAAGTTTTTTAAATTAAATATACCAAGTTTTCATCATGTATACATCAAAAACCAAATTTTATTATCTCTACATGTATTACATGAGTTATACGCACCAAAAAGTCAATTATTTTAAAGCTAGGAATTTTCTACATGCAACCTACACCAATAAAACCCAAAATCATTCACGAATCCTACATACCCAAAGGGTTATGAATATTATTTAGATTAAAGGATTTTATAAAAATATCCCCATAATTAGTATCCACTTTTTCTAATTAAGTTACTAATTATTTTTAAGAAAACATGTAATTAAGTGTTTAGGCGACACTTAAAACGCATAATACTAATGGAAAAGAATAGAGTATTCATGCCTGTAAAGATTGTGTTGAAAATCTGATTTGAAATCAGGATTCCTTTCGAAAAATTAGCAAAAGAGTGTTCTTGAACAAACTTGAACAAACCCCAATTAAGCCTCCCAAAACTCGTGGCAAAAAGCTTGATTATGAAGAAGGTTGCTGATTATGGGTGAGAGGAAAAATATTTGGAAGTGTTCTCTAGTGAAAAACTGGAGAAAAAGTGATTATGAGAAGTCCCCCCATGGATTAACAAGGTTATATAGTGATTAGGAGTCCTAATCCTACTCAAATATTAAAAACAGCTTGTTGGACACGTTTTCTGGGAGGGTCGATCGATCGACCCCTAGGCGTCGATTGATCGATCGCCCCTAAAAACTGAAAAATATAAGGGACAATTATTTCCAAATATCATATAAAATCCATTTTAACTCCGATTTTAATTCCACTTGAAGTTTTATTCTGCTAAAATCATAACCAACATATTTAGCCAATAAAAATCATTAAAATAAAAAATTTATTTTTCCCAAAAATTCCAATTAATTAATTAAATAATAAATAAAAACATGGGGTGTTACATCTATAATTAGCAACCTCGAAAGCATGCAACGGGGGATGATAAAATGCAAAAAAAAAAGAAAAAAAATAAATACAGGGAAGATTTGTTATGTTATAAACAATATAATTTGTAACCGATATAGGATTATTTTATGAATACAACTAATTTATCGCCAATACAATTCTTGACGTTCACACCATACATGTTTCACTGTCATCTGTGAAAAGTGAGCAAGCAGACGAAACATATTTGTCAAACAAAGAATATAATACATGTTCGATAGAAACAAATAAATAAAATATAAACGATAATGTCCAAATAGTAGTTTATACATAATATCTAATTTCAAGCATAAACATCTTAAAAGGCAGTACTAACACAACAACGGCAGCACTAAAGAGCTCTAGGTCCATGTTTTGTTGTTCCTATGGAGTGGCAAGAGAAACACGCATTCTTTAGATCATCCAAATAGCATATGTCCGATTCTTGATTAAAAAGAGACGTAGACATAATCAAATGGAGAAGTTTACATTAGTTGAAACTTTTAAGAATTGTATGCATTAAAAACTGGAACTGTAGGAGGGTAGTGAGACTGGGGTCTATGAATAACTGGAAAGGGTGAGGCATGACCTACTCTAATGGACACTTCCTGCAAGGTCTTCAAGGTCTTCTGGTGCAACTTCTCAAGAAACTTTCTCCTTCTGGTAACAATGGAACTCAAGCTTCAACTCACTCCCTGCAAGAAGATGAACTTACCAAGAGGTCTATTTATACTAGGGCATTAGGGATGAGTTGACATTTTTGGGCGCCAAAATTGAGAGGGTTGGTGGGGAACAATGTCTAAAGTGTACCATTTGTCCCTATCTGCAGGCAACCCTCCCTGTCCCGTCCTGCAGGCGCCACCTGGCATCGACCAAAGTCAAAAAGTACATATGTCCCCTAATGAAGACAAAATATCAGATTTGGTAATTATCTTTTGAAATGGTAACTTGTGGTGCAATTTTGAAAATCTTGAGAGAGGAGGCCGTAAGGACTCCTTTCCTCTAAAATTGTCATTTTTCTTGAGAGGGACCTTGAGGACCCCTTCTTCTGGAAAAGTCATTTTCTTATAAAGAGTATATTTCATATAAGTAGCCAGCTCTTTGGCTTCTCACTTCACTTCTTACCAAGTGTGATGTGTGTGTAGTCTTAAGTGACTTATGGGTCTTCCTACTAGTATTCTCTCAATCCTATAGTGCTAAGTGGTTGAGCTTGCTCAACATACCTTGTCCCTTAGGCGCTAAGCCAAGACTCCCAGGAGGTACCAACTAGCTTGCTTAAGCCCTGCTTGCTCAACTATGCAACTTGTACAAGAAAGCAAAGTGTTAATACTATTGTTCTTTTAAAGAATGACGTGTCATGATGGGGAGTTGCTTGTGGTAGGCACTCCCTCATCCTGTCCACCCTAGGTGGGTTCCTTCTCAATATGAGTTTCTGCCGAAACCCTTGCGGTGGCACTTCTCAATCTTGAACTTATGCGGTGGCCCTTGCGGGGCACCTCTTGAGTGTCATTTCTGCAGTGACCTTTCCAGTGGCAGTGACCCTTGCAGTGGCACTTCTTAATCTTGGACTTTTGCGATGGCCCTTGCGGGGCACCTCTCAAATGTCATTACTGCAGTGACCCTTGCAGTGGAACTTCTCAATCTTGGACTTCTGCGATGGTGACCCTTGCGGGGCACCTCTCGAATGTTATTGCTGCTCTGACCTTTACAGTAGCAGTGACCCTTGCAGTGGCACTTCTCAATCTTAGACTTCTGCGGTGGCCCTTGCGGTGGCCCTTGCGGGGCACCTCTCGAATGTCATTAATGTAGTGACCCTTGCAGTGGAACTTCTCAATCTTGGACTTCTGCGGTGGTGGACCTTGCGGGGCACCTCTCGAATGTCATTGCTACAGTGACCCTTGCAGTAGCAGTGACCCTTACAGTGGCACTTCTCAATCTCGGACTTCTGCGGTTGCCCTTGCGGGGCACTTCTTGAATGTCATTGCTACAGTGACCCTTGTAGTGGTAGTGACCCTTGAAGTGGCACTTCTCAATCTTGGACTTCTGCGGAGGTGGCCCTTGCGGGATACCTCCCGAATGTCATTGCTGCAGTGACCCTTGCAGTGGTAGTGAGCCTTGAAGTGGCACTTCTCAATCTTGGACTTCTACGGCGGTGGGCCTTGCGGGGCACCTCTCGAATGCCATTAATAGAAAAAGTATTTTTATTTTACTTCTTTTTTATAGGTAGACACCCTTCTACATTAGCCCCTCGTGCAAAGTTTTTTTCGTTGGGTAGACTAAAAAAACTTTGTACGCCATAATGTCAATTTTAACAATTATATATATATATATATTTTTTTCTTTTTTTTGAGGGACCCTAGGATCATTAAGTGCGGTGTCCCTTTATCCGAGGTTTTTAATTTTTTAGAACCCACACGTCAGTGTTGGAACTGTCATCTCATCATTTGGGAAAAAAGGTCATCACCTTTTTTGCCTTCCCGCACATTTTCCCATTCTAATGTTAAAAAACATAAGGCCCTTTCCTTGGGCTCTTTCGTCTTCTTCGAAAAACCTCATAGGGTCTTTGGGTTTGTAGTGAGAGAAAGTGAGAGCAAAGAAATTTAAAACACCATAGCCCCATTCTCTTTTTTGTTGCTTTAGCTTTTTCAAACACACCATTAATGGCTTCTAATCCATCCAATACCTCTTCAAACGTGAACCCCTCATAGTCCTCTTCAAATGTGAACCCCATTAATGGCTTTGCCTTAGACGCGGAGGGTACCTCATCTGTCAGAACCCGTATTGGAGAGAGGGGGTTCTTGACAGTTAGGATTTTTGGAGGTAGGGCGTCTCGACCCTAGATTATGTTGTGGGTTCCTCGTCTGTCAAAACTCGTGTTGGAGGTAGGGGGTCTCGACCCTAGATTCTATTTCGGGGTCCTCATCTGTTAGAACTCGTGTTGGAGGGAGGGGGTTCTCGATAGTTGGGATTTTTTGAAGGGAGGGGTATCTCACTTATCATGGCTACTACTAAGGGTTCACCGTGAGTGTAACCCACATCCCAGGGTTCCTCGTAGATTACCTTGGATTCTACAAACACCCAAGTTGTTTTGGGTGAGGGTATCTCGACATATGCTCGCGCTGGCAGTGACTCCTCACGTGTTGCCTCAAATACGGAGGGTACCTCGTCGAGCCAATCATTTATGGATGGGGGTGTCTCAGCATTTGGAAGTATTACAAAGGAGTCCTCGCCGTTTGATTTTTCTTCTTTGGGTGTCTCAAAACCTGCCTATGTTGGGCAAGCCGCTAGCTGTGATAGGGGAGATCGGGTGTCTCGACACCCGCTTCTATTGGTGTTGGTTCCTCACACTTTAGTCTAGACATGGGGGATTATTGGCGTCACCCAACCAAGGGTTCCTCTCCAAGTCAACCATTGGCGACTGGGGGTGTCTTGACCTCTTGTCACATCGAGGGATCCACGACCCAGGGTGTCTTGACCTCTTGTGGCGTCGAGGGTTCCACTTCATTTTTTGTCAGCAGGGACATCCATGATCTATTTCTCGAAGTCCCTACCAAGATGAGTTCTTTTCTTGAGCCAATGACTCTTGGTAGTTTATCAGTTACGTCATCCTCTTCTCAGGCGTGGAATGACTATATGCGCATTCGCCAAGGGCGGGATTTTGGTATTTATCATCGTGCTCCTTTTTTTGGTCCTGCTGACAGCTTCATGGTGTCACTTTTCGAATTTGGGGAAAAAAATTTTGACACTATTCTCGACCGCTCTCATGTGGGGTTAAGTGAGTCTGCTGATTTCCCTACTATTTCTCCAGACTCCATTCTCCGAGTCCGCGTCGACCGCGGTGACTTTCCTTATTCCAATGTTGAGGTTAAAGCTAGGGGGTCCCATGGTGGAGTGGGCTAGCTGGGTTGACTATGTTCTGAGCATTCCAGATTATGTGGCTAGTCTTAGGGAGGTGGGTCTTTTTACTGCAGTCAGCAGCCTGAAGTCTTTCACCATATCTAAGCATATTTCTTCGCTCAATCTTTTATTAACTCGATGGAGTATGGAGTCCCACAGATTTGTCACATGCTGGGGTGACTTTACTATCACTCTTGAGGATGTATGTGAATTGTATGCTCTTCCTTTGTTTGGGCAACATGTTTTTTCTGATGATTCTGAGAATTCTTTAGAGCAAGAGATGGTGGGGGAGCTACAGTTAGCTCTCAGTGAGTGCTCAAAGTATGTAGCTATAAATATAACGGGTCATTCCAAGCATTCCTTTGCCAAATGGCAAAGGTACTAGTTCAGAGATTTCGAGCAGTTGCAGAAGGGGGAGTCTTCCCGCACAGTCCCCAGAACCCAGGATGGTCCCAAGCTCCACTCTCCTTCACATTTGGCTGCTTTCTTGGTTACATTTCAGACTCGGTTCCTTCTGCCAGGTAAGCCTTAAGATTCCCCTCGCGAATTTCTTTTTAGATTGGCTGTACGGTTATCTCATGGCAGGTCAGTACCTATGGCCGCCTTGACTTTGGATTCTCTTTACACCTGGATGGACCAAGCACATATAGATGTAGAGAGGTCTTGCGGTTGGTATGATGTTGTTAATTATGAAAATGCTGCTTTCTTGATGGACTTTTTATTTGAGCACTTCGCCCACTTTACTCCGGGGACTCACGCTTGTCATAGTGATGCTGCGCGACTTCTCCGATGGCACAAAAAAATTCCGAAGAAATCTTTGGGAATATTGATTGATGATGTTGAGGAGTTTCAGTTTCGGCCTTATACCAAGCGTCCTGGGGGAACTTTCAGCTGGCTTTCTTTCCCTGGCAATGGTGGGACTTTCTATTGCCCTTCAGTAGTGGGGTCTGTTTCCACCTATCCTCAAATTAATGTGGTGATGATGCTCTTACCAAGCCACCTCCCTTCTTGGACCGAGTTAGGTCCGTGTGCTGAATCTTATCATTCCGAGAGGGCAAGATGATAGTTTGGCTATGATCATGGCGTTAACATCCCTCCCCTTCCAACCTACAACGATCCTTGTGAGGCATTTTCAGAGGCGTGTGATAGCTTCACTCTTCGGGGATTGTTCCGTAGAGTCAGTGGTTTGGGTGGTCTCTATGTGCCTCCCTGCGATTGTCATCCTTTGTTTTGTTCATCTTGGTTCCTTCTTTGGCAGCAACAGGTTCGTCTTATCCAAGAATGTGTAGTTGACACCCCTCATCTTGGTTCCTTCTTTAGTTGTGTATGCTGGTATTTCCTTGAAGCTTTCATCTGTACACCATACTGGCACGAGGACCACTTTCATGTCATCTCCTTCTGCTCAGGTATGCTTCGCCATTCTTGTAAATTTCACTGCACCCCCCTTTTTTTTCTTTACTCCTTCCTTTTATTTACTCATTTACAATGTGTAGGGGGTTGTGCCTTCCAGCATTGTCACTTCATCTTCTCTTCTTTCGGCAGTGGGCACTTCTACAGCTGAGCCCCTGGGCACCTCCTCATCTAAGGTATGTATTATTGTTTTTGAATGTTTGTTTCCTTTCGATAGCAGGTCCTCATGACTTTTGGATTTTTTTCTCAGGGAGGGACTCTTCCCTTACCTGATATTATTATCCCCGATTGTCCTCTTCGGGGAGGATTTTTATCCCCCGAGTCTTCATATCTATGGACGGCAGACCCTTGGTTCAGGTAATTTCTCGCGGCCCCATATTTACTGTGGCCTCAACTATGAGCCTACACTTCAGGTTAGGCCTTTTCCATTCGGGCATAGAGTCTATTTTCCTTCGAACATGTGATGAATAACACATTTTCATTGTTTGCAGGCTATCAGCACAGCCCCTACTACGTCGACCGTCCTTTTCCACTCTTCCCCTCTAGATGGGGCCCAAGTATTTTCATATTTTCTTATTTGTAGATTTCTTGTCTATCCAGTTTGTATTTATCATGGCCCTCTTTCTCTTTCGTTGCAGTTATCTCTTGGTGCTATTTCGATGGTGGCTCCTGTTATTGTCTCTTCAGCAGCCCCTATACATGGGCCCGCTTGCCCTATTATCAGTCCCCTTTAGGTAGCTATCTTTGCTGTGCCATTGAGGAATTCCCATCTCCCCTTATTAGTTGAGATATTTTTTTTGCATGAGATAGGTGATTTATTAACTCTTGCCCTTTTTTCTCCTTCGCAGCCTTGCATGTCCATTGCTACTGCCGTTGCTGAGGTTGTTCTTTCGAAAGCGCCTGAGGTTGAGGTAGATTCTTTAGGAGAATTGTTACTGAGATAGCCCCTGCAGGAGCACCCGATATTGAGGCCACTTCTTCAGAAGCGCTGGTCACTGAGACAGTCCCTGCAGGAGCATCAGCCAGTATGGTGGCCCTTGTGGGAGTTCCCGCACCTCCTCTTTTGACCATTAGGGAGAGCGTTATTCAGGTACAGTGTATAAGTGTGTCCACTTTCCCAATGTCATTTTTTATGTCTTTATTATTTTGTTTAAATTGTGCAAGCATTCCCATCGTCTCCCTTATGGCATTGTTTCTAGGTGAGTGAGGTTGCTCCGATGACTATGGAGTCTGATAAAGTTGCTCCGATATTTGTAGAGTCTGAGAGTGGGATGGCTGTGAGAGAGGTATTAAACTTGCATACTCCCTCTTTTTACTATTCCCTTATTTTCTTCTTGCGTATACTGTGCAAGCATTCTCATTTCACATTTGTCTCATTATTTCCAAGTGCATGAGAGTACTCCGATGACTGTGGAGTCTGGCAGTGGGGCAACTGCGAGAGAGGTATTAAACTAGCATACCCCTCTTTTTACTATTCCCTTCTTTTCTTCTTGTGTATACTGTGCAAGCGTTCTCATTTAACCTTTTTCTCATTATTTCCAGGTGTATGAGAGTACTCCGATGACTGTGGAGTCTGGCAGTGGGGCAACTACGAGAGATGTATTAAACTAGCATACCCCTCTTTTTACTATTCCGTCTTTTCTTCTTGCATATACTGTGCAAGAATTCTCATTTAACCTTTGTCTCATTATTTCCAGGTACATGAGAGTACTCCGATGACTGTGGAGTCTGGCGGTGGGATGTATGTGGAGAGAGATCATAGTTCTGAGGTCACTCCCTTGGTCGGTGACAGTGATTCTGGTGGAGAGTCTTCTTTCCTCCCTTCTGAGGTGGGGTCTCTCTACTCCGACGGTGATGGCGAAGTGGAGGATGCTGCGAAAATTGCGGGTAGACTATGGCGTGAGGAGTTACCAGGATGATTCAGGACACATGAGCATCAGCTCTTGGATCTCATCTTAGAGCACCATCCCGAGACATTCACTTCTCAGAGTATACTTCAGATTGACAGTCTCACGGCCTTCAACTCGAAGGCTCTTTCCAGCCATGTTCATGAGTTCTTGGCTACCTCCCTTGCTAAGCTGACTAGCTCTTCCATTTCACTATTCTTGGATGCTCCCTATGACTTGCAGCAGTTCTATAATTTTCATTTGGATTGGCTTAAAGCGAGGATTCGCCCCTTTCTGAGTGTTCCTTTTCGGAAGATATTGAGATTTCACACTTCCCGACAATCTAGAGTTGAGCAGCGGCAGGCTGAGGCCACGAGAATCCGAAATCAGATCGCATTACTATAGGTAAATCTTGCCAGACTCGAGTCTGGCGATGAGGAGGACGAGGATAAATTCATCAGGTTGGAGGAAGAGTTTCTGCGAGAGGCTGGTCCGTCGTATGCCGGCGCCATCGCTCATGATGATATATTTTTTTTGTTTTTAGCGGATTGACTACTTCTTGCTTTGTAATGCTCAAAATGTTATGCGTACATCGCTGATCCTTCATGGATGAGACACTTATTTTTTTCTGCACTTTCCTTTTCCCTTGTTGTCCCTTTATAGTGTGGGTGTTTGTTTTATATGAATTGCTCTAATTTCTGTGAGCATTTAGTCTATTGATGGCTGCCCCATATACTGCGGGGTACTTGCATTAATATGAAAAGTTATGTATATATATATTGTATATATTTTTCAAAAAAGCACCTCTTATAGCTGTGAGGTATTTGCATGCTACTGTCTTGGATTGTCCCTCCTGTCTGTGGGGGTATTCCTGCATATTACTACTTGCATTCGTAAAGGCCAGGTTGGAGGGGGGGGTGACCCCTTGTCCCTTTCCAAAAAGTTTGGTTTTATTGAAAACTATTTGAATTATCTAGCCGCTAGTCTTTGGGTGCGTTGCTCTATATTCTCTTTAAGAGATTCACTGTTCTTTGAAATTTTAAAGATAAGGAATTTGACCCCCCTCTATTTTTTCTATTAATTTATGTCTGGGGAATTTGCTGGTATACTTTCTCTTAGGGTGGATTTACCTCCCAAGTGTAGTGAGCAGATTTCCTAATTTTTGTGTACTCTCTTCTAACTTTATAGGGAGTATATATATATTTATGTATATACATATAGATGAGTAAGAAAATCAAACATCAATAATGACAGAAGTGTTGATATTTCATTTCTTTACTTTTGTGTGTTGTTTACAATGTGGTATTGCTCAAAAGAAGTTACAAAAAAGCACTTTTCTGGTATAGGAGCAATTATGAAAATCCATTACAGACATGCAAAACACAAACAAAACTTGTTAGCTATTACTAAGCATAGTACCTCTTCAGCCAATTGCAGTTGATGGACTGGAGGCAATCACTCTCTGGTTTTGATATTTGGTAGTAGCCCGACTTCCCCACTCCTCTGACAACAAAGGGGACTTCCTAGTTAGGTTTGAATTTTTATGCTGACATGCTACGGAGATGATGAGTTGATGCTCACAGGACTAAATCTCCCACCTGGAACTCTCTAGGCTTGACTAAGTTCTCATAGGCCCTGAAGAGTTACTGAGTGTAGACTTTGAAATTCTCTCTTGCCTTGTCCCTATGCTCGTCTAGCACCTCCAGTTGCACATGCCTTAGGTCAGGGATGAGCCCATTCCTAAGAGAAATTCTGGCTGAGGGTACCGCCAACTTTACTGGTAGGACAACTTTGGTCCCGTATACCAAAGAGAACAGAGTAAACCCTGTCGATTTTCTTTTCGAAGTACGGTAAGCCCATAACACCATAGGTAACTTCTCATCCCACACCCCCGGTATGTCCTCCAACATTTTCATCAAAATGTTTATCAGGGTCTTAGTGGTAGCCTCTGCTTGGCCATTGCCCTTGGTGTAGGAGATGGTTGAGCTATTATGCACAATTTTATATTTGTCTGTGAGGAGGGGCATCTCCTTGCATACGAATTGGTTCCTATTATCTGTTAAGATTATATTGGGTATATCGAACCTGCATATCATATACTCCTTTATAAACTGGGTTACCACTAGGGCAGTGACTCTCCTTAGTGGGATGGCCTCCTCCCATTTGGTATACAATTATGTAGCCACAATGATAAAAGCCTACCGTGAGAGGCTGGGGTGATCTTTCCCACTAGGTCGAACGCCCATGTATAGAAGGGATAAGGAGCTGCCAAGCTTTGCAGGCTGACAGAAGGAGCATGAACCATGTTTCCATGAACTTGGCATGCTTTACATTTCTTCACGTATCTAATGGAGTCAGCCTCCATGGTTGGCCAGTAGTATCGCAGCGTCTTCAGTTGATCATACAGTTTGGCACCTCCCATGTGGGAGGGCTCATGAGCTTCTTTCAGCACCCTTTCCACATCCTCTTTGGCTACGCACCTTAGTGCCTTCTCATTGTACCCCTTCCTATATAACTCTCCCTCGACCAAGTAGAAATGGGCTATCCTTTTTCTGAGGTAAATTTCATCCGCTCTCTCGACGGGCAGCTCCCCATTATTCAGATATGCTAGGTATGGCTGTCTCCAATCTTTGAAGGCTTCCACAAATTTAGCTTCTGTCGGCTGGTCAAAATTATCTTGGCACTTTAAACAACTTTATTACAAGCTGGCCGCTTCTGCGCTCATGGCAGGACAATAATACCTACCTCGCTGCAATCGTCTATAAAGGGGAACATCAGTATCTCCGTAGTGCTTTTGGTGCATTTCTATTAACCTCTCCTTGGCTTCTTGCTCACCGACACACCTTGCCAGAAACCCTCCAGGACTCTTGTAGTAGAAGGTTCCTTGTAGCACATGATAGTTGGCTAACTCTAAAATTTTCATTGTCCCTTATCTAGTTTCAAGTTGCTTCTCCACCAGATGCCTCCAATCTTCTATCTCGTCACTTGGGAATAAATATTTTACAGTAGTGGGTACTGTTCCCCGCCTCACTGTGATGGTTGCTTTAGACTCCTCCATATCCAGCTTTTGTGCTATGGTGGCGAGCGCATCAGGGTGCCTATTCATCGTTCGCGCCTTCCTTTCTGTAGTTACTTCTTAGAATTGTCCCAGCAACCTTTGGATGATGTGTTTGTAAGGAACTAAGTTGGAGTGCTTAAGGGAGAACTCCCCATTGACCTGCATCACTACCAAATTGGTGTCCCCTCGTATGCACATTACCCTGACCCGTCTTCTGAGTGCCTCCAACATCCCTAGAACGAGGGTTCCGTACTCAACTTCATTATTTGAGCATTTAAAATCTAACTTGAAGGAGAGAGTGATCTTCTCCTTCCCATCTGACAGTATGATGCCAGCTCCACCTGTTCCTTGAGCACTGGAACCATCAAACTCCATAGACCACCTCTTCACCTCTTCCGCCATGCATGCTTGAAATCTCTCTCCGGGTAGCTCTTCACTACGTGGTTCAAAACCTCCACTTGGGAAGTGGGCCAGCAGATCTGCTACCGCTTGGCTTTTAATGGCCATGGGCACTACACATTTTAGTTCATATTCTAACAAGATCAAAAACCACCTTGCTTCTCACCCCACGAGTATAGTCCGTGCGAGGAGGTACTTGATGGGATCACACTTGGTGACTATGTGGACTGTGAAGGCTAAAAGATAGTGTCTCAACTTCTGGGCTACAAATACCAATGCAAGGCAGTGTCTCTCAACACTGGTGTACCTCGATTCTATTCCAGAGATTACTCTTGATAGGTAGTAAACCAACTTTTCCACTCCTTCTTTCTCTTGCGCCAACAGGGCCCCTATCGATCTCTATGGAGAAGTGAGGTAGAGCAGCAGTGGTGCTCCAGCTTCAGGGGGAATCATTGTGGAAGGAGAGGCTAGGATTTCTTTAATCTTTACAAACACTTTCTCCTATCTCTCTCCCTAAACCCACTTGGCTTTGTCTTTTAGTAGGGGCGCGAACGGATGAGTTACTTCTGCCAGCGCAGGTATAAACCTCCACAGGTAGGATACCTTTCCCAGGAATCTCTTAAGTTGCCTCTGACTCTTGGGCGGTGGCATCATCACAATTGCTTTCATCTTCTCTGCATCCACTTGCACCCCTTGTCTATTCACAACAAAACCTAAGAATTTCCTTGCAGTAACCCCAAAGGCACACTTTGAGGCGTTCATCCTCATCTTATACCGGCGGCACCTTTCGAATACTCTCCTAAGATCTTGTATATGCTTGCTTTCTTTCTTAGATTTCACCACTAGGTCATCCACATAGAATTCTAGTATATCATGAAATAGGTCGTGAAAAATTACCATCATGGTCCGCTGGTATGTGGCCCCGGCATTCTTTAATCCAAAGGGCATGACTGTATAGTGGAAGTTCCCCAATGGTGTGAGGAAGGCAGTCTTTTCCACATCAGCAGGGTCCATTTTAATCTGGTTGTAGCCAACGTACCCATCTATGAAGCTATACATCTCATTTCCCGCGGTGGCGTCCACTAAGCTGTCTATACTTGGTAGTGGGAATTCATCCTTAGGACATGCCCTATTCAAGTCACGAAAATCTACACAGATTCTAATTTGGCTTTTGTCTTTTTTTGCCACTGCCACTATGCTGGAAAGCCATATGGGGTGCTATATAGGCTTGATGAACCCTGCCGCTAACAACTTCTCCCCCTCAGCTTTTATCTTCAAGTCAAGGTCTGCTTCGTATGTATGTGTGGATTGTCTTACCGGAAGGGCATTTAGAAGGATGTTCATATATGGGAGCTCACTTCTGCATCTATTCCTGGCATCTCCATGTACTTCCACGCAAATACATCAGTGAACTCTCTAAGTAGCCCAATGAGCTCTTCCTTCTGCTTCGGTTCTAGACACTTGGAAATTAGAATGGGTCTACTCTCACCCCCTTCTGGCCCCAACTTGATTTCTTCCAATTCTTGTAGCTGTTCGGTGGGTCCATCTTGCATGCATTCCATAGTTTTTCTGGTTCCTCGACATGCTCAACGATATGGGATTCATCAATAATAAAACATTCAGGAGTCGGGTCGATGCTCTCATCCCAGAACACCGCTCGCGCAGACCGTTATAAGCGGTAGATGATCTTTCCATCAGGCAAGACCACTTTCTTGCAAGTTAGAGGAGGCCCAGCCACCTCCTCTACTTTCCTCTTGCCTTTTTCCATGTGGGGAATCATCCTCCCCCCTAGACGGTCATGAACAGATTTCTTCTTTGGGACACTTCCCTCAGCTACCTTGATCCCTTCTAGCTTTCTTGCAGAGACCTTTCTTTCCTGATCTAACTTAGTGTAGAAAGAAGCATCCACTAGGTGGGCCTCCTCAACGGCGAAGGGTCTCTGCGTGGCCTTGATCACTATCTCTGTACCTCTAATGTTTGTCTTTTCACATTGATGGTAGTTGGAAGGCACTATGCCATGAGTGTGTATCCATACCCTTCCAATGAGTGATTGGTAGCTAGTGTTAGCATTAATAACATGAGACTTGATATGGGAGGTGAAATTTCCCAACTTGATTCCCGCATTCACGTATCCAATAGACTGCATTCCGGCATTGTCGAATCCAGAAATTACTAGTGGTACCGGAACCACCTTCCCCTGGTCAATTCCTGTTTCATACAATGTAATGATGGGCATGATGTTAATAGATGCTCCCCCATCCATTAATGCCCTGGGGAATGAGACTCCATTAACTATGGCTGTAACATACAGCAGGCGGTTGTGGAAGTGAGGCACCAACCTATCTACTTCTGAAAACACCACTTCAGAAGTATACTTCTTAATCATCCTTCCGATTGGCCCCTGCCAATTTAGCGAAGGATCTCCACGCTGCTGCACTACCTCCAAGACTTTCCTCGTGATGGATACCCTTGTATCGTACTTTACCCCTATCTGGTCAAAAAACCACTTGAACTTGGGGCTCCTTGCGATGGCCTCGCATTCGAAATCTAGGTCCACCTCATACGTCTGGGCACTGCAGATATATTCTGCCTCAGAGGTCCCTCCCTCATCTAGGGCGAGAATGACATCTACCTCGCCTTCCGAGAAGGTCGCTTCATCAATTTCCCCACTTCCATCTTCTGGTTCCGGAGTGAAGAACCACTCCTCTTCCTTTCTTTCTAGCTCAAGTCTGCTTAGTGATAAATTTTCTAACTGCTCGCTACTCTCCCACTTCATCAGACTTTTGTAGCTTCTTCGTCATAGGAAACTATCATGTTGGCAGTGCCAAAGTGATGTGCAGGAAGTGGGTTCTCGTTAACATCTGCAGGTTGTATCTGCAAGGTACCATTAGCCACCTGCTCACCAATGATCCTTCGCAAGTAGTAACAATCTTTGGTAGAATGCTGCACCCATTAGTGCAACTCACAGTACTTCAGATTGGCTTTGTCATCTGCAGTGGGGGTTTCTCCTTTCAAGTGAGGAGATCCTGCTACCCCTTCCCGTACTAAGGTACGATAACAGGCCATAGCCTCAGCTACGCTGCATGGTAGTGGTGGCGGGGCATCTTCCCCAAACTTTCTCTTATTTCTGGGGCTACCAGTCTTGTCTCCCGAGCCTCCCATCTTCCCTTTGGGACTCCCATCCACATAGTTTACCACTTGCCTCCTTGAAACTTGAAACCTCCCGGAAGTCAGTGGGACTTGTTTCCTTTAGCCCGGGGCTCTTGGTTTGATTATCATAGCTATGTTTCTAGCAACCCTGGTGAATTATCTATAAGTTCCATCTCTAGTTTCGTTGATCAAGCGCAACTTGTACTCTTCTAAGAGTCCTTCCACACATATCTGCAGTAACCTAGCCTCCGCCACGTCCTCGTGGACATCTAAGTCCCTCTCACAAAATTGCTTGATGTAGTGCATCAACTCTTCTCCTGGCTTTTGGGACTCTTGTGCTAGGTTCCTCAATGTAAATTCGTCCTCCACTACAAAAAACTTATGGAGGAACTGCTTGTGCATCTCTTCCCAAGTGGGGACGCTGTTAGGTGCCAAGTGGGAATACCATGTATAAGCCTTCCCAGTGAGGGTCTTAGAGAACTTCCTCAACCTCAGGTTCTTGTCTCTAGTATGTATTCCCAGGTACTCGACAAACCTCTTCACGTGTTCTCTAGGGTTCTCCCCCTACCTCCGAACTTGATAAATTTTGGTGGAATATAACCCTCAGGGTATGGCTTCTCACTTACTTCCTGCGGATAGGGTTCTTGTAACTCCTCGTATAGGTGGGAACCCTCCCTCTGAGAGGAGGAGAGGAGCTTCCTCACTTCCTCCATAGTAACAGCCTTAGAGGGTGACTCCTCCAAACACATGCTTTTAGAAGCTGGCAAACCTGTTGGCTCCAGAACCTGCTCCGGCGTCTCCTTCCGGGATGGAATCGTCTCTACCAGAATCGTAATAGGGGTGGCTACCCCTCCAGAAGGGGCAATAACAAGTGTCACACAACCTTGAGCCAAGCTTGATAGGTCCACATTATTTTGCTTTAAAAAGTCAAAAAACATTTCCATAAGATTCATACTTACCATTGGAGCCACTGCCAGAGAACTGGTATACCCTCCCTGAGGCGCAGGCGCCTTGGATCCAATCACCACCACTTCTTCCTAAGTAGTCTAGTCACTCTGAGCTCCATTACCAGATGGAGTGTCCTAAAAAACCAATTGTTTAGAGACATTGAAACCTTCTTTGTCCATTAAAGCAAGAATACCTCCCCAGCAAAAGTCGCCAAATGTAGGAGGGTAGTGAGACTGGGGTCTATGAATAACTGGAAAGGGTGAGGCGTGACCCACTCCAATGGACACTGCCTGCAAGGTCTTCAAGGTCTTTTGGTGCAACATCTGAAGAAACTTTCTCCTTTTGGTAACAATGTAACTCAAGCTTCAACTCACTCCCTGCAAGAAGATGAACTTTCACAACAAAAATGGTAATTTTCTCAAGGGAAACACTTGAGAATGATTGCTGTCAGTGGGGAGTGAAGGAACAAGTCACTGAACACTAAGAGAATGAGTAGGGAGAGAATACTAGGTAGGTATGGTGATATTTTAGCTGAGTAACAGTGCAATTTTTAATTGTCTATCTCTTGACCTTTCCCAGAGGTCTATTTATACTAGGGCATTAGGGATAAGTTGGCATTTTTGGGCGCCAAAATTGAGAGGGTTCGTGGGGAACAGTGTCTGAAGTGTACCATTTGTCCCTACCTGCAGGCAACCTTGCCTGTCCCCTCCTGCAGGCGCCACCTGGAACCAACCAAAGTCAAAAAGCACATATGTCCCCTAATGAAGACAAAATATCAGATTTGGTAATTATCTTTTGAATCGGTAACTTGTGGTGCATTTTTTCAAATCTTGAGAGAGGAGGCCTTAAGGACCCCTCTCCTCTAAAATTGTTGTTTTTCTTGAGAGGTACCTTGAGGACCCATTCTTTTGGAAAAGTCATTTTCTTATAAAGAGTTTATTTCTTATAAGTAGCCAGCTCTTTGGCTGCCCACTTCACTTGTGACCAAGTGTGAAGTGTGTGTAGTCTTGAGTGACTTCTAGGTCTTCCTACTAGTATTCTCTCAATCCTATAGTGCTAAGTGGTTGAGCTTGCTCAACATACCTTGTCCCTAAGCCTCCAAGCCAAGACTCCCAGGAGGTCCCAACTAGCCTGCTTGAGCCCTGCTTGCTCAACTAGGCAACCTGTACAAGAAAGAAAAGTGTTAATACTGCTGTTCTTTTAAAGAATGATGTTTCATGATGAGGAGTTTCTCGTGGTAGCCACTCCCTCATCCTGGGCTCCCTGGGTGGGTTCCTTCTCAATATGAGTTTCTGTCGGAATCCTTGCGGTGGCACTTCTCAATCTTGAACTTCTGCGGTGGCCCTTGAGGGGAACATCTCGAATGTCAATGCTGCAGTGACCTTTGCAGTGGCAGTGACCCTTGTAGTGGCACTTCTTAATCTTGGACTTCTGCGGTGGCCCTTACGGGGCACCTCCTGAATGTCATTGCTGTAGTGGCCCTTGCAGTGGCAGTGACCCTTGCAGTGGCACTTTTTAATTTGTGACTTTTTTGGCGGTGGCCCTTGCGGGTCACCTCTCGAATGTCATTTCTACAGTTACATTTGCAGTGGCAGTGACCCTTGCAGTGGCGCTTCTCAATCTTGGACTTCTGCGGTGGCCCTTGCGGGGCACCTCTCGAATGTCATTGCTGCAGTGACCCTTGTAGTGGCAGTGACCCTTGCAGTGGCACTTCTTAATCTTGGACTTTTGAGGCGGTGTCCCTTGCGGGGCACCTCTCGAATGTCATTGCTACAGTGACCCTTGCAGGGGCAGTGACCCTTGCAGTGGCACTTCTCAATCTTGGACTTCTGCGGTGGCCCTTGCAGGGCACCTCTCGAATGCCATTGCTGCAGTGACCCTTGTAGTGGCACTTTTCAATCTTGGACTTCTGTGGTGGTGGCCCTTGCGGGGCACCTCTCGAATGTCATTGCTGCAGTGACCCTTGCAGTGGCAGTGACCCTTGCATGGCAGTGACCCTTGGAGTGTCACTTCTCAATCTTGAACTTCTGCGGCGGTGGCCCTTGCGGGGCACCTCTCGAATGTCATTAATAGAAAAAGTATTTTTATTTTACTTTTAGTTATAGGTAGACACCCTTCTACAGGAACCATTGGAAAAAATCAATAACCTCTACAATATCCTCACCATCTCGGTAATTTCTTATCCATATTGTGTATTCAGAACTGTGAGTATCGAGACTTGTTAAGAATGATATCCTTCAAGTACATTCCACAACCCTTTACTCCATAGAAAGGAAAATTGAATGACAAATCATACAACAAATTTCGAACCAAAGTTATATTTCTCACTTTATAAATTATGAAAAGACAGATAAGTATACAAATTGGAGATTCTACGGCTTAAATAGATATGGAAACTCGCTAGGCTCGGCATATTTTAAAAAATGGACCCATTTTCAGACTGGATAGTAAGTAACCAACGTACAAATATGTAAGAAGCGTTAATAGTAAAATTAAGCTTCAAAGTATATAAGTATAAAATAAAGTCTAACGCAAGGATGGATCATGTCCATTACTAACAAAATTCAACTACATTTTTTCATAACGATATTAGATCATGTAACGGTATTACTATCTTTGCTAAAATAAAGACAGACTAAAAGGTATGAATAATAAGAAATAAAATGCTCAGTACAAACTTCACCTCAATAAAAGCATAATCATTACCAAAAGTTAAATCAAATTTTCTTAAAATAATAAAGACTATATATTAAAATAATCATTTTTGCAACGAATCAATTAAAATATGAATGAACAGTGGCTATCTTGGCTCTGTCTAGATG
Organism: Sambucus nigra; assembly: GCA_949130495.1. Taxonomy (NCBI): domain Eukaryota; kingdom Viridiplantae; phylum Streptophyta; class Magnoliopsida; order Dipsacales; family Adoxaceae; genus Sambucus; species Sambucus nigra. The sequence goes on from OX422221.1 coordinate 537,086,123, forward strand.
TTATGCTGACTAGGAATATCAAGAAAACAATAGAGACCGACTACCAAACATTATAAAATCAGTTTACAACCTCCGTACAAAATGTTACAAACACAGTTGATGAACTCAGTAAAAAGCATTACAAACTATTAGAGAAATAACCAATAAAAGATAAATAAATTGTATCAGAGATGAGGGAACTAACCAACTTTCATGTGTTCGAGGCGAGTTTCACCTACTGGCCCACCTTTAGGATCGGTGACTATGCCTCCTTCTCCAGGTGAGATTTCCTGGATCATTTCCTGGCATCACTCGGCCTTATAGAGGTATGTCCCTATCAGACATATAGGTCAAAAATTAATCGCAGAATGTCCTGGAATCATGTTAGGGGTTAAAAGATGAAAACTACACATAATATGATTCTGATAAAGGCGATAAATGTTGCCGTGCAAAATTTAAATTATTTCGAGATATGAGTGGGCATGTAGTAATTTTGGTGAAGTCACAATCAAGGTAATAAAAAATATTAGATTGGGTCCAAGTTCTAAACATGTTGAAAAAATGAATTTTCAATTAGATATTTCATTGACGTAAATATGAAATTTCCGCATTAAATTAATTTACTATATTCACGAAAGAGAAATAACTGTAAGGAATGTGTTCGGGCATGAGTTTTTAATATGTCATTTTGTGTTAAGATTGTGAAGGGAGAAACTTCGCCTACAAAGGTGTATAAGTTTAAGAAACAGTGAATTGGAGATTTTTTGGATCAAAAAAATTTCAAACCGTAGACATGAAATTCTTGAGATAGAGTAAACCCATTCTTATTAAGCAATACATGATATCAGAATTTTACATACTCTTTGCATTAAATAATATGGATACACAACAGTAAAATATGTAAGTGAGATTAATCTTGGGGAGTCCTTGCTGAAGCAGAATGCAGTGGGAAAATAATCATAGTAGTTGATTTATGAAGTTAAGATGTTGCGTTACAATCGTCAAATACATCAATGGATTTTATTGCTTAGTCAGTCGTCTCTTATCATGACCAGGTTGCACGCCTCAAACAAAATTACTTATGAGATGGGACTACAAAAATCCTGATAGGGCTGCTATGAAACTCCAAAATCAATCCGAATAGATTTAGGAGAGAATAGTATTTTGGTTTTATACCACATTTGCAAGATGATATATAAAAATTTGCTCTATCAAAGTATAATAAAATTCCACTAGAGTCTAGGTTTTTGAGAAACCAATTTCTCAGTCGAGTGGCGATCATGACATATTATGGAGAGCCACACATCATGTTAGAGACAATCAAGCTGTAATAGATATTCGATCACCAGCTAGGCATATATTCAAATTGATATACGAAAATAATGGGAATAAAATTATTAAGAAGAGAATAGCAGTAGTTCAATGAATACAATAGTAATAGTTCATAAACAATAAATGATTAAGATTAGAATGACTATTTTAATAAATGATTAAGATTAAGATGAGAATGAATATTCAATTTACTCCCCAATGTGCATATAGGTTAAAAAGCAGAGCCTTCTACTGTGCATAAGATTAAGAATAAAATGAATTAAAAGAATTGATAGACAGGGTTTCGCCGCGGCGCGAGAGTCACCTACGCGTCGGTCGTTTTGAATTCGGCTCACCTGAACTATACAAAAACCTAAACTACGACTACACTCAACTGGTGAGTATATCGGTAAGTCGGGTATCGAAAATCCACAGAGACGAGATGCTAGAATTCAAGTGATTTAATACTCCGAAATAAAAGTGTAAAGGATGATTACAAACTAAAAGAAAAAATATGCATAATGGGAAATCTTAATCTAGGCAAGGTATTGAAACTAGATTAACAAAGTGACTAGAACTATAGGCTGCGTCGAATATCCCTCACCCGAGTTAATTAGTATAAACTGGATACATGGGTCGAAGAGTTATTACAAGTGCGTCTCGTTTCGACAGTTAAATAAATCAAGGGTTGTTAGGACCTAAATCATCATAAAAGCTTAATAAGATTTTGGCGTCAACAAATATCCCGAAAATTACACGCGAAAGGTCGTAAGCACGGGACACACATGATATGCCCCGTCAAATCCCCTAGGCATAATAACTAGGTCAACGAACCTGAAATAGACCTGTAAAATCCATCACCAAAGCAAAGCAATGCGTCAACTCGAGTGAGTTCAATTCGAACACAACCTAATTTAAATTACCTAGAAAGCATGTTAAAAACGCGGTAAATGAGAACGTGTAAATAAGCGCGATAAAACTATACTAGAAAGTACGGGATCAAAGCATGTAACTAAAGCATGTAAACCTAAATTAGAAATCTTGTAAATGATCTAGAAAGCAAGAAATGAGGAAATACAACTATATTAATTGGTAGGAGAGATGAATAGTCAACTTACACAACAAATGGGGTGTCAAACCAAGTATAAATGAAGAAGAACCATCCAAAAACCCAAACCCTACTCTATTCAATCTTCCAAAACTATCTAAAAATGTTACCTCTGAATATTACAACAAAATTGGTATATATACCAAGTTAGAATAAAAGAAAAGAAGAAAGAAAATGAAAAGAAAATATCTGTGGAAAAAATAGGGGATCGATCGATCGACCCCTGTGGTCGATCGATCGACTATTAAAATCATGGAAAAAATAAAGATGGTCGATCGATCGACCCCCAAGCTCGATCGATCGATCAAGCAGGGCAGCCTGTAGAATCCCCTGTTTTGGCATGCAACTCATCTCCGCTCAAATCATCTTAACTTTGTCATACAGACTCGAAATCACGTACTGTTCACGGCCACGCGAAGCTAGCGAGGAGAGCTATAACTTCCGTGTATATGTCGAGCCAGGTGCCCAAGCTCTGAAATGACCGATTTGCCCTTGAACGTGCGATTGTGTACGAAAATTGCGGGGAATGCGTCCGAATCCCATACTTGGTACCTAAATACCTACAAAAGCCCAATTATACCTCATATAGCATGTTAACAATATAAATAGAGGTTGTCTGGTTAACGGGCTTAACTATAGAGATTAAGGCACCCGAGGGGGCTAAAATGCATAGGTTCGACGGATGAAATACGCGATATTTGCTGCAAAAATTTGTGCCTCCAACAAAATATCCCAAGAACCTCCAACAAAATATCCCCAAGAACACCTCTAATCTAAGGTTGGAACTCACGAATCTCAAAGGCCAATGTGTATATAAAAAGAAGAGGAATATAAAATATCTTTGCTGCCAAAATTGGTGCCAAAAGTAGGTTAAAAGGGTTGCCCACGACTCCCTTTTATAATGCAAAGAAATGAAGAGTTGGAATCCAAAAGACTCCTTTAAATAAGGCAAAGAAATGAAGAGTTGGAAGTCAGAACAACTGCAAGAGTTTAAAATATTTAAAAATCATTTTAAAATCCGTTTTAACTCCGTTTTCGAAATCGTTTAAAATTCTCGCCTTTAAGAATAATAACCAACATATTTGAGCAATAAAAATAATTTTATCAAAAACTTTATTTTCCTCCATTTTCCAGAAATTAATTAAAATAGCCCAAAATTACGCGGGTTGTTACACTTCTCCACTAACAATGGAATTTCGCCCTCGAAATTCGCCGAATGCCAAACTCTCAAAAAAATCAGGCCACTATACTAACTCCAAAAATAAATCACGTCTCCAAAAATAAATTCCTCACCTCTAATCTCGAAACTTATCACGAATATCACCTAAAATTTTCTATCTCCAAAAATTGCTAACCACGCAATGAACCCAAAATCCAAGCCCCGAGGGTTGCCGTATACCTAAGCTCTAATACCACCTGTGACACCCCGACTAATTAAATACCGGGTAGCTACTCCTTTATTTAAATTAATTCAAAATTCCAAGTTGGTTCAGTTAATAGCATCACTGTCGGAAACATTTTAATGATTACTAACCACCTAGTATTTAAAAAGTAAGAGCCAAATTTTAATTAAAGTCTGATTAACATGCACCAAGTGTAATAAAGAATAATAACACCATTCACCATACTGAAGTAAATAGAATAACCATCACATGACATAAATAAAGTCTGGAGGAAAAACTCCTCACTATAATCCCCTAACTGAAATAAGTAAACCGATAACTAAAACAGTACATGCCAAAGTCTGAAACTGAAATGGAAATGTAACTCTAATAGAAATGGGCAACATGACCTACAACTGATAGGTAATGAATCTGGAATCCAAGTGAATAGAGTTGTCTACAAGCAAATCCCTGTAGCTTCCACAAATAGCTACAGCTCGTCACCTGAATGAGTATCCTATCCTTGGTGTCCTTGTGGCTGGGCACCTAAAATGGTTTTACAAAGAAAAATAGATTTGAAAAGCAAACGGGTCAGAGCCCGAATGTGGAGTTATATTTTAAAAACCTGCAAGTGCTTTAAAAACATTTAAAACATTAAATGCAAAGTACATGTTAGGACGTGCACTCACATGATATTCTCACCTCTCTTCTAACTGTGCACTCCTAACGTAAATACCCATCTATAACGACACAAATCACTAGCTAAGTACCATCATATCTAGCTAGACTGCCATAGGTCCTACCCTTATTACTCGGTTCTATTAACATTATAACGTTCGTAATAAATATGAATTTAACGTAAACTCAGATGCTCAATATGAAACATATTTCACTATCAGCTAACCCGTTATGTTCTTCGAAATAATACCGTAATTATATTCACAACATTAACATGAAGGTTCCCATTAACTAAGTGTATATTATTCACATCATAAATATACAATATAACCTCTCTCCAAGCTTCTTCTCCAATGGTGGCTTAAGGTGGCTAGGGTTTGATTTGGGAAACTTAGAAAACTCTTCTAATAACCTACGTAGCCTTCTAGGTTAATATGGTTTGGTTAATGGGCTTAGTGGGTTAAATCCACATCAGATTAAAACTCCCAATTTTCGTCACTTTTAATTCCTCAAAATGTCAAATTACCAAAATACCCTTTATATTGTCGGTACGGCCTAAAAATACCCCGGGACCCAAACTATACCCCCGGCTAGTGTTTTCTGACTATCTCGACCCTTCCGGACGCGTTGGAGCACTCAAAACGAACATACGGTTTATATATTTTAAATTGACTTTTATAATTAAAATAATATACCATGACGCGGCGGTCACACGCGTCTCAACAAAATTCTCAAATGTCGTATATCAATCTCACGACAAATTTCATAATTCCAAATTCATATACACTCATATATGCACATAATTAAATACCAACTCACATCTCATTAGTATTTATAACCCGGATTAATTTCCAATTAATACGCATTTAATTAATTAATCCCAAAATAAATATAGCCAAAAGTACGGGGTATTACATACTTCCCCCCTAATAACTGAATTTCGTCCAGAAATTCCAAACTAGAAAGCACCTCCTAAAAAAAACAACTATGGATACCATTCGTGCATCTCATCCTCGCGCTCCCATGTGGACTCCTCGACATTGTGATGTCGCCACTGAACACGCACTAACGGAACTATCTTTGACCGTAGTTTCCTCTCGCTTCGGTCCAAAATAGCAATTGGCCCCTCCTCGTAGGAGCTATCCGGCTGGAGATCGATGTCCTCCACAGCAATGTGAGAATGAGCCAAATTATCTCTAAGGTATTTCCTCAGCGAGGAAATATGGAACACATCGTGAATCCGATGCAAATGCTCCGGTAACCCAAGTCTATACGCAACCGGTCCGATCCGCTCGATAATAGGAAATGGTCCCACATACCTTGGTGCCAACTTCCCCTTCTTCCCAAAACGCATAATCCCCTTCATAGGAGATACCCTGAGTAAAACCTGGTCCCCTATTTGGAACTCCCTGAAAAATCTCTTCGCATCAGCATAACTCTTCTGCCTGTCTTGAGCTACCCGAATGCGACTCCGAATCAACTCAATCCTTGCCGAAGTATCCTGAATCACTTCCGGCCCAAGCAGTTTGTTGTCCCCCACCTCTAAACAACATGCTGGGGAACGACAAAGCCTATCGTACAATGCCTCAAACGGAGCCATGTCAATCGTGAACTGATAGGAGTTGTTGTAAGCAAACTCCACCAGTGGAAGGTACTACTCCCATCCATTCCCAAAGTCAATAATGCACATGCGTAGCATGTCTTCCAACATCTGATTTGTGCGCTCAGTCTGCCCATCAGTCTGCGGATGATAAGCAGTACTCAACCGCAACTTCGTTCCCATGGCCTCCTGGAAACTCTCCCAAAACCTCGAAACAAATATCTTGTCTCTGTCAGACACGATATTTAAGGGCACACCGTGAAGTCTCACAATCTCTAAAATGAAGAGCTGGGCATACTGTCCCGGAGTGTAGTCAGTCCTCACGGGTAAAAAGTGAGCGACCTTGGACAACCTATCCACAATTACCCAAACGGAGTCATGACCCCTCTGTGACGTAGGCAACCCCGTGATAAAGTCCATGGATATGCTCTCCCACATCCAGACCGGGACCTCCAATGGCTGTAGCAATCCTGCCGGTTTCTGATGGTCCACTTTTACAAGCTGACAAGCGGCGCATTTCGAAACAAACACAGCGATATCTTTCTTCATACCGCTCCACCAATACTGGCGTCTCATGTCTTGGTACATTTTGTCCCCTCCGGAATGTACCGCGAACCATGAGTCGTGCGACTCCGCCATCAAGTCGTGTCGCAATTCATCCCCATCTGGAACTACCAATCTCCCATTGAAGCGTAATCCCCCATCTGAGCTAACGGTATAGGACTCGGCTCCCTCTGCTAGTAATCAAACTATCTGCTCCTGACAGAACGAGTCATTGGCCTGTGCCCGTACTACCTTCGTGACAATCTGCGGTGTAACGGTCATCACAGACATGAAAGATCGGGCCACTGCATCCTGGTGACCCAATTCCTTCCACTTAGCCTTCCACACCTCTGCCACCTCATCTTCTGGCCTACGGCTCAACGCGTCTGCCACCACGTTAGCCTTACCCGGGTGGTACTGGATGTCGAACTAGTAGTCCTTCACAAACTCAAGCCACCTACGCTGCCGCATATTTAATTCCTTTTGTGTGAATAGGTACTGTAAGGACTTGTGGTCCGTGAACAGTTGGAACTTTTCCCCCAAAAGATAGTGCCTCCAAATCCGTAGGGCAAATACCACTGCCGCCAACTCCAAATCATGCGTGGGGTAATTCTTCTCATGAGGCTTAAGCTTACGAGAAGCATAAGCTATGGCCTGTCTCTCCTGCTGTAATACACCTCCCAGTCCTTGCAAAGACACATCGGTGTAAACCAAATACTCAACTCCCAGTCTCGGCAATGCTAACACAGGTGCTGAGGTCAATTTGTCCTTCAATTCATCGAATGCCAACTGACAGGCATCACTCCAGATGTATGGCACACCCTTACGAGTCATATATGTCAAAGGACCTGCTATCTCTGAGAAGCCCCGAATAAACCTCCTGTAGTATCCTGCTAGTCCTAAGAAACTACGACTCTCAGTCGGTGTCGTGGGCTGTCCCCAATCCCTCACCGCGGATACCATCCCCGGATCAACAAATATTCCCTGGTCGGAAATAATATGTCCCAAAAACTGGACTTCCTTCAACCAAAACCCGCATTTCTCATATTTTGCATACAACTCGTTCTGACGAAGTGTCTGCAAAACCTGCCTCAAATGCTCGGCCTGCTCCTCCTCTGTCTGGGAGTAAACCAGAATATCATCAATGAAGACAATGACAAACTGGTCTAGGAAATCCCTGAACACTCTGTTCATCAAGTCCATAAACACAGCTGGAGCGTTGGTCAAGCCGAAAGGCATAACCCGAAACTCATAAGAACCATATCTTGACAAGAACGCAGTCTTCGAGACATCCTCCTCCCTGATATGCAACTGATGGTATCCCGATCTCAAGTCAATCTTCGAGAAGAAAGAAGCTCCTCTCAACTGGTCGAATAAGTCATCGATTCGAGGCAACGGATACTTATTCCGTATCGTGAACTTATTCAACTCTCGGTAGTCCACACACAATCTCAGTGAACCGTCCCTCTTCTTCACAAACAGAATTGGAGCGCCCCAAGGTGAGGTACTCCTGCGAATAAAGCCTTGACCTAACAATTCAAAGAGAATGACACTCGCGAGATTTAAGGAGCATATTGTGTAAAACCCCATACCTCAAACCATGATGAGAAACCAATGATCACATCCTCAAGATCAACAAAAAAGATCTACAAAAGCTTCTCCAAGAACCTCCAACAAAATATCCCCAAGAACACCTCTAATCTAAGGTTGGAACTCATGAATCTCAAAGGCCAATGTGTATATAAAAAGAAGAGTAATATAAAATATATTTGCTGCCAAAATTTGTGCCAAAAGTAGGTTAAAAGGGTTGCCCACGACTCCCTTTTATAATGCAAAGAAATGAAGAGTTGGAATCCAAAAGACTCCTTTAAATAAGGCAAAGAAATGAAGAGTTGGAAGTCAGAACAACTCGAAGAGTTTAAAATATTTAAAAATCATTTTAAAATCCGTTTTAACTCCGTTTTCGAAATCGTTTAAAATTATCGCCTTTAAAAATAATAACCAACATATTTGAGCAATAAAAATAATTTTATCAAAAACTTTATTTTCCTCCATTTTCCAGAAATTAATTAAAATAGCCCAAAATTACGCGGGTTGTTACACTTCTCCACTAACAATGGAATTTCGCCCTCGAAATTCGCCGAATGCCTAACTCTCAAAAAAATCAGGCCACTATACTAACTCCAAAAATAAATCACGTCTCCAAAAATAAATTCCTCACCTCTAATCTCGAAACTTATCACGAATATCACCTAAAATTTTCTATCTCCAAAAATTGTTAACCACGCAATGAACCCCAAATCCAAGCCCCGAGGGTTGCCGTATACCTAAGCTCTGATACCACCTGTGACACCCCGACTAATTAAATACCGGGTAGCTACTCCTTTATTTCAATTAATTCAAAATGCCAAGTTTGTTCAGTTAATAGCATCACTGTCGGAAACATTTTAATGATTACTAACCACCTAGTATATAAAAAGTAAGTGCCAAATTTTAATTAAAGTCTGATTAACATGCAACAAGTATAATAAAGAATAATAACACCATTCACCATACTGAAGTAAATAGAATAACCATCACATGACGTAAATAAAGTCTGGAGGAAAAACTCCTCACTACAATCCCATAACTGAAATAAGTAAACCGATAACTAAAACAGTTCATGCCAAAGTCTGAAACTGAAATGGAAATGTAACTCTAATAGAAATGGGCAACATGCCCTACAACTGATAGGTAATGAATCTGGAATCCAAGTGAATAGAGGCGTCTACAAGCAAATCCCTGTAGCTTCCACAAACAGCTACAGCTCGTCACCTGAATGAGTATCCTATCCTTGGTGTCCTTGTGGCTGGGCACCTAAAATGGTTATACAAAGAAAAATAGATTTGAAAAGCAAACGGGTCAGAGCCCGAATGTGGAGTTATATTTTAAAAACCTGCAAGTGCTTTAAAAACATTTAAAACATTAAATGCAAAGTATATGTTAGGACGTGCACTCACATGATATTCTCACCTCTCTTCTAACTGTGCACTCCTAACGTAAATACTCATCTATAATGACACAAATCACTAGCTAAGTACCATCATATCTAGCTAGCCTTCCATAGGTCCTACCCTTATTACTCGGTTCTATTAACATTATAACGGTTGATCGAGTGGAAAAACTGAGCGTCCGTGTAATACGCTAGTCGTTGTTATCGGCTTCCAACCTCAATACAAAAAAAAACCTAAACTTTTAACTACACTTTTATGGAGTATAGTAGTAAGTCTGGGTATCGAATCCACAGGGAATGTTTTATAGAATTTAATTGATTTATTACTTCTAAAATAAAAATGAAAAAGATGATGATTGGGAAAATTTCTATTAAAAACAAACTGAAAAGTGCAAAAGAAATTAGATCTGACAAATGGGAGAAAATAGGGTAGGGTACAATCCCTCAATCCTTAACAAATTACCGTATAGAATACTAGAATTGTAAATCAAAATTCTTGATTAAATCCAATCCTTATCATCACTAAGCATTACATATATGAGGTTCAAGCCCGCATCATATGAAATCAAAGATCAATATAAAGCGGTGAACGACAAATTATACATACAAAGCATTCTTAAACATCCCAAGTACCTAGGGCAAGAGAGATTAAAAGATATGACAATGCATATATGATTTTCATTCACGATTCAACCAATATTTTCATTTATTTTCTAATTTTCCATACAAATAATTTGTATTAGGATTGAGTTCATGTACCCCAACCCTTGAGAATTTAGCTACTCATGATTGGATTAAAAAAAAACAAATTCATACACAACATTAAGGATCTACAAGACATTATAAATAAATTGCAAATAATAAAACAAGAGAATGGAAATAAGATTACTTGAATTCAGTAACAAGAACGGAATTGGGATTCAGAAATTCTTACAAAATAGGATTCATGAAAACTCTTGAAGAAATTGGAAATTAACCCTAAAATTCAATCTAGCACTTCTAACCTACTCCTAACCTAGCCTTTTTGCAATCTACTTCAAATGATGTAGGTCATGGGCTTTTATAGCAAAAAATCTCGAAATTGACAGCCAATAGTGATTGTGGAACAAGTTTTCCAAGAGTTGCACTGCATTAAATGCATAATTAATGACAGAAATCCGCACATCGAGACTCTTCATTATCGCGCAACTTCAAAACATCGTAACTTCTTCACCGTAGCTAGGATTGAGGTGCCGTTTTTTCCAGTATTCTTGTAATTTAGAGCTCTTCAACTTTCTAGTTGGCCCCACCTTCGTACTAAGGCTGAAAATTTACGAAAATGCCCTTGAACTCCCCATTTCTTGGTTTCTTTCACTGTTTTGAGTTCTCCTTCGCACTAACTTGCATGAAATACCTGTAAAACACATGAGAAATACACAAAACACGAAATACTTGCCAAAAAAGGTTAGTAGCATAAATAAGAGACAAATCCAAGCTAAATACACTGCACGGGATCATAAGAATACCGAAATTAAGGGGATAAATGTGAAGAATATGTGCCTAATCAACGTTCGTAATAAATATGGATTTAACGTAAACTCAGATGCTCAATATGCAACATATTTCACTATCAGCTAACCCGTTATGTTCCTCGAAACAATACCGTAATTATATTCACAACATTAACATGAAGGTTCCCATTAACTAAGTGTATATTATTCACATCATAAATATACAATATAAGCACCCCGAGAACTAAGCTGTGGTGCACACATACTCTGCTATCCATCCCGGTACATCACGTACATAAGGATTACATATTCCGAATCTCTCAGGAATAGTTCACAGATAACAACATCACAAGTAATGGAGGCGAACACAGTCACATCACATAGGTCACGCACATACCTACGCTCCTACGATCAACGGACTTATTAATATCCCAATAAGTCTTTCTATGACCTATGTTCATCAAGGTAACCAGTCTAAATCCAGGCAACACAAGGATTAGAGGGCCCTTAGCGAACGCAAACCTCCCGTGATAGCAAGTATGGTAGGTATGTCATACACACAATTCATATACCAATACTAAGTAAACACACGTCTTAGTAATCCCGTAGTTTAATCGTAGTACTATTCTCATTCTAATACCAATATATAATTATCCCAATTTATACTATTCCGGTTTATCATCATACGCGCCATAATCTATTCTCACGTCGTAGTAGACACTCACGTCTCAACCCAAATCGTTCATTGAATTAAATCTCTCGCATATAAATTTACTCCTCGTAATAACCCAAAAGTCCCAAATCTATCCTTACATCATCAAAGGAAGGTTATCTATATCCTCGAACAAGTTTACGGGACTCCAAAAATCAAAACAGTCCAAAAAGGACCAAACTGTCAACTCGTTAGAAGTCTCGTTCGAACGAGACTGTTCGAACGAGATTCCTTTGTCAACTCGTTAGAAGTCTCGTTCGAACGAGGTTGTTCGAACGAGATCTAGTTCGTTTTAACGAACTGTCCCTTCTAACGAGATCTCGTTCGAACAAAGTTATCGAATGATGCTCCCTTTCGTTAGAACGACTGGTCATTTCGTTAGAAGCTCGTTCGAACGACCTAGGTAGGGGCTTCTAACGACTTGCCAGTTTCGTCCCAGATTTTCTTAGTTACGTTTCCCACCATTTTTAACACCTCAAGTCTTCTCCAAAGTTCGTTCTAACAATTTTTTAAGTCCTCTAATCATACTAAAACATGCTTAGTTCATAAACTAACATCTTTTAAGGCATTAATGCATCCTAAACATCATTAAATCACAAGATTTTATACTTTTCCCCAATTTTATCAAGAACATGAACCCTAGATTTATATCATCATCAAATCCTAGAATTTAATCCGTTTTAATTTCTTCTAATCACCATTATCATGAGAATAATCCTCTACCTATCATTCTACATGCGATTCTCTTCAAAATATTGAAGTTTTAAACTCCAAACTACATGGGTTTTCATATTTCACCAAGAACAAACAGAAAATTCAAAATTTTCTAACATGGAAAGAACATTCTTTGAAATTAAATGGAATTAAGTCACTTGCCTTGGTTGTCTCTGAGTTTGGATGATGGTTTGATAGAGTTTTTCTGCAGAATTCCCTCTCTCCAAGCTTCTTCACCAATGGTGGCTTAAGGTGGCTAGGGTTTGATTTGGGAAACTTAGAAAACTCTTCTAATAACCTACGTAGCCTTCTAGGTTAATATGGTTTGGTTAATGGGATTAGTGGGTTAAATCCACATCAGATTAAAACTCCCAATTTTCGTCACTTTTAATTCCTCAAAATGTCGAATTACCAAAATACCCTTTATATTGCCGGTACGGCCTAAAAATACCCTGGGACCCAAACTATACTCCCGGCTAGTATTTTCTGACTATCTCGACCCTTCCGGACGCGTTGGCGCACTCAAAACGACCATACGGTTTATTTATTTTAAATTCACTTTTATAATTAAAATAATATACCATGACGCGGCGATCACACGCGTCTCGACAAAATTCTCAAATGCCGTATATCAATCTCACGACAAATTTCATAATTCCAAATTCATATACACTCATATATGCACATAATTAAATACCAACTCACATCTCGTTAGTATTTATAACCCGGATTAATTTCCAATTAATACGCATTTAATTAATTAATCCCAAAATAAATATAGCCAAAAGTACGTGGTATTACATAAAAGAGAGGCGAAATGCATTTTCACAGATTATCAAAACTATTTAAACCTTTCAATTACATCAACCGAAGATCACATAGGACTTTAATATGGTTGTAATGTAGGCTAGGTTAAGGTACGAAATGAAAGGAATGTGTATACGGATTCAAAGTGTTTGGGGATGAAACTCGGGAAAATGGGAAAAAGTGGGCAATTTCAAAATTGGACAAATGATTTCCAAACGAGCATTAGATATAACAATCGAGAGAGTAACAAGGATTATTGAATCACATACAAACACTATAAACAACTTTCTCTTTCTTTTTCTTTTCTTCTTTTTCTCACTTTTCTTTTCTTTTGTTTTCTTTTGTTTTTAACTTTCTCTTTTTCACTCTTTCTCTTTTCACTTCTTACTCTTTTCATACTCAAATTGCAACCAAAACATAATAATAACATTTAATCCCAAGTAACATTCCAAACAAGGGTATGTAAGGTAATATGTATGGTATAAAACTCCAATTTGGAGTTGGATATGGAATTTTGGGTAATGAAAAGAAAGGCTAGTATTTAGGCTCAAGTGGGTTGACTAGGGAACATATAAAGGGTGAGGTCAAGGTCATATGGGAGATATACAAAGATGGCCTATGATCATTTCAAAAAGTGTACGCGATTCTCGAGTAAAAACAATATATGAAAATCATGCTCAAGTAACACATTTCAAGTTTGAACTCAATTAATGAACGGTTAATGAAAGAATAAAGATATTACCAACGACTGTAACGTTTTCAAAGAGGAAAGAAAAGTCTATACACTCACAACTGAAGATAAGTCTCTAATCTCACTCGGTGTAAGTATATATAATGCAACAAAAGCAAACCGAGTTATAAAAATCTTAAACCAAATCAATATAACGAGAATGATGCATGTGCTCACGGATTAAAGTTTAATTCGTGAAGTTATTCATAATATTAATGGTTTAGGACTAAGGTCTAATAACTTCTAAAATCGAGAACATGCATCGTTGAATTTTTCTATTTGATCGGGCAATTATTAAAATTTATCATCGAAAACAAGGGCAAAATGCCTAATAAAGGAGAAAAAAGAAAGAAAATATTTTTGAAAATTTTAACAAAAACATGCTTTGTAACTAAATTGCAATCAAATTCAAGGACTAATCAACAAAATGGATAGAATATCCTACACCCCCTAACTTAAATGTTGCATTGTCCCCAATGCGTCCATTAAAGAACACAACACAAAGATAGGAAAAGAATGATATTACCCAAATTTGGAGCGATCTCCATAAGTAAAAGTCCAAATGAAACTGCAAAACAAGTTAGTATAAAGCATATGAAGAATATGTACCGATGTATTAAGTTAATAGAATCTATGTCACAAGTCACAATAACATAGAGGGGCTGAAGTGCAAATACTAGATAAATTGATGGTGAACTTTTTGATTTTATAAAATGGAAGGTCACACACATCAAAGTCCAATGAACAACCACAAACTACATTTTCATTTCTCATTTCATAAGTTCAATACAAAATCACTTAATACATTACAACTAGTGAAATAAAAGAAATACAAATAAAAATAAAAATAAAAAGTACAATATAATATCCGATCCCAAAATACAAAAATAACCCAATACAAGAGCATCCTAGTGGCCGGAACAACTAGGATCATAAGGGTCTTGAAAATGAGGAGGTAGCAGTGTGTCGGAATCACTGCGCTACAGTTAAAGATCTCTCATCATCTGCTGCATCAGCCGATAGTCATGTCTGTGCTGCACTCTCACCTGCCTCTGCATGGCCCACTCCTGCTACTGCTCGGCCTGAAACTGCTCCTGATGAGCTTGCTGCTGTGCCCACTGCTGCTGCTGCTCGGCCTGTAACTGGTCCAGGCGGGACTCCCATGTAGCCCACCTGAGCTGGGCCTCCTACCAGCGCCGATCCTGCATGGCCTAGAATGCCACAAAGCGGGCATCATAATCTGTGGGCGGTGCGTGAGAACCCTCACCGGTATCCATCTCCCTAATCTCGTCCTCCTCATCGTCCGGATCATCAGCCACCTCCGCCCTATGTCTCTTGCCGCCCGGTTGCTCCCACTCGTGCTGTAGCATTTTTAAAATATTGTCCTTGGAGAGAAGCCCGAGTGGCTCGTGCTTACGGTCAACGTCAAACTTAGGGCAGCCATGCGATATACATATATTCGTAATGAGGGCAGGAAAGGGAAGGGAATACCTCCAAGCAATCTCTTTAGCTGTCGCGCACATCATATCCAAAAATATATTGGCCCAAACCATTAATCATCGTGTAGATCAATGCAGCATGCTTGTGACGAACCTCTGGCAGTTTGTTCGTCACCATGAAAGAGTGGACATTAATGTAGTGCAGTAACCTAGACAAGTCCTCCATTGCATCCGAGCGAAAAGAACCCTTTTTCCATGCCTCGCCCGGTGCAAGGGCCTCTATCAATGTCCCACGGACGAAGATGGTCCCATCCATTAAACTGACCGAGTCCCGGGGTTTGGCACACCGGTGAAATCAACCAAATTAGAAATGCTGAAAGGTACCCTCACCACACGAACCATCGCCTCATAAGTAGTCTGCCTACCCCCCTTTACCTCTACCAACGTCGCATAGAAAATACGAACCAGCTCTTCGTTGATGCTCCTGTTGGTAGCGAGAAAGGGCTCCCATCCTTGATGGCGTAGAAGAACACGCACCTCCCGCGGTATATGCTCAACCGTCCATGCAAAATGATACCCAAGTGGACACTCGGATCTGTGAAAGTGGGCGCGGTACCAATCCCTATCCTGATCGCAACGGAACCCCTCGACCCTCCTGGCGGGCAAGCACCTAGTAAATTTGTATTTCTTTAACTGTGCCATTTCAACCTACAAAACAAGAATTAAGCAATACAAAAAAGATTGTAAGCACAATTAATGGTTTGTTAGTGTACAAGTTGAAATGGGAGTGCAAGTGCGCAAAACCGAGGTAAAAATTGCAACATTGCGATAAAAAATGTCGGAATGCGACATGGAATGAAAAGCACCGAATTGTGCGCCAAAAATTGGATTGAAACTGCTTTAGGCATTTTGACGAACACTTGGCATGCGCAAGGTGCGTCAAGGTTGAAAAATACCGATTTGAACCAACTGAAAATCCCCACTCATGAACAAAACAACAATGCAACAATAATCATGTGTTTATGAGTGGATATACATCAATAATCATGAATGAAATGGATTGGAACAACACAAATCAGGGGTAAGAGCAACACATTCAAACAATTGTCAAATAATGGATAAAACATGGAATTTGTGACAAAAATCTACCAAAAACTACAAAAACATGTTAAAGTAGTAAGGATTATACCTTGAAAGTGTAGAAATTGGAAGAAATTGAAAGAAATGTGGTGTGGGGAAATTTAGGGCACGAAAGAGTGTAGGAGAGGAGAAGAGAGAATAAGGAAATGGGGAAAAAAAAGTAGCAGCCTCGGCCTTTAACTGCTCGATCGAGCCTGGGCCTTCGATCGATCGATCAAGCAGCAAAAGGCACACTGCTTCCTGTTTAAATGGGGGGGGGGGGGGAGGATTTTGGAATTATGGGATAAATAAGGGGTTTAAGTATAAAATATATATTTATATAGTATATATAAGTGTATATATATATATATATATATATATATATATATATATATATATATATATATATATATATATAAATATGAAATAAAAATATAAAAATAAAAATAAAAATAAAAATAAAAATAAAATTGAATTAAATAGATATAGGCTTAAATATACACACAAATAGGCCTATGCTAACCAAAAATTAAAACATATGTACAACGAGCAACACACACGCATATTCACGACAAAAATGAAAATAAAATAAAAAGAAAAAAGAAAAACAAATGCAAATGCGTGAGGATGTGTGTGTGAAAAATGACGGAAAAATGATTTTGGGGCTTTTTTGATCATTTTCTTAAGAAATGTGTGCCGGGATGCATAGTCTCCACAAATTCAAGTGCGTTGAACCTACAAAAGAGTTAGAACCAAGCATACAAAAAGAAATAAAAACATATTAACTAATTACACTAGGGTAAAATTAATAAAAACAAAAATGAAGAAGTTAGTATATATACAACCTACATTTAGGATATGTAATTAACTATATACTTAAAGTTGAAACTTTGGAGGGTCCATCCAAAACACAATTTGAATTTGGAGGATCAATGGTGGACCCTCCCGAACATGCATGCCTCCCGGAAAATAGGAATTACGTTCGAACGACGAAAGGCATGTGTAAGGCGGTGAAAGTGAACCATCCCCAATTGAAACTTTAGGAGGGAGGATGGGGGATTTGGATAGGACGGGTGAAAAAAACAAGTGGGGACCGAGAAAAGCCGAAAATCCTCCCAATGATTTTGAAGTTGGAATGGGAGGTGGCGCACACAAAGGCACGAATGCGATCGTGGAGGGCGACTCGAGCAAGTACTCCTCATCGGCGATAGGGTTTAAAACATTAAAGTTTGAAACCGAATCATTGGGTACTTGTTTCGATGGGGTAATAGAGAATGAAAATGGGGATGAATGAAATTCAAACTCATGAGATGAATCATCATCGCATGATGTTTGAGTTTTGAATGAAATAATATTATTTTCAATGACATGTTCTTCTTTGGGGGGCAAAGAAGAAATCATTTCATTACAAATAGATATTACGTCATTTTCATCCTCGCTTTCAGTATCTATTACGCGATGGACAAAGTCTAGAACGGTTTTTTCCAAAGTAGGCACAAGTAACTCATTTGGTTCAAAACATTCCTCGACTTCGAAAGTCTTGGAAGCAAAATCGTCGTCGGACTCAAATAATAAATCCTACTCATGTTCCCACGAACAATTTTCTTCCCGATAATAATTTTCAATTATCTCATTCTCATACATACACAAACCCTCACCGAATGTCATAGGTCGAGGTGCGGATACATGAGAATGGGAACTTTACAAATTACCATCGGACTTAAACTTAAACTCATTATTATAGAAATTTTGAAAACTATTTGAACTCGTTTCAAAATTCCTATTATAAGGAGGTAAAGGCCCAAAATCATTGTCATCATCATCAAAATTCCAATAACCTAAGTTTTGACTTTCATTATACTCGCTTAATGTCATATTTGAATTTGTTACACTTTGGGATGCTAAGTATTCACCGAAAGTCATAGGTTTGCGAGAATTTTGAGAATTATAACAATGATTACCGAAAGAATTGTAATAAGACATGCTTACCCCAAAAAATAGCTCGAAGTGGCGAATTCCACAAAGTAGGTGCGCGCGGGAACAATTCAAGCGTTTCTAAGTGCTCAAATGTGGAAGTCCTGCAAAAAATTAGCAAATAATACAAATAGAAAGAAAATACTATGAAATACTAAATCAAATAAAGTCTAAAACAAACTCCTCCCCGACAACGGCGCCATTTGATAGACAGGGTTTTGCCGCGACGTGAGAGTCACCTACGCGTCGGTCGTTTTGAATTAGGCTCACCTGAACTATACAAAAACCTAAACTATGACTACAATCAACGGGTGAGTATAGCGGCAAGTTAGGTATCTAAAATCCACAGATACGAGATGCTAGAATTCAAGTGATTTAATACTCCAAAATAAAATTGTAAAAGATGATTACAAACTAAAAGGAAAAATATGCATAATGGTAAATATTAATCTAGGCAAGGTATTGAAACTAGATTAACAAAGTGAGTAGAACTATAGGTTGAGTCGAATATCCCTCATCCGAGTGAGTTAGTATAAAATGGTTATATGGGTCGACGAGTTATTACGAGTGCGTCTCGTTTTGACAGTTAATTAAATCAAGGGTTGATACGTCCTAAATCATCATAAAAGCCTAATAAAATTTTAGCGTCAACAAATATACCGAAAATTACACGCAAAACGTTGTAAGCAAGGGACATACATGATATGCCCCGTCAAATCCCCTAGGCGTAATAACTAGGTCAACGCACCCGAAATAGACCCGTAAACTCCATCACCAAATCAAAGCAACACATCAACTTGAGTGAGTTCAATTCAAACACAACCTAATTTAAATTACCTAGAAAGCATATTAAAAATGCGGTAAATGAAAACGTGTAAATAAGCGCGAAAAAACAATACTAGAAAGTACGGGATCAAAGCATGTAACTAAAGCATGTAATCCTCAATTAGGAAGCTTGTAAATGATCTAGAAAGCAAGAAATGAGGAAATACAACTATATTAATTGGTAGGAGAGATGAATAGTCAACTTACACAACAAATGGGGTGTCAAACCAAGTATAAATGAAGAAGAACCATCCAAAAACCCAAACCCTAATCTATTCAATCTTCCAAAACTATCTAAAAATGTTACCTCTGAATATTACAACAAAATTGGTATATATACCAAGTTAGAATAAAAGAAAAGAAGAAAGAAAATGAAAAGAAAATATCTGTGGAAAAAATAGGGGATCGATCGATCGATCAAGCAGAGCAACCTGCAGAATCCCCTGTTTTGGCATGCAATTTATCTCTGCTCAAATCGCTGTAACTTTGTCATACGGAATTAGAATCGCGCACCGTTCACGGCCACACGAAGCTAGCAAGGAGAGATAGAACTTCCATGTAGATGTTGGGCCATGTGCCCAAGATGTGAAATGTCTGAATTTCCCTTGAACGTGCGATTGTGTACGAAAATTGCGCGAAATGCGTCTGAATCCCATTTGGGACCTAAATACCTAAAAAAGCCCAATTATACCTCATATAGAATGTTAACAATATAAACAGAGGTTGTCTGGTTAACCGACTTGACTATAGAGATTAAGGCACCCGAGGGGGCTAAAATGCGTAGGTTCGACGGATGAAATACACGATATTTGTTTATTATCAAGAATAAATTGAGTTAAGAAAATAATATGAATCTATGATAAACATAAATAACTATTGTGCATTGAGATACCTAGCATCAACTTTCTACCGTGCTTACGACACCTATGCACACAATTTATATAATGAGAACATAATCCAAAATTGATAGAGATAACTGACATTGCTTTAGAATTCCAGAGATGCTTAATTTTCAAACATGCCATAAAAGCATCAAAATATGTTCCAATAAAATCATCTACAAAGAAGTTACGCAAAAAAACACATAATAACGTCCACACATCAAAATTTGCTCCAAAATTGTCTGATTGTAAAGATAACACTCATTATTAGAGATATTTCCAAATCCTTTTCTACTAACGTAAAATAAGTATCAAGTCACGTAGAAATTTTTAAGAACAAAATAAAACATGCCATACAAATGCAATTTCTTACAATTATACAGATCTCAGAACGTGGCATAGTTTAACTGATATGAGGCCTGTCAGTGATTCGTTTCACCACCACAAATCTTGACAGAAGTCCCATATATGATTAGCCACCATACTCTTGCTCACATCATAAGCTGGAAAATACTAATTGCATAAAAATAGCAGTTACCCAGATGTTCTTTAGTCTCATTACGCCCCAGTCCTGCCAAGTTTCCATAAAGTTATTCACGTAGATTTGTATAATAGCATCGTAGAGGGAAGATTTCGGTCAACAATGTTGAAGCAAGACATATAAGAGGAGAAGCCGGAGAAGAAACATGAACTTAGATTGACTATGTACAATACAATATTTTTTTATGAACCATGTTGCAATAACATAAAAGAAAAGATGAACAATATTGAGAACAAAGAAACTTACACTTCTAAAACCATAAATTAAGGTAGAAACAATATACATACAAAACAAATTGAACCTTTAAAAAAAAATATGGAACCGAATCTCATATATAAACCAAAATCGGAAACTAAAACTGAAATGAAAATATAAAGTAAACATCTCTGCATCAAACAAATTCCTAAAGTCATTAACAAACTCTGCATCAAACAAAAAAGACTTGGATCTGCAAAAAAAAATCAACAAAATCCAATCGAAGAGAGAGCCATACCTGCTAGCTTTGGGTTACACATATTAGATCTGAAGTACCCAAAGTTAGATCTGCAAATAAAAAAGTGACTAATTAATTTATACTGGTTCATTATAAATTACATAATGGACTAACTTTATGAATTTTCACTAGCGCCAATCCACCAACTTTTCCCTTGTAACCCAAACAATAAGTCATCAAAGCAGTGGCAACATAATTGGATTATCACCTGTAATTTACAAGAGTACACACAACAAACAAAATTCACACATTTTACATGTTATTTCAACATACCTAAAGCAAATAAAAATCTGAAAAAACTCGCATCAATACATACATTATAAATTTTAAAACTTAGTCCCCCCCACCCAAACCCCCATTTGGCACCTACTGTATGCCAACAATATGTTGTTGTATGCTTGCATATATGCTGTGCATATATCCAACATATATCCAACAATAATCCATATTTTAATGGCATCGAAGAAGTAAGTGTTAAGTGGGGCAATTTTGTTTATGCAAGGGCGAACCAAATTGAAATCTCAAAACTACAAAAATATCAAAAGTTATACTGAACCACAACATTTTAGTATTCAGCCACAAAGTTTTGATACAAACAAATCCCCGATGTTGAGTAAATATATATGCATTGAAGTGAATACATACCAAAGCGGAATTAGCGGGCCAACATCCGTATCCTTTTGAATGTAGAATACTCCGGGAAAGAATTGTGGGCAAGAACATCGTTCAAATATCACGAACTGTCTCTTGAATGACCTGAGATTAGATCCTAGAGCCTTGTAAGACTTGGTAGGGTCCAAATAAACTACCCTTGATCCAGTTTCTATGGAATGACCTGTGTATAAGATTTTTGAAGTGTTCCTAGTTGTGTGGTCAATTCGTACATAAAAGTATTAAAGATGTCAGTTACGTACCACCAGTCACTTGGAAAGCCCAATTCTTCTTTGTTCACATTTTAATATTCTCATGTAATTTACAAAAATAGATATCAAATACAATTACCCAAAACACTGTCCAAACAAACCAATTAAACCATTACATTCAATTAATCCAACTTGAATGTATTATTCTATACTACAACAAAGCACACAACAAAAGACACTAACATGAGTTTTACAAACACAATAAAATGATGGCAAAACAACTTTTAAGAGACACTGTTTTTATACATCCGAACATTTAGGGAAGATTTTTAGGAATGCTATTAGCAAAATGTACAATTGTACAATTATTACTTTAATGTTTAACCACTCATGAGAGTGTGTGGTTTAACAACTCATGAGAGTAAAAAACAACTCAATAAAACCAAAAAGAAAGTAATGAAATTCTAAGTGAATAAAGAGAAAAATTCCCTCAATCAAGTATTTCTTTACTCAAGTATTTTCCAAATCACCACCATGTTGTTCTTAATGATTGAGTTTTGTAGCCTGAATCAATTTATGGGGTTTGAGTTTTCAACCAAAAATAACAGACCACGAACAATGTAAAACATGAATCAAAATCATGAAATTAGAACCCAAATCTGAAATTGATTAGAGATATAACATAAATCTAACAAAAATGTACACATCTCCCAAAAATGTACATATCTAACAAAAATATACACATCTAACATAAATCTAAGATTCGTGTGCAAAAAAATGGAACTATCAAACCAAATTCCCACAAAAAATAACCCAAATGGAACTATCAAACCAAAATCCCACCAAAAACAACCCAAATCAGAAATTGATTAGAGATATAACATAGATCTAACAAAATCCTACACATCTAACATAAATCTAACAAACATTTACGGATCTAGCAAAACTGTACGCATCTAACAAAAATCTAAGACACGTGCACGAAAAAGTGGAACAATCAAACCAAAATCCCACCAAAAATAATCCAAATCTGAAATTGATTACAGATATAACATAAATCTAACAAAAATGTACAAAGACTATAGCAAACCCTAAGCCAATATTCGAAGCCCGAAACTACAAGCCAAGAGCAAGGAAAACTATTTTCATACTTGCACCTGATGACAACGGCAACGCAAGCTGATGATGGCGATGACGACAGTGGATGAGGAGGGGTTTTGTTTGTGGGGGAGGTTTGTATTGTGAGGGTTTGTCTCATGATCCTGATGAGAAAATGGGAGAACGGTATAGTTAGGTGGTGTGTTGTGGGTGCATGTGTTATGGGTGCGTAGATGTGTGGAGGGCAGCGACAGCGTAGGTTGGAGCAGGTAAGGTTTTTGTGGGGAGAGTATTGAAAGGGGGATAGAGACTCAAAAGGGAGAGAATGAGAGTAAGGGGTATTCGTGTGTTCCTAAATTTTCCACCTCATAATGTACTCTACCTTTTAATCTCCACCCATTATTTTTAGCCTTGGTGGCAAAATGTAAACCCTTTGATTACTTTGATAAACATAAGATGAATAGTTAAACACCATTGTCCCCATGATATATTAAGGCATACCTATGCCGATGGCATGAAAATAAACTTGTTCCCATGATATTTTGTACCCGTTCCGATGGCATGGTGATAAATTTATTTCCGTCATAAATTTATTCCCGTGATATTTTATATTTTAATTTTATTCAGTGCAACATGTCTGCAACATCTCTTGATTACCCCAATAATACACATCAATAGAAAAAACTCGTGCATCACACTAAGGGTAACACTGCTAGTATTTCTTACAACTTTTCATTAATGAGTACAAAAAATTAGTAGAAAAAAAGAAGAAGATATAAAAAAAAATGAAGACATTACTCTTATTATTTAGGTGTTTTTAAATGCATTCAACGTTTTCATCAATAACCTTGTAATTGTATATTTCAAAATATGTTTATTGCTTACAATCATTTTAATTTTTTCACCATCTCTCCACATTAATAAAAACTTTTTTGGCTTTCAAAACCACCTAAAATGGGTCGAGAAATTAATTAATTATTGACATGTATGTATATTGTCATATGAGAATGGGAGAACTGCTATATTTTTCATAGAGTCCCTCAAATATATGAAATATATTTTTTAAATCTTATAATAAGTTTTAATATCTTTTATAGTTTAATATTTAAAACAATTATTAATTGGATTGTAATCAATTGGTTGTGAATAAATTAACTTATCGTCACACTTTATATATCTAAAGTACCACATAAAATACTTTTTTTGAGGCTCGAGACCGATAAATATTATGCTCCATAATGTATTAGGTAAAAAAACTTAATCTAAAATACTAAAAAATTATAATTAGATAACCCATACTACCATTCATTTAAATATATACAAATAAATGTTTGTACAAAAGTTTTAGCAAATATACCTAACCATTCCATTTCCATTACAAATTCAATTCTATTGAGCTTGAATATTTAATTTCTACGTCAACAAACCTTCAATTGAATCTTGAATCCTGAACAAAAGATCAAAATTAAGAAATGTAAAGAATTAGACTAAACTCAGAACAAATTTTATTTGTACAATGAGGTTCAACACTCCATTATCTCACATGGATCAAAAGAAGGACATACATAGATAAGCCCAAAACTAACAAATAAAAAGATTAAATCAGAATAAAAATTGAAAAAGAAAACTACCAAACCTTAGGTCCTATGCAACAAAAAAATTACCATTATTATGACGTAGTTTATAAGATAAGAAAACCCACAAAATGCTCATATTTGAAACTAAGAGCTCCTGTTAGAAAAAAACAAAACATCAAAAGCAACATGAAAAATATTAAATGATTAAAAAATAAACAAAAATAAATATATAAAATTAATTCATCCACCATAACCACCCATCATTTTTTTTCTCTCTCTCTCCTCCCTCCATTAACACCCACTACAACTAACTTAAACCACCTACTCCCCTTACTGGAAAACCACTACCGACAACCAACCTATTCCCCATACCTTATACCCTACCCGGTTCTAAACACATAAACTGATGAACCCAAACCAGCAAGCATCTCCGACAACTAAACATCATAACCACCAGTATTTTTCACGCCCATCAACCAAGTCCGGCCAACAACATCAACCGGGAGAGACCTGTGTGAAACCCACCTCAACTGAACTTAACTTTAACCCTTGACCAACTCCTCTGACCAACCTCCACAACCCATAATAAAACCCACATATACTAACCTAAATCCAGACATGGACAACTACCTCAACGCGGTTCGAACCCGTACCCAAACAGCAACCCATTGAAACCCAAAAACTAATAAATCCAAACTATTTACTCGACCCACTTACTTCACCCATAATCGTAAAAACCCAACAATAACCTGGGCCCCTTGTTTATCTCTTTCGGTCGAACAAGAACACTAAAGTAGTCACTTGCGAGGAAGAAAGAACATCACCATCCCGACATGAAGGTCGTCAGAAACGTAATTAGAGAAAGATAACAACCTAATGAGTTTTGAGTAAAATAAAGTAGAAGAAAGACTAAAATAAAACCTAAATAAAAGATGAAGCAAATAAACAATACCATAGATTCAAAACCCATAGTAATGGGTCAGGTGGTTTAGATGTCATCCGAAAGAAATGAATTTTTACGAGGACTGGGCTATAGATCTGAACCTCCATCACCTCTTCTCAATTTTTACAACTTTGAAAAAAGGTTTAAAAGGTGATTTCTTGGTTCAGACACCAACAATCGTAGATGCCAAAAATAAATCGAACAACAACATTCTTGTATTTGACTACTAAATAAAAAGAAAAATTAACAAACCTCTATCATTGGATTTTCCAAAAACTTAGAATCGATCTGTTGATTCTGTCGTTAATTGTGTAGAGTGCCACTAACCTACAACACACAAAATGAAAAGTATATAAGTTCTCAGTGTGCACAGAATAAAAAACAATAAGAAACAAACACACACACACACACACACTCTCAGGCATATAATTTTCTTTTTTAGAGCTTTCCTAGCAACCAAATAGTGCAAAGAGAACCCTTAGTGTAAAATGTCATTGATGAAATGGTTAGAAACTAAACTCCAATGGCATATGGAACGTTTTGGGAATAGACATGGAGTGGGTTGTTGCAGAAATAAGTTCCGAGAGAGAGAGGTAAAAGTGACTGGGAGATGGAGCCCTTTACAACCCTTCTTGAGCCACACCCACACATAGTGTGTATCAATCTTCTGAGAGTAATATCTCTAGACCGTGGGGCTAAATTTCAAACCACTAGGTACAAACTAGGGTTGTAAACGGATATTCAAAAATCTGCATCTGTCTGATATCCGAATCTGAATTTGCGGATATTTATCCGAGGAAATGGAAACGAATACGAATATGGATACTCTATAAAAATATTTGAGAAAGTGGATACGGATACGGATAGTAGTAGTATCCGACACGGATAATCCGTATCCGATGCGGAGTATCCATTTAACTGGATATTCGTATCCGTTAAACATATGTTTAAAATATTACTAATAATATTAGTATTAGTATTACTAATAAAATAATATTAAAAAAACCTTAATCACTTATTTCCTAAAACAAAAAAAACACATACTCCACTCAAAATAAACACACCATAAAGTTATTATTTTATTGGGTATATTATAAAATGCAATGTATTATTATTTTATTGGGTATATTATCATGGAGTTACATTAAAATTACAATACATCCTATCACACACAACATTCACCCACTAAAGAACATATACTCCACTCAAAACAAAAGAAATCATAATTTCATTTCATTTCTCTTTCGTACAAAACAAGAGAAAAGAAATCCTCATTTCACTCCACAAAAAAACCTCATTCCACCACCTCCCCCTCCGCCGCATCACCCTGCCGATGCTCATTAACCCCACCACCGCTTCTCATCAACCCTTCCACTGCGCATCCCCTAATCCCGCAATAAAATCTTAGCAACAACAAGTACATATGAAATCAAAATAAAAATATATAACTGTATTTAGATATTGTTGATGTGGTTGTTCATTAGTTTCCTTAATTATTAATAAATGTAGGAGAGAAACAAAAAAGGTAAATAGATGGTTTTAATTATGATGAGAGCTGAAGTTAGCCACATGCATATTATATACAAAATAAAAGTGTATACTTATTAAAATAAAAATATCAGCATGTTTTGAAGACTAAAAGGTCCATCAGGTTATCATTCTCAATAAATTTGATTTAATTTAATGGGTGCATATTTATTTCTACTGCTATGGAATGCTACTGATATTTTTTTATGGCTTTATGCTTATATGGTTGTAATGTATGGATCACTTTAAACCATATTATCATTATGGAATGCTATTATTATAATGGAAGCCATAATTGTTGATGTTAGGAGATAGTAATTTTTTTATATATTTATTTGGATTGGATTGGGTTTCATTGGATTGGATATTTTAATAGTTATTTTTTGAGATGGCTAAACACTGTAAACAGATACGAATATTATCCACATCCGAGGTATCCGAGCGGATACAGATATGGAAAATTGTTTTAACTATCAGGGTGGATATGGAAACATATTTGGATAGTGAATCCAGATTGCGGATACGGATAAGGAAAACATGGTATCAGATCCGTATCCGTCCGTTTACCACCCCTAATAAAAACCCATCAAATTTCATCCCAACTACCAGTTAGCTTTTATATAAAAAACTCTTTATATAGATAGATACAAAACCTATTTATATAGGTTTTGTATACAAAGCCGTATGACATGGCAAAAAGACCCTCCTACTTTATATATATACTAGGTTGTACCCGTGCCGATGGCACGGTGATAAATTTCTTCCCGTAGTATTTTGTACCCGTGCCAATGGCATGGGTTTAAATTTGTTCCCGTAATACTTTGTACTTGTGCCGATGGCACGATGATAAATTTGTTCACATGATAAATTAGTTCATGTAATATGTAATTCATTATACCTAATGGCAAGGTGAAGGCACAAAGAAAATTTTCCAAAGTAATTAATCACAAAAATGGAAAAAAAAATCAAAGTAGGTAACTGCATAAATTTCGTTCCCGAACAAAACAAAGTGTAATTAAAAAAAATGGTCAAATATTCTGAACACAAAAATATCAATTTCGGCAATATAAAAAAATTGTTTAAAACAATAATTGTTATAAAAACACTACTAACGTGATTGCCTAGAGTCATACAACACGCGTTCTTCAAAAGGTGTATACAATGGGACTACGATATGAACATTAATTCAATCCTCCATCCCTATAGTTACAACTTCGCCAACTGAATATTTTTTATGAGTGCGTCAAATGTAGGAGATAAAAAAAATTTATAAATAAAAATCTAATTATGTGTGTGTGTGTGTGTGTGTGTGTGTGTGTGTGTGTGTGTGTGTAATGCTTAATCCTAAAAAAGATGTTCATTTTGCATTAAATAACTTTTTTATGCTTGCAATAATTTTCATGAATTATAAAAAAAAAGAAATGTACAAAAAAAAAAATAATACCACAACCCAATGAAAATATTTGATTTGAAAGGTCACTATTATGATTATTATTTAATTGCAATTACATAAAAAGGTTGGTAAGAGTAAACTTGACGAACATATATATAAACTTTCGTTTTGAGTTTGCCATTTATATCTAGGTCATATAACAAATAAATTACTCTTACTGTAATTAGTTTCATTTCTTTGTTAAGGACCACGTATATTTTTATTTTGTAAAAAGACTGTTTGAATTAAGTGGTGGATTAATTTGAAAGATAAATTTTACTTACGCAATTTCTATCAAAGTACATTGAGCCAAGTGCTATATTGATTTTTAGGTTTCCAACATCGAGCCATGTGATGTCCTTTGACAGGTTATCAATTTACCTGGGCTCCATTCATTAAAGTTACTTTTTAGTAAAATATGTCAAACTATAATACCAAAAGTATCCAACGATTTAGTATCTCAAATACCAAAGTACCCAACTATTTAGTTACACCTGATTAAAAGAAACTATTATTAAGAGTTAAGATATAACAATAATCTGGCTATAAAATTTATTGTTAAGAAAATAAAAAATCCAATGACACGGTTAGAATTGTTATGTGGCATATTAAAAGTTATTATTAAAAAAATAATTTGTAAAATCAAATTAATAATTTGAGAACATCTTACATGCTTATTAAAATTTGACTTTTCAATATAATTATGCATGTCATACTTTGGCACCGCGCCTTGTCCTTTGAAATAAGTGTAAATATGTTAGTTTTTTACCACTGACTGATAAGGTTATAGGCTTAGGATTTTGTTAAATTAGTGTTTATAGGGTTATAGGCTTTTGTTAAAACGTAAAGAGAAAGAGAGAGAGAGAGAGAGAGAGAGAGAGAGATTTAGTTTCATATGCTTAGATATACATTTAGTTTCAAAACCCAATACCCAAAAAAAAATGATTACCAAAAAAAAAAGGATACAAAATATATAGATCTTTGAACCCAGATGAACAGAGGGAGAGAGAGAGAGAGAGAGAGAGAGAGAGAGAGAGAGAGAGAGAGAGAGAGAGACCTGAATTCCAAGAAGAAAGAAAACATAAATAGTTAGATAAGAGATTCATACCCAATTATCATTTTTTTCAAAACCCAAATTGCTTATTGAACTCATAATATCTTCCAACAAAAAACAACAAACTCACCTCAAGAATATACCCTTTTCTAAACTGATATCCAAACAAACATACGTGTTATCATAGAACAGAAAATCACACACAGTAGCTTAACACTTTACCAACCGTCATTACTATAGTCGAATACTTTTCTCAAATATTCACATCAAATAATATCAGATCTAAAAAAATATTATCAGATCTACAAACCATGAAATATACATAGGATTGCATAGTAGGCATATATGAGATGAAACAACCCAAATGAGAACTCTGGAAACAACACAAACCAATCACCCCAAGTATTATACATACGGTTGAACAGAAGGCAAAAGAATCATAAATACTTTGATTCTAAGCAATAATGAAACTAAAGCAATATCTGAAAAAACACTATGCCAAAGAAATACTCCCAAATCGCAAGAATAAAAACCAAAGCAATATCTAGAAAAAAACATTTTAAAAAAATAATGAAACCATACAACAACGCGTACACAGCAGTGGAATCATTCTTGAACAACACTCCCAAATCGCAAGATCCAACACCTGGCAGAGCGCGTACGAAAAATCGTAAATCAAACTACCCCACCATCAAGTAGATCAGAGAGATGAAAAATAAGCTAGATTTACCGGAGAAAATAGGGTTGGAGGTTCAGTGGAAGAACACCCTTGTCGTTTCTGGTTGTGTTGGAATCGGATAAAGTAGGGGTCGGGGTGTTCTGGTCGCGAGGAGAGACAAGCATAAGGGTGTTATGAAAATGGATTTGTGGGTCGTACAATGGCACCGCCTGAATGGCCGGTGGCTGTAGGCTAGTAGCTGGTGGCTAATCTGAGTAACGATGGCATCGCCTTAGTGGCCATCAGCTGTTGGCTGTTGGCTGATGGCTACTCCAAGTAATGGAGGCTGCAAGTAAAAGAGGTGCCTGGGTGGGATGGGAAGATGAGGATGAGAGAGAGGGAGTTAAATTTTTTGGTATATAAAGAGTGTAAGCAGTCTTCTAATGTGATGACAGCTTTTTTACTCGAGCCTTGTGATTTGCCCTTATCAAGACGTGTGCAGAGCAGTCTTCTAATGGTTCACGCAAGACATTTAATTGACTTCTCATCCTCTAGATTTCTCCCTTGTTTACCATCTTGAACTTTGTATAGGTTAAATCTGAGCCGTGAGTTGATAAACATCAAATTTGTCAACTTTTGATCTGAGCCATCAGCTGGGGAGGATAAAAAAACGCTCCTATTTTATTATATAGATATCTATATAATAAAGGAGGAGGGACTTTTGACACATCATACAATATTTGCCACATCATATAGCCACGTCATACAATTTTATACACAAAACCTATAAGGAGCCACGTCATACAATTTTATACACACAACCTATAAGGAGGACAACCACGGGATGCATTTAATTACTCCCACCAAGTCTGACACACGCAATGTGTGGGGTGGCTCGAGAAGATATCAGACTCTACTAATTTGTCCCATCCATATCAGACGTAATCTTGAACTCTCTCGCTATGACTCCTTCTCTCTCTCCTATGGGTCTCCATCTTCTACATTCCCTCACACACAGACAGTTTTTATGTATCCATCTTCTACATCTCCATCTTCTACATTCCCTCTCTCTCTCATCGGGGTCTGTTGGCAAGGAAGCACAATAATTTCTATGTATCCGTAAACCTCTCTCTCCGTGTATTTAGATCTGAGCGCAACCATTATTAGTTTGGGGGTTTAGGGCTGAGATGATAGGGAGAATAAAAGAGAAAAAATATACCCATCTTCTTTGCCATCGTCGATCTTACTGCCATGAACCTCGCTGGACAAAATGTGAACACATCCCTTCTATTTTTTAACAAGTTCTTTTATCCCCTGTATCTTGCTCTCCTGTTTGTCATTTTTTGATGTTTTGTAATCGGGTCTTAGATCCAACATTTTCCTGTTTTTTCTTAGGTCAAGAACCCCAAGGCACAAATCTACACCTGTGGTCATGGAGCCCCAAGGCACAAATCTACACCTGTGGTCTTAGACTTGACGATTAGCTGTCGTCAGAACAACCAGTATGGGACGATTCCCTGAACAACTGCTCGGAACAACTGGTGTGGCCTAAACAACAGCAAGCTTCACTTGGCGGTGGTAGAGGTTCCAGAACAACTGATATGGGACAATTCTCTGTGGGCGGAACAACTGGTATGATACGATTTTCTGTGGATGGAACAACCGGTATGAGACGATTCCTAAACAACTGGACGGAACAACTGATAATAACACATGGACATGGGTCTCTCTCTCTTTCAAATTCGGACTACCAAAGTGAGTATTTACTTTTTTTTTCATTATTTTGCTTTCCTCTATACACGATTTGTAGATCAGATGAGGGTTGCTATTGTTTGATTTCCATGTCTACTTCTTGGAAACACCAGGTATATATGGGTTTAAACCCTCTGTTCGGACCCTCAGTTCAGATCCTACTAACTGGACAACATCGAGCGAGGTTCACATCCCCCGCGACTGCTAATCCTCGACGATCGGAGCTCACTTCTTCATTAATAGGTTCATAAATTGGGGCATGCTGAATCGTGTAATCTATTTCGGATTTTGTGGAGCTTTTAATGAAGATCTTTATATTTGATTTACATTTGTACTCTGTTTTCGATTCTTGAGCTTCGTGTACTATGTCTTGGTTCTATGCATGTAAGGTTTTTTGTATTTGTGGGTTGTTATATAAGTTTTATGATTTTTACATGATTTTTTGTTTTTGCTTATGGTTTTTATATGGTTTTCTTATTTGTGTAATCTTAAATGGGTTTTCATATTTTATTCTTCCGATATCATTTTCGGAGGTTTATTTCATGGGTTCTCTATCTTTCACTTGCACTTATTTTTTTGTTTTTTTTTGGGTTTCAAACAAGAGAAACCTTATAATTTTTTGAGTTTCAATTTTTGGGTTCCTAACATCAGACAAAAGTTTTGAAAGTTTTAAAATATTTTTAATAATTTCTTAAAGTAATTCGTTTCAATTATTTTTATTTATTGGTGAGTATTTATATACCTCAATGAGGATTTGAGCAAACAATCAAAACCACTGTCAATAATATTATACAGGTACAAATACTCCACTCATATAAGTTTACTTTGATTTAGATTTTCATTTTTACCGTGCCATCAACTGTTAAATGTTAATTTAGAGGAGGAAATATTTTTGAATTCATTGGATTGATTTAATTTTAATAATTTTTAAAACTAATAAAGTAAGTTGTGACGTCAACTGATATATTTTTTAAACTATTTATTACATATGGTAGTGGATGTGAGTAGTATATATGCATATGTATGTGTTTTATTATTTTTTATCGGACTAATGGATGTTGTGAGAGAACCGTAGTTATAAATGGAAGATATATAGGACTTATCAACTGCTTCCACTATGCAGTAGCCCATTACTTCTCTTTAAGAAAAATGATGGCTTAAGTTATTTTGAATGTATACATAATGGTTGGTTTAACTATCAATGTTGGTGGTAATTTTTCTGATGTACAATAGGTAGTCAAATATGTACCAATGGTGAGGTTAATTTTTCTTATGTACAATAGTTGTCACTAATATAAAAATGATGTAGTTTGAATTAGGACTTTAATAATTTGTGGTCATACATTCATTTTGATATTTTTTTTTGTATGATTTTTTCAAAATTTTTATATATTAATATTTATTGGAGAGATTTTATATTGGTTACTTTGATTTGCAATAGGCTTTTACAAATGTGAGATGCATATGATTTTGAATTACTATAATATTGAGTGCATTAATGTGAATAATCCTTTTTAATGGTATCTATGACTTACAATTACTACAATTAGTACTGTAAACGAGTAAAATTCGTTTCGTATTGTGATAAATTTTTTACTTTATCAATAGTGCCTTTTGGCATGGTTATTATATACTATTTTATACTTCGTTATTTTCATTGGACTATTTTGTTATTTATTTTATATCCAATGCCTTATTTTCTTTTTTTTATGTGTTGAACTATTGAATTTTTTCCCTCAAGCATATAAAGGTGAGCGCAAGGTAATATTTGTAGTTATTTAAGTATTTTTTTTCAAATGCAATGGACTTTTTTATGAGTGGTATGTGTATTTAAATCTTCATTATTTTTCTTGCTTAGTTTCGTGTTGTTAATCTCTTAATTACTGCTTCATATTTTCCTAAATATACAAATTACATCTCTGCGTGGTTTGTTTCATTACGAGCATAATTAATTTAATCATTGAATTCGATGGTATTCTATATATGGGTGATGCATGCGACATGTTTTAGTATTATTAGCATTATTAGCATTTTCATGCATTAATTCCAATGAGAAAAATATAGCGAATAAATTTATTATCGTGCCATCAACACGGGTTACACCTAGCCATGACGAGTAAGTGTATCATGGGATGGCCAATAGTATTTATATTTGCACAAACAAATTTATCGTCGTGCCATTGGCACGGGTACACCCTAGTATATATATATATATAAAATGGGTACCTCGATTAGTAATTACGACCCAGACGAGTAGCCAAAGTAAGTCCGACCCAAAGTCTAGAGGCCTTGTGCTGTAACTGATTTAGTTATGACCCATTTAATCCCTAAAATGTCTCAAAGAGATATTCCAGGGATCATGGGCTAACGTGGTGGAACCCCACTCTCGTACTCTCCAAAAATAAGTTGTATAAATTAAACCCTTCTCCCGGGGCAAAGGGAATGCAGTTGTAAACAATACCCTGGAGTAAATAGAAATAAAATACAAAGAGCATCACCATGGACCTAAACCTTCTTGCCGAACCATTTATATCCTATGTTGTGTGTGATTGTAGTCATTTCGAGTTCTTTATTTATTCTGGTGATTACTTTTGCTTAATATTTTTTGTTGAGTTTAATTGTCACCACAATTAGCGCCGTCTATGGAAAACGTTTGTTTTCCTTTAAGAAAGCCTTCACCAATAAGAATTTGGAATGTATGGTCACAGTAGCAATGTCCCTCAAGCAGGGATATTCAAGAGCAACCTGCCCCTCGCAGGATCAGATCTGAAGTTTGACGTTCAAATCCTAGGGCTCGCCCATAATGGAAAGCTTAAGAGGAAATCCAAGGACTAGCTAGGTCCACATAGGTCTCCAGGCTAATCGATGCCTATGAGGCCAGGCTCCAAGAGAAAGAGAAGGCCATTTACAATAAGGAAGCTGAGAATTCTCATCTCAAAAGAAGATTGGAGAAAATGGAGAGAGAAACCCATCGTGACAACAGGCAACGTCAATATCGCACTCCTAGACCTCATATGAGCAAGTCTCGCAGCAAAGGAAGGATCCCTAGATGTGGATCTCAAAGATTTGAGGAATGCAGTTCAGATGATGAATTGCCCGAGCAACAATAACCAGCTCACCGTTACGAGAGACCAGGTCGAGGAAATTATGATATAAGGAATTTGATTTGGAGATAAATAGACAAACACCCAGCGCATTGGGGTGCCAGATCGACCTAAGAGCTAGCCAGGTGAGCTCTCAGGATCCAAATAAAATCCCCTTTCTCAAGGGAAATAGAAGAAAAAGCACCCAAGAAGTTCACGATTCCCAAATTCAAGATCAATAATGGAAATACTGATCCTATCGACCATATTAGGCATTATAGGTTGGCCATGACCCTCTAGAACAATAAAGATGCATTAATACGTCGGATCTTTCCCTGGAGCTTGCATGATGTGGCCCAGAAGTGGTTTGAGAGACTCCTTCACAGATCCATCAAAAGCTTAGATTCCCTGGTAGAGCTTTTCACGTCTCTGTTCATTACCAACAACTCCCATCCGAAGAGGATGGATGCTTTGTTGACAATGAAAAAAATGACCCAATAGAGCCTCAAAGACTATGTAAAAAGATATTGGGAATTATTCAACGAGGTCGAGGACTGATCGGAGTAGGTCGCTGTGGCATCCTTTAAGATTGGCCTACCCTACTCCTGCCTCTTGCACCAATCCCTCACTAAGAAGGAGGCCACGACCATTAACAACCTAATGGCTCGTATTGAAAAATACACCAAAGTCGAGGATATGACCCGCCTCAGTGCAGGGGGGAATGGTCACTCCAAGTTCGCCGATAAGAGCAGCGAAAAAGCTGAGAACCAAAAGAAAGGAAGAAAAAATGGGGGAAGAATGGCTCCAAGAGCGAAAATAAAAATGATGATTCAAAAGAATTTTAGGTAGAGAACACTATTTTTAAAGAGCCAATCTACAAGATTCTGGCAAAGATCAAGGACGATTTGTTCCTCAAATGGCCCAGAAAGATGCGAGGAGACCCCTAAAAAAGGAACAATGCATTGAGATGTTCTTTCCACAAAGAGGGTGGGCACAAAACTGAGCACTGCTAGGCCCTCAAGTCTCACCTTGAAGAGTTAGCCCAAACTAGACATTTGAATGAATTTGTGGAGAAGAAGGTAGAGAAGGTCGATGCCAATAGAGACCCGAAGCCTGACAACGTGCTCGAGGAAGATGTTGGCTATGAGTTAGCATCGATTCATGGGGCATCAAATATACTGTAGATTCACATAAAATCATCTCGGATGGAGGTTAAAAATCTTATGATAGTGATGCAAACTTTTCAAATAGATCTAGTAAAAATGCAGGCAGGAAAGCGTCGACGAGCAGATGACGTCTACTACAGCAAACACAATGTGTTCACGAATGAAGACCTAGTGGGAGTAAGGAACCCACATCATGATGCCTTGATCATTACACTCAGGATATCCAACTACGATGTCGATAAGTTACTCATCGACCAGGGTAGCTTATCCGAAGTAATATATCTCAACCTATTCAGGAAGTTGAAGTTAAGCGTCACCGACTTAAAGGAAGCCACCATTCCTCTAGTTGGATTCACCGGTAAAGTGACCATCCATTTGGGAAAGATTGTAATGCCAATAATGGTAGGAAGTTTCACTAAAATAATCGAGTTTTTGGTGGTTGACACTGACTCACCCTACCAGGCCATCCTTGGCAGAGGGTGGCTACATGAGATGAAGGTTGTCCCAACTACCTACCACCAGAAACTCAAATATTCGATTGAGCGAGGAGTGATGGAGATCCATGGGTATCAGGCAATGCTGAGGAAGTGCTTTATAGCAGCCATCCGCCCAAAGTTGGAGAAGAGGGTCGAGAAGGCCAAGGAAAAGGTTGAAGAATAGGAATATTTGATACCTTCCAAATAGCAGCTAAAATATGGAAGACTTGGAGTGGAGGAGATCAGGCTCCTCCCCTATGAGCGGGTCATTGAGAACCTGGAGGAAGTCACAAGAGGCGACAACAAGAAAGATAGGATGTTCTTGATCAGAGTCTCTCTCACAGATCAAGAAAAGAAGGAACTAACAGTACTTTTACGAAATAACTTGAACATTTTCATGTGGGAACCCTACGAGCTGCCTAGGATTGATCCAAGTATGGTTTGTCATCGGTTGCACATTGACCCGACTTTCAAGCCAATCACATAAAAGGAACGGTGAAGTGCACCCGAGAAGGCCAAGGATGTGGAGAAGATACTAGATGCTGGATCCATACGGGAAGTTCAATTCCCTAAGTGGATGTCCAAACCAGTAGTGGTCCCAAAAAGAAATGGAAATTGGGGAGTCTGTATTAACTTCACTAACCCCAATAGAGCGTTCCCTAAAGATAGTTTTCCTCTCCTAAAGATTGACCAGTTGGTAGAAGCCACAACAGCTCATAAAAGAATGAGTTTTCTAAATGCATACTCCGGGTATCCCCAAATCCCTCTACACGAGCCAGATCAAGATAAGACAATATTTATCACCACCCTCAGGTTATATTGTTACAAGGTCATGCCCTTTGGGCTAAAAAATACAGAAGCAACCTACCAGTGGTTGGTCACCAAAATTTTAAAAGACCAAATGGGAAACACTATGGAGGTCTATATCGATGATATGCTCATCAAGAGCAGGCATAAAGAAGAATACCTCTCATATCTATCAAGGACCTTTGAAATCCTCAGGAAATACCGAATGAAGCTTAATGCGAGTAAGTGTTCCTTCGGTGTCCAGTCCGGAAAATTTATGGGGTACTTGTTTAGCAAGAGAGGCATTGAACCAATCAGACCATATTGACGCCATGAATAGGGTGCAACCCACCCGTACGATAAGTGACGTGAAAAATCTCATATGAATGCTCGCCGCCCTGAACCGATTAATCTCAAAATCATCCGAAAGGTGCCAACCGTTCTTTTAACTTTTGAAGAAAATAAAAAATGTAGAGTGGAATGAGGATTGATCAAAGGTGATAGAAGGACTCAAGGCTTACCTTAGTAAACCACCGTTTCTCATAATCCCTCATTAGAATGACTATCTATACCTGTACCTCATGATTTCCCATCAAGCTGTAACTTCTGCACTAGTATGTGAAAGAGAAGGGATCCAGCACCCAGTCTATTATGCAAGCATAACCCTCTTAGACTCCGAACATCGGTACCTACCCCTAGAAAATATTGCCTTTGCACTAATGGTAGCCTCGAGGAAATTGAAACATTACTTAGAAGCTCAATTCATCATCATCCTTACATCTCACCCCCTTAAAGCAGTCCTGCGAAAAGCAGATATGTTCGGTAGACTATCAAAGTGGTCAGTCGAGCTCGGGTGATTTAACATCCAGTTTTAACCCAGGAATGCAATCAAGGGACAAGTCCTCAGTAACTTCATAGCAGAGTTTATAAGAGAACATCCTTGCGATCAACTTTAACCTATTGGTCAAAGGGAAAACCCCTCGGCGCAAGGTGTTTGGCGACTGTTCATTGATGGATCCTCGAATGCCAAAGGGGCAGGAGTGGGCATTATGCTGGTTACCCCTGAAGATGCAATCCTCGAGCAAGAGATCAGTCTTAGATTTAAATCCTACAACAAAGAAAGCAGAGTATGAAGTGTTAATAGCAGACCTATAGAAGGAACATGCACTGGGGGCAAAGCAACTCCAAGTGTTCGGAAACTCACAACTGGTCTTTAACCAAATAAGTCGAGACTTTAACGCTACGGATGAGAGAATGGCAGCCTACCTCGCCATAATGAAGAAATTAATGTCTAAATTAAAATAAGTCAGTGTCTAATAGTTCTCCAGAGGATAAAACAACCATGCTTATGCCCTAGTGGCCTTGAGCTCAGTGATCAATTTGACCTGAAGAGAATAATTCCAATCGACTTCCTTGCCTAGCCAAGCATTACCCAGATCGAGAAACTTCCAAACATAAGTGATGTTCTCTAGATTGAATTAGGCCCCAGTTGGATGGACCCCTTAAGGTATTATTTAAAATATGGTTCCCTACCAGATGATAAGAAAGCCGCTCATCAGATAAGAGTCAAAGATGCTCGCTTTCACTTATTTCCAGATGGTAAGCTGTATAAGAGATCTTTCATCGTTCCTTACCTCCAATGCGTTCACTCGAAGGATATCCAGCAAGTTCTGCACGAGCTCCGTGAGGGAATTTATGGGAGTCATATTGAGGGCAGGTCGCTAGTTTTCTGAGAAATAAAGGAAGGCTACTGGTGGCCGTACATGCAGATGAATTTTGGGATATATGCTTGCAAGTGCAAAAAATGTCAACTTCATGCTCCTATGGTTCACCAACCGTCCAGCGACCTAAAGTCACTTACTTGCCCATGGCCTTTCGCCCAATGGGAAATGGACATCGTAGGGCCTCTTCCTACTTCTGTCGATAATCACAAATATTTATTAGTCGTGATAGACTACTTCACCAAATTGATAGAGGCAGAGCCGCTGGAAAACATCAGAGACGCGAATATGATAAGATTCATATGGTGGAACATTATCACCCGCTTCGCGATCCCCAGGACCATCATTACTGACAACATAACCCAGTTTGAAAGTGGCATCTTCTATGGTTTCTGCAACGTCCAAGGGATCATGCACCATTTCATCTTGGTGGTATACCCTCAGAGCAACAGACAAGATGAATGTAATACCCGCGACTTTGGGACTAAGAAATAAAATTTTTGGGAGAAATAAAATTTATTTAAATTGGAGAGTTTTAAAATTTGGAAATTGAGGTCCAAAAATTTAGGACGTTATAAAGTATTTTGGATGATGAATTTGAGTGTGTGGTTGATTCTGGATGGGTCGAGATAATAAAAATGTCTGTCCTTGGGATTTATTTTGGTTCCAAAATAATTTTTCATAAGTTGACTCGAATTGGAGTAAACGAGTCATTTAATGTGTGTATTATCATTTAAAACTGGAACTTATATTTTGAAGGCTTAAGAGGCTTATGGATCAGCCTATCTCATTTATGAGAAAGAGAGAAAGACAAAGAAAGAGGGAATGAAGAAGAAAGGAAGAAAGAGAGAGGAAAAAGCTTGGAGATTCAGGCCAACACGCGATCTCAAGGACGATTCAACCACTGCGAATTCGAGGCAAGTGTTTAATCTTGCTAAATATTTTACTTGTGTATTTCATTTCATAATTTGTGGATAAAAGAATTGGATTTTTGGTATATATGTCAAAACCTAGCTTTTGGGTATTTTACCTTAAATTTGATGTTTATACATGGGATTGATGTTATTTATGTTGATAAGATGAGATGTAGGTTGGGCTTTGATGTGAGGAATATGATTGCGTTAAAGATTAGGGGTTAGATGATGATATTTGGGTGTTTGGGGATTTCGGGTTTGTTCAAAATGGAAAAAAAGACAAGATATTCGATATGGCCGGTCGACCACAGCCAGGGGGTTGGTCGACAGCGCCGGAAGGGAAAATCCTACTACATTCTTTGTAGGGAAGAATTTAGACCCGCGATCGACCGGGGGTCTAGGGCCGATCAATCGCTCCTCGGTTTTTATCCCAATAATGGGATTTTCTTTTACCCCCTTTTCTTTTGGGTTTTATTCTTAGGGGACTTCTTACTAGACTTATTATGGAGGGTTATGATATAATATTAAGGGATTTGTGCCTTACGATGAGTAGGGGCTTTCAAACTTATGTTAGAAATGGATTATAAGGGTAGGACGCCTCTTTTAGTAAGGAAATGATTATGGGCCTGAATTATAGGCGGATTATATCATATGATGGTGGGGATATATCGAACCACTTTGGAAACATACACACGTATGTATTGGAGTTTGTTGCATTGGTGTAGTGGGGGAATCTCATTATGAATACGAGTCCTATTCGGAGATTAGAAGTAGGTCTATACATGATATGAGGTTGAGGATTTTTCGAGGAAGTTGTGATGGTATAACGTGAGATTTAGATACCGAATTTTGTGACGAATCCCTATAGCAATAGGATTCTATTTAAAGATATGATTTGGGACCAATGAGAGGTAGAGGTCGCGTATCCTTAGTGATGATAAAACTCAAGGAATAAATCATAAATGCATTAATGTTAAGGGTTCATAGGAGCAATTGAACTATAGGCAAAATTGAGAACGATTGGACTATCCTAACCACTAGTATAGGTTATGATGTCATGTTCCTCTGGATAGTTACTATATATCTAGGTGTGATTAGCAATGGGGATTCCAACACTTTATGGGATCACAAAATGAATTAAAGTTAAGTTTGAGGCTTGCAGACTATTAGTTAGGTGTATACCAATAGTCAGAATTATTATTAGATATATCGAAGTGCATTCGAATATAAATGGAAGGTATAGTGATGGTTATATAAGTTAAACTTTGAGCTAGTAAGTTTAATGTTATATATATATTGGAAGACTATTCATATCATAGGGATAATGGATGAGTATATTTC
The DNA here is from genome assembly GCA_949130495.1 of Sambucus nigra. Classification (NCBI taxonomy): domain Eukaryota; kingdom Viridiplantae; phylum Streptophyta; class Magnoliopsida; order Dipsacales; family Adoxaceae; genus Sambucus; species Sambucus nigra. Next base: position 537,127,832 of record OX422221.1, read on the forward strand.
AAGGGAGATTCTGTATAAGGGAGAATGCTTTGAGTAAGTATGCGTCGTAAAAAGGGTGAGTATTACGAGAGTTGTATTTATGTCTATATCTTATGTTACTTGATTATTAACGATCGGAGATGAGAATATGCATATAAGTACATATTTATATATATTTAAATGGTTATATAAATATGGTGCGAATGTGTACTTCTTGTGTGATGACTTGTACTTATGATGTGATTGCTTGTATATATATACTATGTGAATGATATATATAATTATTGTGTGAGCATACCCAACACATGCTATCATGGGAAGTTGCGCAATGAGAGTGAGCCCCTGGCTTGAGGAGCAGGGTGTGGATAATCCCCAGGTCATAGTTGTCCATTTTTATTTTTGTGATTTTATTTTGGGAGTGAGAAGTCTTGGGTATGAGTCATTCTCACTTCCCGATTAGGAACTATTACCGCTTTCCACACGTTATGATTGATTTTGTCGCCATGGCGGTGTGATAATAGTCCGATAGGTGGTGACCCCGGGAGAAAGTGAGTAATTCCTGGAAGATGCTTGCATGATGCAGTATTTTTGTATCCTATAACCGTTTGTGTTATGTGTATTGCAAAGTGTAAATTATGTGTGTTATGTATACGTGGTTCTAGGAATGAATGATTGCATATATATATATATATATATATATATATATATATATATATCCTATAGATGAAGGAGATATGAATTTTGTAGTATGTACATCTTGGGTGATTTTGGTGTACTAGTTTATCAGAGTCGAAGGATCGTACTGAGAGACAATTGCGGTAATATTGACCCCAAGGAGTTAGATGAAGATTCTAATTATGTTCTTAGATATAGTACTCTATAATTAAGTAGTGGTAGTAATACTATTTGTGTAGAAGACATGATGGATCCTTACGATCAACATTGTCAAGGAGTAGTGTATCGGGGGGGGTTCCTTATTTGGATTTGGCTTTGTGAGACACCCCACGCACGAAACGTAGTGAAATGTTGAGAGTGGAGAGAAGTTTTGTTCTTAGTATTTGAATGTATGTTGTTTAGAGAATAAACTCTTATATTAAAGCCTAATGTTAAATGTGTGATGTACTAAGACTTATAATTGGTTTAAGTTAATAATTGGAACCACTAGAGCCTAGTAAGGCATTTATGTATATATATTTAGGTGTGATTAGAATGGAAAGGATTCTTGGGTTATATTAAGATGGCGGGTCATGCGAGTATAGGCCAGGCAAACAGTTAGGTAGATTGTTCATATATGTGTCGGGTAGCTTAAATTAAGGTTTTGGGTCACGATTAGGTGCGCGCTGTAGATGGGAGGTGAGTTTGGGGTTTCACAAGAGTTTGACTCCACTTTAATTATGAAATAGTGAATTTATATTTATTATGCAAGGATAACACACTTGCTCCAAACATTTTTACACCTCGGGCTATGAGCCATTTATTTCTCTCTATTGTTATATATATGTATGTATATTGTACTATAGGTGTCCCACTGTAAGGATACCAGATGCTTTTCTATCTAGAGTCTTGGGAGCTGTAGCAGTTGCGGACTGTTGCAGGATTTTTTAGTCACTTTCTATTCCTTTGTAAATATAGGTAGGATTCATTTTGTATATCGGGTTTATACCCAAGAGTTATATGTAGCAGTTTATACTTCTTCTTTGTGGATGTTGTACTGTCTGTGACCCGACAGCTTATTCGGGCATATTTCCTTTTGTTTACTCATTTTATTTTAATTTTAGCACTTATTATATCATGGTACTTTTGTACTTCTTTCCTCGGTTAGTATTTGTACATTGTTAGTTTGGTATCCATTGTATGTTTTATTTTAATTTTGGCATCCGCTTTTATAGTTTCAGGTAGTTAGCCTTATTTATTTTAGTGTAGTCTGTTGATGCTGAGAATGAGCCATCTGAGATTCCTGATTAAATGTAGTATAGGGCTGGCCACCCATTATTATTTTAAGCGGGTTGTCACAGATGGTATCAGAGCATCATGTTCTAGTGTCTTTAGGATCTGTGCGGGTTTTCGGCGTTCTTCCGCAAGCGTTCTTGATGTAAAGCCCTACTATTAGGATTGTTGTGTTCACTACGTTTATCTTCTTCTGTGAGGTGTTCTCACTTGAACGACGTTCTGACACAATTATCTTTCATCTCAGATGTAATCTAGAATATGTCGTCTAGGAAGAGGCAAGATAAGAGATGCAACACCCATAACCAATTTTGGGTACGCTTTAACTAGAAGTATTTTCTTTCCATGACTCAAGGGAGATAATGAGAAGATTTCTAGCAGTGATTCAAGGTGATCTGACGGTGGTCGAGTGAGAAGGAGAATTCGGTGATCTATAAGGTAAGTACTGAGAATAAGCGAATAGTGAATCCCTTGGGAGGTTTAGATTGAGAAACTCGTCGACGTTTGTTAGGAAACTTGGTGTTGGTGACTTTTACCGGTGAAAGGTATGTGGCATTGTCCCATTGTCAAGAGTATAGTCTTAATTTAAGAAGTGTGTAAGAAATTTAGAGACTTGGTTTCATTGAGTTGGACTGAAGGAGTTGTCAGGGGTCACAATAGCACTTTAACCTTTATGATGGTTAGGAAGGATTTTTGGGAGGATGTTTCTTTGAGGAGAGTTAGTCCTTAGGAAGAAGGGCTTGTCCTAGAAAGAGTAGAGGGGCCCAAGGATGAAGTGAAACAATCGGATTATGAAAGTATAAGGTAGAATACCTTTCTTTAGGTCTAAGTCACCCTTTATACGATATTGGGAACGTCGCACGTAAGGGATAACGAATGGTTAGCCGCTATAACCATAGTGTGTACAGAATTTCCTTCGAGGAAGGAGTGAGAAAGTGTGGTCTTTGTATGGCATCTTTTGGGATAATAAACTATCTCATGAGGATATAGTAGAGAGTTATGCTATTAAATTCTGAAAGTGCGGACTGATAAGGTTTGTTGAGTAGTGGTTATAAGGTTATTGTCTTATAGATACGCTAGGGCAGGACTTACTTTGCGGCAATACTTTAAGATAATGTAATGGGATTTGTATAACTGAGGAGGTTCAGAGTTTAGCAGATTTAATAGTGAGCGGAGAATTTATCTCATGGTTGTAATAGTTATGAGAACTAGGTATTGGTGAGAGTATTGTGTTAGTTAGGGCATCGTGTCTTAAACATAAGGTGTTTGATTTGTGTGTTGAAAGACATAAAATTATTTTATAGTATATTGTTAAATAGGCCTTTGGGCAATATTTGTGACTTGAAAATCTTTTATAAAACCTTAATTCTGGTTCAACTGATCTCAATCCCTAACATAGCTATACAATAGTGTATTGGGAGGGTTCCTTGTTTGGAAGTAGTGAATGTCAGGAATTGAGAAGAGTTCAACTATTATAAATTTTAAACTTTTTATATACTTAGTACGCTATTATTGATTAATTTGTTGAGGGTTATATTAAGATTTGATGCTAGTGGAGTCGGGTTATGTTTTTGCCTTGGTTCTAAAGTTTAAATGGTTTGTTGTGAGAAGGGGGACAAATAGGTGTAGTAATCATGGGATAAATGTAAGAACTAGATAAGGTTCGAAGTCCTAGGCATACCCTAAATTTCGAGGATGAAATTTTTGTAAGGGGGGAGGTTTGTAATACCCCGTGACTTTGGGACTGAGAAATTAAATTTTTGGGAGAAATAAAATTTATTTAAATTGGGGAATTTTAAATTTTGCAAATTGAGGTCCAAAAATTTAGGACGTTATAAAGTAGTTCAAATGATGAATTTGGGTGTGTGGTTGATTCCGGATGAGTCGAGATAGTCAAAATGACTGTCCTTGGGATTTATTTCGATTCCAGAATATTTTTTCATAAGTTGACTCGAATTGGACTAACGAGCCATTTAAAGTGTACTATCATTTAAAACTGTGACTTCTGTTTTGAAGGCTTAAGAGGATTATGGATTAGCCAAACTCATTTGTGAGAAAAAGAGAAAGAGAAATAGAAAGGGAAAGAAGAAGAAAGGAAGAAAGAGAGAGGAAAAAGCTTGGAGATTCTGGCCAACACGCGATCTCGAGGACGATTCAACCACTACGATTTCGAGGCAAGTGTTTAATCTTGCTAAATATTTCATTTGTATCTTTCATTTCATAATTTGTGGATAAAAGAATCGGATTTTGGGTATATATGTCAAAACCCAGCTTTTGGGTATTTTACCTTAAATTTGATGTTTATACATGGGATTGATGGCATTTATGTTGATGAGATGAGATGTAGGTTGGGTTTTGATGTGAGGAATACGTTTGAGTTAAAGATTGGGGGTTGGATGCTGATATTTGGGTGTTTGGGGATTTAGGCTTCATTCAAAATGGAAAAAGGTACAAGATATCTGGTATGGTCGGTTGACCACGCCTTAAGGGAAAAGCCTACTACATTCTTCGTAGGGCAGAATTTAGACCCACGGTCGACCGAGGGTCTGGGGCCGGTCGACTGGTCCCCTGTTTTTATCCCAATAATGGGATTTTCTTTTACCACTTTTCTTTTGGGTTTTTATTCTTAGAGGCCTTCTTAGTGGACTTATTATGGAGGGTTATGATGTAATATTAAGGGATTTGTGCCTTACGATGAATAGGGGCTTTCAGACTTATATTAGAAATGGATTATGAGGGTAGGACGCCTCTTTTAGTAAGGAAATGATTGTGGGACTGAATGATAGGAGGATTCTTTGGAAACATACACACGTACGTATTGGAGTTCGTTGCATTGGTGTAGTGGGGGAATATAATTAAGAATGGGAGTCCTATTGGGAGATTAGAAGTAGGTCTATACATGATGTGAGGTGTGACACCCCGCCTAATTAAATATCGGGCGATCACTCCTTTATTAAATTAAAATCAAGGTGACCAGTTGGTTCATTCTTACCATCACTGTCGCAAATGAATATTTTTCAAATTTAAACACCCTGATTAATTAAGCTAAGTGTCAAAACCATTTAAAACCTTATTTTCATTTTATTAAATCCAATTATAAAACCTTTAACCATTTACATTTTTAAGAGTCACACATTAAGTATAGAAAAAAAATGAACATTCAGGAGTTTAACCATAAATAACAAATCCCAACTTTAAAGCACTAAAGGAAAACATCCTGACAGAAATAAATCCCGAAATAAAGATGCTGAAAGTAAAAGAATTACAATCTCTCACAATACCAACTAAATAATCGAAAAAGGGCGGCACATGCCCCCACTAGATAAAACTAAACTAGAAGTAGAGTCAACAATGAGGTCATCTAAGCAAAGGCCTGCAACTCCCACAAAAGCTACAGCGCGTTCCATCAAAATAATCCTAAGCATGACGCCCCAGTGGCTGGGCACCTGTAATACATATATATATACAAGAGAGAAGAGGTAACAGCAAACGGGTCAGAGCCCGAATGTAAAATAATGTTAAAAATATAGTTTAGCAAGTATTTAAAATGCTTATCGGCTAATTCAACAGTCATATTAGTATGCGACACTCTCTTGAGAATTCTCACCTCTCATCTAGTGTGCACGTCTACCGTACTAATGAATCCCGTATACCTCTCTAACTCATTCTCCATAAGACTTAACTCGTGAAATTAAGGTTATGATATTCACTTTTAGAAACATCCACCTCTTCAAGCTTTCTTACGTTATTTAGAATAATTTCGTATTGTTATAACGTTTCCGGATACTTATAGTGAAGTTGATGAATTGCATAGTTTACTTAACTACTATTTTACTCAGTAGAAAATTCTCATATAGATACACGTATATATATTAATCACACTTATAATATATATACAAACAACACTCCACATAAAATCTATGGTGCTAGGCTTCCATATATAAGTATATATATAACAATCACTCATAAATTATATATCTACTAATGGAACCCCACATAAAAACTATGGTGCTGGCATACTTTGCTATCATGTCGCTGTATCACACATACTTAGGGAAATGCTAGTTCGGAATCACTCTCGAAATGCATTAACACAAACACATACAATTGGAGGCGAAGCATAGTTCCAAGTCCAAGAGGTTAGCACATACCCACGCGTCTCTTACGACCGTCTGAACTATCAATCAGATAGCCTGTACCTAGGAATCTTATGCTCTCGGGTACAAGTCAATATCCCCCATAAAGACTCATTAAGATAAGACTGTCCCAGCACGGAAACCCCCGTGATAGCAAGTAGCCCGGGTACGATTTTTACACATAAATAATATAAGGATAACCCCACCGTCATATATAAACATGTATTCACATCCACATGATTAAATTAGGTGCTCTCATGACCCATAATTATAATTATCCGTTATTACACATTTTACTCAATTATATCGTATAACGGAGTCATTCCTTTTTATCCTCGTAATTAATTTATTCTAAACTCACTTCTCATCACTCAAAGTATTCTCTTTATCTAAGTACAATTTCAGTAGGCCCTCTCTCGCCTTCTAATCCCACTTATTAGATGTTTCGATTATTTAATCAATGCATGTATGATTCCTTAAGTATAAATGTCTCCCCGTTTACCCTTTATTTCCCTTCACATTTAAAGTTCCACTTAAAGGGGTTTACCTTGACCCTACTGGTCCTTTTTATGTCCCATTATGTTCTAGCAACCCTAATCAAGGTTTATTACATATAAAATCGGATTAAGCTAACACGAGCAAAAATGCAGTTTTCCAGGAGGGTCGATCGATCGATGAAAGGGGGTCGATCGATCGAACCGTCAAATAGGTATGGCGAAATCTGCAGTATACCAGTTACGGGTTCAGTCATCCAAACTCATCCAATTCCAAATTTTTAACTCCAAAACTCCTAGAAATTAATACCACAAACATAACAAACCCAAATAAGTAATAATATATGTAAGGCATGCGAGTTTTCATCAAGAATCATGGGTTTAAAAGGGCCAAACTCTATATAATTCTCATGAACCCTAATATTTTCTTTATCTTAGTTTCTTTCACTCTTTTTCCAGATTTTCTGTCACTAATACTGATATACCCATATATACACACGGCCAGGCCGAGAACACCCTGTACCTGGATGGGGTCAGGGTGACCTCATCATCAGGCTCTAGATGACCCCTCAGGGGCCGACCCTTCATTAGGCCCGGACGACTCTCCGAGCGGCTAACCCTTCATCAGGCCCGGACGACCCTCCAAGGGGCTGACCCTTCATCAATCTCCAGACAACCCTTCGAGGGACCGACCCTTCATCAGGCCCGGACGACACTTGAAGGGGCCGACCCTTCATCAGGCTCCAGACGACCCTTTGAGGGGCCGACCCTTCATCAGGCTCTAGACGACCCTTCAAGGGGCCGACCCATCATCAGGCTCAGACGACCCTCCAAGGGGTTAACCCATCATCAGACTCCAACCGACCCTTCAAGGGGCCGACCCTTCATCAGGCTCCAGACGACCCTCCGAGGGGCCGACAGTACGAGGCCTAAATTGGGCCTGACTCACAATCAGAAGGAACTTTTCCCCCGGCCTCGTGTTACAGGCCGAGGGTGACCTCATCACAGCGCGTGGTTTGGGAGACACATGGAATAGTGCGCATGAGGCTCACAAAACATGTGGAAGACCATTACAACCCAATCACCCCCTCACGTGAGGGAATATTATGTCATCATTTGGCATCTATAGGTGTCAACAAGAGATTGGATAAATCATCATTCACATGCACCATGCATACTTGGGGGGTATACTACACCCCCCAAGACCTATATATACTTGTCACCTACAACCCTACAAGGGGATCGATAGATCATTAATTGTAACCCTAACAAAAACTCTGCTTGTACACAGAGTAGAGAGAGAAAGTGAGCTTATGTGCATTGTATCCAAGGCCATTAGTGCCCATACTTAGTGGATCACACACTCACAGTGGATGTAGGCCAAATTGGTTGAACCACTATACCTCATTATCTTATTCCTCTTATAGTCACCTCCTTGTACACACTTATACACTTACATATCAATGGCTGCTATGGTTACTACTGTTTGAGTTCATCATCACTTACCTGGTGGTGCTAAATCCAAGCATCATCAGTTTGGCGCCGTCTGTGGGAACGAGAAGACGTCTCTTCCTTGAATACAGCTTGACCTCACTAGGCACTCTGGTGGTGAGCCAGTTCTCCCCCTTTGTGGAGATGTTTCACCATTAAAAGAGACCCATTAAGGTTCTCAAGCTCACCAGTTTTTTCTTCAGTTCAGCTTTTCATAGCTCAAACATATGGCACCAGTGATGCCACCACCACCACTTCCTCTACCTAATAGTGGAGTAGGACCCAGTTCCAGTCAGCCACCAACTCAGTCTGAGATGGGTGATGTGGCGGAAGCCTTGAAATCTCTAGCAGCGAGCCAGCGGATCATGCAGGAGCAGTTCACACCTCTAAGCCAGAACATACTAAGACCACCAGGGGTCTCACCTGAGATGATTACTCCGGAAGCAGCTCCAGGACAGCATGAGTCCAGGGGACCACCCCAGGCACTACACAAAGACCTGCCACCCCCTCAGCGATTTAGGGATGTTGCTGACCCCCGGCGTCTATGCCTGGGGAAGCAAGGAAACCCTTGCCTTGAGGATAGGTATGATGGTCTGGAGGGGTAGGAGGCCCCCATAGAATGCTGGGAACCGTATGAGGTCTCCGAAAATATTGTACGACCTCTCCAGGAGAGCAGAGGGAAGTGTGGAAGGAAAAATCCTGACGATCTCCAAAGAGGCTTTACTTTAGATCGCTTGAGCAGGGGGTCAGCCTTTGAAAGGCTGGGCCCAGTAAATGACCTACGGGAAAAATTATCCAGGTCAAGGAGTGCCGCGAGGTCCAGAAGGGAGGCAAAAGAAGACGGGGTCCAGCCCATAGGATGGGACGACAACCGGGGGGAAGTAAACAACCGACACAGGCCAGCCGTGGTAGGACCCTATAGCCATATCAAAGAGGCAGCAGGGGATAACATCGGATAGGCCAACCCGACGAGGCCATGGAATGACGCGATCCAGCGATTGGAGGATAAGATTGGATATATACTGAAAAGTTGAGACCCTCTTCATAGGAGATACACCATAGGCTCACCCTTTGTGGAGAAGATAGTCAACTTCCCTACGCCATTAAAGTTTAAGCCACCTGTCATACCAAGGTATGACGGGAGCACCAACCTTGTCCACCATGTTGAGATGTATCAATCAGGAACAGACATATACTCTATCTCAGATGAGATGAGGTGTCATGCCTTCTCTGGTACCCTGACTGGGGCTGCACATGTCTGGTACACGTCTCTCCCAAAAAACTCCATTGAAAACTTTAAGCAGTTAGCAGACTGATTCATCCACAACTTTTTCTTTGGGATGGGGACACGGAAGAAGACCACCCACCTGCTCTATGTTATGCAGGGGAAGAATGAGAGTCTAAGAGACTACATAGCCAGATTCAACAAAGAAAAGTTGGAGGTGGAAGACTATGAGGAGAGCATAGCTATGACAGCCCTGATCGGAGGACTCCAAAAGGGGAAGCTGTTATGAAAGCTTGCTGAAGACCCTCCGCGGACGATGGCTGAATTGCTCTCAACAACATGAAAGGCGATGAACGCCGAAGAGGTGATGGCCACAAAATACGAAGATGAAAAAGGAGGGGCTAGTGGGGGTAAATACCCTGAGAAGAACAAAGAGGGGAAGAAGAGGTCTATGGATGACAAGTTCGCTGGTTACACCCCTATAACGGTCAGTTGTGAACAGATTCTCAATGAGATAAAGAGTGACCGATCTCTGAAGTGGACTGAGAAGTTGAGGGCAGCCCTCAACAAGAGGAATAAAAACCTATGGTGCGAAATTCACCAAGACCATGGCCACATAATAGACAAATGTTTCGCTTTGAAAGATGAGATTGAGAAGATGCTGAAAGAAGGGAAGCTCAGAAAATACGTCGACAGAGGTACATTTAAGAGGGGCCGAGGGGATGACCCCAGAAAAAAGCGAGGTGATACATGTAAAGAAGGTCTTCAAAAAAGCGGGAACGACCCTTTTGATGATGAGGACGACCCTGACCTCCCACGGAGAGACGATTAAGGCCTTGGCAAGAGGCTAAATATGATCTCGCTCGGAGTGGGAATGATCTCCGGGGGTCTAGAAAGAGGAGGGTCCGAGGTCGCTGACAGGAAGGCCCATGTGGCTGAGGCCAAGGCAGTGATGAAGACGGTACACTCAACCTCTATGGAGGCGAAGTCAGAAAATAGGAAGAAGGTCAACATGGACACTCAGATAGTGGGATTCTCAAGAATTGACTTCGAAGGCCTATTAGCCCCACAAGATGACCCTCTAGTCATCACTACCAGGGTGCACGGGTGCGAGGTGCCGAGGATCCTAGTAGATAGGGGTTCATCTGCAGACGTGATGTTTTGGCTATGCTTTAAAACCTTAGGTCTCAGCCATGCTAGACTCGTCCCATACCATCATCCATTGATTGGGTTCAGTGGGGAAAAGGTTCATCCCCTTGGAGTCTATGAGGCTGATGTCAGGATGGGAGACGAGTGGACGAGATGGCTTACCAAGAAGGTCAGTTTCTTTATGATGGATGAACATGTGTTTTCGGCCTACAACATCATATTGGGGCCTGTGGCCCTCAAGGGGTTTAAAGCTATGTCGTCTACGATCCATCAGATGATTAAATTTCCTACCCCTTACGGGGTGGGGGAAGTTCAGGGAGACCAGACGATAGTGCGAGAATATTACTATAACATCGCTGAAGAAAGAGATGCACACAAGAGGGCTACAACCACTAACAATATTGATACCCTAGACCCCATGGATGAGACAAAGCTAAAGAAAGGAGAGGTCGCGAAAGAGGTAGAATCCATCATCCTCGATGAGGATGACCCGAAAAAAACCATCCAACTCGGAAAGTCTCTGAAGCCTAATATCAAGGAAGACCTGTTGAGGAGAAGACGAAGCGTCTTTGCATGGAGTCATGTAGATATTCCGGGGATCGAAACTGAAATCATGTGCCACAAGCTGAATGTGGTAGAGGGAGCAAAGCCGGCAAAGCAGAAGAGGAGAATTTACTCTACAGAAAAGTATGAGGTCATAAGGGATGAGGTCAAAAAATTAGAAGACGCTAAATTTATCAGAGAGGTCATCTACCCTGAATGGCTGTCCAATGCAGTCATTGTCCCAAAGGCCAACGGGAAGTGGAGAATGTGTGTGGACTTCACTGAGCTCAACAAACACTATCCCAAAGAAAACTTCCCTCTCCCCCGCATTGACCAGATGGTAGACGCTACCGCAGGCCATGAGCTCATGAGCTTTATGGATGGCTATTTAGGGTACAACCAGATCTTCATGAACCCTGAAGACTCGAAGAAGACAGCCTTCATTACTGACAAGGGGACATACTGTTATAGGGTTATGCCCTTTGGCCTGAAAAATGCAGGGGCGACGTACTAACGCCTTGTAAATAAAATGTTTGAAGACCAAATTGGGAAGTCTATGGAGGTCTATGTAGATGACATGCTGACTAAGAGTTTGAAGGTAGAGGATCATGTGGCAGACCTAGAGAGGACCTTTAATACGATGGACAAATACCATAGGAAGCTCAACCCGGCCAAGTGTGTCTTTGGGGTCGGAGCAGGGAAGTTCTTGGGGTTCATTGTCAACCAAAGAGGCATCGAGGCCAATCCTAAAAAGATAAAGTCCCTTGTTAAGATGAAGACCCCCAAGTCCATTAAAGACGTTCAGAGACTCACAGGGAGAGTTGCCGCCTTGAACAGATTCGTGTCTAGGGCCACAGACAGGTGCCTACCATTCTTCAAAATTCTCAGAAAATCCTTCGAATGGAGTGAAGAGTGTGATGAGGCTTTTAAGGAGTTAAAGTCATACATGGGGTCTGCCTTTCTGTTGTCACGGCCGGTGCAGGGTGAACGACTTTATGTGTACCTCACCGTCTCAGAGTGAGCCATCAGTACAACCATTATGAGAGACAAAGATAGGGTACAGAAGCCCATGTATTATAACATCATGGCACTCCAGGGGGCAGAGCAAAGATATCCAAGGATGGAGAAGTTGGCCTATGCCTTGATCCATGCATCGAGAAAGATGAAGCCATACTTACAGTCCTATATGATGGTCATCCTCACCGACTCTCCCCTTAGGCAGGTTTTGCACAAGCCTGAGAAATCAGGGAGGCTAATGGCCTAGGCTATAAAGCTGGGGGAGTTTGACATAGTGTATCAGCCTAGGACGGCCATTAAGGGGCAAGCATTGGAAGATTTTGTGGCCGAGTTTACTTGGGAAGATGACAAAACTGAGGGTGAAAGCCTCGGGAAAGATAGATACACGACAAGGTGAGCTCACCGACATACCTGCAGATAAGGCTGAGAGAAGCACCAGTAGAAGGAAAGTGGTTGAAAATGAAGAAGGAAGATATCTCTTTAGACAGGGGTCACTCACTGAGGGAAGTTTCTCGAAAGAACATGCCGTGTGGAGTATTTTCATTGACGGGTCCTCTTGCGAAAGCGGGAATGGAGCTGGATTAATAGTATCAGCACCTGATGGCACAAACATTGAGTAAACCCTAAGGTTCAACTTTAAGGCCTCTAACAACAAGGCCGAATATGAGGCCTTGATAACAGGTCTCTCCTTGACTAGATCTCTTAGTGTCGGCCAGATTTTGGTTCATAGTGACTCGAGGCTAGTAGTGAATCAGATACTAGGAGCTTACGAGGCCAAGGACGAGAGGATGAATAGGTACCTTGAGAAGGTGCGGCCATTACTAAAGAGCTTCAGAGAAGTGAAATTAAAGAGGATACCTAGGCTTGATAATGGTCGTGCTGACGCCCTTGCTAGGTTGGCCTCGGCGACTAGGACAGACATCAGGAGGATAGTCCCAGTGGAAATTTTTCTTCGATCAACTATTGAAGAGGCTGAGGGAACACATGGAACTTGCCTGAATATTGCTAAGGAAGCTTCATGGATGGACCCTCTGATCAGATACATTAAAGAGGGGGAGATGCCAGAAGCAAGGCAAGAAAGGAAGAAGTTGAGATACAGGGCTGCAAAGTTCACTGTCATTGGGGACACCTTGTACAAAAAGGGATTTTTACTCCCCTTACTTAGGTGTGTGCACCCATCTGAAGTCCCATCCATTTTACAAGATGTGCATGAAAGATCATGTTCAAGCCACATTGGGGGCAAGTCCTTAGCGAAGAGGGTGATCACCCAAGGGTACTGGTGGCCGACCTTAGGGAAAGATGCCGCGGCATATGTAAAAAAGTGTGACAAATGCCCAAGATTTGCCACTATCCCTCACCAACCCCATCACCCTCTTACCTCCATTACATCCCCATGGCCCTTTGCAGTATGAGGGATTGACCTAATAGGACCCTTACCCAGGGCCATCAATAACTATCGGTTCCTCATCGTGGCCATTGACTATTTTTTTAAAAGGGTGGAGGCGGAGCCGATGATAACGATCACAGAGCAGAAGACCTTCCAGTTTATATGGAAAAACATTATATGCAGATATGGTCTCCCAAACACCCTCATCTCGGATAACGGGACTCAATTCAAGAATACATCTCTACAGAAGTACTGAGAAAGGGTGAGTATCAAACAATTCTTCTCTACCCCAGGCCGACCTCAGGCTAATGGGAAAACAGAAGTCACAAACAGGACGATCCTACACGGGATCAAGAAGAGACTTGAGGAGGCAAAAGGAAGATGGGCTGAAGAATTATATACCGTGATGTGGGCCTACAGGGCGACAGTGAGGACCTCTACCGGAGAGACCCCATATATGCTAGCTTATGGCTCGGAAGCCGTCATCCCCACCGAGATTGGGTTTCCTACTCATAGGGTCCAAATGTATGACCCTCAGAGAAATACAGAAGAGAGGAGACTCGACTTAGAACTAATTGAGGAAAGGAGGGAAGATGCCGAGATAAGGCAGGCCACCTACCGGCAGAGGACTGCAAGGTTTTACAATCAGAGGGTGAAACAGAGACTAATTGCGATGGGGGACTTGGTCCTTAAAAAGACTTGGCAGAATCCCAACAAGCTCCATCCTAATTGACATGGCCAATATAAGGTCATCGATGAAGTCGTCCCTGGGACCTATAGACTAGAAAACCTAGAGGGGGAGCCCTTTTCCAACCCCTGGAATGCAGATCATTTGAAGTAATACTATCAGTATTTTTGTAAAGTCCTATCGAACGACAGTTGTAATAGGTGTTTCTCCGATAGAACACTTGGAAAATTAATGAGAAATATCAATGTTTTCTCTCATATTGTGTTTATCAATTCTAGTACGCATGGAAACATCTTTGGAGAAGGACCCTCGGCTATAATGAGGCTCAATGGAGGGGACGACCCCACCATTGTCCTCAAACAAGATGAGGTAAGACTTTGGTTAAAACCATTTAACTTGGTAATCACAGCCCTCGACTATAATGAGGGTCAATGGAGGGGATGACCCCACCATTGTCCTCAAGAAAGACGAGGGAAGACTTTGTTTAAAACCATTAAATTTGTAATTACAATCCTCGGCTATAATGAGGGTCAATGGAGGGGACGACCCCACCATTGTCCTCAAGAAAGACGAGGGAAGACTTTAAAACCATTAATTTGGTAATTACAACCCTCGTCTATAATGACGGTCAATGGAGGGGACGACCCCACCATTGTCCTCAAGAAAGACGAGGGAAGATTTAATTAAAAACCATTAATTTGGTAATTATAACCCTCGGCTATAATGAGGGTCAATGGAGGGGACGACCTCACCATTATCCTTAAGAAAGATAAGGGAAGACTTGAGCATCAATTAAAATTGGTTAAAAATCCTTGGCTATAATGAAGGCCAACGCAGGGGACGACCCCTCGTTCACCCTCAAGAAAGACGAGGGAGGGGTTAGTGATATTAACATAAAGATTAACAATACAAATCACACAAGAGATAAATACAAAAGACGAAGAGAGGAATTATATTACATTACAAAATGAAAATGTTCGTCTGATAAAAGAGTACAAAAATATTAATTACACAAAGAGGGTATGGGCTACAGACAACCACCCTATTGAGCAATGTCAGAGGGCAACGCCTCAACATCTATTGGAGATTCTTCTATAACCATGATAGGCCGAGCCTCAGATGTGCCTGTGCCTTCTACATGCTGAGATTCCACTTGGGCTAGGGCTTCAGTAATAAGTGGACCATCCAGTTGAACTGCCTTAAGAGAGGGGCGGATGGACGATACTGCGTCAGCAAACTTAAGGATGACCCACCGATAGGACGTCCTAATCCCCATCTCTAAGTACTCAAGACCGAAGCCTTGGAACTCATCTGAGAGTTAGTAGGCCTCCATAGGATCGGCCTATGCCTTCTTCACTTTCTCAGATTGCTCAGTCTTGTGCTGAGCCCCCATGTTGGTCAAGGCCTCGTCCCGCTCCTTTATAAGCAAGTCCTTGGCTGCCATGTCTGCATCATGATGCCTCGTCAGCTCGTCCAAAACCCTTGCATGTTCAATTCTGGCACTCTCTAGCTCAGCCCTTGTAGTCTCCATCTTCGTCTGCAAATCGGCCTCATGCTGGATGGCTCTCTCTGCTTCATGGAATTTTTGTTGATTTTCAGCCATCCATTTAGTGGCCGAGGTAAAGGCGCACACAGACTGCACAGAAATAATAAACAGTTGTCAAGAGGTCGAGAAAACAGTTAGTGAAAAAATGCAACTAAGGTAATGAAAGGAGAACAAATACCTGAGCTAGGGCTTGCAGACCATAGTCATACACTTTTGCGGGAGGCATCTTTGAAAGAAATTCATAATCAGCAGCCGAGGGGGCAAAAAACATGGACGCCTTGGCTGCCCTCAGGTTCGCGATAAGGGAAGATGGATCGGCCTTCAGAAGCGTCAAGTTCTGGGACCAGAAGTCCCCCATGCTGGATGGAGGACACCTTCAGAGGGACAACCTGAATCGAGAACAACACGTCAGAAAAATGCAGAGGCAAAGATGAAACACTTGAACAAAGTAAAGAATGGGAAAAAATAATATAACTCACATCGTTCTGTTAGGGGGCCGACCCTCAGACCAGCTTCCTTGAGGAATCGAGGGGTCATCAGATCTTCAAACTTTGGAAGTTCACTCCCTCTCCCTCATCCTCTCAGATATTCAACTATGTCTTTCTCTTCAAGACTAAGTCCGGGGTCTGACCTGGCCTTCATTGAAGGGTTAGACCATCCTTTGGGGATCCTCGGACCATCGGCTACAGGTTGTGCCTCAGCGAAGAATTCCCACTCTCTAGAGACAAAGAAGAAGAATATCTTCTTCCAATCGTGGTTGGAGGGTTGTGCCACGTGGAGAAGTTTTTTGTCAGACCTGCTCGCCCCCAGGTGATAGTACCCAAGCTATTTGGATGAGGAGGTGATATTATAATAGGCCAAAAATACGTCGATCGAGGGCTCATCAGTGAAAGCATTCTTCCACAGGGAGATGTAGCCAAGGATCGTCCTCCAGGAGTTGGGAGGAAGCTCAGAGGGGGAAACGCCGAGGGATGACAAATTATCTACGATAGTAGGATGCAGAGGGAATCTAACACCAACCTAAACATTTGTTCGTATACTGTAACCTCTCCCTCTTCACTCTCGAAGACCCTCTCAGACTCAGAGGTAACCCTCATAGTTTATTGGGGGACGCTACATAGGCATGCCTCCACAGTAAGAGGTCACGATCCCTGATCGAGGAGATATAGGACAAGGTATGGGAGGTGTCAACTGGGTCAACATCTGAGTCCTCACCCTCGTCCTCAATCCCCTCTCCCTCGGCCTCATCACCTGTCAGAGACCCCTAGGGAAAAGCCATCTGAAAAGTGTGTGGGTATAGAGTTTTTACAGGGATAGCCTCGAAAGTAACCATACCCTCGGCCTGTCGGCCTGGGCTTAGGTCAGATGCATCTCCTCTCCCAGAAGGTCCAGCACCAATTGGCGACGACGCGCTCTCATCCATCTCTCCAGAATAACTCCCGGCTGGACAACAAGATGACCCAGAAGACTCATATGGCTCAAATGGATTTATTGTGGCAAGAGGAATGGGGAAAATGGGTCGTATCCAATTAGGGTCGACCCCTCCTGTCCTCTCCTCCTCTTCCTCTACCCGTATGATCTCAACAAATAACTTCTCTCTCAGGGAAGGTAATTCCTCAGCTAAGCTGTAAAGCCTCCTAAGCATTAAGGGGGAGACCCTACACTTGGAAGAATTTGGGTAACCTAACTGCAAACAAACCTCACAATTATCCAGGGTGGACTTTTCGATCAAAACCAATGAATTGAAGGGTTTTATATCAAGAAAAATTCAAGAACAGCTTACTAGAGGTCACACCGGAAAACTTATGAAACAGCCTAAGAAAATCTAACCTTATGAACTTAAAACAGTAAAACAAACAGAAATGAAGATAAGTAGGACACTAAGGTCGAGGTGTTACCTGAGGAGAAATAGCGAATCTGCCAAGCTTGAAGGTTCGAAACTGCAAAAAAGGCAAGAAGGCTCGAAGCTAGAGAGAGAGAGAGTTCAGGCACGAAGAAGAAGAAAGAGAAACTTAAAAAAATTCTTTAAATATCTTGCCAATGAGTGGTTCCACTCACCAATGCAGAGCACAGCCCACGAGGAGGGCATCATTAGGGTACAAAGCCCTAGGCAGTGTGCAACCGCCACGCCTTGGAAACTGGAACGATAATGAGTACCTTCCTAGGTGTCATATCAGCTTAATAGGTGTCACTCACCTAATTGATTATACACCTATCTCAATTACAACACTATCCCTCAGCCATCTCAATAACATCTATGGCTAAGGGC
This sequence comes from Sambucus nigra, assembly GCA_949130495.1. Lineage (NCBI taxonomy): Eukaryota > Viridiplantae > Streptophyta > Magnoliopsida > Dipsacales > Adoxaceae > Sambucus > Sambucus nigra. Next base: position 537,145,703 of record OX422221.1, read on the forward strand.
TGGGGGTGATTGATATACCCATATATACACACGGCCAGGCCGAGGACACCCTGTACCTGGATGGGGTCAGGGTGACCTCATCACCAGGCTCCAGACCACCCCTCAGGGGCTGACCCTTCATTAGGCCCGGATGACCCTCCGAGGGCCCGACCCTTCATTAGGCCAGGATGACCCTCCAAGGGGACGACCCTTCATCCGGCCCGGGCGACCCTTCAAGAGGCCGACCCTTCATCAGGCTCCAAATGACCCTTCGAGGGGCCGACCCTTCATCAGGCCCGGACGACCCTTCAAGGGGTCGACCCTTCATCAAGCCCGGACGACCCTTCAAGGGGCCGACCCTTCGAGGGGCCGACCCTTTATCAGGATCCAGACGACCCTTCAAGGGGTCGACCCTTCATCAGTCCCGAAAGACCCTTCAAGGGGCCGACCCTTCATCAGGCTCCAGACGACCCTTCGAGGGGCCAACCCTTCATCAGGCTCCAGATGACCCTCCGAGGGGCCGACAGTATGATGGCCTAAATTGTGCCTGACTCACTATCAGAAGGAACTTTGCCCTCGGCCTCGTGTTACAGGCCGAGGGTGATGTCATCAGAGCACGTGGTTTGGGAGACGGGTGGAACACTGCGCGTGAGGCTAACATGACACGTGGAAGACCGTTACAACTGAATCACCCCCTCACGTGAGGGAATATTATGTCATCATTTAGCATCTACAGGTGTCAGCAGGAGATTTTCTAAATCATCAATCACATGAACCATGCCTACTTGGGGGGTATACTTTACCCCCAAGACCTATATATACTTTTCACCTACAACCCTACAAGGGGATCGACATATCGTTAATTGTAACCCTAACAAAAACGCTGCTTGTACACATAGTAGAGAGAGAAAGTGAGCTTATGTGCATTGTATCCAAGGCCATTAGTGCCCATACTTAGTGGATCATACACTCACAGTGGATGTAGGCCAAATTCGCTGAACCACTATACATCTTTGTCTTATTCCTCTTATACTCACCTCCTTCTACACACTTATACACTTACATCTCAATTGCTGCCATGGTTACTACTGTTTGAGCTCATCATCACTTACCTGGTGGTGATAAATCCAAGCATCATCATATACCATGGAAATTAGTGGTTTAACCTCTACATGTGAAATGGATTTCCAGAAATATGATCTCTATCTCTACAACATGCAATTTTTTGTCTCCAATTAACATTTTTCTTCAAGAACACTAATTCTAATCAACCTTAAACTAATATAAAAGAAAGTTAGATACTTGCCTGGAAATTTAGTCTCTGATTTGTGGAAGAAAAAGGTGTGGTTGTGATCCCCTTCGCGCGATCTACGATTTGGCGGTGACGGCGGTGTAACCGGAGGAGTTCTTGGCCTAGAACCCTTGGAAAGCTCCTCCCCTTCCTATCCAATGGTCGTCATTAGATTTAGGTTGTGTTAACCCTAAAAGATAACACATAACATCTGATATAACCTTTGAAAATTCGTGGGTTTAATTACGCATAATTATGAAAAGTCCAAAACGCCCTCCCGATGTACTAATTAGGCCTAAAAATGCCCCGAGACCCAAATTAAACCCCCGGGTACACTTTTCTGACTATCTCGACCCTTACGGACACTTTGACACACACAAAATGACCATACCAGCAACTTATAATTTATTCACTTTATATAATAATAATTTAGTCCCGACACGACACGTCCTGACCTAAATTTCCATAATTGCCATTTTATTCACACGTGACAATTTTATAAAATAAATCTCATATATTACTATACTCACCCAGTAACATTCAACAAATTTCCAATAATTACTAACTCTTGTCACACTAGTAAATATTTAAAACAACATTCCGGATTAAAATTAAATTAATTTATCTCAATTAAATTTAATAAATCTCGAAATTTAAAATCCATAAAAATATGGGGTATTACATACTTCCCCCCTAATAATGGAATTTCCTCCCGAAATTCAGAAAATAAGGCTTACCTGGTAGAACAATTCTGGATATCTTTCCAGTATGCAAACTATCTACATAGTAGGGCGTTTAAGCACTATAGCCCCTGCCTCACAGCACGCTTGATTAATATTCTCGTTGGAGACACTTCACATGGTGCTCCCAACTGACAACATTCATATAGGTCACACCTATACATTATAAATTTCTATTATCTCACTATCATTGGGACGTCGCGCCTCACTACATGTCAACTACTCAGATTTATTAGTGTACAAAACTATCATTCTGAGAAAAACCATACGAACATTTGACCACTCTTGTTCGTCTAAGACAGTCGTGTAATTCCACCATAGTTTTCGGATTATTATCGACTGATACAAAATTAGGATTATCCGCTCACTTCTAAACAAACGCAGAGGGAGAGTATTTAAGGTTTTTCCACACCAAACCTTCAATAAGCACCTTGTTTACGACAAACAAGTATGAGTGCTTCCACGGAATTCAACCATTATATAATATCCTCCCCCAATTACCACACTGTTCCACTTGTTAGCTATTCACCGTTGTGGAAAACGAAATGATCACCAAGATTATAAAATCGCCTTCACGCGGCTACACTATTCGTTAATCACCGTGCGCCTATTCCCTGGCTAAGGGTGATACATCCTACCCGAAACGAAACTTTATCTCCGCTAGTTCCTGAAATCCCATATTAATGGTGGGATTCACAAATCTCATCCCGATTCAGGAATTAATAATGCGCCGAACCATGCACTGGTGCGCTCCTTCCTTTCAAAGGAAGTCTGGGGCATACTAGTTAATATTTTAAACCACCCCAAAGGAATATCAATCACTTACTTCTCAGGAGACTTAAATCACATGTCCGAATGAACCCTTGATTGTGTTTTGAGGATGGTAACCCATCCAAGAACCTTATCCACTTTACTGACCTCTTCCAATTTCAGGAATTGTTGATAAACAAAAAATTCTCTTGTTGATTCTCCTCTTCAAACCGAACCTTACCTATGGGCGGTGCATGTAGAGAATACTCACTACGTCCCGCTAAACATCAGTTTTTCGTTGAAATGTCACACATTAAGTGGCACGTAACACTCCCCTTCCTTCCTTGGTGTATGACGAAAGTTCTGACCCGTGCTCTTTCCTCCACGAAGCGCACATCGGAATCTTTTACACTATACGAACATCATCACTCTTTGCATGGGCAAGTTCGCTCTCACACTTGACTAATAATAACTCAGCTCTGAGTGTTATTCATAATAATTTAATTCTGCTATATTCAAGGAATACTCCTTTTTAAATGGCTTCCCACAACCTTCCGATCAAATTAGATTGTGTTGTTCTAACTGCACACTTATGTATGGATTATCGCCACTCATGTGACGTTTAATCCACTCTACTACTTCCTCTTCGTTCTGTTACTCCCACAAACATATTTTTCACACGTCCATTACCACGTCCCTTCATCTCGGATGATTTTAACATTAGTTACCCAAGATGTCTACACACCCTATAAACCGTGCTACTTGCATAAGCATCACGTACACTTTTTGCCTAATAACCAATTCTTAGTTTTCCTTAGTTCTCACAACGTGATTACAACACTTGAGTACTCTCAATCACCCTAGAATTCAAAATTTTAAATCCTCATTATCATCATTTCACCCCTTAACTCGTGGTGATAAAATAAAACTTTCAATGCTTTCTTACCACATAACCGGCTCCACTGGCCTTAAATCATGATTCAACTTGTAACTTATAGATGTAATTATTTGATCCCATTTCGACCGCGGTACCAAACTCATGGAATAGTGACCAAACGTCTCACTATTTCCAACCTTACACTAAGTTTCATGCGTGGGATGTCTCGCATAGCGAAATCCAAACAAGGAACCCCCCCGATACACTACTACCTAGCATTGTCGGTTATTGAAATCCGTTAGGTCCTCCATCCATAGCATATACCCCTTTATTCCGTCTCTTGACAGAAAACTTACAACTCCTCCCATAATTACACTTAATAAAGAACGTTTCACCAATTTCACTATCGTTCAGTATTGGTTGGTGGTAATTGCATTCCACAAACCTTGAATACATACAATCGGAATTCTCTAAATCCCTTTATCTAATAATAGGGGTATAACTTCTTAACTCCCACATCTCTACAGGATAGATATAATAATGCACTCTTCCTACCACTAAGTCCGGAGTGCTAAATATAATACTGAGTCAAATATTTTTGCTCAACAGTAAACCCGATACATACTGAATCATACTGACAAAGTCTATACATACATTGGCATCAAATATATCAAGCCCACTATCCCCTCTGAAATCTCTAGGATAGATAATATAAGTGTGAGTCCGACCTTCTTGCAGGTGAAGCCTCGCGAGAATAAAAATATGCTGCGCTAATGCAACCACTCCGATAGCCTAGCAATAAATGCCCACTATCGAACTAACCATTTCTATAACGTTTTAACAAAGACAATATCATACTCACATATCACATCACTACAACGAGTAACCTCAATAAAGTACATATCACTGTTAATATACTTATTCATCCTCCGCGGATAGCAGTAAAGAAAAATCCTTATCCACATAATAATAACGTTGATAATTATATGCATTAAACTCATCTCACATGCTAATCTAGCAATGAACAAACACTACAAAAAAAAGTAGTTTTTGAGACGGTGGCTTAACAGTCCCAAAAGATGGTTTATCCGTCTCAAATACTTTTTGGGACGGTATTTGGGACGGCTAGGGGGGGTCTTTTTGATAGAGGGTTATAAATACTTTTTGTGACGCCATAGCCGTCTCAAAAGAGTTTTTTGAGACGGGAACAAATCCGTCTCAAAAGGTCATCATTTTATATGACCCTTTTGAGACGGCAAGAGAACTGTCTCAAAAGAGTGCTTTTGAGATGGGAATTAGTCCGTCTTAAAAAGTTACTATTTTATAAGACTTTTTGAGACGGCAAGAAAGCCATCTTTAATATATTTTTGGAACAGTTTTAACCATACCAAAAGAGGTGAAGATATCTTAAAATGTTTGCGCCAATATATTAGAGAGAATAAAATCTATCACTAAACTTTAATATATAATTGAATTACATTTGAGACACTTTATTAATTCATCACCAAATGATCAAAAAAATATAAGACATAAGATGATTTTCAACCAATACAATAAATCATTTTCATTCAATAATAGTTGGAGTTCTTACAAGCATCTCTAAATATCTATCAAAATAAAAAATATAACACTAAGTTCAAATCTTCGACTTGACAACAAAAATACATTAAATTATTATACTCCAAAACACGAAATGCTTTTATCAAAGTAATCCCTCAATCTTAAAGTGTACGACCTCCAAAATCACTGATTCGCATTGCATGCCACCTGCAAAAAAAATATTGTTAATTAGGTCAAAATTAATAACCCACTCATCAACAATACAAGGTGCAATGAATCAATATTAACATTCTCATCACAAACAACATAAATTTTAAACTATGATATCTTTTTAATAAATATGTAACTACTACTATTATTAAAAAAATCGACAAAGTCTCCTTCATTTATTCATGAAAATCACAGGTAGCCAACATGTTTTAAACATTAAAATTTATTCCAAAAATATTATATACAAACCAATAGCAAATTCATACCACCACCATAACGTCTCCAAAATGTAAAGATGATAACAGTATTGCATACATACCGTTTTTAGTTTTGGAATGTTATCTGAATTTGGATATTGGTAGCCAAATACACCGAGAAACTCATGGCTTGCCTTCTTTTGCCAATCTGTATCAATTGAGAGTAGAAGCGTAGTGAATGTAAAAATTTGAAAATGAGAAAGGATATGAGTGTAATATATGGCATATGTAATATTTAAAATAAGAGGGGATTTATCTAATTATGAAAAATGTTAGGGGAGGTCCGTCATATTTAGTTCCTAAGATAGACGAGAAAAAAGAAATATATAATATGTTATCTTTGATATGTACCTTTCTCTCCAAGTTATAAACTCCTCAGAAACCTTGCATCTCAAATGGCAATATCAGTTTCGACATTCATAGAGGAAAATGATTCATTCAGTGCATGCAAGTAACATCTATTACCATATGGACCTTTAACTTTAGTTCTGGTTTGGTTCGCATTTTGTGATATCTAAAATCCCAGATTGGTAAATTTTCATTAACTCTTAAGAAAAGGAAATGACAATATGAGATTTAAACTCAAAACATGAATTATGAGACTATATATATGCAATATTACCAATTTGGGATTGCAATGTGAACATTTGAGGAATTTTCAAGACCATTCTTGAAATAATTTCTTCAGAAGGGGAGGTTTGTGGAAATTCGCAAATAAGTTCTCTACCGTCAAAAGAAGTCAATTAACTATAAATTAGGATCATAAAGTGCTACTTTTAATTTTGAGATAAGATCATTTTATTTTGCCACCAAATATTCAAGAAGATTTGTAGTCAACGGTGGGATACCTTAGTCGCATGGGTCGTTTATGTAGTTTTCTCGAAAAACCATAAACCAAGTACACATGATTATAAGATCTCGATTATAAGAGCCATCCATCCACCTTAGAATGCAAGATTCGTTGCCATAATTGAGCCTACAACGATGCAAAATTAAAATATAATCAAATTAAGCCACTTATAAGTGAAGAGAAGAACAAAAATAAGATTTGCAAGAGTACGGTTATCCTCACTTAGTGATTATCATGAAATATATAGCAATATTTATCTACCATATGTCTGTAAAATTTAATGATAACATTCTTGTCATTACAATTCATCGAAATATTTATTCTACTGTTGTCCATTCCTTTGAAAATATTTATTCTACTATTCGCCATTCCTTTCAAATTCTGACCAAAAAGTTATATGGAAGTATTGGTCATTTCGGACTGCCAATTCAAACACCTGAGTATAGGCCACTTCGGGCTGCTTAGTGACCACATCACAGCTCAACTTTGAATTCTGCAGTTGAGGCAGAGTGTTCGGAGCAGCATCAATCGCCTCATTTGCCAAATCACTCACCTGAGCAGTGTCCACAAGAGGCTGCTCAGATAATAAATCAATGATGATGTTCATCAGAGCTTTTTATTCAATTGAATCAAGACGAAACTTCTTGAAGTCTTTAGAGTGCCTGGATGTGCTTTTTTTGTTGGAAGAAGAATGAGGAAACTTTGCCAGGGCTGCAAAGATTGTGAGTCTAAGAGGAGATCTTATAGTCAAGGAAAATTTGCTATAGAAGTATGGACATTTGAATGAGGCATCTTCACTCATCCTTGGGTTTGTGTTCTCCAACTCTCTATGGGCTCCTGGAAGCAAAGGGTGGCCCTTGAATCATTTTACGAACGAGGAAATCTTAGGGAGAGCTAAGTCATTTGTAAAGAAGTATTCAGATCACTTATATGAGTTTTTTTGTACATAGGTTGATATTTTGTCACATGAGCAGGGTAATTTGATTGACTGTAATAAGTCTTTATAAGCTTCCGAACAACATAGAAGTCTGAGAGGAGAAATCATATCCGCTCAAAAAATTCTGGACCTCCATTTTCATCTAAATACCTCAAAGTATGAGTTTAATGATGAAATGCCCGTGGATATCGTAAATCAGACAAAAGATAGGATTTCAAAGAACCGAGTTTATGTTCAAACTTTGGTGTACTTTTGGAACCAGTGGAAAGAAAAAATTGTGAATATCTTTGAGTGTTTAGTTTGATTTGAAACGCAAGATCACTTGGGTTACAGGGAGTTATGTTTTGACTATTTTGGGGTGCTGAGGCAGTTTAGTGAGTTGGAGGACTTCATTTACATGTTTTTGAACTGTGATGCTGATTGGGCGAGAGATATTTATGAAAGATTTCTTCGAAAAAGTGGTGGAAATTTGGTTTCTGCTGATTCTCGACAGTTGGTATCTGCCATTCGGAGTTATTGGCAGCTGAAATTACTTTATGTGGGTATGAAGGTGTTGGAAACTATTAAAGCTCTTCATAATTTGTCAATCAGGAGTTACTCTTCTGCGTTTTCCCAAAGCACGTATCTTCTTCATATCTTTGAGGTAACAAAAAGAGGTCTCTCGAGTTCGAATGTTCCATAAAGCTTTGGGTGGAGCTCAAAAAGAGGTCTCTCGAGTTCAAATGTTACATAAAGCTTTGGAAGATTATTATAATGCCAACTGGAATAAATTATTTGACTATATTTCACCTAGTTGTTTCTTTTATCTTGTATCTTGTGGAGCACCTTCCGTTCTCGGTATACTATTCACATGAATGTTTTTTCACAACAAAATCCTCAGTTGTCGAATGTCTTATCTATCAGCATTCAATTGTTGATCCAAGTACCAGTTTTAAAATTGATGCGTCTTTAGGGGAAATCTACAACTTCGTGGTTGTCGTAGTTCATCGGGTTCTTTATGATAAAGTGGCTACAACAACATGGATTCATAAATCAGGTATTAATGTAGCTTCCGGTGTTGCAGTTGTTTGTTATAACTTATAATGGCTTTACTTTGTGTAAACTCGGGAATAGAGTATTGTCAAGTACTTGTTGAACTTCTCGGGAGGGGTGATAGAACTTGTATGTTGCCAAAGGAATTCTCTGATGTTCTTCGGAGATGGGGCAGGAGGGGACGCATTTGTTATGGCAATCTAAGTGCAGAGGTGCTTTTAGATGCATTTAAAAGGATTAGGGATCCTCTTGTCATTGTGAGGTTGGGGGCAAAAAATTATCCAAAATAATGCCAGGAGCAGGAGTGCCAACATGATGCTCGAAAATCCTAGTGGTGACATTGTTGCTTCTAAACATCAGTAAAAGCAGGAGAATTTTTATTTTTCTAATCTATTTTTATTTTGGAAGCCACTGTGGTATTAGAAGAACTATGATAACACTTTTCTCCACATAGTTCCGAGGTAGATGACGCTCACAATGGCGGTCATAATTCATAAACTTAGTCGCTAATTGATGACAAGCATTGCTGCAAAAGTAAAACCTCATTTTATTTTTTATCTACACCCTCAGGTGGCGCATATAACGAAGTTAAATGAACAACTTTGTAATCCACAATAAAGTCAGAATATCTTTGCTTATGAATGGCACGAAAACTATGGAGCTGAGAGATATATCATAAGTGGATGACTACAACTGTAACGGACGATGCCGATTTTCACTTCCCAAAAAGACTTAACATTGGTTGAAATGACGGTGCCATGCTTAGTACTAATACACTCATGCTGGAACCTGGCATTAAGAAGAGAGCGGAGAAGGCGACAAATATGGTCTCCAGTAGTCAGTTCCAACTAATCACCGAGTATGGATCATATGGACGATCTAATGCGGGGAACAATGACTCGCCCGCCACTGTCTGGGTGGTTGATGCTATCATCCCCGTGTTTGAACAAAATAGTAATGAAGAGAACACATTCAAAATGTGTAAAACCAACGCATACTTGAACAGAGTTCTGATTAAATCTAGACTTGCCCAGACCCTTCCCACTAGTCACTTTCAAAAATTGGGAGTCCTGTGAAGAGACAATCACTTACCTCGGGTTATTTGATACCGTTAGAGCTATATGTGCCTCTTTCTGAACCACTTCAGTGTTGTTTTAACTTTTTACCCCCAAAGCCAACTTATAACACCAAAACAATCATTTACTAGTCAATTTCAGAAACCGAAAGTTCAATCAGAACACAAATACTTCCCACAAGTTATTTTGTACCTCTTGGGGTGTATGTGCCTCTCTCGAGGTCACTTGATTGATGTTTTGAGTTTTTTCTCCCTAAAGTCCATTTTATACCATAAAACAAGCGTTTAGTAGTAAATTTTTGCAACTGCAGTTCAATTACGAAACAAACACTTCCCATGAGATACTTTATTAAGTCTTTGGGTATTTCGGTTAATGTTTTGAGTTATTGCCTCCAAAAACCCATTTTTAACATGCAAAAGAACATTTTTAGTTATTCGTGATTCTTTTCATGCCACGGTGCAAAAGAACAAGCGTCTACTAACAAACTTGTAGTTATTCGTGACTCTTTCCATGCAAATGAACATTTGTAGTTTTTAACAAGCAAAATAACAAGCGTATAGTAATTAACTAAGAGCTTAGTGAGGACATGATCCTTCCCTCAAGTTACTTTGATACCTTTGTAGTTATTCGTGACTCTTTCCATGCCACTTCATTTATGTTTTTTGAACTCTTTTTAATCCCAAAACGGGTGTCTACTAGTTAATTTCAGAAATGAATGTTTACTAGTCAACTTAAAAAATCGAGTCCTATGACAAAATGGACATCTCCCACAAGATTCTTTGGTATCTATTAGGGTGTTCGTCCCTCTCTTTAGGCCACTCAGTTATCATTTTGAGTTTTTGACTCCTAAATCCTATTTTTAATTCTAAAAACAATGGTATAGTATTCAATTGCGGAATAGGAGTTCAGTGAGGACACGACCACTTTCCTTAGGTTACTTTTGTGCGTATTGGGGTGTTCATGCTTCATTTCTTGCCACTCAAATCATGAAATATCAAGTTTATCATTTTCGATTCTTTAAAGATCGTGAGATTACTTTTTTGTTTTGACTAATTTTTTTTAATCTAGAATTTTAACTAGTGCCTATTTTTTTATTTATTACTTTCGGGTAGCGCGTTGTATGTTGGAGTTTGTGTCCCAATACTTAGTGATTTGAATGTTAAGATTTAGTATTTGATATGGTGTAGGATAACATTAGAGATTTTTTCAACGCTAATACATATTTGTATTAATTGGGTCCATCCCATATATCACGAAATAAAATCATAATCGAATACTAAATATCAAACTAATGGCATAAACTAATTACAAGGACATTAATTAATTAACACAAATGAACATATCAATAATTCAAACGAAAATTCACACAAAAAAATATACAAATATTCTCGTAAATTAATATTAAAACTATACTACAACAACCAATTGACAATCCGGGTTTTCAATTGGCTCACCCTCAACCTCCTATCACCACTACAAATCAATCCAATCCAGTACAAAACTAATGATATTAATCAATAACCAATAAATAAAATTACCTTTTATCCATAACAATTTAATGATATTATAACTTGAATTCTCGATATGAGATCAAATATTTAAACGCTGATGAAAATCTATATGGCAATCTATAATCCCCCTGTCAAATAACCATCAATAAAAAACATATGATTACCTTTGAAAAATCATAATTATGATATAAGACAGAAATATTACTATTCTATTATTATAAGTAATTTCTTTTATATTAAAAACTTGAACTATCTGAATAACCAACCAATTACATCAACGAGATATCAAATTACTTTTTCATTACCTTTTCTTTCATTTTAAGAGCAACCAAACAAGGAAATTGACAATCAATATATAACAAACCTAATTTGATGTCTCCAACCATAAAATCCCAATTTCGTAATTTCCAACTACACTTAACCCTAATAAATAAATCAAACTAATAAGTTACCTTCACTTCCTTCCAAATATTTTTAAGTGCTTCCTCGTCCGCCTCGCTCCAAGACAACATTGTCAATGGAAATAAATTTCCACACCTTACATAATAACCTAAATGTGACATCAATTTACTTTCAATCTTACAAACTGGCTGACAAAGTTCATTCCATTTCAATATCTTCTTTTTGTTATCATTCCATTCGAGCCAATGCCTTTCCCCTTTTTTAACCCTTTTTTCTACTAGTAATGATAGTCATTGTACCGAAACAAAAATTTCATTAATAGTGTTTATACATCTTGTTTAATATGAATATAAACATAAAATGTAATACAAATGGAGATATATAAACAGTGCATTGTGTAACACAACATACCTGTGAGATCCTCACCATCTAAAGTCATGGCATTGAATCTCTCTAGTTCCATGGTTCCTTGTGTTGTGTTTCATAGAAGTAACTTGGGATGTCCTCTCTAAATCATTTCCCACTAGAATTGTGAGTGTTTTCTTCTCGAGTGGTCTTTCCTCGGATATGAGGTCGAACATAGTCAAAAGACGACGACGACAACGACAACGATGACGACGTCGATGCCGCTTCAATGTCATGCATCTGTATATTTGCATTTATCATAGGAAGAAGTCACATTTCATTTATATATCACATTTCAACATCATTTATGCATTAGTTATAAAAACAATCAAACATGAAAAAATAAATAAAATTACAGTGCAGTAGTAGCGCCAAGGTTATTATTATTTCAACTATCATATATATAGTTATCCAACAATCCAGCAAAAAGAAATTATATATAACATACGACTATCAATTATATAAATGTGTGTGATTTAGAAATTGGCAGCCTAAAATGATATCAGCTTATTATGGAACCAGAGTTTGAGAATGGGACTATGTAACAGATGGTGAAGGTGTTAAACCTCAATGTGAATACTATGCGACTGTGCTGGTCGAAGTGACATGTTCAGTGCACAGTTTACACCTACTAAGGTCAAATATACAAATGTTGGCCAGATGTGTATGATTCGTCAAAATCGAAGAAAAAATTATGTAAAAAATTAACACTCAAATCAGTTGATATTGATTTTGAGGATACTAAAATTAAAATTATAGAAATCTTAAACTTACCCCATGAAGGTACAGAATTACAAATCAAAATCAGAAAGTCATACTATGAAAGCCTATCTCAATCTGACAATGAAGCTAATTAATTTGGAGAAACTCATTTCTTGGAAGACTTAATCATGTTCTCAAAGAATTTGGAGACCAAAATTCAAAAAACAAACAAGAAGAAATAAGAGATGTTGAAAGTAATAAAAAAATTATTCCCTCCTGACAGCAGCCATTCAAAGACCAGCAAAGAAGATCTCAAAAAGACCATTCAAACAATGGATCCAATGTTCAAAAGGTTAACATGATCAAATGTCAAAGTGACCATCAAATTATCTCAATCAAAATCCAAATGATTAATACAATAGTATGACTGATTTTCTAGCAAATTTTGGAGTCAAATCATGTATTAAATGTCAATTTGACATGTTTCAACGGCTTCCAAAATTAATAAAAAGCTTCATAAATTTAGATAAGTGGAATTTCCCTCCATTATGTTTTCTAAGGCAACCACTAGTTGATTAAGTTCAATTGTAAATGGGGATAACATATATCCCCAATTTTAAATTATTGCTTTATCTCTTATAATGGGGATGTTTATTAGTCCCCATCTTTATAGCTTTCAAGTAATGTAGTTTGGCACTCTAGATTTTTTCTAGGATTTAGATAATAAGAGCTTGTATCATGTCAAAACAGAGCCTTTTTCTTCTATTATTTTTATAAAACTTGTGGGGGGTTCGTACCTTTTCTTAAAAAAATATTCGTTTTCCTTTATCCATATTTCCGACATTAAACGATACATTTGTGCAACAGTTGGGTTATGGGAGGATGTATGTTGAGAATTTAGGGGGAAAATTCTTCGAAATTATACTTGAAGAAGGAGGAAAGGTTCCAAGAGTTATTTTTAATGTAACAGTACAATTTTTCTTTCTCAAAACCTTCAGTTGATCTATTCAAATTCTGATGTTGAGTAAGAGAAGTTCCATTCTAGTTATTAAGCCAAAACAAAATATTCTCCCTATTTCCAATTCTCCATTGAGCATTAAGAGTAATATAAGGAAGAACCTACTTGAATTCAGTCCAAATGGAGGAGATTATATATGAGGGACATTGGGAAGATTTTAACTTAAACCTAGCTAAAATGAAGTTGGCACATAGGGAATTAGAGTGAATCATGTCCCAAAAGAGTTTCATCAGAGCAGCTTGATTATAGATTTTTAAATTCACCATGCCTAGACCTCCTTTCTCAATTGAGTACATTACCCAACATATGACTCTTCTAGTCGTTCAGATATATAAAGGCTAAGGCGACATGGTCTATCTAGTTAGTTGTGACATCCTAGACTATCCAATGTCTCCGGCCTTTAAACTATCAAGAATTAATGACTTTGACTGAACCTCTAACCCTCGTGACTATATATATTACTACGATATGAATTATATGTGAAGGTCATATCCAGTCAGGTGTAGAGCATTCACCCCCACACTTAATGGTTCAACTTGGCCTACCGATAAACATACTGGACTTCATGAGAAAGGTTGAGAAGCATATTCATGTGGTGGGCATTTATCCTTTATTCATATTTAAATATTTATGAATACTCCTATAGAAACGATATGCACGTCGTGGTGTAAAAATATTTATTTTCAGAAATAAGTATGGATTCGAGGAAAGGATCTCCCACAGATTGGGTATCTTTTGTTTTTGGATTCTTTATTTTTTATTTTATGAAGTTCAACTAAGTATTATTGTTGGTAGTATGAATATGTCCTCAACACTAGTTTTTGTTGTTGTGGATAACTCACGTCAGTTTCATGATATACACTAACATTGTATTTAACTTGTACGCAACCTGAAATAATTGTATAAACTAAATTGAATCTCACAATATCTAATATGTCTAAGCATTACACTCGCGCCCAACACAATGGGCTATACCAACTGTTATATACACGTGTTTTACACGTGTCTTCGTAAGATGATGAAAAGATAAAGAGATTAATAATGACAAACATTAATTCCTAAAGAGATTAGCACATAAAGGGGCAACATGCTATAAAAATAACAATATAATTCAGTACATAAATTTTAAGTATTAATATATGGCTAACTAAATCGAACAATTCAAATTTGAAATATTGAAGTACTAATGCACTCATGATAATGGAAAGTATCAAATAAGAGTTCACACAATCAACTAATTAACATGTACATCACTAAACATTTACACATTAAAAAACTCACAAGGCACATACCCATTTCTGTATGCTCATTTTCTTCTTCTAGTGGCACAAACTCGTCATCATCACCAAACAATTTTTTTTACTCTTTGGACCACTTTTTCTATTTTTATCTTTGTTTTGAATTGATGAATACAATTCATGTATTCCCAATTCTTTCAATTTCGCTTTATTCTCTTCTATTCTCTTCCTCTTTTGTTTCTCATACTCCTACAATGTCTCAAACATTTTCTGAGAAAAGATATGTAATTAAAGAACGAATGAGACTGATACTACTTCTTTTATATTTATATAAATACTTAAAACATAATACTTTTTGTTAAAATGATCACTCCTAAATAATCACTTTCCATCAGAAGATTTAAGGAATCCCTTTTGATGGGCATACATATATAAGACCGTGATAAATTTCAAAGGCTTCAATGTGATTGACCCCAAGACTTACTGGAACATATTTTGAAAAAGATAAATAACAATAAACAATGTACAGAGTTAATTAGGATCTTTCTCAATAATTGATTAACATTATTGACACGGCTATATAATAAAACAGAAATTCATTGTTTATGTTCTCAACTAGTGTTTCAGATTAAACTAATATTATTGATCTAACAATTGAGGATGGTTTACATGTTTCCAACTCTTCTAAGGCTTGATTTTACAAGAACTGTACATAACTATCAAGACAATGGGTGAAAAGAAGCAAAAGATTCTGCAATAATGGCATAATGACCACTGCAAAAGAAGAGATGAAAACTTTAACTTAAACTTCTTTTCTTAATGGCATGTGTTACATTAGAAGAATCGAACTTAGGCTGGAGTAGCCCTAAGGTCTTTATATATATATATATATATATATATATATATATATATATATATATATATATATACAGTGGCGGAGCCAGGAATTGTGTTCAGGTGGGGCACTAGAAGAAATCGTCAGTGTGGGGGTTCGGAGGCGTTAACCTCCAAGGCGATTGTTTTTAAATTTTTCACAAGTATTTAAGTTTTCAGTAAAATTTAGCCATATTGTCAAATTTAGGCAAATATACATTCAATTGAATTTAAACTAAAATATGAGATTTAGGAAAAACAACTTAATATAAACAATCATAATAGCATTAGCAATCCAATAACCTTAAATTAGAAAAATACAACAAAGCAAATCTAATAAAACCACAAATATGCTTGTAAGTTTAATATTAATAGTATGTATTAGTTGAATTTATTCACATTATAGATTGTATTATAAAGTCAAACGTGTACTATTTAATATAGCATGATTTATATTTATTTCAAAATTCAAATTGTTCCATCACTCTATAATATTTTGCACAACAAAACTGATTGAGTTGGTCGTTTAAGTTGGTTAATTCAATAACTCAACTTTTTTAACTTTAGAAAAAGAATAATGATATGAGTACCAAAAACTCCACCAAAAACTTCCCCAAAAGTGACGTGGATTCTACTTATTCTCTCACTTACCTATTAAGTGTTGCCTTATGGTATGAGTTCCGTCAGGGCGCAACAATTTATTGATTTGGGGGGAAATTTTGCGGGACTTATTTGGGACTCATAGCACGACTCTTAGAAAAATACACTAAAACTTTAAAAAAAAATCAAATCTTAGGACTAACTCC
Source organism: Sambucus nigra (assembly GCA_949130495.1). Taxonomy (NCBI): domain Eukaryota; kingdom Viridiplantae; phylum Streptophyta; class Magnoliopsida; order Dipsacales; family Adoxaceae; genus Sambucus; species Sambucus nigra. Next base: position 537,162,217 of record OX422221.1, read on the forward strand.
ATATCCATAGCATGTTTGATAATAAGGTGGACTAGGATTAACTCCATAACCTGCTTGATAAGGTGGATTAACCCTAATTGGATTCAGGGAGTGGGCATCGTCCCTATATATATATATATATATATATATATATATATATATATATATATATATTTATATATATATATATATATATATATATATAGAGAGAGAGAGAGAGAGAGACTTTAGGTATGGCTGTTGCCATATTAAAAAAAATATATTTGTTGCGTTTTGGCTGCTGCCATACTTAGATAGAAGAGAGAGAGAACGGAAGAGGAGGAGGTCGGATTGGAGAGAACAACGGAGGAGAAGGTCGGGGCCGAGGAGAAGGTCGGGGATGAGGAGAAGAAATCCGGGGGTGGGTGAGACGGGCTATTGAGGTTGGGGTAGGGCTTGGTTATTTTGGCCATCTTTGTTTTTTTGTGTGTTTTTTTGGGGTGGGAGGTTAAGGGTTAAGAGCGGGAGAAAAAATTTTAGAAGAGGGAAGCAATTTTTGTTAGCCGTCTTATTTGGTATATTTTTTGAGACCCTAAATTTTTCTGTCTCATTTGATTCACTTTATAAGACGGAAATAATTAAACATGTCAAAAAGTGACCTTTTTTTAGATGGCTATAATTAGTAGTCTCAAAAAATAATAGTTTTTGAGACGGAAATAATTAGCAGTCTCTAAAAATAATAGTTTTTAAGACGGCTAATTATATCCGTCCAAAAAAATATGTTTTAAAGACTATATTTTGTCTGTCTCAAAAAATAGGGTCTTAAAATAAGCTTTTTTTGTAGTGAAAATATAGTGAATCGCTCGTGTCACATGAGCATGCCTCATCCTATGAGGATACAACTTATACTTCCACCTTGGCAATCGTCTTGACTGCACAAATGGTTTTCGGACGTAACACGTCTACTCAAACCAAACAAAACTACTTTAATCATTGTCTTTTACTAGGCACCGTATTCTTGTCCCTTTAGTCACTTCGAAACAATATTATACCAAGCGATCTCACTCCATACAAAATACCTCAACACATAATTCACTTATTACCTGTCCTACTAACCAGGTTAAGATTGTCCTTCTCTCGGACTTTAGTAGACTCGATTCCTGTTGGCTACCCCGGTTATACCCTTAGCCTTTTAGTCCCTAAAGAACATGTCACTATCTATAATAGTACTTACTAAATTTATTATTACTTGGTAAGAATTTAAATATCCGAATCATTAAAATGGGTCCCCTGATGTGTACCCACATCCCTTTGTGGTGCTACACCACCACCGTTGTATTCAGTCTTACTCTCGACTAAATTCTTTGATTCTTTTAGCTTCCCTTACAAAGTAGCGTTATCATTAATATTGACAAAATACGACATTGGCAACATCTGAATCAGCCGTCCATCAGAATTTACTCTTTGAGTGTTATCAACTATTATTACGAGTCGATCTCCTACTTGGAGTCATTTCCTCCACTTGTATCTGCATCTTCCGATACAAAATTGCTAACGGTGATGATTCATATTCACAAATGGCCTTCTTTCACATCCTCCCATGACGAGTTCATAACAAAGTTCACTTCTAATCCTGAACATATGATGAAGGAACATATGGTCAACACTGCACCTAAGGTTCTCTTATAGACATATCACTGCACTTATAAAATTGGTGGTTGACTTCTGTCATTATATCTTCGTTCCGACAACCAATAAATTTTTCTCTAAATTTTTCACTTTCAGTTAGCCACACTCCATTCTATATCTAATCCTTTGGATACTTTAACTCCTTTGGTAAACACACACAGTTCCCGCGTTTCTAGAATTTCCCATTGACAGTTCTCCACACATTTCGTAATACGTTGGGTGAGTTTACTCTCCCACCTCATTTGACTATAGCAGCATTTGGAAATCATGGATGCGCCTTAGTCCCCTTTCTAGTCTTAGCTTCTCGTGCCATAATGGAGGTGACCTCGACTACGTTCATCTTCCTCGAATATATTTTACCACCTCAACTGAGCCCTGCCTTCTGATGTCCACTTAATGGTCCTCTTTTGACATCCGTCATCGCTCGGCACACGCACACAGCCGAACGAAATTAGAATTCACTAAGATACATCTGTTATAGCTAGAGAACGAAATCTCTTCAAAGAAATCGACAATCCTAAACATAGGGATCTATATCAAACAAAGAAACGCTGAAAGCATAATAAGCCGCATAGATCCTAAAGGACACTAGAACCTGATGCTCTGATACCACCTATGACACCCAGCCTAATTAAATACCGGACGATCACTCCTTTATTAAATTAAAATCAAGGTGAACAGTTGGTTCATTCTTAGCATCACTGTCACAAATGAAAATTTTCAAATTTAAACACCCTCATTGATTAAGATAAGTGTCAAAACCATTTAAAACCTTATTTCCATTTTATTTAATCCAATTATAAAACCTTTAACCATTTACATTTTTAAGAGTCACACATTAAGTATAGAAAAAAAAAATGAACATTCAAGAGTTTAACCATAAATTACAAATCCCAACTTTAAAGCACTAAAGGAAAACATCCTGACGGAAATAAATCCCAAAATAAAGATGCTGAAAGTAAAAGAATTACAATCTCTGACAATACCAACTAAATAATGGGAAAAGGGCGGCACATGCCCCCACTGGATAAAACTGAACTAGAAGTAAAGTCAACAATGAGGTCGTCTAAGAAATGGCCTGCAACTCCCACAAAAGGTACAATGCGTTCCATCAAAAGAATCCTAAGCATGACGCCCTTGTGGCTGGGCACCTGTAATACATATATATATATACACACAAGAGAGAAGAATAAACGGGTCAGAGCCCGAATGTAAAATAGTTTTAAAAATATAGTTTAGCAAGTATTTAAAATGCTTACCGGCTAATGCAACAGTCATATTAGTATTCAATACTCTCTTAAGAATTCTCACATCTCATCTAGTGTGCACGTCTACCGTACTAATGAATCCCGTATACCTCTCTAACTTATTCTCCATAAGTCTTAACTCGTGAAATTAAGGTTATGATATTCACTTTTAGAAAAATCTACCTCTTCAAGCTTTCTTACGTTATTTAGAATAATTTTGTATTGTTATAACGTTTCCGAATACTTATAGTGAAGTTGATGAATTGCATACTTTACTTAACTACTATTTTACTCAGTAGAAAGTTCTCATATAGATACACGTATATATATTAATCACTCGTATAATATATATACAAATATCACCCCACATAAAATCTATGGTGCTAGGCTTCCATATTTAGTATATATATAACAATCAGTCATAAATTATGTATATACTAATGGCACCCCACATAAAAACTATGGTGCTGGCATACTTTGCTATCATGTCGCTGTATCACACATACTTAGGGAAATGCTAGTTCGGAATAACTCTCGAAATGCATTAACACAAACACATACAACTGGAGGCGAAGCATAGTTCCATTTCCAAGAGGTCAGTACATACCCACTGTAACACCCCGTCCGCCCGGGGAGAGTGAACGGAGCGCCACTATCGATAAAAAATATCCAAATCCATAAGTGACAAGGTATAGAGCATCTAAGTCCCACAACAACAAAAGAGAAACTACAAATCTCAATCTCTTCAAATTAAATTCCAAATCTCTCGAATTACATACAACAACTATCTAACTCGAAAATAAAATACAAATCTCCAATGCTCTATACATCATAATAATAGAAATCTTTCCCAAACAATCCTCGCTAAAATCAATCTCCATAGCGCCCCAAAATCCGCGCTAACCTGCCACTAAAAGAGAATATGGAGAAGTACACAATACGACAAGAAAGATGCTCAAGAAATATATTAGCGATGAATAAAACATAACAACACGAGTACCAATATTCAAATCCTAATGCATATCTCAAAGTATTTATCATTATAATTTCTCAACAACACTTTAACCGGATCACCAGGCCTCACGACATCCATATATGCTTTATCAAGCCATAGCCCGGGAAATAGGAATTTTGGCGGGTGCCCAACATCCGTGCCATATTAAAATCTCATGACAACGTGCTTATCAACAATATAATGATACCACATGAATCAAAATAATTTCAACAATTATTTTCCAGATTTCAATGAATTTAACAATTCAAATACGAGTTCAATTAACAAGAATTCAAAGAGAATGACACTCGCGAGATTTAAGGAGCATATTGTGTAAAACCCTATACCTCAAACCATGATGAGAAACCAATGATCACATCCTCAAGATGAAAACAAAAGATCTACAAAATCTCCTCCAACAGAATATCCCCAAGGACACCTCTAATGTAAGGTTGGAACTCACAAATCTCAAGGGCCAATGTGTATATAAAAAGAAGAGGAATATAAAATATATTTTCTGCCAAAATTTGTGCCAAAAGTATGTTAAAAGGGTTGCCCACGACTCCCTTTTCTAATGCAAAGAAATGGAGAGTTGGAATCCAAAAGACTCCTTTAAATAAGGCAAATAAATGAAGAGTTGGAAGTTAAAACAACTCCAAGAGTTAAAGACATTTAAAAATCATTTTAAAATCCGTTTTAACTCCGATTTCGAAACCATTTGAAATTCTCGCCTTTAAAAATAATAACCAACATATTTGATCAATAAAAATAATTTTATCTAAAACTTTTTTTTCCTCCATTTTCCAGAAATTAATTCAAATAGCCCAAAAATTAAGCGGGTTGTTACACCCACGCGTCTTTTAGGACCGTCTGAACTATCAAGCAGATAGCCTGTACCTAGGAATCTTATGCTCTCGGGTACAAGTCAATATCCCCCATAAAGGCTCATCAAGATAAGACTGTCCCAGCGCGGAAACCCTCGTGATAGCAAGTAGCCCGGGTACGATTTTTACACATAAATAATATAAGCATAACCACACCGTCATATATGAACATGTATTCACATCCACATGATTAAATTAGGTGCACTCATGGACCATAAATTATAATTATCCGTTATTACATATTTTACTCAATTATATCGTATAACAGACTCATTCCTTTTTATCCTCGTAATTAATTTATTCTAAACTCACTTCTCGCCACTCGAAGTATTCTCTTTATCTAAGTACAATTTCAGTAGGCCCTTTCTCGCCTTCTAATCCCACTTATTAGACGTTTTAATTATTTAATCAACGCACGTATGATTCCTTAAGTATAAATGTCTCCCCGTTTACCTTTTATTTCCCTTCACATTTAAACTTCCACTTAACGGGGTTTATCTTGACCCTACTCGTCCTTTTTATGTCCCATTATGTTATAGCAACCCTAATCAATGTTTATTACGTATAAAATCGGATTAAGATAACACAAGAAAAAATGCCGTTTTCCAGGAGGGGTCGATCGATCGATGAAAGGGGGTCGATTGATCGAACCGTCGATCGATCGATGCTCTGGGCTCGATCGATCGATCAAACAGGTATGGCGAAATCTGCAGTATACCAGTTACGGGTTCAATCATCCAAACTCATCCAATTCCAAATTTTTAACTCCCAAACTCCCAGAAATTAATACCACAAACATAACAAACCCAAATGAGTAATAATCTACGTAAGGCATGCGAGTTTTCATCAAGAATCATGTGCTAAAAAGGGCCAAACTCTATATAATTCTCATGAACCCTAATATTTTATTTATCTTAGTTTCTGTCATTCTTTTTCCAGATTTTCTATCACTAATACCATTGAAATTCATGGTTCAACCTCTACATGTGAAATGGATTTCCAGAAATATGATCTCTATCTGTACAACATGCAATTTTTTTCTCCAATTAATGATTTTCTTCAAGAACACTAATTCTAATCAATCTTAAACTAATATAAAAGGATGCATTAACATGATAAAAGCAAGATAGATACTTTCCTAGAAATTTAGTGTCTAATTTGTGGTAGAAAAAGGTGTGGTTGTGAGCCCCTTCGCGCGATCTATGACTTGGCGGTGACGGCGGTACAATCGGAGGAGTTCTTGGCCTAGAACCCTTACAAAGCTCCTCCCCTTCCTCTCCAATGGCCGTCATTAGTTTTAGGTTGTGTTAAGCCTAAAAGATAACACATAACATCTGATATAAGCCTTGAAAATTCGTGGTTTTAATTACCAATAATTACAAAATGTCCAAAATGCCATCCCGGGGTACTAATTAGGCCTAAAACGCCCCGAGACCCAAACTAAACCTCCGGGTACACTTTTCTGACTATATCGACCCTTCCGGACACTTTGAGGCACTCAAAATGACAATACGAGCAACTTATAATTTATTCACTTTATATAATAATAATTTAGTCCCGACACGACACAGGCGCATCCCCACCTAAATTTCCATAATTGTCATTTTATTCACACGTGACAATTTGATAAAACAAATCTCATATATTACTATGCTCATCCAGTAACATTCAACAAATTTCCAATAATTACTAACTCTCGTCACACTAGTAAATATTAAAACAACATTCCAGATTAAAATTAAATTAATTTATCTCAATTAAATTTAATAAATCCCTAAATTTAAAAGCCATAAAAATACGGGGTATTACATGAGGTTGAGGATTTTTCGAGGAAGTTGTGATGGTTTAACGTGAGATTTAGATGCCGACTTTTGTGTCGAATCCCTATAGAGATAGGATTCTATTTTAAGATATGATTTGGGGACAATGAGAGGTAGAGGTCGCGTATACTTAGTGATGATAAAACTCAAGGAATAAATCATAAATGCGTTAATATTAAGGGTTGATAGGAGCAATTGAACTGTAGGCAGAATTGAGAACGATTGGACTATCCTATCCACCAGCGTAGGTTGTGATGTAATGTTCGTCGGGATAGTTACGGTATATCTAGGTGTGATTAACAATGGGGATTCCAGCACTGGATGGGATCACAAAATGAATTCTAGTTAAGTTTGAGGCTTGTAGACTATTAGTTAGGTGTATACCAATAGTCAAAATTATTATTAGATATATCGAAGTGCATTCAGATATATATGGAAGGTATAGTGATGGTTATATAAGTTAAACTTTGAGCTAGTAACCTTAATGTTATATATATATATTGAAAGACTATTCATATCATAGGGATAATGGATGAGTATATTTCAAGGGAGATGATGTATAAGGGAGAATGCTTTGATTAAGTATGCGTCGTAAAAAGGGTGAGTATTACGAGAGTCGTATTTATAGCGCCAGCTTATGTTACTTGATGATTAGTGATCGGAGATGAGGATATGCATATAAGTGTATATATATATTCACACGGTATATATATACGAGCAATCATATCATAAGTATAAGTCATCACCCAAGAAGTACACATTCGCGGCGCCATATTTATATATACGAGCAATCATATCATAAGTATAAGTCATCACCCAAGAAGTACACATTCGCGGCGCCATATTTATATAACCATTTATATATATATATATATATATATATATATATATATATATATATATATATATATATATATATATATATACCCGACACATGCTATCAAGGGAAGTTACGCGATGAGGATGATCCCCTGACTTGAGGAGCTGGGTGTGGATAGTGTCCAGGTCATAGTCGTCCATTTTTATTTGTGTTGTTTTATTTTGGGGGTGAGAAGTCTTGGTTATGAGTCGTTTTCACTTTCCGATTAGGAACTATGACCTCTTACCATAAGTTATGATTTATTTTGTCGCCATGGCAGTGTGATAATAGTCCGATAGGTGGTGACCCCGGGAGAAAATGAGCTATTCCTTTGTAAATCTAGGTAAGATTCATGTTGTATATCGGTTTATACCCAAGAGTTATATGTACTAGTTTATACATCTTCTTTACAAATGTTGTATTGCCTGTGACCCGACAGCTTATTCGGGTATATTTCCTTTTTTGTACTCATTTTATTTTAATTTTACCACTTCTTATATCATGGTACTTCTATACGTCTTTCCTGGGTTAGTAGTTGTACATTGTTGGTTTGGTATCCATTGTATGTTTTATTTTAATTTTGGCATCCGCTTTTATAGTTTCGGGTAATTAGCCTTATTTATTTTAGTATAGTCTATTGATGCTGAGAATGAGCCATTTGAGATTCCTGATTAAATGTAGTATATGGGTGTCCACCCGTTATTATTTTAAGCGGGTTGTCATAAAGAAGCTTCCAATAAAATAGTGATTAATGGATTTAAGAAGCGATTGGAGCGAGCCAAAGGGGCATGGGTGAGCGAGCTACCACACATCCTATGGGATTACCGCACTACCCTACGACGAGCAATCGAGGAAACACCATTCGCACTGACATATGGTATATAGGCAATCATTCCCTCAGAAGCTGGCCTCCCTACCATGAGGTCCACCCTAGTCGACGAAGGCCAGAACGATGCAGTATTGCTCCCTGAACTTGACCTAGCTGAGGAACAAAGAGAGTTGGCTCTAGTGAAACTAGCAGTTTATGAGCAACAGCTAATAAAGCACTGCAACAAGAAGGTCAATCCGAGAGCATACCAAGTTGGGGACTACGTCCTGAGGAAAGTTCTTGGTAGTGCAGTAAAACCATCGGATGGGAAGCTAGGACCAAACTTGAAGTATCATTCAAGGTGATAAGGGACAACCTACAAGGAGCCTGTCACTTAGAAACGCTGGAGGGAAAGGAGATACCTCGAGCTTGGAACGCAACCAACTTAAAGAAATTCTACTTCTAGTTTTCTGTGTTGATCTTTTAACCCAACGTTGAAATTTACAATTCATTTCTGATCAATAAAAAATTATTTAGCAGTGGCATCCTATGAAGTGTTGATTTTTTCTCAAATACTTTATAATTTATGCACCTTTTCCAAGTTACAGGCTCTCTTCTTAACATATAAAAGCATGGTATTACCCTCCTCAGGTTTTCGTCATCAAACACGATTAACCTCCTAACATTGCCCTTGAAAATATATGAAGCCCTACAGGGCAACCTTAGGCAGCTCGACCAACTTAGGTTGGTCGCCAAATAATGTTTGGCTCAAAAAACCTGCTCGGATAGAAAATCAAACACCAGGTGTGTCCTCGCCATTGCCACACTTAGGCCTAAGGGAGTGTGATGACACAACCTAAAAGGTAAAGTGAGCCAGAATGCTATCTTATAAACATGCTAGACTGGGGGGATACTCACTCAATAAGACAACTCTACCTATATCAAATCTAATCTGCTAAGAAAAGCCTAAGATAGTTGAACAAAAAATCAATTAAGTAAAAAATACACAACACATGTTTAGTCGGAGAATCACACAAAACATAATTAGTTTATTACATCATTACATATAAGAAGAGTTACATGAGCTGAATAAAATAACTCCTAATGAGGATTAGGTATCCTAGAAAGATAGTCAGCCACTTGCGCACTTCGGACATCATCTGGGTGGGGATCTAATTCCTCCTTGACATCATTTTAATGTGATTCCAATAGCTGCCTGGGGATAACATCAATGGGGACCCACTAATCATCCCTCCTGAATGGGTTAGGCATCAAAGTTGAAGGGGAGATCTAATGAAGATACCAGAGGATAGAATTCCTAGTGCCCTGCAACTACTTAAGGGCACTCAACCATCCCCTAACAAAGGATAACTCTTCAACTTCCCCCAACTTCGTCGGAGCATCGGTCAAAACCTGATCATAACCGTCAGCCCACACTCACCGAGGACCTTTCTTGAATAGATGCCTTAGCGAGGTAACATCTCTTTGAATATCAGAAGCTATAATGTATGCCCGATAAAAATCGCCTCGAAGCTCGACAATCTCCCTAGATAAACCTCTGTCATCAGTACAAGCTCCCGATCCAGTAAATGAAGAGGAACCACGTAGAACTCGATGGGCAATGCTTTGCGCATTCTCCTTGAGTCACGATACTTCTCTACTCAGAGCATCATTCTCTTGCTAAAGTACTTCTCCCACCTAATTAACCTGGAAGGCATCCCGGAGCTTAGTCTTCAGAGCTTCCACTTCTTCTTGAACAGAAGCGTCGATCTCCTCCATCTCTTGGAGCCTATCCTTCAGCTTGGCAACGAGCTCTGACTGGTCCTTATAATATTGGTTCCTCGACCTAAGGGACATGCAGATCCTTACAAAGTCTTTGCGAACTCAATTTCTCGCATCAAGACCAAGAATCTTTCCTAGTTGAAAAGTTGCAGGTATATACTCATCAACATCAATCAGCTACAAACCATATAAGCATTGAAGAACAAATATATAAGTACGCGGAAGGGAACTGAATTTCATTTCATTAAAAGAAGGTTCAAAGTTCATCATCAAAAGGAAAGAACAACAAAAATACAAAGATCTCCCTAAGGAAGACTAGCTGGCAACCTTAGTCTGCTCTAAGGTCGTTGGTTGCTTCCCCTTATTTGTAGTAGTAACAGCTCTAGGCACACCTCTTCAGATAGAGTAGTCGCCATTCCCTGGTTAAGGGGAGAATCAACAGTAATGTCCAGAACAACAGGGGAACCTTCATTAGCATTAGGGAGGGACACTTGATCTACGATAGGCTTAGGACCAGGGTCGTGCTTGTCAAAGAGGGTGGAATAAATATCCACCTCGGTAGTGAGTAAGGCCTTGTCCTAACCCTTATTAAAGTTGAGAAGACCAATGGAATCAATCTGGGCCTTAGCACATCATACATTATGACACATCTAGGGTCATACGAGCTCTCTTTGAGGGTGTCCACCTCAGATTCCACTTTCTTCACCTTCCTAAATATCACCTTGTTCTCCTCTGCCACAGCTAACTTGCTCGTGCAGACCAAGTCATAGGACTGCATCAGCTCTTCGATCTCATTGGTCACCGCCGCTTTTTCTTTAGTTGCTTGGGCCAAGGCTAGGTCAGAAGACTTCTGAGAAGAACTGGAAGTCTTCAAGCTATCCTCCAGCTTGACATTTTTCCTTTCCAGCTCAGTATTCTTCCTCGCTCACTCATCGCGGATGCGGTAGAGGATAGTGAAATTAGACACAAACTGCAGAGAAAAAGAAAACATCAGCAAAGAAAGTATTGAAATAAGCATTGTAAGATAAGATAAGTGAAAACAGGCTTTCCAAGGATAGACCCTGACTCGCCTTCAGGGCTAACTGGTCGGTCCCTATGTTTATTAACCTCTGGCGATCAGTTGGAAGCACTGACCTCTCAAGCATTGCCAGAGCTAGCTGAGGTGTAAGATCAATAAAAGCCACCTCAGCTAGAGCAGACACAGGCACCAAAGACTACCCACTTTTGTCCTCACCTCTTCTCATTTTCCCTCTCCTTCTTCTCCCTCTTTATCCTCTTTCTCTCTTCCACCTTCTTCTTCTCCTCTTCCTTATTTCTCTCCCTCTCTCTCATCAATTCCTCCTCTTTCTTCTTCCTATCCTTCTCATGAGCAACAGTATGGGAGCCAATGGCGGCATCCCCGCTCCCAGATTTCTTCTTCTTCAATCGGCGAGAAAGAAGCACATTGTCTTCATCATCATCTTGGATCAAATTCTTCCTAGGAGGAGACATATCTTCCTCGATGGAGCTACTTGGTTCCCCTGAAGGCTCCTAAGCCTCTGAACCCTCCTTTGAGATGGAAGATTCTTCGCTAATTAAGCTCTTCTCACTATAATCACCTTCATCACCACCCCTGTTATCCCCCCTCGTACTCTTCACCAGAGTTACTTTCCTCCTCGTACAATTGGATTGGGTCAGCAGCAACCTCTTCTGTGATATCTACCTTCGGATTTCTATCCACAGGTCGTGCAATGAAACTAGACCGAAAGTTCTTGTATTCCAGAAGAAATGCCGCTGATCGAGGATGCTCATCATCAGCTAAGAGTTCCTTGATTTTCCAAGCCTTAATCAGCTCAGCAGCTCGAATCTCGCGAAGAGCAGGTTTTGAGTTCTTTATCTTCGCTAAAAAAAGAGATAAATATATGAGAAAGACCATACACTAATAAAGGATCAATGAACAAAACAAGAACTATGCCTACCTATATATTCCTCCCCATAAAAGGGAATCACGTATCTCCTAGACCTCTTCCCTTTAGTATGGGGAGGGAACTGCCAATTTTTGGCAATAAACCCCTCATACCAGTAGTCCTTGTGGGAATCAGGTATATTTACTACCAATACCCTATCAGGTCTCCTATCCTTGAGGTAAAGAAGGACATAGCTTGTTCGAGAAAAAGAATAACAATAATAGATTTCAGCAAGCCCTAGATTGGTGCCATACAGATGATTAATTCTATGCACACCATTGACAATTTTCCAAACATTTGGCGAGCATTGTGCAGGAACTATATCAAAGTAACTAAAAAATGCAAAAACACGCGATTTGGGAGAAAAGTAAGACCCCCTTAGGATAACAGAAGGACATGTATCCAATGACCTTCCTCAATGTCCTTGACATTACGAGGAACATGGCCACTTTCAATGTCTACCTAGTTTGGTATATTATAAAACTTCATACACTCAGTTATCGATCTATTGCCTATTTTCATCATTAAAAAGAAGAAACCCTAGTATCGAATATGAAGAAATTCTAACAGAAAAAGGAAAAGAAGAAGTATGGAGAACTTACGAAGCAAGAATCAGCCTAAGATAGTGCAAAGCCATAATCAGGGTAGATGAGAGAATAAGAACGAAGCTTGAAGATGGAAGACGAGACTAGGGAGTAAGAAAGAAACAATGACGGGTTGGAGAAATCTAGAGAACGTAAGGAAATTTGAAGCGACGTCGGGGAATGTCGTCTCCAAGCTGATTTAAAACCTTTCAATCATAACACAAAGGAAACGAAGCAATCTGCTGCCTAAATCGATTCAGGAGAGACGCTTCAATCCCAAGGTCCTGTACGATTTAGAAAAATGCCATTAAGGCAATCATTTAAAATTATTGATCCAATATTGTGACCCACAAATTTTAGGGGCAATTGTGGGTACCTCGATTAGTAATTCCGGCCCAGACGAGTAGCCCAAGTAAGCTCGGCTCAACGTCTAGAGGCTTTGTGTTGTAACTAATTTAGTTGTGACCCACTCAATCCCTAAAATCTCTCAAAGAGATATTCCAGGGATCATGGGCTAACGTGGAGGAGCCTCACTCTTCCACTCTCAAAAATTTTTTTGTATAAATTAAACCCTCCGCCCGAGGCAAAGGGCATACAGTTGTAAACACTCCCCTAGAGTAAACAGAAATAAAATACAGAGAGCGCCACCGTGGACGTAGGCCTTCTTGTCGAACCGCGTATATCCTGTGTTGTGTGTGATTGTAGTCATTTCGAGTTCTTTATTTATTCTGGTGATTGCTTTTGCTTAATATTTTGTGTTGAGTTTAATTCTCACCACACACACACACACACACACAAAGATATATATATATATATATATATGGGGAAAGGATCAAGTGTGGTCCCAGTTTGATGTCCCTGAATGAGGTCTATTTTTTTAAATTAGTAAAAAAAATATTTTTGGGTTGATTTTTTTTTTATGATTTTTAAACATTTCAGTAAGACCATAAAAAAAATCAACTCAAAATGATTTTTTTGGCTATTTTAAAAATATCGGTCAAACTATGTCAGTTTTTTAGCCGTTAAAAACTGACAAAGTTTGACCGATTTTTTTAGAGTAGTAAAAAATTCATTTTGAGTTGACTTTTTTATATGGCCCGACTGAAATGTATAAAAACCATAAAAAATAGCCCAATTTTTTTTACTATTTAAAAAAAATGGATCTAATTCAGGAACCTCAAACTGGGGGATCTCATGAGATCCTCTCTCTCTCTCTCTCTCTCTCACTGGGGGACCCGAATCTATGTTTGCGGGTTTAACATGAATGTTTTAACCCGCACTAAGCTGGTTTTTGATTTTTGTAATGTAAACGGGGAGGGTTTAGGGGTTTTACACTTAATCGGGTTCGACACGGGTCAAACTAAACTTGTCACAGACACAGGGTGGGGCGGGTTAAACCTTTTTTCTAGGGATGGATTCAGATTTTGACAACCACCAACTCCAAACCCCGCATTCCTAGAATTTATTCAGCCCAGGGTTTGACAAATAACATATATATATTTTAGTATTAAAGTTCTAGAATGACCTTACGTTATATAAGGGTTATTTAGCATTTGCCTTCATGCGTTTTATTTATTTCTAATTTATTAAATTGTTTATGTGACGTTTCAAAATGATATGAATTTCGATGACGTTAGTTATTCCTATCATACTTACACTCAATCATTTATTTGGAGTGATAATGTTTTTTCACAAAAGAAGGTAAATTACACCAAGCTTTCCCCCACTATCTCGAGTTTACGAGTTCACATCCTCAAAACATTACCCGACAAACTCACCCCCTCAAATATCAATTCATTATATATAACCTCAGAAATCAGATTCCCGCATGTTTTTAGTCTAAATAAACCAAATTAGACTTTAAATAAATTAAAAACCCAAAAAAATCGAAACCCATTTCAAAATTCATAACCATTTGGAAAAAAATTTCTTTTGGGTGGGTGGGTGGGTGGGGGGGGGGGGTGGCGGAGGGGGTTAATTCACCCTAAAAAATACTTATGCGTTTAAGGTTTTATTCATTTTTTAAAATAAATTTAAATCGATGAATTATTTTTTATCCGACTATACCGTGGGCATATTTTTTTTATAGTAATTTTGAGTTTTTATCCTAGAAATAACTATAAAATCTCAATAAAGAGATAGTTGACAATATTAATTACGTACAAAGAAAAATGAAGTTCTCTTTCTTTAATATAAAAAATAGATTTGTAAAACACGTTGAACATAAACACTCTACAATTGCCATTAATCATGAGAGAAATGTATGGCCTCAATAGTGATTTTCTCCAATCATTTAACCATTTGACTGTCGATAATTATTAATAACGTCTCTCACCTAAATAGAATTCGTATAGTTCATTAGAAGAAAAAGAAAAACATCAAACATAGGCAACTTCATATATGATTTACATTGAGGCATTGTATTTACTCTATATATAATAAATTCTCACTCAAATTAAGAATATGAATTTTATAAGAGAAAAAATATATAATACCAACATAATTCAATTCCACCAGACTATCTTACCTGATCCAAGATATATGGTCGTAATTAATGAATTCAACTTTAAGCTCGATATAATTTGACAAGATTTTAAATTTCAATCTTTTTGAAATAGTTTATGAATTGAAATACTTGTGATCGATAAATTTAATTATAGTTAGTAAATTTTTGCAAAAGTTAATTTTCATTGGAAATGTTTAATTAATCATAACTATAATGGGACACAAAAAACCGTCGAAGTAAAAAAAATAACTCCGAAAAGAATCTGTTGAAGATGAATAATTTTGGAATGAGAAAAAATAGAATAAATTTTTTTTTTTTACTTAGCCCCCAATTTTTAATGTGATATTTGACTAAACCCCGACTTTGCTGAAATCTATGATATATCTCCAGTACGAGGGGATTATCCCAAAATAATAAATAAAATTCAAAATTCAAAATTAACACTAAGGTTTGTGGTGATATTCAATTATAGATTGATGTTTGAGAAATGTTAATGTTAACACCAAATTTAAAACTCGTCAATTTGATTTAACCCTAAAACATTAATGCCTAATTTGACTTAACCCCTCATTTTCATTATCCTTTGACTTTCCCCCCAGTATAAGGTGTTAACTCTAATTTGACATTATAAAGATGGGTTAAAGTAAGATAAATCCTTAAACCTAACCCTTATTTTTATTCAATATTTTGAGATACCCCCTCGTGTAAGGGGTATATCATAGAGATTAACAAAGTGGGGGTTATGTCAAATATCATATTAAAAAGTGGGAGTTAAGTAAATTTTTTTTAAATTAGTTCAATTAACCACACTGCCATACTTTCGTTAAGTGACATTGACGAAAATGAAAATTTTGCAAGTTACATGTCAAATTGATGTTTTGTTCAATCAAAGAGACATAACTCAAAAAATTATATTTTAATTTTACAAATATTCAAAAATATCCAAAAACAAAATTAGTAAAACAAAATTGTTATATTAATTATCAATTTCCAAATCATTTATTTTAACTAGGCCCTACCCCCTCTCTTTGTCAAACTCCACTCTCACCCCAATTCTATCCTCCAAAATCAATCCCCTCTGCACATACCCCTTAAACATCCTCTATTTTACTTTCATTGTACACTTATAAATGAATATAAGGCATTAGAAGCCAAATTGGAGGGAAGAAATAGAATTAAGGTGAAAAATTATAGAGCCTCATAAAAAACTCCCACAAATCGTTAGTAATGACAAATCTCTTATGTTTCAAATTTAAAGGTAGATTCGAAGTGAAAGGATTCGAATGGTTAGTTTTTTTACGTGGTCATTGGCAATGGTGCATAACTCATCGTCTTTCTTGGAGACCTCAATGGAAAAATATTTGGATCTTTTTGCAATTTCGGAGACGTCATTTTTTTTTGCACGTATGGTAGTAAGAGTGTGAAAGTTTTTGTTAAGGTTGATTTTTTGATTCAATGTACGTGTTATGTGGGTATATACATGTATAGTGATTTAAACACATCATACCAGTCTTCGCTGATTGATCCATCCCAAGCTCAGATCAATTTGGATGGTAGATCATTCCGGCCCTATAGACTTGATGATTTGTGTCAATTTGGGGAATTCTATTTTGGGTATATATGAGGGAAAATTTCACATCGAGCCAATTTGTACTGTTTAATGGATTTATTCCATTTGAACAAAATTGTATGAGTCATATATTAAGATTTGAATCAGTTTATCCTTCAAGCCTATTATAAACATTGAAGATCGTAGCGGCCAAGTAAAGCAACATCAACATCATAGATAGTAAAAATATAGCACCATGTCGCGTATGGTATTTTACTTCACATTCAGGTCACAGCCATACCTCATTGGTCATACAGGGCATGACCGGACCTCACACAGGGCGCAGCATCCCATCAAGACGCCACGGAGATGGCTGGCACACAGTGCGTCCCTGTCCATTATAGGGAGCGACACATAGTAATTATTCCCCAAGAAGAAGCCGCGGCACTACTCGGTATAGGGCTCGGCAGCTTTGCCTCCAGCAGCATGATACAACAGTGCTTGCTTTGCAGGCCACATCCCCCTCATCCACAACTACTCTAGATTTGATATAAAACACGTGCTCAGGGCACGTGACACAACACACATACCTCTTATAAATAGAGGACCACACCTCGAAAGAAGAGATAGATTCCACGCACGCTTGGGGTAGGTTCTACAATACAAATTCCCTCTACACAACCCCAACATATGACTTAGAGGCCATACATCTATAATGCAGCTACCTCTCCGGCATACCCGAATCCTGAGTCATCATGTATTCTCCTTTATTCTCATACTTTTACGCCTCTTTAGGCACAATTATATTGTACAAACGCAACGCATATTATGAGAACGGAGCAACACAGTGGATGTAGGCCTATTTTAAAGGCTAAACCACTCTATATCTTATCTTCTCTCTATTTAATTTCTTTACTTGTTTATTACACACTTCTCTCTTGATTTGCTGGTACGGGAACGACTAGTGGACGATTTCTCGTATCATCAATTTGGCGCCATCTGTGGGAACCGAGATATTTGAATCTTGTTTCTCTATATTTTGAGTTCTTAAACAACTTATTCTATTCACGGGGTTCTTCTGGATCATCATCCCATGAGTAAATTTTAGTTATTTTTCACTATTTTATACTCACACCCTTAAATGGGTATTTCGTACCTTTATACCTTCTCTCGGGTCTCCATTTTATAACCTTAGATATATTTTACATACCCCTGTGATATCACCCCAGCTAGATAAAGCTGGAAGGCTTGATGGGCTTTAGCCCTGTAAAGGTGGTGGATTAGGGAGGAATTATGTTTACACCCTTTTTTGTGATTCTTTGCCTATGATCTGGGGTTTTATCATTAGAATTGTTCCATTATGCGCACAAAGAGGTTATTCTCTCAGGGATAGACCCTAGTAGATATGCTCTCTCCATGTTTGGGGGGAAAACTCGGTTCCGGGATTTCAATCTTGGGATTGCTCCCCTCCCCCTGCCTAGCAAGGGATGCGACAGATAGTTTAAATACCGTCATGCCTCGGCCTGGGCTAGGGCAGTATTTACAGAACCATAAAAACATCAAGAAATGGACTTGGGTGGTCCCCAGCTCAACCTTGGTGAAAGTCATACAAAGGATGCGGCAGTTCACTTATACTGGCCGCGAAACCCTTCAACAGCGTAGCAGTAAAATGCTGCATCCCCATTTCCTACTTAGTGCTTCTGTGATTACTCACTTTTTCTAGTTTTTTCCAGATTGCACATACTTTGTAAAGACTAATAAAAGAAGAAAAATGGAGGGAGAGTCCAGCCAGAGCACAAAAATCAAAGATGAGATTGTGCAGCTGTAAAATCACCTTAACCACCTCCATGACATCCATGCCATCTTCAGACCCAGGTAAACTACCCAACTGAGAGGGTCCTAATCCTAGAGGTCCTGGCCTCTCCCAATGTGGGTGAGGCACCTATGAAAATAGCACCAGTCTTCTCTGACGCAATAGTTCAAGAGGATCCGTTCGCGAAATCAGTCATCAGGAGCCAGAAAAGGAGAATGAAGAAGGCAGAAAAGAAATCGGGGGCCTAAACTCCATTGACCTTCTCGATTGAAGAGATCTTTGAGTTCAACAAAGAAGACAAGCTGTTGAAGTGGCCAAAAAAGCTGAGAGAAGCTCCACCCCATAAGAGGAACAAAGCTACCTGGTGCAGATTCCACCAGGACTATGGCCATGAAACTGAGCAATGCTATGCTCTGAAGGATGAAATTGAAAGGCTAATTGGGAAAGGGATGCTGAGGAGGTTCCTCAAAGATGTTTAGGGGATGCAGCCTTATCTCATATGCCACATGCCCATTTTTTATGCTTACTTCTTATGTTCCATCTATCCCCACTTTACCATGACAACTTCCTCTTGTGTTTTTTTAAACTAAATTTTCATGTTATCCCTACAAAATCATATATATGAATAGTTATAAAATTATCAAATTTTTCCATATCTGATTTCTCTCTTGTTTTCATAATCTGTTATCTCACAAAAAGACCTTTTGCCTTAAACAGATTCCAAAGGAAAAATAAGAAGTTATCTCAAAAGATTATTATTCTTTCGGGATGCACCTATGGAGGGATTGCGATCTTAATTACCTCAGAAGTTCCCCTCACGATGTGAAACTATATCTTATCGTACGATGATCATATTCACGAAAGCATATGAGGATTCAAGGAGCTTTTATTAGTCACGAGGGCTTGCAATGCCTGTTCTCAGTTCTCGGGATGCATCATTAGCCATGAGGGCTTACAATGCTCGTTCTTAGATTTCGGGATGCATTATCGAGCTGGGAGGCTCATAATATCTAGCTAGGGATGGCCTTATATATATCTGATAGCTTTGGGTGGCTTAATAACATAACCCAGCCTGAGGAGGCTTGAAAATATCCTCTATTTTAGCTGTGGGTGGCTTAATAACATAACCCAACCTGAGGAGGCTTAAAAATATCCTATATTTTAGCTGTGGGTGGCTTAATAACATAACTCGGTTTGGGAAGTCTTGAAAATACATGAATGCCTACAGAGGCACATTGTTCAGATAGAAGGACAAAAAATGTGTCGCAGCCCATCGATATGGTTGCAGATCTCTAGGATCCATTCATTCATGAAAGTTCTGAGGCACTGGCATCTTAAAGCATGAGAAAGCCACAATGTATCAAGACTGGGAAAATTAGAAAAGGTATAACATCCCAAAATCCATTCTTCTCTCGAACGATGATTTGTCAATTGAGGCACTAGAAGAAAAGGGCTTTTCTACATGTTCCATATTGATTATGGGATAATAGCAACTAAGCAGTTTAGGCAACCAAGTGCAATGAAGGTAGCCTATGAAGATCCTTGTACTTAGAGTGCCGCAGCTTTACAATCACATCTGCAGCCATCAAGTGAAATTGCTTAAGAGGACGCGGCAGTATACAACTTGAACACGTTGAAAATAGCGAAAGGGCCGCGGCCCGTATACAGCATCAATGTGAAACAGCACAGCCCACGGCCTGTACTTTAGAAGGTTACATTACACTATTTATGTGGACGCGAACATTAGCCAATAATCGTCCTATGAAGGAATCACATTCTATCCATGAATTTAAAATATTATGTTCATCCAATCAAGAATGCATTTTCAAATATGTAAAGAAGTTACGTTCAACCATTCATTAAAGCAAGCAAAGTAATAGAACAAAGAGTTGCAAGCAATCAAATATGGTCATAGCCTTGATATTAACAGTTTGCAAAAAAGTAGGCCGCAACCACAATAGAAATAAAGTAAAAGGAGGGACGTAGCCATGTACTAATGATAAGAAAATTCAATTTCAAGAAGGTGCATCATCATTCTCATCAGCTTCCTCGCCGTCTGCAGCTATCTCAGTTTCTCCATCCGCGGCTGCTGCAGCTGCTTCTGCTTCTGCCTTCAGCCTCGCCCTTTCTTCGACCGCGACCTTAAGCTCAGCAATGCATTCTCAATGCTCTGCATCACTGAGTTTCCAAGCAAGGAACGAATCCTTGGTCTCAAGGAAGTTTTTTATGAACCTCTGCCGAAGCTCCTCTTAGTCGCGGAGGTACGCCCTATTTTTGATAAGGAATAAGTCCTTAGATCCTTTGAATGACTCTACGATGTTGTATATGGCTACATGGAGGGCGTCACCATGATCATCTTTCATCTTTTTTATTACTGTGGCATGATCTTGGGCTTCTTGGGAAGCCTTTGCCTCCAGATCTTCATACTTCTCCTGAAGAAGGGCGAGCTTACTGCTTGAAATCTTCGCGACACGATCATCTTCCGCGGTCTAGGCCTGGGAGGTTTTAAGGGAATCCGCGGCTTGTTTAAAGTTCTCTTTCACTTCCTCCCTCACCTTCTTCGCTTCCTCCAGGTCCATGTGGGTTGCCTGAAGGGCCACGACAGAAGACTTCTTGCCAGCTTCAAAGGATGAGGTCTATGAAACTTCCAAGTCAGAAGTATGCACCCTATTCGTAGCCTCCTTCAGTTTATAAAGGGCCTCATACTTCGTCTTCAGGGCCACCATAACATCCACGCCCTGTAATAAAACATGTTAGAAGAAAAATATGGGAGGAAAAATGGAGACCACAGTCCTCCAAGTCATCGTGGTCTACCCCTACCAACCTATCCAGGTCCGCAACATCAATAATTCTTTTCATTCTTCATGAAGCCTTTTCTATAGTGTCCCATGAAGACTCTGGGTCAGGCTGCCTCAATTGGGTCCACGGTCTACCGTTGAGACCAACTTCACCGCGAAACTGAGGAGGGGCCAAATTTTCATTTACTGCAACAACAGGTGGCGACGACGGAGAAGTTGTAAACATCGTCGGATATCAAACCTACCATAGCTAGGTTGTCCCCAATATCATCATTAGATTCAGACGGATGAGCGGAAACATCAATTTTCTCCATAGAAGGAGTATAGTTCACGGCTGGTGATTCTAAATTATTTGATGGAGCCGCGAAAGGTGCCGTGGCTTTGTGCCTTTCTCTCTTTCTGCTCCGCGCAGTGTTCTTTAAGACGACTGCTCCATTTCTGCCAGTTGCGCGGCTAGCAATTCCCTTTCAACTTCCTCACCTAAAAGCAACAACAAATGTTAGAAAAGGAATTTAAGAGCATAAGTGACCGTGAAATAAAAATATAGACGCAGTGTATTACCTTCCGCGTCCATAACTTGAGGAATGGATTTGTTGGGAAAA
This sequence comes from Sambucus nigra, assembly GCA_949130495.1. Taxonomy (NCBI): domain Eukaryota; kingdom Viridiplantae; phylum Streptophyta; class Magnoliopsida; order Dipsacales; family Adoxaceae; genus Sambucus; species Sambucus nigra. The sequence continues at coordinate 537,184,056 of OX422221.1, forward strand.
AATCCTGCTTCGAATATGGTCGATGATGTAACAAGTGTGCTGGACTTTTTATGTTCAGTAGGAACTGCCGTGGCCTCTGCAACTCTCTTCTCCTACTGCTTGTTCAAATGAAAATTGTCAAGAACTGCAGGAAAAACAATTTAAAGGTTAGTGGAAGTTAATATACAAAATATGATAAAAGTACACGGCTATAGTCATAGTACCTAATTTAGAGGGAGACCCCCATTGCCGCGGCAGTCTATATGACATTTCCCTCTCATTCTCCTCGGGGTGAATCTCCCAGCCTTCGGCGGAGATGTAAAAATATTTCCCCTTCCAGTGTAAAGGGTCTCGTCCCTGCCGCGGACTGAGAAGTAGTAATAACCCACAAAATTCACTGAGTTCTCCTTCTGGCGGTAGAAGTGAGAATTCTGCTGGAGTGATGTCCTTTTTGAATAGGTTCTCCCAAAGGACAACCGTGATAAGAATGGCTCTTCAGACATTAGGATCCAACTGGGCTGGGGCCAGTTTCACTGCCTGAAAAAGGCGATGGATGGGAACTGGAACAGACTGCTGCAACTCGTAAATAAAGGCATGTAGTGGGGAGCAAATTCCATCATCGGCTAGAATCGTGCAAGGTCTTTGGTTCGCAGCAGGCGTCGAGCACATCAAATTTTTTGGAAATTCGAAGGCCTCAACCACCTTTTCAACCCAATCTTGGGTCATGGCACCACAGATATCAAGTGGGGCTAAGGGCCTCTCAGCCCTCCGAGATATACCAACTGGGTTATCTCTAACTGTCGCGACATCATCTCCTGCACCCATTGGATGAGTACTTGAGTTGACTTCTTCTTCCATTGTCACGGATTGAAAATCCTTCACAGACGCAGAGCTCGCGGAGTCTAAGTCTAGTATCACGCAGTTTGGGCAATCCTTTAGTTGGCAAGGCCCTATTGATCTTAGAGGAGGCACATAAGTGAGTTCAGGAGGAGAGGTTACAAAGTTCTTTGCCCAAAATCCTCTCAGAAACTAGTCTCGGTCAAAGCTCATATGCTTGCAGCAGTACCTGAAAAGTAGAGTTCGCATATAGGCGTCGCAGCGAGTATATTTTGGAAAAGACTTCAATAAGCCGGGGGAAATTATTTCCCTAATATAATTACTAATGGGCCAACTCTACTACTTAAACCCAAGGGATCGTCCTCTAGCCCTACTAGCCGTGGCCATCTCCGAAATCAGTAGGGGAACATGTACTGCCGCGGATATAGGCTCAAATTGATTTAGAGATTCTTGACCACGACCATTAATAAAACTGCTAATGGTCTATCCAAGAGATTCTAAGTAGCAATTACAATTATTTATCATGGATGTGTATTTGGTTCGCGAAAGATTGAAGACTTTAAAATACAAGTGAATTAAGTGGATATGTATCAATGTGCCGCGGATAATCTCAGAACGTAAGGGACCGTGGCCATTGGCCACCGTATGCCGCAGATAAAGATTAAAACAGTTCAAGGGAATAAATTAATGAAATTCTATCATGCCTGGCCTCTCTCTTAAAAAGTTGATTATCTAACTTCTAATCATTTTAAGATCAAACTCACATAATATGAAGAGTTTGACTATGAACAACAAGAACAATTATATGATTTTCATGGCATTTCGAGGATCAGGGGTTCATTTCAGGGTATGAAGATGGATCCTAACAATTATTGATTATTCAATTGAAACCTAGTTTTCTATCAAGCAAAGGCAGAAGCTCATGTGTTTGTATATTCAAAGAAAAAGAGCGAGCTATGAAAACTATGTACAGAGATTGGTTGAAAAGTTACCTGGAAATGAAGAAGTCAGCGATGCTCAGCCTCACACTAGCTAGAAACCGCCACACATAGCCTCTAAGGGTTGCCAAAAAATGAATGAAGTTGGACACGCAGAGGTTCGCTCTCGATTTATTGTCAAAGTTTTGGAAACGTAATAAAGTCTATGGCCAGGAAGAATTTATATAAGGGAGCGCGTAAGATGAATCGTCGCTTTGGAGGCACCGTGGCACCTAAGCGGACTGATCTAAGCCGCAACCCCAATTGATTTCTCTTGGTACTACAGCTTGGGGGCTTATTGGTAGTACAAATATAGCACCATGCCACGGATGGTATTCTACTTCACATTTAGGTTACAGCCATACCTCATAGGTCATACTGAGCGCGGTCGGACCTCACATAGGGCACGACATCCCATCAAGATGCCACGAAGATGGCTGGCATATGGTGCGGCCCTTTCCAATATAGGGCGAGGTACATAGTAATTATTACCCAAAAAGAAGTCGCGGCACTACTCGGTATAGGGCGCGATAGCTTTGCCTCCAGCAGCATGATACAACAGTGCTTGCTTTGCAGGCTGTATCCCCCTCATCCGCAATTACTCCAGACTTGATAGAAGTCACGTGCTCAGGGCACGTGACCCAACACACATACCTCTTATAAATAGAGGACCCCACCTCGAAAGAAGAGATCGATTCCACACACGCCTGGGGTAGGTTCTACAATACAGATTCCCTCTACACAACCGCAACATATGACTTGGAGGCCATACATCTACAACGCAGCTACCTCTCCGGCACACCGAAATCCTCAGTCATCATGTATTCTCCTTTATTCTCATACTTGTACGCCTTTTTAGGAACAATTATATTGTACAAACGCAACTCATATTATGAGAACGGAGCAACACAATGGATGTAGGCCTATTTTAAAAGCTAAACCACTCTATATCTTGTCTTCACTCTATTTACTTGCTTTACTTGTTTATTACGCACTTTTCTCTTGATTTGCTGGTACGAGGACGACTAGTGGACGATTTCTCGTATCATCAATCATTCAAATTTCATGTAGAGTTTCATCTTCAATGTCCATGGGATCTCATGAGGTATGAATGCATATTATCTTTGATCCCGAGGTTCGTTTGGGGTGTTACTTTTAAAATGTTTATAGAGGTAATTTTTCTAAAAGGATTTTTGAAGAAAAAATTGTTTTGGTTTTTCAGTTTTGTTTGAGGGATTTCATTAATCCATTTAATCCAGTTTATATACTTCATTTGAATGACAAGTTATTTTAATCCAGTAAGTGTTTAGTCTTTGTTTAAATGATCTTTGGATGAATATCGGGTGAAATGTTTCTGTATGAAATATTTTTTTCATGCGAAGGTCATTTGATCCTTGCTCAAACAAGTTTGTTATTGTTATTCGAATGAACTCTTTATTTGGTTAAAATGAAATGACATATCTCATTCGAATGACCTACCTGTTTTCACTCAAACGAGTTGTCTTAATTTTTGTTCCACCAACTTTTCTCATTTTGCAATAAATTAAAGGGTTGCCGAAGAGTTTTTGGAGGCGATGTTTGTGAAAATGCTTTTCCAAGATTAAACTAGAGACTTAAAAACCCTAGTTTACACAAATTAGTTTGATTCTATTATTTCAACATCATATGTCTACTTAAGATCTCGTTTGTCTGGAACCAAGACTATTTACTCTTCATTGAGTTTTGCTTCGAGGGGTGGATACCTTTTTTGCATTAGACGATGGTTGGACCAGTCAAGAATCAATTAAGATCGGTGGATACGCGATATGGGAGGCACCTCTGTTGTGCTTGCCATTGAAGGCATCCAGTGATGGCTGTAACGAAGGTAATAAGGATAAAAGAAAAGCATCAATAATTGAAGGTATCCAGTATCTATGTAAGTCTAATTTGTCCTTGAATTGAGAACTGTATCATAGTGGACTTGTATGGCTAGGTCGTTCGAGGTTTTTCCTGTTATGGGTTTTCCTCGTACATCATGGAATTATGGTTTTCTTTATTTTATTATTACTTTATAAGCTATATGTATACTTAGTAAAAGATAAAATCTAGTAACTTGTTTACACAACAGTTGGTTTAATTGATGCAAAGACTAAAATCAGTTTAATTATTTAGTTTGTTATTTAAATTGGAAAATTAAAAATTGGTATAACCTTAGCCCTAACGTGTTTCTCAAATTATTATCAGAGAAAGTTACATGATTTTATTATGTTTGATCATTATTTAATGCACGTTTGGGGTTTTGTTATGGACTTTAACTGAGAGGTCAGTTCCATTACCTAGCCTCTAATGTTTGAGAGTTCGAACTATCATTATTGGAAGACGAGGATGCAATTTTTCTAAAATTGATTCATGAGATTGAGGGTGGGCTCCTCCTACTGAGTGTGTCTTATCGAAAGCGTATTCCCTTTGGACAATGGCTAAAAATAATGCCTCGACTTTTATTTCAAGGGGAGTAGGCGCTATTTTTTACATTATCATCACAGAAGAGTTTAGACACGTCATGAAGTGTGAGAGCTCGAAAGATGCCAGAGAAATTTTGAAATCCACACCTGAGGGAACTAACATTGTTTGGGTTTTTAGATTGCAAAATTTGGCAACTAAGTTTGAAACCATTAAAATGTTAAAGAATGAGTTGTTTGATGAGTTTTATGCCAAATTATCGAATACTAGAAATTCATTATTTAACCGCAGTCAGTCGATCCCTAAAGAGAGAGTGATTACAAATATCTTAAGGCCATTGTCTGAGTGATTAAATTCCAAGGTTAAGGTTGTAGATTCTCTTGGTGGTATCTATACTATGCGGGTAAAGAACTTCTAAGTCATCTCCAAACATGTGAGATGAATAATATTTATATAAGATGAACATATCTTCACCCATAAAAGATAAGAAAGAAGAGATCGACGATTAGAAATCCCCCCCCCCCCCCCCCAATACAAAAAAAAATAAAAATAAAAATAATGATTAGAAACCCAACAGGATGATGTATTGAATTGTAATTGTGAGGGTGTGTTGGATCCCGAAGAAACTTATAAGATTGCAAAGAAGTTCACAAAGTTTCTTTGGATTAGAGAAGATAATAAGTTTCATATGAAATCAAAGAACTTTGTGAATGACTGTGATCGAAAGAAGTGATAAAACACTAGGAAAGTGAATGCTTGTTACAAAAGTTTCGAGTGTTTTAAATGCCAAGGGTTTGGGCATTATTCGTGTGAGTGTCCCACTAAACTATGGAAGGAAGGTAAGAAGCCTAAAGTGTACAATGTTACCCGTAGTGATAGTGAGTCGAAACAAGAACGTGATTCCACCATGGAGCGTAACTTCCTCTCTTTCATGGATAGTTATGTGAGCTTAAATTAAAAGTCTTTTGCTGACAAAGATGATTGTATGCACGACAATTATGAAGCCCGATCGTGTAAGTCCCAAGTGAATGATAAGGAAGATGAAGAAGAAGAGGAGGAGATTAAGATTCAAGTTACCATTTGTAAGTTGTACATCAAGTAATTAAAATTGAAAAAGGCTAACTTGAAGTTATAGGCTAAGTTGAAGGAAAGTTTTGTAGGTAATGATGATGCTAAATTAATTAAGTATTTCAATGAGTGACTTGGAAATTACAGTATACGATGAGAAGGCTTCATCCCGAATTGTTTACCAAATTATGTTTAATGTTTTGATTTGGGGAATGAAAATTCTCAATGTGGGAAGGTTCGAACACTCATTTTTTAAACTAATAAAGTCGGAATATAAGAAAAAAATTCAAAATGGTGCGCACCGCATTACGTGTGTTAATTAAGTTATGTATTTCAAATTAGAGTAAAGAAACTATGAAAAATTAATTGCATAATTAAATTTATATTTATGTTATAATATTATTAAAAAAAATAAGAATAAGATTGTTATTATTAAAAAAATTGCACCCGTTAGATGGAAATCGATATGGCACCTGCAAAATGGGTTCTTTTGAACTGTCAACTTTTAAATCATTTTGGGTTAACCTCTATCTATGTTAGACCAACTTTCTTGTTAACTTTGGACGCTTTAGATAGTGGGGAAGAAAACCATAATGTGTAAAAGCCATTTGAGATGGGTAGGGGTCCTGTAGGGTGGCTTATTGTGGGCTACTTACCCCATTTCCTTCCATAGTGCATAATAAAAACATGAATTAAGTCAAATTCGAAAATACACATTCTCTACTCCATTTCACTCAACAAATGTTTTCTTATTATCTTCAAAGTTCATTCATACTATCCCACACAATTATCTTTTCATTACCAAGGGGTTCCAAGTACTATAGAGGTATTATTTGTGTGCAAAAGAGGATGGTTGGAAGAACTAAAGTTTGAAGCTTATTGGGTTTTATTTTTCACATCTTCTATATAGTTATTGTCTACTTTATTTTCAAGTTTAAAGACAAAGCAAGCTAGATATATGTATGTATGAATGATTCACATGGTTACATAAGTTTATTATTGTAGGAGGGTAGTGAGACTGGGATCTATGAATAACTGGAAAGGGTGAGGCGTGACCCACTCCAATGGACGCTGTCTGCAAGGTTCTCAAGAACTTTTGGAGCAACTTTTGATGAAACCTTCTCGTTTTAGAAAAATATAGCTCAAACTGGAATCCCTCCTTACAAGAAGATGAACTTCCACAACAATAATATTAATTTTCTTAAGAAGATCTCATGAGAATGATGGTTGTTAGTGAGCAGTGAAAGAACAAGGCACCTAGCACTAGAGAGAGAGCAGGGAGAGAATAGTAGGAAGTTCTGGTGTGATTTTCTATATCTCTTGACCTTGCACAAGGGTCTTATTTATACTTGGGGTCACACGAATATTATTTTTTCTAAAATTCTTCGGTGAGGCACCTAGTTTCTCCCACAAAACCTGATCAGCCAACCAATACACGAGGTTCACTAGAACAACCTATTTTTAACACGATTATAGCAACTAAAATAGAAAACCCAATTACAATATATGAGGCACACACACACAAGACAAGAAATTATAGGAACTCAACTCCCAACCTTTTATTAATCACTCAACGATTACAAAGGAACACTCAATTTCGGCCTAAGGATTCCTACCTAAAAATACAAGGGGAAAATGCTTATAAATAGAGTACAAAAATGCAATTGACATCCCCAATTGCTAGGACATATTTCTCAATTCGATGCTGCCAGGTTTCTCCACGAAACTGCCTTAAAAAATGCTACATTATCCTTCCAACAGGTGTCTAGAAAGTTATCACCTGATCTGCAAGGGCACAACTGATGCAATCCCATTTCTACATCTGTTATACCCCATAACTGCCATAGAACATCTCTAAAACTAACGCATTAGTATCCCAACAGGTGTCCAAGGAGTTATCCCATGATCCACATGTGCCACACCACCTCAAAAATATAAGCAACCCAACCCACTGATGCAACTCGATGTTGCATAACAGGTGTGATCGAGGAATGTACTAATCACGACCCAAAATCCATGCACTACTAATCCCACATTTGGTATATGGATAACACAAACATGCCCACAAAGTTGCCTTGAGCCTAGGAGCGCTCATGGCTAAATACCGAATTTTGCCTCGGAGGTACACCCCTCTTTATATATGTTCTTAACGAAAAATTCACAGTGGTAACAGTAGACGTCAACTACCAATTGATCGAATGAACCAAGCTCCCATAATCTGACAACTTTGAATTACGTAACCACTTTGTTCTAGCTGAATGCCTTAGCCAAAGTGAACTAAGATGTTTTCCTTTATTTTCGAGGTTTTTCCATACCCAAACTTCATGATGAACCCCATAACTTCATGATGTGCGTTTTATGGTGTGACAAACCCTCCCCCCACCAAAAGAATTCGACGACCCTATTGATATCAAGAAAATTCCAACCCCATTGAAAATTTTCCAACAAAACTTGGACTTTACCAAGAATCGCCGTGAAATATTCGATTCAACCTAAGTGTAACACAAAACCAAACTCCTTTCAGTTCAATCTCTCCCTGCAAGACCATAACCTCCATGTTTTTACCACCTAACGCAAAAGTTTTTCTTGGTAATGCGAGGTTCCTGCAACTTGTGCATACTAAGGATTCAATCGCCCATTTATCAAAACTCCATTACTTGGAGTCCTCCCAGCAAAACCAAGGGGTTGATACGACCATCTCCCCCACCTGAACTTGAGCCACCATCTCTTGACTCTTCCACCTGAATTGCAACAAGTTTTTCCCTTATTGGAAAATCCTTTTCCCAGTGTGAACCCTTGAAAATGAAACACCCAGAATAGCTACCTTTTCCTTTGTTTGGTTGTCCATTAGCCCCATTTACCTTGTCATGTTATGTCACCTTTGGACTTAGATGAAACAACGTCTGAATGGTTAAGTTTGAGATCCACTAGGCTATTCGCTATTGCTACTGCTTGCTGAAAATCACGCACACCTTGTCTCCTCAATTCAGCCTGCGCCCAAGGCTGAAGATTGAAAATGAAATTGAAGACCTTGTCTTCCTTGGACATTCCTTTAACATCCATCATCATCGACGCGAAATCTTTCATGTAATACAAAACAGTTTTGTCGTGCTTCATGCGTTGCAACGCTTCCCTCGCTTGCTAACCTGAATTTGCTGGCAAAAATTGATCCTTCAATTCCTTCTTTAGTTCACTCCACAAAATGATTTCAAACATGCTCTTATCTTCGATTCGAGTTCTCAACCAAAGTTTTGCATCATCACATAAGTACATTGTGGTGATTGTAACTATATCCATTTTGTTCATATGAGCAATCTTGAAATAGTGTTCTATATCATATACAAAATTCTCCAATTCCTTCGCCGACCTTGCACCTGCAAATGCCTTCGGTTCTGGAATTTTGTACATCTTGACACCAAAACCCCTAGTGTCATTGCTACCATCGTTGAGACATGCCTTTTTTAGCAACCCAAAATCCTAATCAAGTCTGTCCAAACGAGCACAAAGCTCATCAGCCAAAACACCAACATCTGCAGCAAGGTTCTCAACCTTTTCTTCAGTTTCTCAAAGATGGCTTTCTTGTACCGTTTGAACACCTTGCAGTTCCAACCGCAATTATACCAACTTGACTGAGAGTGTTGCTTCTGCAACATCTGTTGGAGGATTTACAATGAATTCCTCCAATTTTTGCACCCTTTCTTGTAATTCTGCACTCTGCCTCCTACTATTGCTTGCAGAATTCAAGAAAAATCTTGCCAAACTCGTACTAACCTAGACAAATTCAGACTTTTCCTCTCAAAAAATTTTTTGAACACGCCAAAATTTGCTCCAAAACACAGCTCTGATACCAATTGTCACACAGATATTTTTTTTCCTAAAATTCTTCGGCGAGGCACCAAGTTTCTCCCACAAAGATTGATTAGCCAACCAATACATGAGGTTCACTAGAACAACCTACTTTTAATAGGATTATAGCAAGTAAAATTGCAAACCCAATCGCAATATATGAGGCACATGCACACAAGACACGAAATTATAGGAACTCAACTCATAACCTTTTATGAATCACTCAACGATTACAAAGGAACACTCAATTTTGGCCTAAGGCTTCCTGCTTAAAAATACAAGGGGAAAATGCTTATAACTAGAGTACAAAATTGAAATTAACAACCCCAACTACTAGGACACGTGTCTCAATTTGATGCTGCCATGTTTCTCCATAAATCTGCCTTTAAAACTACTACATTATCCTTCCAACAGGTGTCTAGAGAGTTATCACATGATCTCCAAGTGCCCAACTGATGCAATCCCATTTTTAGATATATTCTACCCTCTAAATGTACAAAAATTCTTTAAATCTGATGCATTAGTATACCAATAAGTATCCAAGGAGTTATCCCATGATCCACACGTGCCACAATAGTGAAATCCCTTTTTACACCTATCCAGCCCAGCAACTCCCATGAAAACTACCCAAATCCATTTTTGGGGCAAGCATAATTGTTCTTTGAAGTCAACTAGAAACAACCCATGAATTAAGACAATGCCACCTCAAAAATATAAGCATCCCAGCCCATCGACGCAACGCGATGTTGCATAATAGGTGTAATCGAGGAATTTCCCGATCACGACCCAAAATGCATGCGCTACCAATCCCACATTCGGTATGTGGATAACCCAAACATGCCCACAAATTTTCCTTGAGACTAGGAGCACTCATGGATAAATACCGAATTTTTCCTTGGAGGTACCCCCTCCTTATATACGTTCTTAATGAAAAATCCACAGTGGTAGCAGTAGACGTCAACTACCAAATGATCGAAAGAACCCAGCTCCCATAATCTGATAACTTCGAATTGCATAACCACTTTATTCGAGCTGAATTCCTTAGCCAAAGTGAACTAAGACATTTTCCTTTAGTTTCGAGCCTTGCTCATATCCAAACTTCATGATGCACCCCATAACTTCATGATGAGCATTTTCGGATGTGACACGTGGGCACTAGGGAGGTTCCAAAATCGAGAGGGTAGGTAAGGGACAAGGTCTAAATTGTACCATTTGTCCCTACATGTGTGTAGCAATCTTTCCCCTCAAACCGGTGCCACTTGGTGCAAACTAAAGTCAAAAAGAAAATATGTCTCCTAATGGATACAAAATATCTGATTTGGTAAATATCTTTTGAAACAATAACTTGTGGTACAAACTTTGTAAACTTGTGAGAGGAGGCCTTGAGGATCTCCTTCTCTAAAATTGTCAATCTTAAGGGGGAGGGTCTTGAGGACCCCTCTCATATAAAATTATTTTTTCTTGAAAGGGGCCTTGGGGACCCTCTCTTCTAAGAAAATCATTTTGTAAATGCTTATTTCTTATAGGAGGCCCTTCGGCTTCTCACTTCACTTGTGACTAAATGTGAGATGTGTGTGGTCCTGAGTGACTCCTGCTGTCTTTATACTAGTATTTTCTTAGTTCTAAAGTGCTAAGTGGTTGAGCTTGCGGAACAAACCTTGTTCCTCAGCCGCCAAGCCAAAACTCCCAAGAGATCCCAACTGGCCTATTTGAGCATCGCCTTCTTAACTAGGATACCTATATAAGAAAATAAGTGTTAATACTTTTGTTCTTTTCAATAATGACTTTTCATGGTGAGAGGTTGATCATGGTATCCACTCCCTCACCCTGAATTATTTTTTAGAAGCTGAGGGGGAGGACCTTGAGGGTTCCTCACCCAAATGTGTTCATGCAATTGAGGGAGGGGAAACTTGAAGGTTTTGAGACCAAATGTTTTCTAGGATTTGAGGGACCCTGGGGGTTCCTTCTCCCATATGAGTTTCTGCGGTAGAGGGATCTTGAGGGTTCCTCCTCAATATGAATTTCTATTATAGACGGACCCTGGGGTTCCTTCTCAATATGAATTTTTTTCGAGACCCTGGGGTTCCTTCTCAGTATGTGTTTTTGTGGGCACCCTGGGGGTTCCTTCTCAATATGATTTTCTATCCTAGAGGGACCCTGGGCATTCCTTCTCAATATAATTTTCTTCGTAGAGGGGCCCTGGGGGTTCTTTCTTAATATCAATTTCTACTAGGATCCCAGGGTTCCTTCTCAATATGAATTTCTTGTGGGACCCTGGGGTTCCTTCTCAACATGAATTTCTACTGGGACCCTCGAGTTCCTTCTCAATATGAGTTTCTGCCGAGACCCTGGGTGTTACTTCTCAATATATGTTTTTATTGAGACCCTGGGTGTTCCTTCTCGATACGAATTTATGTCGTAGAGGGACCTTGGGGGTTCCTTCTCAATATGAATTTTCTGCAGTTGAGGGAACCTGAGCCATGTCAACCTCATATTTTCTGTAGATGGCGGAGGGGGTATTTGAGAGACTCTCTCCCGAAAATATAATGGCCAAACTTGAGACACCCCTCTACAATTATCATTATATATGAACTTAGTAGTAAGAATATGTTATAAAAATGAATTTAAGGTAAAGATTGGAATAAGGTTAAATTTCATAATGTTTAAGCTAACTATTTCTCATACAAATTGTGTAAACTTGTTGGTTTCATAATTGATATTATATTGAACTTGTTGATGAAATAGTAGGATCCATATATTGGTTTTATGGTTACGAAACCTTATATTCATGAACATAAACTGATGTAGTTGAGAAAATAGGTAAAATGAAACAATAAATTAAACATGTTGAAAATTCTGGAATACTAATCCCTTGAAATGATACGAAGATATGTGAAGAAAGTCCAAAAATATTATGACATATGTGACCAAATGTGAAAGAAGTAAAATGGGTATGTTAACACATAAAAAAATAAGAAAACAAGGCAGAATGTGTAAGTTAAATAAGTTGAACTACAAGTCTTGAAATGAAAAAAGTAATGTTTTAGTAAAAAAAACTATTATTTTACGTAAAAGTTAACTTAAGAACAATTACATTAAACTAAGAGAACTCTAGTTAAAAAGTTAGACTTCAAAGTATATGACGAAAACTCATATTTATGAAAGTAAAGGTGAAAAGAAGTATTTTAGTAAAATGAATAAAACGCAAGTTTACTAGTGTGCGTGAATAGTGAAAAATACACAAAATATAATAAATGGGTATTTCGACTCAAAAGATTAAGTTTCACAAGAAATTTTAAATAAGGTTATTTTCAAAAAGTTGAAATACCGAGTTTGAAAGTGAAATGAAAACATACTTGTGATAAAGTGTGAAACTTGGAAATAAAGTGTGCCGAGACTAATTTCATCCCAGGTATTTTGCATCATCGGTAGGTAAAAGTGAGAGCGCGCTACGGTTCAATGGTCGAAACTTATTTAATTAAATATCAATTTTGTACGAGTTTAATTCCTTTAAACCCAAGTTCATGAAACTAAGTGACTAAAAGCTATTTATCATATAGACATGCAACAAACCAACCAAGAAGATTGTGACACCCCACCCAATTAAATATTGGGTGATCAATCCATTATTAAATTAAAATAGGATTTTCATTTGGTTCATTCTTAGCATCACTGTTGAAAACCATATTACTTACTAATCACCTATTAGTTAATTAAGCCAGTGCCAAATTTTATCTTTCATTAAACAGATATATACATGCAGAAATAAATTAAATTAATCCATACACACAATCACTGACTCTAGAATAATACTGGATAAAAAAATAAAAGACTTGTCGAATAAACCATCAGCTATAAATCCCAAATCCAAAATACTAATCCAATAGATAAGTAAATAATCCAAATACTGAGTCATAATGCAAACAGGCAACACGCCCTAAATGAAACGACAACTGAGATAAGATTCCTAATCGAGGAATAAAGATATGATCCATCTAATCCAACTCCTACATGCATCCACATGTGACACAACTGCGTATCTCTGGAATATATAAACAAGTCTGGCATCCCTATGGATCGACACCTGAAATGTTCTGAAATTATTTGCAGCAAGGTTTAGAACCCAAAACATTTTGAAAATATTTAGTAAGTGATTAAGTTTTCTATAATTAAAATGCATGTATACTCTTCATATTTAAGCTAGTGTCGCACTCCCTTGAGATAACACTCACCCCTCATCTAAAGTGCACACCTAATGCTTTCTTCCTAGCCCTCCTAGTTGTACTAACGTGTATTAACTAGCCTTCTCATAAATACTACCCGATAGAGTACTTTAGCCCGAGTAATCTTACTGTTGATTTATAAGTTATTTATCGAATTAACTTAATTACTCAATTTTAAATAAAACTATCTAACAGTCTCACTATTTTTATGAAAGTAATATCATTTTACATCATGTGATCAATTTGTATATAACTATTTACTCTATTATATACGTATATAATTATTACAATTTCACGGCATGTATTTCACCCGTAAATGAATATCTACACTATTATATACGAACATAATTAATAAAATTTCATTTCATGTATTTCACTCCTATATAAATATCTACACTATTATATACGTACATTTATACTACAATATTCACACCATGTCGTATGTATATCCATCGTCCTGAGTAATAAATCACCGGATACTTTTTCTAAAATGCTATCATATTCCAGGTATGCTCACTCTAACTCGGCTACCTCAAGTCAAACTAACTCACACTGAACTTGGGTAAAAACATTACAAGCATAGTGGAGGTAGCCATATTCCCCTCGAAAGTGAGACCGAATCATACTCAAAGCATCTCACCTCGAAAAATAAATCACGCAATAAAATATTAAGCGATATGACCTAGGGACTATACTCTCCCTACGTTCACTAGCTAGGGGATTCACCCACATCATGCAACCTCCTATGATAGCACTAGAGGGGTATGTCTTTTAAAAATGTCTAACACTGATATTGAAAGATCACACAGTATATATATACACACTATTACACTATCACACACACACACACACACACACTATATATATATATATATATAATTTAAACACTGCTAACGTGTTCCTAACTACCATTGCACTAGCCTGGGAAAATTTTCAAGTTTATTTCCATGAATTATAATTTAATTAGTTCCACGTTAATTATTTTTCCAAGTGGTTTTGCTCAACCATAATGTTCGAACTCACTCACTACCCTGATTTTAATCCTTTAGAATTTATTACCCAAGGTCCCGTTAAAAAATTTGACACCTTTACTAAATTTAATATTCCTTAATACCCATCTCTCAACATCCTAGGTATAAGTCTCCCTTTAATATTTCACTAATTAAACCCCTTTAGTTGGCAAAGAAATATCATCCCTCCCCCACAATAAAGAAAACAAAGTGGTGAAAATTCCCAGCGTCGCTCGAACATCGGATTGGGTCATTTGAATGACCCATTTGTAACACTCCGCGTAATTCTGGCATCGACCACCACCAAAACTATGCTGGGCATCACTAAATTAAATACCATTCTTAGCATGTGATAGATATGAGACATAATGAATTCAATTCTCAATATAATGAATGAATCAATCCCAAATGTAATAATCATCCACAAGATAAATAAAATCCATCACCATGCTAAAACTCCAATAAATTAAGTCTCCAATAATATAAAACTGAATAAATTATCCAACTGATAATCCCTGAATAAAACCATAAACAAACTTGGAACTAAAGGGACCAAAAATTCATCAACTGAGTCTCATAATGAAAACGGCTGAATAAAGTATACCTACACTAATAAAGAAAATAAATCAATAGTACTCCAGTTTCACCTCCAAAATGATCTCCGATAAATCCCATGCATAAACTCCAAACCTATTCCTGGAAAAGGTTAGTCAACACACGAGGTTAGAGCCCCGATCATGAATACACACTAGTCTCCTCAAATGGGGTCCATGAATCTAGAGAGTATCATTATACATAATAAATATCACAATCGATTATTTTAATTAAGAAGAAATAATTAATCGTAATGACAGAGAAGCATTACCTATCCCCCAATTCTTGTTCAAAATCCACAGCAATATTATTTTAAATACCCGTCTGTCCCATATTGTTAATTTAATTAAATTAACCCAATTTATCATTCTTCTGAATTTTATTATTACTCATAAAATTCTTACTTAATTAATTCACATTATTATAGAGGTCGTCCCGCCTCGTGTGGTACTCCCCCAAAACACATCCCCTTACTATAGCAAGTTCGCCTATTTAAACTGTGAGCACTGCACGTATTGGTGACGCCAACAAACACCCACATCGGTATGCCAGTTCACCCATTTAAATTGTCACCACTGCACGTATTGGCGATGCCAATCCATTTTAATACCCGTTTATTATCTTAGGCATTAATTCTCAATTTCTCAATTTTCTCATATTTATTTTGAAAATTACCCTCACCCTCCATATATAAAGTTAGCCAAAGCATAAATACGTCCTACCTTATGCATAGGATGAATTTCCAACACTAATTACCCCCTAGTTTCAAGCCTAAACTAGCGCAACGATGGAAAATCATAAAAATCAACCAACCCCAAAATATGTCATTTCATAAAAATCTACACTAACTAGTCCCGAACCTAGCAAGCGTAAATCACACAAAGGTCTACTCACTAGTCCCATACCTAGTAAGCATCCTAAAATATAGGCGAGAGAAACTACCTAAATAACCCGTCGTCCCCGCGATGGAAATTAATAAGACAACTTAAACATACAACATGTGTATAGGCAATAAAGTAATAGTATCACAATTCCATTTAATTTTTCATTTAATCTAAACGTCGTCGTTTTTGGCGTAATAAATCCCATTTAATCATTTTAGATGAATTCCAACATTAATTTGAATTTATCAACAATTTGCACTCTTCATTATTTACATATTTTTTCATGAGTTTAAACGCACCTGAAATCATTTAATTTGAAACTATAATCTTCTACGTGCAACCTATACCCAATTAAACCCAAAAATCACTCGCTATCCTATGTACCCAAGGGTTATAAGTATTATTCCTTATTAAAAGTTTTCGTAAAAATAGTCGCATAATTAGTTTCACTTTCTCTAATTAAGTTACAAATTTATTTTAAGAAAACACATGATTAATGGTCTCGATAACACTTAAAATGCATAATACTAAAGGAAAAGAATAGATTATTTGTAACACCCCATAATTTTGAGGATTTAATATTTAATTATTTTTAGGAGTTATAAAAATATTTAAATTGGAGAAACTTAAATTCATGAGTTGGAGAATTTATTTGAGTGAGCCGAATTATTTATTATTGGCGACTTTATGTTTAATTGTCTGAATTAATGTCTGTCGCATTTTGAGGTCAAACTTGGAAATATCAAAAAGTATTTCGGATGGCAATTTCGAGTGGCGGTTGCATCCGAATGGGTCGAGATAGTCAGAAAATAGTACCCGGGGGTGATAATTGGGTTTTAGGGTATTTTTGGGCGTAACCGGGCCCACACGGGGTGAGTTGGGCCATTTTAATTAGGTCTAGATGACCAAAAACGGTATTAAGAGTTTTTAACCTAAATGAAGAAGTTTTAAACAACAGTAAACACAAATTCTAAGCCTAGGGCTTGAGAGGGAAATTGGGGGAATGTAAATCAAGAGCCAATTGGGAATTATTGGAGCCGAATTAAGGGACTACACCAACGGATCAGACCCTACGAATAATTACAGGCAAGTGGTTAACTTGATGTAATGTGAAAATGGTGATATCCAATTCATATTTTAGTAATGTGTAAACAAAAATTCGTTTTGAGGATAAATGGGTACAAAATGAGGTTTTGTTAATGGAATACTTTGCTGAGATTCAAAGTAAGAAATAGGTGTATTATATATCCCTAAGTAAAGATAAAATTAAATTTGAATATATTTGATGATTAAAATGGAATCTTTATGAGTTCTTGGATGAAGAACATGAATCTTGAATGACTTAAGGGTTTAATTGATGAACAAAAGATGTGAATCTGTCAGAATTTTTCACACAACTTTAAACGTATGCCATTTGAGTTTTACTTAGAATTAGAGCATTAACCATACATTCCTGGAAATTTATTTCTTTTATCTATCCAATGAACTTGGAATCAGGTCAATCGGAGTTTGGTAGAGGGAGTAATTGACATTTTACTACAGGGTGTTTGATCTCTCAACATAATAATCTGCCAGAATTTTGACATGACTTTAAACGTGTGCGACTTGAATTTTACTTAGAATTAGAGTTTGAAACATACATTACTGGGAAGGTATTTCTCTTATCCATCCAATGAACTTGGAATCAGGTCAATCGGAGTTCTGAAGAGGTAGAAATCAAAATTTTACTAGAGGGTGTTTAATCTGCCAGAAAATTTGAGATTTTTCTTTTTAAGCCTCAAATGTCTAAAATTTTATCGGGGAAGTGTTTGGGACCTTAATGAAAAATATTTATGGAATAATGATATGGAAGTAGGTCTTTGATTGAGTGTTGGACTTTAATTTTGTGAGAGAGTTAAAGTGGATATTCATAGGCTTGATTGTGACGTACTCTAATTCGAGATGATAAGAATATAATTACGAAAAAGCGTGAGTGAGCTTAAATTCATTAGGTCACTGGGTTAACAATGGTAACTACTGAATTGATATAACAAGGGGTAACTAGGACCCTTAGAGTTGTGTGAATACTTGAATTAATATGGAAGTTAAATAAATTCGTAAAGCAAACAAGTACGGTGAATATTAGAGAGAAATATATTATGTACAAGTATGAATAATTGGGTTGTGTAAATACCTATTATTTTATAGGATTACTTGGGTTGTGAATGCCTATTGTGTGTTTCCTTGTGACAGGAACATAGACTCGGGAAATATTAAGTTATGGACCAATTGAGCGAGTCCGGGGATAATGGTTGAGTGACACCAAGTTATTAAATTAATGGATCTGTTAATTAATGAAGGTAGAGTCAGAAGGTAGACTCGAAAAAGTATTAAATTAATTGATGTTGTGATTAATTAATTTAGAGTCGGATTGTAGACTCGGGAAGGGTATTAATTAATTAATGTGTAAATTAATTAATGAGCGTCATACCACATACTCGGATCGGTATTAAATTAATAGGTGTGTTAATTAATTTAATTAGAGTCGAACGATAGACTCGGGAATGTATTAAATTAATAGGTGTGTTAATTAATTTAATTAGAGTCGGAGCATAGACTCGGAGAAAATATTATATTAATTGAGGTGTGAATTAATTATATTAGAGTCGGACCACATACTCGGATTTTTATTAATTAATTAATTAATATGTAAATTAATTAAACGAGGGTCGGACTACAAACTCAGATATGTGTTAATAAATTATTGTGTAAATTAATTAAATGTGGGTAGGACCACAGACTCGGAATTGTGTTAATTAGTTAATATGTAAATTAATTTAATAAGAGTCGAATCATAAACTCGGGCAAATTTCATATATATTATTGTGTAGAGTATTATTATTTAGAGTCGGCCCATAGACTCGGGAAGATGATAAATTATTAAGTGAGAAAATTAATTAAGAGTGTCGGGACATAGACTCAGAAAATTTCAGGCTAGTGTTACGGATCGTTGAGTACACGGTAAAGCCTGGGTTTATATTATATATATATACGGTGTAGTGATAGTATATATACAGATGTGTGCATATATTGTGTGTGCTATTAAATATCAGTGATTATATATTTACATAATTTATATACTCCAGTGCTATCAAGGGAGGTTGCACGATGTGGGTGAATCACCTAGCTTGAGGAGTAGGGTGAGTATATCCCCAGGTCATAGCGTCCGGTATATGGGTGAGGGGATTATCTCACTTTCAGAAAAGGAATATGACCGCCGCCACTTAGTTTATGTTTTAGGTCAGGTTGGTCAGCGATTCCAACTTGGGTAACTAGGTTATGTGAGCACACCCAGTGAGATAGCACTTTAGAGGGAATCATCCGGCGAGGGTATACTCGGAGGGATGGATACACCTATGTTATATGTGTAGATGTTTTAGTAAAGGTACGTATATAATGGTATTCAATATTATATTCGGGTAATAATACTGTGTGTGATGTATTTACTTTATATAACTTGTGACGCGGTTATATGCTACTATTTAAGAAGGAATAAATTAAGTTAATTGTGAGATAACTTATAATTCAAGAATCAGTATACTTGGGTTAGAGTAGTATGGCAAGGGGAGGATATACCAGGACTAGTTGGACGGGGTGGTACAACTAGGTTGGGAGGGGGGGGGGGAAAGGTAATCGTTAGGTGTGCACAATAGTGGAGGGGTGAGAATGTGTCCCCAAGGGAGTGTGACACTAAGTTAAATATGAAGCGCATTCATGCATTTTAAGTTACTGCAGTTAATTCACTTGCTAAATATTTTCAAAATGTTTTGGGTTCTAACCCTTGCTATAAAAAAAATTTCAAAACTTTTTAGGTGTCTAACCATAGGGACGCCAGGATTAATATTCTATTCCACGGACACGGAGCTGCGGCATATGTGGATGCTAGCTAGAATTTGAATTAGACGCATCGTTCATTCATTCCTAGCCTAGAGTAGGAATCATTTATCAGTTCAATTTTAAGATTTTGATTCAGGTGTTGAATATTTGTATTGGACTATTTATTTGGTGGCCGATGGTTTATTCGGTATGTCATCTTATTATTTGTTTAGTTCATGTAATTAAGTTATGTGAATGGATTATATTTATTTCCGCATGTACTGTTTGGTTTCATTAAAAAGTTAAAATTTGGCACCAGCTTTTGGAATACTAGGTGGTTAGTAAGTTTAAAAAAAAAAATTCACAGTGATGCTAAGGATGATCTGTGACAACCCGGTATCCAAAATAAGTGGTGGCCAACCCGATACTCCAAAATATAGGAATCATGGATGGAATCATTTTCAGCATTATGACAACATCAAGAGTATACAAGATAACTTCTCAATAATTCAGACAACGGGTTGTCAAAAATTTTGGTTTATAATTTAAAAAATCATTTTAAACAACCCATACATGAAAAAGAAAGTGGAAACCCCAAAAATAATAAACATTAACAACAAGTGTAAAATAAGGGAACCGACTAAAATATCGCACAACAAAATTTCATACAACGTACCACAAGTTCAATCAAATGCATATTACATGTTGCATTCATTATACATTTACAAAAGTTGGGCCACAAGCCCGAATAAAAACCCGATCATAACTAGAAAACAACAAAGGAGGCGTCTACACAAAAAGATCCCGTGAAATCCGCAAAATGTCACGGCTCCTCAAAAGACACTGGATTGGAGAAGTCATTTCGCGCATCCTTGCGGTGGAGCACCTGAGCGAATGTAATATATCTATATATCTCTCTGTCTCTCTCTCTCTCTCTCTATATATATATATATATATATATATATATATAGTTAGTTAGTTAGTTAGTTAGTTAGTTAGTTAGTTAGAAAGAAGAACGGGTAAGGGCCCGGTTTTATGTGATTACCGGATAAATGACAAGTATGAGAATAATGAATGATTAAGCATGGATTATAAAGATGACATTCTAGCATGATAACATCATATAATGAACTAATACAGTTGAATGATTATAAAGTGAAATTCAATTTTATAAGAGAACAAGAATAATCATACACCTTTTTCATCTTTCACCATTTCATCTTATCTTTCTATTCCTTATCTGGAATACAAGTTTTATCATGTGCTCTTTGTGGCACTTATCTCAATTGTATGCTCTTTGTGGCATATATTATGCTCTTTATGTCATTTCTTTATGCTCTTTATGGCATTAATATCCATCAAGTCCAACTTGATGATTAGAATAGTTATAACTATACATATATAACGATTCTAAGACCGCCCGTCCGGGTTTCCTCACTGTGAACGACCCTAAATAACCATCATCTTCCTGGGCCAATCATAAGACAACCTGGGATCCTATCGAAAGCGTCAGGAAGCGGCCATATGCATGCGGGATAGTCAAGACCACGCCTGGAATCTCCTACCCATCGTAGAAACATATACAAGAAACGCTCATATGGCCTAGGACTATATCCACCCTGCATTCATTAGCCAGGGGGCTTCAACTTACGCACGAACTTCCCTTAAGATGGTATTTAGAGGGGTGTGTTTAACCATTTCATTAATTTCCATTTCATGATTTAGTAAATTATCATTTACTTTGTGCATTTTACATTTTATCAAATGCATTATGGTTAATCGGAACTATACGTGCTTATCATCATTATAATAACCTCGAAGAACATTCAAACTCCCAAGTTATTTTCCCAAGTCTCTTTTTGGGCTTTATGATAAACCATCACACATCACTTTAACTTCTAAGTCTCCAAACACAACGTAATACTCTCTTAGACTCTTACTAATTGAAAAATGAGAGTAATGCCTAAACATCACTTCACACACCCTCAAACTAAGTCCCATATATACCAATTCTAATCTAGGGTACTAAACTAATCCACCTAGAACTCTAGGACCCTAAATTTACTTCATACAAGAAGGTTCCTAGACCTAAATCCTAAAGAAAAGTGAGTTAAAATTGAATTTAAAAATTTACTCAAAACAGCAAGAAAACGAATCGATTCGCCCAAGGGCCGAATCGATTAGCCCTAAAAGTGAATTGATTCGGACAAGGGAAACTGACTTTCTGTAAACTACTGAATCGATTCGGCTTGGCCGAATCGATTCAGTCCAAGTAGACCTTGAAACTGGACCTACGCGTATCGATTCTCCCCTAGGGCCGAATCGATTCGGTCCTGCGAAAATGCCAAGAATTGCAATGGAGTCTTGGACTCCAAT
Source organism: Sambucus nigra (assembly GCA_949130495.1). Taxonomy (NCBI): domain Eukaryota; kingdom Viridiplantae; phylum Streptophyta; class Magnoliopsida; order Dipsacales; family Adoxaceae; genus Sambucus; species Sambucus nigra. The sequence continues at coordinate 537,206,144 of OX422221.1, forward strand.
TTCTACCCCAACTCAAAACCTATCAAACCAAACTCATTTACTTCACCCAATACACCATAAATACTACCAACTACTACTACAACCATCAATAATTGTCCAATCATTCTTTAATGATTCGAGACCCACAAATACACAAAAACCCTAAACTAGTTAAACCATGATCAATAGACCATTATCACTACAAATCATTTATCTTAAAACACATATAGCAAATATATAACTTGCCTCAATCTAGCAAATGCAGATTTTCCTTGTGTAGTAGCAAGAATCCTTCCTCAATCTTCAATCTATTCTCTTTTCTCTACTCTTTATCTTCCTCTCTCTAGTTATCTCTAGGTTTAGGAATACAATTAGGTGAATAGTGACTTAATCAAGACATAAATCGTGCCTTTATCAACAATCCCAACTTAAGTGATCAATACGGCGATAAAATAACACGCAACTGCATATTTACGGTATAATCAGTCAAAAGTGCCCAAAACCTCAAAATACAATATGGCACATATTTTGACTATCTCGCACGTTTCGGAATCAACTACGGCCTCCAAATTATCATTTGGATATTTTATAATTCATTTTAAGTCTCGGTTCAATTTTAAATCAAAATTTCATTTTAAATCTTATGACACTATAAAACTCACTATGAGGATATTTACATTCTCATACAGTAAATATACAACAAGTTAGTAAAAATTAACTTTTCTCCATTAAAGTAACACTTACTCTATATCTCAAAATTTTGTATATATTTAGTTTACATAACAAGTAAATATAAATTAGGCGCTCATAAGCGAGGGTTATTACATACTCCCCTCGTTATGAGGGAATTTTGTCCCCAAAATTCAAGCGTACCTTATAAGAAGAGATGCAAATACTTCTCCCGCATGTCATCCTCACGTTCCCACGTCGACTCTTTGGCATTGTGATGAATCCATTGGAGTCTCACCAAGGGAACCACATGAGATCTCAACTTACGCTCCCCATGCTCTAGAATAGCAACCGGTTGTTCTTCATATGAAATGTCAGGTTGTAAGTCAATATCCTCAAAAGGAATATGCCAAAGGGCGCCTTCGCATCTCTTATACTTCTTTAGAGAGGAAACATGGAATACACCATGAATTTGTTGCAAAGGCTCCGGTAAGGCAAGTTGATACCCCACTGGACCGACTTTCGCAGTAACTGGAAAAGGTCCAACAAAGCGCGGTGCAAGCTTTCCCTTTTTCCCGAAACGCTTAATGCCTTTCATGGGCGATACTCGTACCAAGACTTGGTCTGTAATTTCCAACTCCATGTGTCTTCTACCCGCATCGGCATAGCTCTTTTGGTGATCTTATGCTATCCGAATGTGATTCCTAATGAGTTCGATCTTTGAGGAAGTATCTTGGATCATTTTCGGTCCAAGAAATTTGTAATCGCCCACTTCTAACCAACAAGCGGGCGACCTACATGGACGGACATAAAGAGCTTCATAGGGCGCCATTACAATGGTAAATATGTATTACTTGTTGTAAGTAAACTCAACCAATAGAAGGTACTATTCCCAACCACCCATGAAATCAAGCATGCACATTCGGAGTATGTCCTCCAATATTTGGTTTACTCTTTCAGTCTGACCATCTGTTTGAGGATGATAAGAAGTGCTTAACCTCAACTCGATCCCCATGGCCTCTTGGAAACTTCGCCAAAAGTGGGAAATAAAGATTTTATCTCAGTCAGAAACTATAATCAAAGGTACCCCGTGAAGTCTAACGATCTCCTCGATGAACAGTCGGGCATAGCGGGTAGTGTCATAATCAGTACGCACGGGTTAGAAGTGCGCCGACTTAGTTAAGCGATCGATCACCCAAATCGAATCATCACCCTTCGGTGACCTTGGTAAGCTCGTAATAAAGTCCATCGATATGCTCTCCCATTTCCATACTGGGATCTCCAACAGTTGCAACAAACCTGTCGATCGTTGATGATCGATCTTGACCAGCTGACATGTAGTGCATTGGGATACAAACTCTGAAATATCCCGCTTCATGCAGGGCCACCAATACTAGCAGTGCATGCCTTGATACATATTTTCCCCACCAGGATGTACCATAAATTTCTAACCGTGAGATTCCGCCATCACCGCCAATCACAAATCCCCTTCCTCCCGAACAATAAGTCTTCCATGAAAGCGTAATCCACCCTCAGAACTTATTGAGTAGGACTCCTCTCCCACAGATTGTAATCAATGTATATGGTCCTGACAACCCTTATCCCTTCCTTAGGCTTCTACAACCCTTGCCACAATGGTAGGAGTGACGGTCATCACCTATATAAATGCTCTCCTCATTTCATCCTCCTAACTGAGATATTTCCACTTAGCCTTCCAAACATCAGCTAACTCTCCTCGGACTTCCTACTTAAGGCATCCGATACAACGTTCGCCTTGCCCAGATGATAATGAATATCAAATTAATAATCTTTTATGAACTCCAACCATCGATGCTGACGCATATTCAAATCCTTTTGTGAAAATAAATACTGCAGCGATTTATGGTCCGTGAAAAGACTGAATTTCTCCCCTAAAAGATAATGTCTCCAAATCTTCAAGGCGAAGATAGCCGCGGCAAGCTCTAAGTCATGAACTGGATAGTTTATTTCATGAGGCTTTAACTTGCGAGAAGCATAAGAATAGCCTGCCTCTCTTGTTGAAGCACACCTCCTAATCCTTGAAGAGATGCATCAGTGAAGACTAGATATTCCAATCCTGATTTTGGCAATGCAAGGACTGGAGCCGAAGTTAACCTATCTTTGAGCTAGTCAAAAGCAACTTGGCGAGAGTTATCCCAAAGAAATCTCACCCCTTTCCGGGTCAAATTTATCAAAGGGCTCGCGATTCTAGAAAAACCCTTGATAAATCAACGGTAATAACTCGCCAAACCCAGAAAACTACAGATCTTGGTAGGTGTGGTGGGTTGACCCCACTCCATCACTGCAATCACCTTACTAGGACCCACTGATATACCCTGGGATGACACAACATGGCCTAAAAACTGAACTTCCTTCAACCAAAAGCCACACTTCTCAAATTTCGCGTATAATTGATGATCCCTTAATCTTTGCAGGACCAACCGTAAGTGGGTAGCATGGTCAGATTATATCTGAGAATATACTAAGATTTCATCGATGAATACAATAACAAATTGGTCAAGGAAATCCCGAAACACCCTATTTATGAGATCTATAAAGACATCGGGGGCATTTGTTAGTCCAAAGGGCATAACCAAGAATTCATAGGATCCATATCGGGTCAAAAATGCAGCCTTGGATACATCCTCTTCTCGTATTCGCAATTGGTGGTACCCAATCCTCAAATCGATCTTAGAGATGTACGACGCTCCCCTAATTTGGTCAAATAGATCATCAATACGAGGCAAAGGGTATTTATTCTGGATGGTGACTTTGTTCAACTCTCTATAGTCCACACATAACCGGAGGGAACCATCTCTGTTCTTTACAAACAACACATGAGCACCCCATGGAGATGTACTGCGCCTAATGAATCCTTGCTCTAACAACTGCTGGATTTGATCCCTTAATTCCCTAATTTCCACAGGAGCCATGCGATATGGAGGTTTCGTAATAGGTCGAGTTCACGGCGCTAAATCGATCACAAACTCAAAATCCCGGCTCTGAGGTAATCCCGGTATTTCCCAAAAAAGATCCTCAAAATCTTTAACAACTGGGATAGAATCCAGGGGAACAACTACATCCCTAGAAGTATCCTCCACAATACAATATAAATAGATACTCATACCCCCTTCCATACAAGGCATAACAACTAAGAACATTTCTTGTCCTAGAACTGCAAAGACTATACTCTTCCCGTAACAATTCACAATTGCATGATATTTCATTAACCAATCCATGCCCAAAATCACGTCATACCCGACCATGTCAAGGACGAGTAAATCGGATTCAAAACACAAATTACCAAGATTAATCCCTATGTTTTTACAAACAAAGAAAATCAATGAACCATCACCCAAGGAGGATTCAACGCTAGTGAAAGTGCTCTCAACAGATTTTATTAACTCTGTGGTCTGAGAAAAACTCCTAGAAATGAAAGAGTGCGTCACACCCGTATCAAATAATACTCAACCCATATGTCCTTGGATGGTAAACTTACCCTCAATCGTCGGCGGTGCTGGAGGGGATGGAGGAAGCATAGCCTCTTGAATATGATAAACACATCCATAATGCAGTTGCCCCTGCTGTGGAGGAACAACCGGATTAGGTGCCTGGGGCAGAAACTATACATACGGCTGCTGTGGAGCCCTAGGAAGATGTCCTCCAACCAACTAAGGAAATGACCTCTTATAATGGCCCAACTCTCCGCACTGAAAACATTTGTTCGCCACATTCTCTTGGTTCCGCCCTTGATTGTTTCGAAACTACCCCGAACCTCGACCCTGCTAGCCTGTACTACCATTCCCACCTCTACCTGCGTGTTGTTGTGGTTGTCCACCTTGACCCGACCTACTATTGTTACCACCCGTATTAAATCCACCAAAGCGTTGGCGTTTGGACAAATCCCCTTGTTGGGGATCCCTCTCTCTTTGCTTACTCCCCGAAGATTGGGTTGAAGGAGATGCTCCTCCCCCAATCGTATAACTTCCAGATTTCCCCCTTGTCCCATCGCGACAGCCTTCTTGCTATGTTGCACAAACAATCACTAATCTTGGCAATGGAGTAGTGCCTCATTCAACACATCCCCAAAGGTTTGTAAAGTCGGATTTCCCAACAAATGTTTCTTTATCTGCCAATGTAAACCTCCCACAAACTTATAGATTCTCTTCTCTTCTAGAGTCACTTCATCCGGCACAAAACTTGCCAGCCGGGTGAACTCCTCTTCGTACTATGCAACCGATCTCTCTCCCTGCACAACATCCTGAAGCTTCCTTTTCATCTCCCTTTGAACTGCGGGAGGGAAATACTTTTTATCAAAAAAGGCACAAAAATCAGTGATTGACATCGTATCACTCTGCCCCGGTGTAGTCATCAACTCCCACTAATGTAATGCCGACCCAACAAGCTTGAAAGTAACAAGGGTTTGCTTGTTCTCCTTGCTGCATTCTACCATCCGAAGATGGCGTTGCATGTCTTTATTCCACTGATTTTCCTTTATAACATCCAAGCCACCATCAAATTTCGGGGGATGGCCCTTAAGGAAAGACTCCCTAACTCTTTCCCATGAAGAAGGTCCCGTAGGAGCTTGTGCCTCTTGCGCTCGTGGTTGAGCTTGTGGCATTTGCTGAGTCACTGAGGTCATGGAAGCATTGACCGCTTGAGCCATAATGTTCGCTACATCAACGGCACTGAAAGTTCCTTTTGGTGGCAGTGCGGGACCAACGTCCTCTTATACAGCTCTATTTCATCGAGCGGGATGACCTCTCTTGGGCGGCATTTGAGATGGAGAAACAATAGAGCTAGGAGACAATTTAAAACAATCTATCTTGTAGAATAACGCAAACATAAGTAGTAACGCAGTCCTAGCATTAGAATCTATAACAATCAATGCTATGGTAGAACGTGACAAGTTCGCATAGATCCTAAAAACTCTAGAACCTGATGCTCTGATACCATCTGTGACAACCCGGTATCCGAAATAAGGAATGGCCAGCCCGATACTCCAAAATACAGGAATCATGGATGGAATCATTCTCAGCATCATGATAACATAAAGAGTATACGAGATAACTACTCAATAATTCAGACAACGGGTTGTTAAAAATTTTGTTTTATAATTTAAATAAATCATTTTAAACAACCCATACATGAAAAAGAAAGTGGAAACCCCAAAAATAATAAACATTAACAACAAGTGTACAATAAGGGAACTGACTAAAATATCACGCAACAGAATTTCATACAACGTACCACAAGTTCAATCAATTTCATATTACATGTTGCATTCATTATACACTTACAAAAGTTGGGCCACACGCCCGAATAAAAACCCGAACATAACTAGAAAACAACAAAGCAGGCGTCTATAAGAAAAGATCCCGTGAAATACGCAAAATGTCACGACTCCTCAAAACACACTAGAATGGAGAAGTCATTTTGGGCATCCTTGCGGTGGAGCACCTGAGTGAATGTAATATATATATATATATATATATAAATATATACAAAGCAAGAAAGCAGAACGGGTCAGGGCCTGGTTTTATGTGATTACCAGATAAATGACAAGTATGACAATAATGAATGATTAAGCATGGATGATAAAGATGACATTCTAGCATGATAACATCATATAATGAACTAATACAGTTGAATGATTATAAAGTGAAATTCAATTTTATAAGAGAATAAGAATAATCATAAACCTTTTTCGTCTTTCACCATTTCATCTTATCTTTCTATTCCTTATCAGGAATACAATTTTTATCATGTGCTATTTGTGGCACTTATCTCAATTGTATGCTCTTTGTGACATATATTATGCTCTTTATGGCATTGCTTTATGCTCTTTATGGCATTAATATCCATCAAGTCCAACTTGATGATTAGAATAGTTATAAGTATACATATATAACGATTCTTAGACCGCCCGTCCGGGTTTCCCCACTGTGCGCGCCCCTAAATGACCATCATCTTCCAGGGCCTATCATAAGACAACCTGGGATCCTATCAAAAGCATCGGGAAGCGGCCATATGGCTGCGGTATAGTCAAGACCACACCCGGAATCTCCTACCCATTGCAGAAATATATACAACAAGCGCTCATATGGCCTAGGACTATATCCACCCTACATTCATTAGCCAGGGGGCTTCCCCTTACGCACGAACTTCCCTTAAGATAGTATTTAGAGAGGTGTATTTAACCATTTCATTTATTTCCATTTCATGATTTTGTAAATTATCATTTACTTTGTCCATTTTACATTTTATCAAATGCATTATGGTTAACCGGAACTATACGTGCTTAACATCATTATAAAAACTTCGAAGAACATTCAAACTCCCAAGTTATTTTCCCAAGTCTCTTTTTGGGATTTACGATAAACCATCATACATCACTTTAACTTCTAAGTCTCCAAACACAACTTAATACTCTCTTACACTCTTACTAATTGAAAATGGAGAGTAATGCCTAAACATCACTTCACACCCCCTCAAATTAAGTCCCATATATACCAATTCTAATCTAGGGTACTAAACTGATCCACCTAGAACTCTAGGACCCTAAATTTACTTCATACAAGAAGGTTCCCAGACTTAAATCCTAAAGAAAAGTGAGTTAAAATTGAATTTAAAAATTAACTCATAACAACAAGAAAATGAATCGATTCTCCCAAGGGCCGAATCGATTTGCCCTAGCGAATCGATTCGCCCTAAAAGAAAATTGATTCGGATAAGGGGAATGAACTTTCTGTAAACTACCGAATCGATTCGGCTTGGCCGAATCGATTCGGTCCAAGCAGACCTGGAAACCGGACCTATGCGAATCGATTCGCCCCTAGGGCTGAATCGATTCGGTCCTGCAAAAATGCCAAGAATGGTTATGGAGTCTTGGACTCCAATTTCTACCCCAACTCAAAACCTATCAAACCAAACTCATTCACTTCACCCAATACACCATAAATACTACCAACTACTACTACAACCATCAATAATCGTCGAATCATTCTTTAATGATTCAAGACTCACAAATACACAAAAACCCTAAACTAGTTAAACCATGATCAATACACCATTATCACTACAAATCATTTATCTTAAAACACATATAGCTAGTATAAAACTTGCCTCAATCTAGAGAATGCAGATTTTCCTTCTATAGTAGCAAGAATCGTTCCTCAATCTTCAATCTATTCTCTTTTCTCTACTCTTTCTCTTCCTCTTTCTAGTTCTCTCTAGGTTTAGGAGTAAAATTAGGTGAATAGTGACTTAATCAAGACATAAATCGTGCCTTTAGTCAACAATCCCAACTTAAGTGATCAATATCGCGATAAAATAAAACGCAACTGCATATTTAAGGTATAATCAGTCAAAAGTGCCCAAAACCTCAAAATACAATATGGCACATATTTTGACTATCTCGCGCGTTTCGGAATCAACTACGGCCTCCAAATTATCATTTATATATTTTATAATTCATTTTAAGTCTCGGTTCAATTTTAAATCAAAATGTCATTTTAAATCTTATGACACTATAAAACTCACTATGATGATATTTACATACTCATACAGTAAATATACAACAAGTTAGTAAATTTTAACTTTTCTCCATTAAATTAATACTTACTCTATATCTCAACATTTTGTATATATTTACTTTACATAACAAGTAAATATAAGGGGTGAACCCGGGCGCAATGGTAAGGTTGCCCCCGCTGTGACCTGGAGGTCACGGGTTCGAGTCACGAAAATAACCTCTTTGTGTATGCAGGGGTAAGGCTGCGTACATCCAACCTCCCCAGTACCCCGCAGTGGCGGGAGCCTCGTGCACTAGGTTTGCCGTTTTTTAACAAGTAAATATAAATTAGGCTCTCATAAGTGGGGGTTATTACATGATCCAACTAGGATTCATGTTTTAATTTGGTATAGGACTGGTCACTTGCTATTTTATTAGGCGGGGTGTCACAAATGGTATCAGAGCATCAGGTTCTAGTTTCCAGAAGATCTGTGCGGATTTTCACGTTTTGGCTTAGCAATCTTTGATATAGAGCCCTATTATAGGATTGTTGTATTCTCATACGTATGTGCATATACGTTCTTCTGCCAAATTTGTATTTGAGAGTGAACTCATACGATTTGATTCTGATTCTAGATGCCGCCCAAGAGAGGAAGCAGCTAGGGCAGCAGGGGGAGACGAGACTAGATAGGCTCATCAGGAGCAAGAGTTACCACAGCAACTGCAAGAGATGATTTTGGTAGCACAGGTAACTGAATTACTGGAACAGGAAATTGAAGCGATGGTGGTCGCAATGGCATGATACTTTCCATGGGATCAGCCACAAGTGTTAATGGTGCCAGATGATCAGGCTCACGCGGAGCCGTCGGGGAGGCAGCTAGTGCGAGAGGTTTTTCGAGAGTAGGCATCCACCAGAGCTGTGAGGGGGTGCAGGTGTAGTGCTAGCGTGTTAAGGAAGAGAGATATCCAGCGTCACCTATGCATGGGAGATTGCGATGAGGTGCAAAAGAAAATGCTAGCCACTTATAGTTTAGTAGGAGCAGCGCTACAGTGGTGGGAGTTGATCACCATGATTGAGGAAAGGGATACGCTAGCTATTGAAAAGTTTTGGGTGCAGTTCGACCTCACGTATTTTCCTCCAGCAGTTGAGACTGAAATGAGGAGAAAATTTAGAGAGGTGACTCGAGGGACATTCCGTAGCCAATTACGAGGAAGAATTTACTCGTTGACAAATTTTGTACCAATTGAGGTAAGTGATGAAGAGGTAAAGAAAGTAAGGTTTGTGAATTGGTTAGTCTGGAGAATTAGATAACATTTAATTGGTAATTCCGCATTAGTAGATTATACTAATGTCGTTAACGCAGCACTCCGGCACGGTCAGGAATATCGCTTCCACGTGAAAGGAAGCAGGAGGGGAGTGGGAACTAGGAAGTCGGATATGGCAGGAGGGAACAATACCAGTGGGGTATCCCAGCAACAGACTGGGGGAGATCAGGGACAGGATTTTCGGCAGGAAAATCATGCCAAATGATTTAGAACTGGAGGCTATCGGCAGGATGGCCAGGAATTCCAACAAGGTCGACATGGAAGGGACCAGTGGAAGGGTGAATGTATTAGAAGGTGTTTCGTTTGTGGGAAAATCGAGACAAATGAAGAGAGTTTGTCTTAAGCGAGGCAGGGGTCAACTACAGGATGAAGTCCTAGATGTACAACCACTAAATCAAGTCGTGGATGCATTTGGGCAGGGAGAAGATGCTCCGGAACTGAGGATCAGCTGTGTAGTTGGAGTATGGAGGCAATTATTTTTATCCTATGGGCTATTTTTGTGTGAAAAAGAGGATGTCATATTATGAGACTTATTTTTCACTAGAGTTCACAGGTGAGTCAAATTTAGTGGGTATGTTGGTTGTAGCAGCCATAGTACGTGGATAAACTTGCCATGGGTTGGCGGAGTTTCTTTGGTGTTATTCATGGGAGAGTGGAGGTGTACACTGAGTGAAAGTTTGAATTATGCGAGGAGTACTACTTTCGATAATTATGGGAGTAAGGTTGATATATTTTCTAAATATCGTTTGGATAGGGATGGAATTTAACTATTGTGGATAGTGGTGTTAAGTTTTGGTGTTCACGACACGGGTATATGTTTGGTACTAGGTATCACCTGAGAGGGTTTATATCCTATACACATGTTGTATTGCGTGGTGCGATAGGCACATAGTGAGGTCTTGTGTTCTCAAATTTTACCTCGGTAAGTGGGGGTGTTTAGTGAAGTGAATCAGGGTGGTTAAATTTATGTTCGAGCAAGTAGAGATAGCTCAGGATTTATTTTGCGCAAGTACTAGTGATGGTAGAGGCGCGATATTTTGTGTCGTCTTTGGAAATATGAGAGTAAGCAGCGCATATAATTTTGTGTTGAGAGACAAGTATTTTGTGGGGAGATGTTTGGACGTTAGTACATGGGTGGGGCACCCGGGCAGTAGATATATATGTATATATAAATATACGTGATATGACTACGGGTTTGAACTTATATTACGGGTTACGACTAGCATAGTCGGGTAACTTTCGTGCGGTAAAGCGCGGGGATAGGGTGTATGGGCACCCGAGTTAATTAAGGTAAATTTCGTGCACTTAAGCACATGTATAGGGTGTATGGGCGCCCTGGTTAATTTAAATGCATACTTGTGTAACTTATGCTTAGAAGTGGATGGGATAGATATAGAAGGCTTAGAGGCACATGACTAAAGAGTGATATGCGAAGCTTGGAACATTACGCTCATCTTAATTTCGAGGACGAAATTCCTTTGTAGGGGGGGAGTATGTAACACCCCGTAATTTTGAGGATTTAATATTTAATTATTTTTAGGAGTTATAAAAATATTTAAATTGGAGAAACTTAAATTCATGAGTTGGAGAATTTATTTGAGGGAGCCGAATTATTTATAATTGGCGACTTTAAGTTTAATTGTCCAAATTAATGTGTGTCGCATTTTGAGGTTGAATTTGGAAATATCAAAAAGTATTTTGAATGGAAATTCCGAGTGCGCGGTTGCGTCCGAATGGATCGATATAGTCTGAAAAGAGTACCCGGGGGTGATAATTGGATCACGGGGTATTTTTGGGCATAGCCGGGCCCACACGGGGTGAGTTGGGCCATTTTAATTAGGTCCAGATGGCCAAAAATGGGATAAAGGGTTTTTAAGCTAAATGGAGAAGTGTTAAACGATAGTAAACACAAATTCTAAGCCTAGGTCTTAACAGAGAAATTGGGGGAAAGCAAATCAAGAGCCAATTGGGAATTATTGGAGCCAAATTAAGGGACTACACCAATGGATCAGACCCTACGAATAATTCTAGGCAACTGGTTAAGTTGTTGTAATGTGTAAATGGTGATATCCAACTCATATTTTAGTGATGTGTAGACTAAAATTCGTTTTGGGGATAAATGGGTACAAAATGGGGTTTTGTTAATGGAATACTTGGCTGAGATTCAAAGTAAGAAATATGTGTATTATATATCCCAAAGTAAAGATAAAATCAAATTTGAATATATTTGATTATTAAAATGGAATCTTTATGAGTTCTTGGATGAAGAACATGAATCTTGAATGACTTAGGGTTTAATTTATGAACAAAAGATGTGAATATGTAAGAATTTTTTACACAACTTTAAACTTATTCCATTTGAGTTGTACTTCCAATTAGAAAGTGAACCATACATGCCTGGAAAGGTATTTCTTTTATATATCCAATGAACATGGAATTAGGTCAATCGGAGTTCTGTAGAGGGAGTAATCGACATTTTACTACAGGGTGTTTGATCTCTCAACATAGTTTTCTGCCAGAATTTTGACACGAATTTAAACGTGTGCGATTTGAATTTTACTTCGGATTAGAGTTTGAACCATACATTACTGGAAAGATATTTATCTTATCTATCCAATGAACTTGGAATCAGGTCAATCGGAGCTCTGTAGAGGGAGAGATCAGAATTTAACTAGAGGGTGCTTAATCTGCCAGAAAATTTGAGATTTTTCTTTTTAAGCCTCAAATGTCTAAAATTTTATCATGAAAGTGTTTGGGACCTTGATGAAATATATTGATGGAATAATGATATGGAAGTTGGTCTATGATTGAGTGTTGGACTTTAATTTTGTGAGAGAGTTAAAGCGGAGATTCATAGGCTTGATTGTGACGTACTCTAATTCGAGATGATAAGAATATAATTATGAAAAAGCGTGAGTGAGCTTAAATTCGTTACGTCAGTGGGTTAACAAGGGTAACAACTGAATTGATATAACAAGGGGAAACTAGGACCCATAGAGTTGTGTGAATACTTGAATTAATATGAAAGTGAAATAAATTCGTAAAGAAACAAGTACGATAAATATTAGAGAGAAATATATTATGTACAAGTATGAATAATTAGGTTGTGTAAATACCTATTGTTTTATAGGATTACTTGGGTTGCGAATGCCTATTGTGTGTTTCCTTGTTATAGGAACATAGACTCGGTAAATATTAAGTTATGGACCAAGTGAGCGAGTTCGAGGATAATGGTTGAGTGACACCAGGTTATTAAATTAATGGATGTGTTAGTTAATGAAGGTAGAGTCAGAAGGTAAACTCAAAAAAGTATTAAATTAATTGATGTTGTGATTAATTAATTTAGAGTTAGATTGTAGACTCGGGAAGAGTATTAATTAGTTAATGTGTAAATTAATTAAATGAGAGTCGTACCAAAGACTCGGATTGGTATTAAATTAATAGGTGTGTTAATCAATTTAATTAGAGTCGGACGATAGACTCAGGAAGGTATTAAATTAATAGGTGTGTTAATTAATTTAATTATCGTCGGACCATAGACTCGGAGAAAATAGTTTATTAATTGAGGTGTGAATTAATTATATTAGAGTCGGACCACAAACTCAGATTTGTATTAATTAATTAATATGTAAATTAATTAAATGAGGGTCGGACCACAGACTCGGAGTTATGTTATTTAGTTAATGTGTAAATTAATTAAATAAGAGTCGAATCATAAAATCGGGAAAATTTCATATAAATTATTGTGTAGAGTATTATTATTTAGAGTCGGACCACAAACTCGGGAAGATGATAAATTATTAAGTTAGAAAATTAATTAATAGAGTCGGGACACAAACTCAGAAAATTTCTGCCTAGTGTTAGGGATCTTTGAGTACACGATAAAGCCGAAATTTATATTTTATATATATATATATATATATATATATATATATACGGTGTAGTGATAGTATATATATAGATGTGTGCATATATTGTGTGTGCTATTAAATATCAGTGATTAGATATTTACTTAATTTATATACTCTAGTGCTATCAAGGGAGGTTGCGCGATGCGGGTGAATCCCCTAGCTTGAGGAGTAGGGTGAGTATATCCCCAGGTCATTGCATCCGGTATATGGGTGAGGGGATTATCTCACTTTTATTAAAGGAATATGGCCGCCTCCACTTCTTTTATGTTTTAGGCCAGGTTGGTGAGCGATTCCAACTTAGGTATCTAGGTTATGTGAGCACACCTAGTGAGATAGCACTTTAGAGGGAATCATCCGGCGAGGGTATACTCTGAGGGATGGATACACATATGTTATATGTGTAGATGTTTTAGTAAATGTACATATATAATTGTATTCAATATTATATGCAGGTAATAATACAGTGTGTGATGTATTTACTTTATATAAATTGTGACATGGTTATATGCTACTATTTAAGAAGGAATTGATTAAGTTAATTGTGAGATAACTTATAATTCAAGAATTAGTACACTCGGGTTAGAGTAGTACGGCAAGGGGAGGTTATACCAGGACTAGTTGGACGGGGTAGTACAACTAGGTTGGGGGGGTAAAGGTAACCATTAGGTGTGCACAACAGTGGAGGGGTGAGAATGTCCACAAGGGAGTGCGACACTAACTTAAATATGAAGAGCATTCATCCATTTTAAATTACTACAGTTAATTCACTTGCTGAATATTTTTAAAATGTTTTGGGTTCTAACCCTTGCTATAAAACTATTTTCAAAACTTTTTAGGTGTCCAGCCACAGGGACGCCAGGATTGATATTCTATTCCAGGGACACGGAGTTGCGGCATATGTGGATGCTAGCAGGAATTTTAATTGGACGCTTCGTTCATTCATTTCTAGAGTAGGAATCATTTATCAGTTCAGTGTTCAGATTTTGATCAGGTGTCGAATATTTGGATTGGACTATTTATTTAGTGGCCGATTGTCTATTTGGCATGTCGTCTTATTATTTGTTCAGTGCATTTAATTCAGTTGTGTGAATGGATTATATTTATTTCCGCATGTACTGTTTGGTTTCATTAAAAAGTTAAAATTTGGCACCAGCTTTTTGAATACTAGGTGGTTAGTAAGTTTTAAAAAGTTTTTCGATATTGATGCTAAGGATGATCCAACTGGAATTCCTGTTTTATTTTGGTATAGGACTGATCACCCAGTATTTATTAGGTGGGGTGTCAAATTATTCATGCCTGTGGTTAAGACGAAGAAAATATGGTAACACAGTTAGATTCCTCACGAAAAATTAGCAAAGATATGTTCTTTGAAAATCTAGATTAAACCGTTCGGAGAAGTGGTGAGTGTAGCTAAATTTTAGACTTTGGCATCTAAACTTTTGAGTTGAACACAACTCAATGGTACTATCATGAGAAAAGGTTTTGAAAGGTATTTTTCCATGTTTTTTATTTTGTAATCATGACCATTTTATCGGTATTACTTAACATATAAGTGTCTCAATTCGTACACAAGTGGAGGAATTGGATTATAAGCCAGACTTTAAACAAATATAAAATTGCATACCCAGTCCCCTAAATGGGGGGTTGAGTTAGAAACAGTACATAACTATGTACATTTCATAACAATATATATATATATATATATATATATATATATATATATATATGGGGTGTTCCATCTAAACTTAGGCATATATTATTTATCCTTGTGGTGAAAGTCGACTTTTTTCCTTGGGAGAAACTCCATTTTTTTTCTGATTTTCAATCGGGCAGAGCTCTGTCTAGAAAGGCTACTTTTGGGGAATTTGTGCAGGGTTTCAGTTGTGTTTTATATTTTAAAGAGACTTTTCTGATGTATGAACCTTTGTTTTGGGAGACTCCATGAAAGTACGACCTTTTCCTTTAAAAAAAGCAACTTTCTGAAGTAAGAGCCTTTCAAGACTTTTTAGAAATGAGCTCGAATATCTCGGATGCTCGATTTTAAGAAAGTTAGAAGACTAAATCAATCTTAGGTTTTTTGATCCTTTTCAATGTCGATGGGCAACTCTATTTACAAGGGTTTGGATGGATCGGATGGCCGATCAACTAAAGGTCCTAAGCCGTCGATTTTTTTATTAACGGCTGAAAAAAGATTCCCCAAATCTTCTTTCAAAAGAGATAACATATCAGTTATCCCTTTGGAGGGCTTTAATCAATCGGTTAAAGGGTCTATAGGGCGTGTTTGGATCATTTAGTGTGAAAAAAGTATAATTTTTTTAGTCGATCGGCTAATTGACTTGGTTCATTTTTGTCGCAGTTTTGTGTTATTTTCAGAATTTTTGACTTGTAACTCCAATTAACACGTGTTTTTTCATATTTGGAAATATAGTTCAAAGATTTACCTATTTATGGTTACCAGCTTACCCAATCATGAAATTTGGTAGGTATAAAATACACTTTAAAGTGGTAGGTAGTGTAAATTTCTATAGTCTAGGGATTTTAGGGTTTTGATGCAAGCTACAGGACATCACTATTGGAAAGATGCTTCAAATATCCACAACTTTTACGTTTACCACTTTCTTAATTTATGATGTTTTATAGGTCCAAAATGTCCATAAACTAATATTTAGGGTAATTTGTCTCAATCGGGACTACCTTTGGTTTCGTCCTTTGAAGTGAGGCACGAACGATCATAATGTGGATTTGATAAAGGGTGTTTGGATATATAGGGTACTTTGTAAGGTTTATTATGTCCATGGTGGTCCAAACTTTATATATTTATAGGAGGGTCATACGATCACTAGTGGATTAGGGTTTCTAGGAAATCGCACGTGACTTTGAAAAGTCAGTATATTATGAAAACGATATACCATTAAGGATCAGGCACAAATTACCCACACCTCAACTACAAATCAGGGTGTATAGAGAGATGGACGACTAAGAGGGTGTGCATGCGGACACTCTTCATTGAAATTGATGGTTTGATCGATCCTTAATGGTGAAAGGGTTTGGGTTATTCATCCAAATGGATAAATGTATGATCTAGTCCCAACTGGTTTCTATTGATTTCACTGGGTATATATCATAAGAAATAACCTAGAGGTGCAGTACAGGACTGACGATGGGTGCTCGACATTGAATCAAGGCTGGGAATGTTATTTTTAGGATTAAATCATGACTGATTAACCTTCTTAGTCAACGGAGACTGATAAACATAATGCCAATTCTCACGAGATTGTACACCTCTTAAACTCCAAAGAGACAATGGGCGACAATTGTAAAATTTGCTCCCCTATTTTTCTAAGGGGCATCAATGACTGTTTTTCAAAAAAAAAGATAACGACCTCCATCTAACTCCCCCCCCCTCCCCCCCCCCCCCCCCCGGGGGGGGGGGGGGATTAATGTCTAATGGGGAGAGAGAAAATAAAGAGCAAGATAAGGAAATTTGGAGGTCCAAATGGAAATAGAATACCCTTCATCTTAATGAGAATATCCCTTTTACCCTTAAGCACAAAGCAACTAGGGAACTAACTAAGTAGACCTCGGTGATCGCCCTAAAGTTCAAATCATTTACTTCTTGTTCTCTAGGTTCTTCAGAATGACTTTGGGTAATAATATTTTAAAAGGGAAAGGACCCCTTCATTATTTATGACTCTTATTTATGTAGCACTGATGCCAATTATGTTTGAGTTAATACATCATGTGCATAAGTGACATATATCCCTTGAAGAATATTTGAGGGGAACGAATTCTTAGAGAGGCAATGCAATACCTAGTTTTCGAAATCGTTATTCCTAATACTTTTTTAGGTCATATTACTTTTCTCAATGATTATTGATTACTATCACTTTGTGATTTTGCAGGTCATGCACTCTTTCAAAGAGTCAGATGGTAGAATTAGGTGGCTAGCCTCAAGGAACGACATCTTATATGAGCGGTCAAATATGATGAAGAATTATATCTCCAAAAATAACGAGACCATTAGTATCATTGTTCAATATAAAACTGTAAAGACACAAATTTCCAATTGACTCCATATATAGTTTTGGCTCAATTCCGGACAAAAACATTTATTCATAGGATTTTATTTTATTGTAATATTCAAGTCCTATGAAGTGTTTGTTGAAGACGTAGCGGCAAAGAGTATAAAGCATCATCAAAATGCCGTAGTTTATATGCCTCGTTTGTACATCATCAACTAAGGTTCCATACTCCCAAGGTATGAATGTAATAATATTTATATAGGAGTTTGGAACAATATGTATTGGGTGTTAGGAGAAATAAAAACTGCATTTTATTTTCAGAAAGAATCAAATTGAAACTTTAAATTAAAGTATATAAAAGTTTCTGGGCCAAAATTGAATTTTACAAACTTTCTGGTCGTTCGTTAGAAGTTTCGTTCGAACGAGTTTTTTCGTTCGAACCAAGTTTCGTTCGAACGAGTTTTGTCGTTCGAACCAAGTTCGTTCGAACGAGTTTGCCAACGACCTGGTCATTCGTTCGATATGTCGTTCGAACGAGTTTTTCGTTCTAACGAGATTCTAACGAGCCCAGGCTGGTCGCTCGTTAGAAGTCTCGTTCGAACGAGAGTCAAGTTCGTTCGAACGAGACGCCAGGGCGGGAACAGTTTTGAGCAGTTTTTTGCAGTTTTCTCCCACTTTACCCACTTGGTTTTTAACCAACTTTTACATACTTTATTATGTGCGGGAAACACATTTTCCAAGACAACTTTTCCATTTCATATCCATCTCTTAGAGAGAGTTTGAGAGCTAATCTTTTTAGGGAAAATGTTCATGTTTTGAGTGTCAATTTCTAAAGAAAAATTCATACACACTCTAGTTTACACCCAATAGTTGTTTATCCAAGTTCCATATATACATATCTTTACTTGGAGTTTTTGGCACCGGTTTTCTCTACCGAATTCAAGAGACGTTTCGGGTTTGCTTCTACACCCCATCACAAAGAAGACTTTTGGTGATATTCTACCCGTTTGGAGAAAGGCTCCATGTTCGGGTGACGGTGACCGTTTAAAGTCCTATCGGTGTTTTCCGAGACCGCGGTGGAGCTCCGTTGGTTATCCGCTAATTGGAGGTTGATACAAGAAGGAGCATCACGGCTTGAGAGGGTTCGAGTTTAGGAAGTAAGTCTTTTGTCTTGTATTTGTAATACCGTTTTTAGTGGATTTGAGGCTAGGGCCGTCCCGAGGTTTTTTCCCGTTAGTGGGTTTTTCCTCGTATATCGCGTAGTTGTGTGACTGTTTATTTTATCTTGCTTATCACTTAGAACGCATGCTAGATTAATTCAAGATAAAATCGGTTTAATTATCACACTAAGTCAAATTGGGTTAATATTGGTTTATTCAAGTCTATTGCTAAAATTAGTTTCGCCTAACTTTGTTTAAATGAATAATCATGACTTAGGCAAATTCTAGGACTTGAGATTAATTAAAACTGTTATCGGGGATTCTCCAACTTCCGCTCCTTCAAATTGGTATCAGAGCCAAAAACGATAAATTATTTCGTTAAAGATCCTTAATTTTTGGCTAAAATGGATTTTTCCCCATTTTCAAAATTTCCTATTTTTGATGGTTCTAACTACGCGTATTGGAAAGCGCGAATGAGGTCGGCACTAAAATCTATCGACGAGAGAGTTTGGATGTCTGTTATTAACGGGTATTCCCCACCAACTCATCTTATTGAAAATGAACGTGTTTTAAAACCCGTCGATAGATGGACTAAAAATGAGTTTAAACTTGCCAACTTTAATTCCCGTGGTTTAAATGCCTTATTTAGCGCTGTCGCACCGGATGAATTCCGACGTATTATGACGTGTGAAACCGCTAAAGAAGCTTGGGATATTTTACAAATAACTCATGAAGGAACTAGTGTCGTTAAAGCTTCTAAACTTCAAAACCTCACCACTCAATTTGAAACTATCAAAATGGATGAAAAAGAAACTTTTGATAAATTTTATGCTAGACTTTCAGATATTGTTAATGCATCCTTTAACTTGGGAGAGAAAATACCTGACGACCGTTTTGTAAAGAAAATTTTAAGGTCCCTACCCGATAGATTTATTCCTAAGGTGACCGTTTTAAATTCTTTACCCACTTTAGCCTCTACAAAATTAGAAGAGCTTGTAGGTGATTTACAAACCTATGAACTAGATATGTTTCCCTCTAAAAATGATATGAAAATTGAAAAGGGCGTTGCTTTAAAATCCCAAAAAGAGGTTAAACAAGTTGTAGAGAGCGATAGTGATAGTGACTCGGAAGATATGGCTTTGTTTACTCGTAAATTTAGAAAATTTCTTAAATTTAACAAAGATAAAGTTAAAAATGATTTTAAGAAATTTGATACTTCTAAACATTATAAAAGCGAGAAGTTTTCTAAAGCCGAACCTATCCCTAAACCTAGTAATGAAAATTTAGATAGGGACGAGTCTAATAAATGTTTTGGTTGTGAAGGTTATGGCCATAGGGCTTTTGAGTGCCCCACTAAACTAAGGAAAGAGGGTAAACGACCCGTTTCATATAATGCAACCCTTAGTGATAGTGATAAGGAAGAGAAGCCCGATTCCCCCACTAAGAAAAATTTTGTGGCTTTTATGGCTAGACATGTGAGTGATGATGAGAACTCATCGAATGATGAAATTATAGCACATGCCACTTCCAAGGTCGTTGTACATGATTCTCTTATTTTTTATGATAGTGAGAGTGAAGAAGAAAAATAGAGTGAAAATGAAGAAGAGGTTGATGAGAGTGAACTTCAAAATGCTTTTCATGAATTATATAAAGAATCTATTAATTTGAAAAGAACTAATTTGAAGTTAGAAGCTTGTTTAAGAAAGAGTGTGAAGGTCGTTGATGAAAGTGCCTTAATAGAAGACCTTAGGACACAAGAGAGGACTCTTCGAGAGAAGCTAGAATACGTAGAAGGTGAGAGAGATAGCCTTAGGGGTTTAATGGAATCCTTGAAAAAGGAGCTTCTTGCTTTTGAAGAAAGTAATTTTTTACTAGAATCTAACATTGTAGAATTGGAAAATAAATTAAAAGATTCTAGTAATGTCAAATTTGATTTGGAATGTCGTTCGGAAAAACTTGATAAAATGTTAGGAACGGTCCAAATTAAAAATTACACTTTTGGTTTAGGCTTCAATACTTTTAATGTATTTAACCCTAAAGTCAAAACCAATGTTTTAGGAGAATCTTCTAGGAATGAATTTAATGATCACTCCTTAGATAAATCTTTTCGACATGTTCTTACTTGTACACATTGTGGTCGAAAAGGTCATCTTAGGCAATTTTGTTTAGACCTTAAACGAATTCCTAGAAAATCCCATTGTAAAGTAACCACGATAGCTAATGTTCCTACACCCCAAGATAGTAATTCTTCATTTATTTGGGTTAGGAAATCCGACTTGGTTGCCTTACAAAATAGGGATTTTGATTCTCATTTACTTTCACATTCTTCCTCCTTTGCTAAATCTAAAGGATAAATGTGTTAGTGTTTGCATACTTTAGCGATTGTACTTCATGCCATATTCATATGCTAATTGTATGCTTGTTTAGTCATTTTCTAGTCATTGCATAATTTCATATCCCATGCTAGAAATTATGACTTGTTTATCTTTTTGTATTATATTTTGTGTTTGAATCGACTGAATAATATAAAAAGATTTTTGTTTATCATTTGTGTTTTATTTATTTCATTTAAGCTTAATGAAAAATACAAATGATTTTTGTTTGTCCTTTTGAGTAAATATTTATTTTTGTTTAAAAATGTTAAAAACTCAAAAAGATTTTATTTTGTGTGTATTTTTGTTTGACACACTTTATGTGGCATATACTTGTGTTTGAATCCCATCATTTACGCTCCCACGTGGCTAGAACTTTTGGTTTAGATTTTCAATCCTTATAATGTTCTTTACCATGTTTTATATGGAGTAGTTGGATTTTGTATTGATTAAATGGATTCTATTTCTATATGCCTCTATTCACACATGCACGAGCTCTTTTGAAATCTTAATGTCACATGTTATATTTGAGCTTTTTGAGGTGTTCTCCTATCAATCTAGTCATCTACATACCTATGACCTAGGAGGACTAGTGCATGTCAAAATCCGTTGCACGTGAGATTTGTGTGAAAATGAAAACATGATAAATAAAAATGTGCACGGGGAAGGGCTCCGAAAGGATGAATTAAGTCCTTTGCGATAGTAAGCCACCGTTGATTGGATCTAAAAGAAATACGTGATCCAAAGGCCTAAAAACAGAATATTTGGCATTAAACAAAAAGCAATTGCCAAGGCCTGTGTTTGTTTGATATATTCATTCACAAACAAAAGAATATGTATGCTCATTGAGGGAGAATTGGATGGTATATCAACGGTTTGCACAATGTCCGTTTATCCTAGTTGTCTTTAATGTCATGACTCTATTTGGTTTGTAGAATCATCATCATGCTAGGCTTGTATGCATTGTGTATGTTTGTTCATTGAGTTCAATCTTTATATTGTCACATGAGCTTATATTTAACTGTGATGAAATTTGCAATCAAATGAGAACTCCGTGAACGTTTCTTAAGTGTTTGGGTCTAAATTTAATTGTTGCTTGTTCACACCCCTACACTTCCGTTTCCATATGACACATTTTTGCCATACGAGTGTGCAAACTTATTGTATATTGTGTCATGTGTGTGTTTATATCTATATATATATGCAAGTGGTTCATTGATATATTTCTAGTATATATATATATATATATATATATATGATATTTGTTTGTCTTTGCCTTGCTTTTAATTGCCCATATGCTTTCATGTCTTAACACTTTAAGCTTTCACATACGGTTTATTAGTTCTTTATCCTTTGCCTATTCCCGAACAAAAAGGGGGAGAATGATGATAGGGGGAGAAATGGTATCTAATCCTATTATTTTCGTATCTTAGTTTGGGGAGATTTAATTTAGGGGGAGACGTCTTTCTAAGTAGGTCATGTGTTTAAAGGGAGAATTAAATTTAGGGGGAGACGTCTTTCTAAGTAGGTCATGTGTTTAAAGGGAGAATTAATTTAGGGGGAGTAATTAATTAATTGCATTTAATATTTTGATATTCCCTATGCATTTGATGAGTTTGCTTAAGTGTGCAGGAATTATTCTAAAGCGGCATCTTTCTATGGCAAAGCGTTTAAATCCTTGGGTTGAGTCAAGATTGGGCGGGTTATGTTTTGAGTCTAGTGAGCTTGACGGCCCTTTAGGATTTTTGTTTGGTTTTTGTCCCAGAATAGCCAAAGGGGGAGATTTGTAAGGACACAAATTTCCAATTGAGTCCATATATAGTTTTGGCTCAATTCCGGACAAAAACATTTATTCATAGGATTTTATTTTATTGTAATATTCAAGTCCTATGAAGTGTTTGTTGAAGACGTAGCGGCAAAGAGTATAAACCATCATCAAAATGCCATAGTTTATGTGCCTCGTTTGTACGTCATCAACTAAGGTTCCATACTCCCAAGGTATGAATGTAATAATATTTATATAGGAGTTTGGAACAATATGTATTGGGTGTTAGGAGAAATAAAAACTGCATTTTATTTTCAGAAAGAATCAAATTGAAACTTTAAATTAAAGTATATAAAAGTTTATAAAAGTTTCTGGGCCAAAATCGAATTTTACAAACTTTCTGGTCGGTCGTTAGAAGTTTCGTTCGAACGAGTGTTTTCGTTCGAACCAAGTTTCGTTCGAACGAGTTTTGTCGTTCGAACCAAGTTCGTTCGAACGAGTTTGCCAACGACCTGGTCATTCGTTCGATATGTCGTTCGAACGAGTTTTTCGTTCTAACGAGATTCTAACGAGCCCAGGCTGGTCGCTCGTTAGAAGTCTCGTTCGAACGAGAGTCAAGTTCGTTCGAACGAGACGCCAGGGCGGGAACAGTTTTGAGCAGTTTTTTGCAGTTTTCTCCCACTTTACCCACTTGGTTTTTAACCAACTTTTACATACTTTATGATGTGCGGGAAACACATTTTCCAAGACAACTTTTCCATTTCATATCCATCTCTTAGAGAGAGTTTGAGAGCTAATCTTTTTAGGGAAAATGTTCATGTTTTGAGTGTCAATTTCTAAAGAAAAATTCATACACACTCTAGTTTACACCCAATAGTTGTTTATCCAAGTTCCATATATACATATCTTTACTTGGAGTTTTTGGCACCGGTTTTCTCTACCAAATTCAAGAGACGTTTCGGGTTTGCTTCTACACCCCATCACAACGAAGACTTTTGGTGATATTCTACCCGTTTGGAGAAAGGCTCCATGTTCGGGTGACGGTGACCGTTTAAAGTCCTATCGGTGTTTTCCGAGACCGCGGTGGAGCTCCGTTGGTTATCCGCTAATTGGAGGTTGATACAAGAAGGAGCATCACGGCTTGAGAGGGTTCGAGTTTAGGAAGTAAGTCTTTTGTCTTGTATTTGTAATACCGTTTTTAGTGGATTTGAGGCTAGGGCCCTCCCGAGGTTTTTTCCCGTTAGTGGGTTTTTCCTCGTATATCGCGGAGTTGTGTGACTGTTTATTTTATCTTGCTTATCACTTAGAACGCATGCTAGATTAATTCAAGATAAAATTGGTTTAATTATCACACTAAGTCAAATTGGGTTAATATTGGTTTATTCAAGTCTATTGCTAAAATTGGTTTCGCCTAACTTTGTTTAAATGAATAATCATGACTTAGGCAAATTCTAGGACTTGAGATTAATTAAAACTATTGTCGGGGATTCTCCAACTTCCGCTCCTTCAAAAACATCCAACTATACAAATTTATTCACTATGAGTTATTCTTATTTTAATTTTGAGACATATTCAATCATACTTCTACAAGAACCGACAATATATATCATGTAAGAAGGATTCTAACGTTTTATTGTTAATTTAACTTTAATATCTTTGTTCACTTAATCATTAAGATAAAGTTATTCAAACTTTTAAAGAAAAACTTTCCTCATGTACATGTCATCAATGACATCTGTGTAAGAGTTTTATATAGTTATTATAAATTACATAAACTTGACCCTCTTGTTGAAGCAATCTATTAAATCCCTTCCTAACATGGGGCACTTGTCATCAATTTTTTTTTTTCCTTGACATCAATTTTTTAAACACTAGGTTATCAAATGAAAATTGACTTGTTTGATTATTTTATTGTGTTTTTTGGAAAGGTCTAGCTGGAAATTAGTTAAATGTATGAGTGCCTCATATCTCCTTTGTTACATTAAGTCTAACTCATAGGTTATTGGGTATTCATTATAGTGTAATACCCCGTATTTTTATGACTTTTAATTTTGTGGATTTATTAAATTTAATTAGAGATATTAATTTAATATTTATTCGGAAATCATTTAAATACTTACTAGCATGATGAGAGTTAGTAATTATTTTGTTGTAAGTTACTTTATGGGTAAAGCAAGTGCTGTAATTATGATTAGTAAAATTATCAAGAGAATCTAATTTGGTAATTTTGTGAACTTATTGGGACGCGCTTGTGTTGTGTCAGGATTAAATTCGGACTATTAAAAGAAAATACATTATAAGTCACTCGTATGGTCATTTTGAGTGCGTCAATGTGCCCGGAAGGGTCGAGATAGTCAAAATAATGTACCCGGGGGTTTAGTTTGGCTCTCGGGGAATTTTGGACATTTTACATTTTTGGGCATGAAAACCCATGAAAATTCTAAGTGTATATCAGCTGGTAGGAGTCATCTTCTAGGGTTAGAACATCCATCAACTAAATACGGCCATTGGAGAGGAAGAGGAGAAGCTTTCCAAGGAGTTCTAAGCCAAGAACTCCCCCGTTTGCACCGCCGTCTCCGCCAAACGTTAGATCTCACAACAAGGATCACCACCACACCAATCTCTCCACAAAATGTGAACCAAGAATTCCCAGAAAAGTGTTTATCTTGCTGTAATTCAGTTAATGCTTCAATGATGTTAGTCTAGGGTTAATTAGGACTAGTTTTCATGAAAGAAAGCATGTTTGGAAGACTTTGATTTGCATGCTGTAGAGATAAAAGATGTATGCTGGAAATATAAATCACATGTAGAGGTTGAACCACAAAATTCATTAAGTTAGGAGTAGAAAATCTGGAGAAAGAATGAGAAGAACTAAGTTAAATGAATTATTAGGGTGCTTGTCATTTTGTGAAATTTTAACCCGTTTAATCCGTTATAATTGATGGAAGCTCGTATGCCTTACGTAGAATAATCATTATTTCGAAGTATAACACTTGTGGTGTAATTGGTTGGAAGATTGGTAACAATTTTTTTTGATTTGAATGGTTTATGTGTAATGTTCCCGTAACTGGAAATTCTGTAGATTCGTCGTACCTGCTTGATCGATCGATCGAACCAGGAGTATCGATTGATCGACGCATCGATCGATCGAGCACCTGCCATCGATCGATCGACCCCTCCTGGAAAACTTAAATTTCCCTTTTCAAATAGGTGGTTCCAACTAAAGTGAATAGAAACTCTTGGACATTATTGTTAGAATATTTTGGAAGGTAAAGAAGACTAACAGGACTTTATTAAAAAAATGGAAACCTTAATCGAAGACGAGATTTAATACTTAACAGAGGTATTTTACACTTAAGAAACAATGGGAACGTGTGTTTAAAGGGTGAGACTCGTAAGGAAGTTACGTTGAAAAATGAATGAGTACCTACTGAAATTACATTTGGGAAGATAGGGATTTACGAATACTACTTAGTAAGTTGGAATAATCATAAATAAGAATAAAAGAGATAAACCATTATACGAGTTAATCTAGCAATGTTAAATTAGAATAAATATCATAAGTATGGGTCGTGGGTGTACCTAAATTTGAAATGCGAATAGTAGTATACATATATGACTGTGTTTGTGTATATACTATGTACGTGTAAAAATCATGCCCGTGCTACTTGCTATCCCTGAGGTTACCGTGCTGGGACAGTCTAATCTCAATGGGACCTTTATGGGGGATATTAACTCATACCCTAGAACATAGGAATCCTTGGTACAGGCTATCAGATCGATAGTCAGACGGTCCTAAGAGACGTGAGGGTATGTGCTGACCTCTCAGTGACTTGGAACTATGCTTCATCTCAATTTGTATATGTTTTGTGTTAATACAGTTCGAGAGTGAGTTCGAACTAGTATTTACCTTAGTACGAGTGATACGGGGACTGGATAGCAGAGTATGCCATCATCATAAATGTTATGTGGGGTGCCATTGTTATAAATATTATAATTGTAGTTAATATATATTTAAACTTGAAATTTGGAAACTACCTACTATGACTATGGTAACTAAGAAATGAATAATGATTTCCACTTGGGAATAAGTGTTTGAAAAGTATGATGCGTTACTGGGAAACCTTATAATCAAATGAAGTTCATGTGAGAAATTTGCTGTTAAATAAAAAAAAAATTAACTTTCTTAACATTAGAAATTGTCGGCATGAAATCTTATGAGAACTTAAGGTAAATTAAACTGTTGGGAGTATTAGTGCGATAGGTGTGCACATTATAAGAGAGGTGAGAATTTCTTAAGGGAGTGCCGCACTAATATGATTGTTGCATTAGCAAGTAAGCATTTTAAATACTTGCTAAACTAATTTTAAACTGTTTTACAATCGGGCTCTGACCCGTTTCCTATTTTTTCTTCCCTCTTGTGTATATATATATTAAATACCGGTTTCCAGCCACAGGGGTGTCTTGCATAGGATCCTTTGGAAGGAACGCGCTGCAGCTTAGGTGGGAGTTGCAGGCCTCTTGCTTAGACGACCTCATTATTGATTCAACTTCTAGTTTTTACTTTATCTAGTTGGGCATGTGTCGCCCTTTTCCATTTTCAGATATTTTTATCAGGGATTGTGATTTCTTTATTTCCAGTATTTAGACTTTGGGATTATTACTGTCAGGATGGTTTCCTTTATGTTTTAAAGTTGGATAAATTAGTTGGATGCTTACTGTTTGGATTATATGTTCCAGTATAGTTGTTGTTTGATTCTTAAACTATGAATTATGTAAAGTTTTAAATGTTGGTTTTTAAATGAAACTTGGAAATTGATGTCTAAAAATGGTTTTGTCACTTAGCTTAATTATTTAGGGGGCTTAATTGGAAAAGTTATTTTTGCGACAGTGATGCTAAGAATGAACCAACCGTTCACCTTGATTATAATTTAATAAAGGACTGATCACACGGTATTTAATTAGGCAGGGTGTCACATGTGGTATCAGAGTATCAGGTTCTAGTGTCCTTTAGGATTTGTACGGCTTATTTCTCTTTCAGCTTAGCGTTCTTGCTATAGAGTCCTATTTTAGGATTGTTGTATTCTTGCTTTTACGATTACGTCTTCAATTATTTGAGACTTGATAATAACTGTAGACTAATAAATTTATTCATGTTTCCGATGCCTCCAAGACGCGCACCAAAGGATAGGTGTGCCCAAGCCGAGCAACCAGTAGATCCGGCTCAGGGAACGATGAACGCAACCGAGGTAGCCGTTATCATTGCTCAGGCGATAAATGCCATGCTAACGGTAGTGCAGCAGGCTCCACCCCAGGTTCAGGAAGTGGCGCCAGTACCGGCACAACTCCCATCTGCATGGGAGCGAGTTAAGGATGCCTTCCAGAAGGCGCATCCCTGAGAGTTTGCGGGTAGTTCAGATATCATTGTGGCAAGACAATGGAAGAAAGATATCCAGAGGCATCTGTACATGTACGAGTGCACGGATGTGCATAACCAACTATTGGCTACCTTTAAGCTAGTGGGGGCCGCTTTGCATTGGTGGGAATCCACTACCACCTTGGAGGAGAGGGATGTTATCACTATTCAGTCATTTTGGACGCGGTTTGACAGCAAATACTTCCCATCCATCGGGAAGACTAAGCTGAGGAGGAAGTTATTGAGTTTGAGACAGGAGAATTCGACTATTGCTGAGTATGAAGAGGAGTTCACAGGACTTCTCACGATAGTGCCAGATGAGGCACCCATTGAGAGAAAGAAGATACTATTATTTGTGGAAGAGTTGGCTTGGAGGATCTGTAAGCACCTCATAGGAAACTTGTCACTGAGTACCTACACTGATGTACTCAATGCTACTTTTCTACACTGCCAGGATCACCGCTTCCATCTGTAGGGAAGAAAACGAGAAAGAGAGTCCAGCCATTAGGGTATGACA
The DNA here is from genome assembly GCA_949130495.1 of Sambucus nigra. Lineage (NCBI taxonomy): Eukaryota > Viridiplantae > Streptophyta > Magnoliopsida > Dipsacales > Adoxaceae > Sambucus > Sambucus nigra. The sequence goes on from OX422221.1 coordinate 537,234,812, forward strand.
GGGAGTAATGGTGCTAGTGGAGCACTAATATCTCAGGGGAAGACTCGTCAGCACGAGCAGAGTTCCCATTAGGGGGACCCTACCAAGTGGTTCTGATCAGGTGACTCCAGGCAGGGATTTGGGGGATTTAGGCAGGGTTAGCAGGGCCAACCTAATTGGCAAGGCCAGTAGGGCCATCATCGTCAGCCACACGGTCAGCAGTAGGGCCATCAGGGCCAACAGCGTTTTCAGTAGGGCCAATGGCAGGGTGGTAACGGCCAGTAGGGCTATAATCAGCAGGGATAGAGGGGAGGAAATTTCAGGGGCCAATGATTCGGGTGTGGTAAAAATGGCCAAAAATGCCAGGATTGTCCAGAGGGAGATAGGGACCCAAAGCAGCAGGGTGCCCGTAATGAGCCACATATGCCACTTTTTCCAGCCGCCCTTCTAGCACCAGCTCCAGTAACAGCCCTACTAGCCGCTCTAGTGTAGCAGAGGCAGTTACAGTGCGAACGTGTCTATAACGTCTACTAGGAAGCACCTCCACAAGCGTCACCCGCGATTGAGGGTATGTTTCCTATCCAAGGTACCATGGGTCGGGTTTTATTTAATACTGGGGTGACACACTATTTTATAGCTACTCATTTTGCGAAGGCCTTAGGGTTATTAGCCACAGCAGAGAGCACTGTAACAAGTGTAGACTCACTACAGGGAAGTGGATCGTTAATTTCTTTATATACCGGGGTGTGGGAGTAGAGATTAGTAGCTTGGTATTACCACCAGATATGTTAGTCTTAGATATGCATTAGCACGGCGTTATTATTGGTATGGATTGGCTCGCATCATATAGATCCATGATAGATTGTTTCGGTGGGAGTATTGTCTTTTCCATTCCGGGGCAAGAGATGTTTGTAGTGGCGATGCCTCGCCCAGAGGGAGGCTCAACCGCTCATTTCTATTACATAGAGGAGGATACCTCTAAGGAGGTCGTGATTCCCTTAGATTCGATCCTAGTCGTTCGTGAGTATTCTGATATATTTCAGTAGATACCAGGCCTACCTCCTAGTCGAGAGATAGATTTTTTCATAGATTTATTACCGAATACTCGACCGATAGCACGCACTCCATACCACATGGCTCCCGCTAAAATGGAAGAGTTACGAGATCAAATAGAGCATCTGTTAGGTCAGGGCTTCATTCGTAGGAGTACCTCACCTTGGGGCACTCCAATTTTGTTTGTGAAAAAGAGAGATGGTTCACTCAGGTTATGTGTGGACTACCGGGAGCTGAATAAGGTCACGATATGGAACAAATATCCATTGCCTTGAATCTATGATCTGTTCGACCAACTGAGGGGAGCAACTTTCTTTTTGAAGATAGATCTGAGGTTAGGGTACAATCAGCTACGTATTAGGAAGCAGGATGTTTCGAAGTCTGCTTTGTTAACGAGATATGGGTCCTATGAGTTCAGAGTGATACCATTTGGACTCACAGATGCTCCAGCCGTATTCATGGACTTGATGAACTGAGTGTTCAGAGAGTTCTTGGATCAGTTTGTCATCGTCTTCGTAGATGACATCTTGATATATTCACACATTGAGGAAGAGTATGCTGAGCACTTGAGACAGGTTCTTTAGACTCTACGAGAGCATCAGTTATATGCTAAGTATGAGAAGTGCGGGTTCTGGTAACAGAAAGTGAAGTTCTTGGGGCACGTTGTATCTGAACAGGGGATAGCGGTCGACCCGGGTAAAGTGTCAGCGGTAAGGGAGTGGAGACAACCCATGACACCGACAGAAGTACGTAGTTTCTTGGGGTTAGCCGGGTACTACAGGAGATTTATTCGTGGGTTCTCTAAAATAGCGGGTCCATTGACTAACCTGACTTGCAAGGGGGTACCATATGTTTGGGACGATGCTTGTAAATTGGCTTTCGACGAGTTGAAAGACAAGCATACTTCAGCACCGGTCCTTGCTTTACCTAATACGGGTGTGGAATATCTGGTTTACACCGACACCTCCTTACGGGGATTCGGGGGAGTACTCAGCAGGAGGAAAAGGCTATAGCTTTTTCCTCCCGCAAGCCTAAGCCGCACGAGTTGAATTACACCACACACGACCTAGAGTTAGCAGCGGTCGTCTTTGCATTGAGGATATGGAGACATTATTTATTGGGGGATAAATTTCACTTATTCATAGACCACAAGTCACTGCAGTACCCGTTCAATCAGCTAGAGTTGAATATGCGTCAGCACAAGTGGTTAGAGTTTGTGAAAAACTATCAATTCGACATACAGTACCATCCAGGGAAGCTTACGTAGTTACTGATGCATTGAGATGAAGACTGGTAGACGATGTAGCGGATGTCTAGAAAGTAAAGTGGAAAGAGTAGGGTCAATAGGATGCAGTAGCCCGTTCCTTTAAATCTGTCATGACAGTGACACCCGAGATTGTTACGAGGGTAATACATGCATAGACAGCAGACCCATTTTGTGAGGAGAAGATTATACGACTTTTAGTTGACGGTGTTCAGTCCTATTCAATTAGTTCTGATGGAGGTTTGAGGTTTAATGGGAGATTAGTGGTCCTAGAAGGTGCAGACTTACGTCATGAAGTGATGATCCAGTCTCACGGGTCCCAATTTGTAGTGCATCCTGGGGGAGATAAGATGTACCAGGATATGAGGCGATAATACTGGTGGAGTAGGATGAAAAAGGACATTGCTGAGTTCGTGTCCAAGTGTTTTACCTGCCAACTGGTAAAGGTGGACCACCAAAAATAGTCGGGGTTGCTTCATCCATTGGAAATACCCGCGTGGAAGTCGTAGAGTATTTCCATGGATTTTATTACTGGGTTGCCTACATCATAGCGGGGCCACGACTCCATCTGGATGATTTTGGACCGTTTGACCAAGGTGGCTCATTTTCTTCCAGTGCGGATAGACTATAACACAGGTCAGTATGCTCAGTTGTTCATTGCAGAGATTGTCAGATTACATGGGGTGCCTCTGAATATTCATTCAGATAGAGACAAGATTTTCGTGTCACGTTTCTGGGAGAGCTTTCAAGAGTCTATGGGTACAGAGTTGAGGTTGAGTTCAGCTTACCCCCCATAGACAGATGGACAAACAGAGCATACCAATCAAATGTTGGAGGATATGCTACGCATGTGTGTCCTTGATTTTAGGGGAGGTTGGGAGCCACATCTTCCACTGGTGGAGTTTGCTTATAATAAATCTTATCAATTCACGATTGACATGGCTCCATTTGAAGCATTTTACGATAGGCCTTGTCGTTCCCCAACTTGTTGGCTAGAGGTGGGGGATAACAAGTTTCTCAGACCAGAGGTGATTCAGGAAACCTCCGCTAGGATTGAGATTATCAGGAGTCGCATTCGGGTAGCCCAGGACACGCAGAAAAGCTACGCCAATGCAAAATGGTTCTTTCGAGAATTTAATATGGGGGACCAAGTATTGCTACGCGTATCTCCTATGAAAGGAGCGATGAGGTTCGGGAAGAAAGGGAAATTATCCCCGAGGTAAGTAGGGCCATTTCCCATTATCGAGAGCATTGGGCCGGTAGCATACAAATTGGGACTGCCAGAACACTTACACCGCATTCATGATATATTCCACATCTCTTCGTTGAGACAATACCTTCGGGATTACATGGCCATACCCCACATCGCAATTGAGGAGATTGAATTACAGCCCGACATCTCTTACGAGGAGAGGCCAGTGGCTATTCAAGACCATAGCGAAGGAAGATTGAGGTAGAAAGTAGGCCCACTTGTCTGGCTCCAGTGGGAGCATCATAATGTGGAGGAATCCACATGGGAGCGTGAGGCGGACATGCGTGAGAAGTACCCAAAGTTATGCTTACCAAGTACACCTTATTTTTAAAATTTCGAGACGAAATTCCGTTATTAGGGGGGAAGCATGTAATACCCCATATTTTTATGACTTTTAATTTTGGGGATTTATTAAATTTAATTAGAGATATTAATTTAATATTAATTCAGAAATCATTTAAATACGTACTAGCGTGATGAGAGTTAGTAATTATTTTGTTGTAAGTTACTTTATAGGTAAAGTAAGTGGTGTAATTATGATTAGTAAAATTATCACGAGAATGTAATTTGGTAATTTTGTGAACTTATTGGGATGCGCTTGTGTCGTATCGGGATTAAATTCGGACTATTAAAAGTAAATAAATTATAAGTCACCCATATGTTCATTTTGAGTACGTCAATGTGTCCGGAAGGGTCGATATAGTCAAAATAATGTACCCAGGGGTTTAGTTTGGGTCTCGGGGCATTTTTAGGCCTAATTAACACCCCGGGAGGGCGTTTTGGACATTTAACATTTTTGGGCATGAAAAGCCACGAAAATTCTAAGTGTATATGAGATGGTAGGAGTCGTCTTCTAGGGTTAGAACATCCATAAACTAAAGACGGCCATTGGAGAGGAAGAGGAGAAGCTTTCCAAGGAGTTCTAAGCCAAGAACTCCATCGTTTGCACTGCCGTCGCCGCCAAACGTTAGATCGCGCAACGAGGATCACCACAACACCAATCTCTCCACAAAATCTGAACCAAGAATTCTAAGGCAAGTGTTTGTCTTGCTCTAATTCAGTTAATGCTTCAATGATGTTAGTCTATGGTTAATTAGGACTAGTTTTCATGAAAGAAAGCATGAGTAGGAGACTTTGATTTGCATGCTGTAGAGATAAAAGATGTATGCTGGAAATATAAATCACATGTAGAGGTTGAACTACAAAATTCATTAAGTTAGGAGTAGAAAATCTGGATAAAGAATGAGAAGAACTAAGTTAAAGGAATTATTAGGGTTTTTGGGATTTTTTGGAATTTTAACCCGTTTAATCTGTTATAATTGATGGAAACTCGCATGCCTTACGTAGAATAATCATTATTTCGAAGTATAACACTTGTGGTGTAATTGGTTGGAAGATTGGTAATGAAAAATGTTGATTTTAATGGTTTTTGTGTAACCTTCCCGTAACTGGAAATTCTGCAGATTCGCCATACCTACTTGATCGATCGATCGAACCAGGAGTATCGATCGATCGACATATCGATCGATCGAGCACCTTCCATCGATCGATTGACCCCTCCTCGAAAACTTAAATTTCCCTTTTCAAATAGGTCGTTCCAATTTAAATGATTAGAAATTTTTGGACATTATTGTAGGGGATTCGAGTAAGAAGAAATAAAGTTTTTATAAGATGGATAGGATACCTTTATTTGCCCTCTAAAATATTTCTAAAACTTCTTGAAAGCCTGGATCTTCTAATATATCATCCTTTGAAATCAGATTATGTGTGTGTGCAGTTTTGGAAATAAATACTTAGTGTTTTGAGTGAGACGTGTCCTTCTCTCCTTAAACCTCTTCACAAAACTATGAATAGTACTGTTTCTCTCCCTCTCTAACCATCAATAATGAGTATGCATCTTAAAACCTACCTTACACCAATATATATATATATAGGTATAAGTAGTGGTTTTGAGCTACACTAGATTTCAATAGAGTGTGGGTATGCTACTTCAATAAATGAACTACACTAGGGACCCAAGACTAAATTTGGATTCTAAATAGGTACTCATAAATCTCAAAATAAATCCTCATAATTTATTTTCTTTCTCCATTTAATCATAATTGGTTTTATTATATAATCACAACGATATTCCAATTTAATTATCTCTAAGTTACTCGAATGATGAGGTTATTTTTGCAAAGTTGGTATGATACATATTATGATTTCTCGCGTTAAGAATACAATATATGGTTGGTTAAATCAAATCATTGATAATATATTTTAACCAACTTCTTATTTATTCCTCGATCTCAGACTTAACTTATTTGACACTCTGCCTGATTATAAAATAATCCACTAATCATGTTTACAGGTAGGATAAAAACATATAACCCTATCAAGGGGAAATATAATGTACTTGTTTAGGGATATGTGTCCTAACACATGTGATTAAATCATGAGGATGGGGACTATAACTTCTGCTTTGGTCATGGGAAGCCTCATATATATCATGTTGTATATAAAACTGAATATTTTTTCTTCATTGGTATGGCAAAAAAATTCAATTCTAACCCAAGCGAGGAGCACTATACTATAGTAATTCACATTCTCGAGTACTTGAAAGAACTTGAAATTATATGGTGGTTTACTCAACGGGTACTCTTGTAACTTTAGGTTAAACTAAATCCTACTTTTAGTCAGATAAGAATTTTAGAATATTGAACTTAAGATATGTGTTTGCCATATGAGGTAGAGTCATAAGTTGGAGGAGTATAAAGAATTTTGCTTTGATGTTTTAACCATATAAGTTAAATACGTTGTCGTTTTGGAGGCAGAAAAGAGATCATTGGGATCTGTAGCTTCTTAAATAATTTGGGTGTGGTTCATTTAGTTTAATTGACTATTAAACTTTCAATGGGACCGTTGTATGTAAAAATTATTCTCCTACGTGGATCAATGATAAATGTACACATGTCATCTAATGTAGCCGACCATCCTATTTGATCGACTTCATAGACACTTAGTCGGCTAGAATACCGGCCAACTCCAAAAGGCCAACCAATAGGAATACCAATAGTTACTCAGATGAGAATGCCATCCAACACTAAATTTTAAGAGTTTTACTTATTGTACACATATATAAATGCCTAGAAATATAAAGGAGTTCCATCTTTTGGGTTTGACACCCCTATAAATACAAACTAATTCCTTAGCTAAAGGGAGAACTCGAATGAATCATATGCACACCATACTGAGCGATTGTAAATCCTATTAAATAACAATAACAGTGGATGTAAGCTATTTTACAGCCGAACCACTCTAAAATCCCTGCCTCTTGTGTGTGTGGTTTGAGTTCTCTTATTTTTATCTGTTATTATAAAATTAAAGTCAGTCCATTTTTAAACATCAACAGATTGGCGTCGTCTATGGAAAATGTTTATTGGTCATAGTTATGTACCATTTATTTCGTTTCTTTATCTCCAAAGAAATGAATGATCCTAAAATAATGCTCGTAATGAAGGAAACACCATCATTCCATCTGCTCTTCCTAGTGTAGAAGATTTACATGGAATTCTTCTCAACCTTACTAAAGTTCAAGAAGCCATAAAAGAGACTGTTACACAATTAGCTCGCACCATGTAATCTAAGCCCTCTAATTCCAGAAGGGATATGTGACCACCACTACCAGTTAGGAATGAAGGAAGTTATCATTATCGTTCTTCTCACGATAAGTCATATCATCTTAGCACAACTTCTTCATTCCGGTCAACTGATTATTATAATGGTGGATCTTTTTCCAAGGAAAGACCAAGAGTCTTGGAAAGGCTCAACAGAGAGTATGCCTTTGATCAAGTAAAGGACATTATATGGAGCAGGATCATCATTGTGAATATAGATAAGGTTCCACAAGATCTAGGGAAGTATGGAGGGATCTGTGTGTGCCGAGCAGACCTCTCATGATAAGAGGTCAGCATATAAGCCTAATAAAGCTGCTAAATCTACCTCGACTAAGTCTAAGACAGAGGAGAATTCTTGAAAGGGATCCATGCAAAGGTTGGAACATCGGTTGAGATAAACGGCCAAAATAAAGAATCCATTGCAAAGGAGTTTCATTAAAGGGTCACCTTTTATCCAGAAAATTATGGAATACCCCATACCTTCCAAGTTCAAGACACCAGTGGTTACTCCCAAGTATGATGGCAACTTATCCAGTCTTGCAAATAGAGCAATACCAAGCTACTGCTAACATCTACTCAATGCCCGCTGAGATGATTTGTAGAGATTTCTCTAGTTCCATCACTTGACCAACTCGGATTTGGTACAATAATATCCCTAGAGGTAAAATCTTTAGTTTTCACCAGCTAGCTGAGTTGTACATTGATAACTTTTGTTTTGGTGCTAAGTCGATCAAGAGTGTCACTCATCTTTTGACCATGTGACAAAAACTAGGAGAAAACACTAGAGAATATATTACTTGCTTTAATAATGAAAATCTAGAGGTGGTAGACTATAAGGAGAAAACAGTCATAGAAACACTTATGAGTGGGTTACTTGCTAAAGATCTTTACTGTACCTTAGCAAAAAATCCATCCAAAACCATGACGGAAATAATGGCTAAAGATGGAAAAATTATGAATGTTAAGGAAGCTATGACAGCCAAGGAAGATCCTGAGACTAAAGGGGATGATCATTAAAATAATTCCAATTCTTTAAAGAAGGGTAAATAAGACAAGAAGTTGGATCGAATAAAAAGTATGACGAATATACACCGCTCAACAAAGGTATTCACCATATCCTAGAGGAGATAGAAGGAAACAGAGATCTAAATTGGCCTAGAATGTTAAAAAGACCTCCTAACAACAGGGATAAGTCCAAGCACTGCAACTTCCATAGAGATCATAGGCATAACACCAATAATTGCATCTTGCTAAAAAATGAGATTGAAAATCTTATTCGGCATGGAAAGTTGAGCAAGTTTATTAATCGGAATGGCAATAGAAATGATAAAAAAAAGATAAGAATCTCCAGCCTGAGCAAGGAATGATAACAAGAGAGAAATAAATTATGATTTTAAAGAAGATTAAAACTTGACAAAGAAGCCGTATGAACCAGAAGTTGAGGTCAACATAATATCCTTTGGATGCCATTTTATTGCAAGTAGTGATGATGGAGGAGGATACACAATAGTAAAAAATAAAGCCTATCAAAATGAAGTCAAAGCTTGCCCAACTGTCAAACAAATTGAATCCAGTGATGGTCGACCAAGGAAAGTTAACAGAGATAGGTTAGTATTTGGGTTTTCCAAGAATGATCTGAGTGGGTTTGTTTATTCTTATGATGATTCATTAGTTATCACATGCAGAGTTCATCATGGAAGAGTTACAAGAATCTTGGTTAAAAATGGGAGCTAACCTGATGTAATATTCTACAGCTGTTTCGACAGCTTAGGGCTGAAGATTAACTAGCCAGAACGATATCATAGGCCTCTCATAGGATTTGTAGGAGAGAAAGTATACCCATTAGAAACCATCAAGATGGAAGTCTTAGTAGACACTTGGCCTACGAGCAAGAGATAAATAATTTTCTTCTTAGTGTTAGATACAAATGTCCTATAAGCTTAGAGGCTGTACCATTTAAATTGCATCAATGCATGAAGTTTCCAACAAATTATGGAGTCGGCATAGTAAATGCTATCTGAAAATAGTGCCTGTAGAAATATTTATAGGTATGGGAGTTCGACTGCTGACCAAATGCTCAACCAGTACGCCGAACAATTTCTTAGTCTAAATACTCCTTTCTTTGATACAAGCATCAAGCATGGAGCATTGGGGGCTTTTGTTTTACGTAAAAAGTATACTCCTATGTGGATCAATGATAAATGTACTCTTGTCATCCAATGTGGTCGACCAGCCTGCTTGATTGTCTTCATAGACACTTAGTTGGCTAGAATACTGACCAACTCTAGAAGGCGAACCAACAGGATTAACAATAGTTACTCGGATGATAATGCCAACCAGTACCAAATTTCAAGAGTTTTACTTATTGTACACAAATGTAAATGACTGGAAATATAAATGCACTCCATTTTTAGGGTTTGACACCCCTATAAATACAAAGAATGCCTTGGCTCAAAGGAGTACTCGAATCACTCATATGCACAACATAATGAGCTATTGTAAACCCACTAAATAAAAATAACAGTGGACATAGGCTATATTAGAGCTGAACCACTATCAAATCCTTGTCTTTTGTGTGTGTGGTTTGAGTTACTTCTCTTATTTTTATCTGTGATTATAAAATTAGAGTTAGTCCATTAATGTTCTACAAGTGTTTCGGCATCCTAGGGCTGATGATCAGCAAGCTAGAACCATATCATAGGCCTCTAATCGAATTTTCAGGAGAGAAAGTATACCCATTAGGAACCATCAAGCTGGAAGTCTTCGTCGGCACTTGATCGATGACCAGGAGAGAAAGAATTCGCTTATTTATGTTAGATAAAAATGTCCCGTCAACTTATAACATCATCCTGAAAAGAGTGGGAATTAAGATATTAGAGGCTTTACCATCTATAGTTCATCAATGCATAAAGTTTCCAATGAATTATGGAGTTGGCATAGTAAATGCCATCCGCAAATAGTGTCAGCATAAATTTTTTCAAGTATAGGAGGTCGCCAAACCAAACACTCAAACAGTACGCCTAACAACTTCCTGGTTTAAATACTCCATACTTTCATACTAACATCAATCATGGAGCAGTTGGAGATTTTGTTGTATGTAAAAATTATACTTTGATGTGGATCAATGATAAATATACACTTGTCATCCAATGTGACCGACCAGCCTGGTTGATCATCTTCATAGATATTTACTCGACTAGAATACTTACAAACTAAAGAAGGCCAACCAATAGGAATAATAATAGTTACTCGGATGAGAATGTCAACCAGTACTGAATTTCAAGAGTTTTAGTTATTGCACACAGATGTAAATGCCCGGCACTATAAATGTGCTCCATCTTTAGGGTTTGACACCCCTATAAAAACAAACTAATACCTTAGCTCAAGGTAGAACTCGAATCACTCATATGCACACCATACTGAGCTATTATAAACCCTACTAAATAACAATAATATCGGATGTAGGTGATTTTATAGCTGAACCACTCTAAAATCCTTATCTTTTGTGTGTGTGGTTTGAGTTACTTCTCTTATTTTTATCTATGATTATAGAATTAGAGTTAGTCCATTAATGTTCCATAACTATTTCGATAGCCTAGGTCTAAATATCGGTAATCTAGAACCATATAATAGACCTCTCATCGAATTTGAAGGAGAGAAAGTATACCCATTAGGAAGAATCAAGTTGGAAGTCTTGGTCGGCAGTTGGCCGACGAGAAGAAGAGAGAATTCACTTCTTTGTGTTAGATAAAAATTTCATGCTAGTTTATAACATCCTCATGGTAAGAGTGGTAATCAAGCAATTAGAGGTTGTACCATCTACAATGTATCAATGCATGAAGTTTCCAACTAATTATGGAGTCGGCATAGTAAATGGCAGTCAGAAAGATGTCAGAGAATGTTATTATACATCAGCCTACCAACAAGAGATGCAACTGAACAACACCACCACTTTCCACATTGATACACAGGATCTTAGAGAATAAGAGCAGCTAGTAAAGGGATAAGTTATAGAAGAAACATAAGCTATAATGTTAGACGACGAGAAGCCAGAAAGAACCAACTAGACCGGTTCTAAGTTATCTCATTCTCTCAAACAAGAGTTAATCACATCCTTAGAGAAAGGAAAAATATCTTCGCTTGGAGCCACGAAGATATGTCGGGTATTGATCTAAACTTCATATGCTATGAGCTCAATATTTATTAAGGTTCCAAGTCGATCAAGTAAAGGCGCACGGTATTCAATCCTGATAAGAATGCAGCAATCTAGGAGGAAGTAGAGAAACTGCAGCGGACACAGTTCATTGAAGATGTCATGTACCCTAATTGGTGGGATAATGTGGTCATGGTCAAGATGAAAAATGACTAGTGGAGTATGTGAGTAGATTTACAGATCTTAATAAAGCATGTCCAAAAGATCATTTTCCTTTACCAAGGATTAATTAATTAGTCAATGCTATAGAAGGCCCATGAGTTACGTAGTTTTATGGATGCTTATTATGGTTATAACCAAATTAAGATGAAACTCTATGACAAGAAAAACACTTCCTTCATTACTAGCCAAGGAACTTGCTATTATAATGTCATGCCTTTTTGGTTGAAGAATGCTGGAGATACCTATAAAAGATTAGTGAATAAGATTTTTGAGGATCAAATTGGTAAAAACATGGAGGTCTATGTAGATGACATGCTTACCAAGAGAAAACACGCTACCGACCAAATTATACACCTAGCTCAAACCTTTGATCAATTAAAAAAGCACCTGATGAAGCTCAATACAACCAAATGCATATTTAGCGTACATGATGGGACATTTATAGGGTAAATTGTCAATCAAAGGGGAATAAAAGTCAACCCGGACAAGATTAAAGCCTTGCTTGAAATCTAGTCCCCGATCAGCAAGAAAAAAGTTCAAAAGTTAATAGGAAGAGTAGCTGCATTAAACGGTTTTATCTCCCGACCAACTAACAAGTATCTTACATTCTTCAAGGTGCTAAGAAAGACCTTTGAGTGGAACGGAAAATGTGACAAAGACTTTTTGGAGATGAAGAAATACTCCAGTTCTCTACCACTCCTTTCCCAACCAGTTATGGGAGAAAAATTATACTTATTCTTGGCCATATCAGAGTCGACTGTCAGTTCAGCTTTGATTTGATTATATAATGGAGTCCAAAGATTAGTATATTCACTATCAATGCATTAATATGATCATAAATCAAGTACCCATGCTTGGATAAGTTAGCCCTAGATCTTATTAAATCCTCTATGAGAATGAGGCCATATTTCCAAGCCCATACCATTGTTGTCTTTACGGATTTGACTCTGTGACAAACATTGCACAAACTAAAGAAGTATGGAAGGTTAATTTCTTGGGCAGTTGAGTTGGGAGAGTATGAAATAGTTTATAAATCTCGAGTTGCCATAAAAGGACAAGTAGTGGTAGACTTTATTGTTGAATTCACATATGTAGAGGAGCAACATAATTCACGTTTGCTTGCTGAGTAGACTTCGACGAAAGAGTGCTTAGCTTAAAAGAAAACATAGATTATTGATGACAAACTTGAGTCATCGACAACTCAAGAAAACTTACAAAAAAGAAAGGAGGTATTCAAGTATGGAGTATTAGTAGAAGAAGAGTTCTCTGAAGACATAAAAATCTGTCAGTTATTTGTAGATGGATCCTCATGTGCTACTAGAAGTGGAGCATGCCTCATCATTAACACTCCGGATAACTTGGATGTGGAATATTCTATAAGATTCCAATTCAAGGATTCAAATAATGAGTTCGAATACGAAGCTTTGATCACATGATTGGAATTAGCCTCATCATTGGGGGGTGCTGACCAGATACCGGTACATAGTGGCTCTCAACTGATTGTTTACTAAGTGCAAAAAAACTATGGTCTCAAAGGAGAAACTATGATGAGATATCATAAAAAAGCAATGGAGGTCATATCATTGATCAAATCACTCAAAATAATGAAGAGTCCTAGACTTAAAAATGCCCGAGTCGATGCTCTTGCTCGATTTATTTTAGCAACTCCAGTAAAACTCAAATGAACAATTCGAGGGGAGATTCTCGCCCACAGAAGCCTTGATAGAAAGAAATCATTGTTATTATCGTGGAGTTAGGTCCCAAATGGATGGATCCAATTCCAGAATACATCGAGAGAGGAACATAGCCTTCAGATTAAAAGGAGGCCAAGAGGAAGAGGTATAAAGTAGCCAATTACATGCTAAAAAAGGTGTCATATACATGAGATAATGTACCATTTCATTGCTTCGTTGTGTTTATCCAAATTAAGTGAATGATTTGATCAAAGAGGTCCATGAAGGTTCATGTGGAGCACACATAGCTGGAAGGTACCTGAGATAATGGATAGCAATGAAGGTTATTATTGGCTAATAATGAAAGTAGATTGTGTTGCTTTCACCATGAAGTGTGATAAATTCTAGAAGTTTAATACCATTCACAGAAGATCAGGATTCAGCCTAACACTAATCACTTCTCCATCTCCTTTCACTATGTGGGGAATTGATTTGGTCGAACCATTGTCGACCACCAAAGTAAGATTTAAATACATGGGTGTAACTGTTAATTATTTTACAAAATAGGAAGAAGCCGAGCCCCTAATCGACATGCCTTATTAGAGAGTTTTCCAGTTCATATGGAAACAAATCATTTGTAAACATGGCATGCCCTATGCCTTTATCACCGATCATAACACTCAATTTGATAATGAGTAATTTGAAGAGTATTGTATTCAATAAGGCATCTAAAAACTTCATTCAGCACCTGGGCATCCACAATGTAATGGCTAGACATAAATCACCAATAAAACCTTACAAGATGGGTTAAAGAAAATGTTGGATGAGGATTAGGAAAACTAGATTAATGAACTCCACAGTGTCATTTGGGTCCAGCGGACTACTTCCAGAACAACAACAAGAGAACCTCCATACATGCTAGCCACTCATAAGGTATGAAACTTCGATTCATCCAAGAGTGACCTCATGAGGCGATTAGATCTGTACATGATAGAAGAATTCTAAGAAGATACTTCTATTTAGATGGTTGTCTATCAATAAAGGACTATAAGGTTTTATAATCGAAGGCTCAAGATAGCCCACCTAAATCAATGAGATCTGTACTTCAGAAAGTAATCCAGAAGAACAATAAGATGGAGCCTTATTTGTATGTTTCGTAACGTATCTCGGAAGATATCTGATGTGGAACCTATCGAGTGGAGACTTTGGAAGGGGATGAATTCAAGAATCCTTGGAACGTAATCCATATGCGCAAGTATTATCAGTAATTTAGTTTGAAATTTTTGTCTTTAATGTAATTACTTATTTAAGATAAGGGAATTTCATCTTTTCTCCATTATACATCCTTTTTATGTTTCATTTTTTAGAGTATGGTGGCTAACACACATAACTAATTAAATATGAGCAACTTTAATTCTGAAAAGTTTTCAAAAAGTTCCTTTTCGAGAAAGGCATGATTCAAACTTTTCCAACATCAGAAAAGTTTTCAAAAATTTCCTCGCCAAGAAGGCATGGTTCGAACTTTTCCAACTTCAAAAACATTCAACTTCATGTATGATTTATGCTCGACAAGTCACGAACAAGAAGTCAATAAAATTTCTTAATTAGAAGTTTTACCCGACCACGTTAAAAAACTGGAATAATTATATTCCTAACACACTTGGTCTCCACTAATAACTAATGCTACCACTTAGTACAATAAAGTTGTTTACAGTTTTATTTAAGTGAATTCGTCGAATCTAAGGCCGTATACATGATTCAAAGATGAATCAAGTATTAACATTTAAGCAGGTTATTTAGTCTATAAGTCGATAAACTAATCTTTATGCAATTTACATAGTTGGTAAAAAGATTAAAAAAACCATAATCTTAAATAAAGTAAATTCCATCAAATTACTTCCATTTCATTGATCATAGTGTATTACAATGGAAATTGATAAGAAAAAAGCAATATAAGAAAAATATCAACATGCTGGGCATTTTCCTTGGGCCCTGTCCATGCCCGCTGGACGATCATCAAGAGTATATGGAAATTGATTGTGTTAAAGTCCCTCAATATTTGTCTATTACTACTGCTTGGCCTATCAATTAAAAGAGGAGAGCAAATAATCTCAAGCTCATCATGAAGGCCATAATCCCCTAAATATTTAATTATCAGACATTGGCGAATAAAATTAGGAGGAATCCATTTGGTGTCTAATTTGAATGGAGGTTTGTCACAATCCAAGAAACCTGGGTCATTCCAATGCCACAGGTCACTATTTTTGCCAAACTTCAGAAAATCTTCCAGTTGGTCCATTCTCATTTGTAGCCTTTAGATTGATTTGGGTAAAATGATCATCCATGTGGGATAAAGCCTCATTATAACCCTCCATCCAAACTTCCCTGGGACATTTATGAAATTAGAATGTAAGCCTCTCCACTTGACTATGAAGATTCTTATGGACATTATCCTTGGCCTTCAGCTGGGGAGCTTTGTATACAATGGCATCATCTTTGGCTTTCACCTGAGATGCTTGGTAGGCAAGAGTCTTTTTAGTTGTTTCTTCCATAATAGTTGGTTGAATAATTACCCTTTGCCTAGAAGTTTTCCCAAGTTTAATTTTCTTCTTCTTCTTCAAGGCCTCCCGTTCTACAACCAATATTGCATTTTCATTTTCCAAAAATTAAGCTCCTTCAATGGGACCAGTAGAAATTGATCTTTTCAAACTTTCTAGTTCATCCCTCAAGGCATTATTTTCCTACTTTAACATTACAGCAATGGAGCTAGCATTTTACAAATCCCGCTTTAAGGAAAGATCCTTCGTGTTCAGAGCCAAAGTAATATCATTCAACTACTTGTCAAAACACCACCCTTCAATTAAAGATTTATACCCTAACTCATAGTCAGAATGGAGTAGGTCCAAGGAAAGCTTGTTCTCTTATTTCAATTGTTTGATCATTTCAAAATATACAGAGTTATTGGCAACAACCCTATCCAATAAGAAATAAAGGTGGATATATGACTCCTTGACTTGGTCGAAAACATTTGGGCCGAGTAACACAGTTAATTCTTCTTCAGACATGGGAACATGACCAACCTCCAAGAGATTTTTACTTTATTTGAGTAGGTCATATTCATTAGAAATTGTAGCCATTTTCCTAGCATCAAACTGGAAAGTTACAAATACATGAGTTTGTGGACATTCGAGAAGATCAATCAATATAAGAAGTAAAGAAGCAAAGTTCAATAAAAACTATAAGTAATTATGAGGCATAAACAACAATTGAATAAGAAAACTTATACTTTCGTTAACTAATAAATGGTGTACGAAAGGGGGTACATCTTCAGGAAAGAAAAAACAAAGAAAAACAAACAGGTGGACTTCTTAGACCTTCTCCTTTTCCTGAGTTTGATTTTGGCCATAAGTAGGTTGATTGGCATTAGATCTAGGCACTACTAAATATTCAATGGGCACCATAGAATATTCTCTAAATCCCTCCTTAAAATCAAGCTCCTCATCCATGTTAGGAGGAGTGACATAGTCATACCTGAGGAAGATCTTAGAGTTTTCTTCGGTGCTGGCCACCTTCAAAACTTTAGACCATCCCTCCTTTAAAGAAATATTCTTAACATACTCAATTTGAGTAGAGGCAGCCAAAGGAATTTCTCGTAGCCCTTATCGAAATTAACTTTGGCCTTTTCCTCTAAGGAGGAATCTTGGGAAGCAAGACTAGACACCTTATCTTCATCAGTTTGAGCCCAAACAGTAACTTCTATAAGTTTGTCTTCAGCCACCATGGATCTATTTTCACCACTTCCCATCCTCTCCTCGGTAGATTTGGCATTCTCTTCAGTCACTTGTATTTTGTTCTCATCTGTAGTGGCCCTATTAATAGTCCCCTTCAACTGTCATTGGCCTTCTTTAATTATTCTTTCCAAGTATTTTGCTTTGTTAATAAATCTTCTTGGGAAGTATCTAAGGACGTCCTCATGCCCTTAAATGCCTCTTCAACTTCATTAAAAGAAGTCTTCAACTAGCCATCCTTCTCCATCATTTGGTTAAAATCAACCAAAAACTACAAAAGGAATAAAAACTAAATGGTTAAAAGAAGTTCAAAAGCGTGAAGAAAAGGTAGAAAAAAAGGAAAAATTACCAAGGACAAGTTATGTAAAGCTCTCACAGTGAGCCTAGATCTCGGCATGGGGGTTGAAGCAAGTTGATCAGCAGGAAGGGTCTCTGATTTGATCAAATCCTTGGCTAATCTAGGGTTAACAGAAATAGAGGCTTATCGAGTGTCCAGGTCAGTCCTAATCTTCTTCACCAACTATTATTGGTTGGTGGTTTTCTTTACATCTAAGGTATACTGCTCGGATGATGTCTCCTGAACCAATTTTAAAGGATCATGAAAATTTATCTTTATCCTCCTCAATTGGTGTTCGTCAGCCTGAGTATTATCAGCACTAATAGGCCTCTTATCACTGGCCTTCGACTTCTTTTCAATTGGCTTCTTGCCAGTATTAGCAACCTTCTTAGGTGTAGGAGATAGGGGACCACCCATTAAGTTGGGTATCTTCCTCTTAGTTATATCTACAGAAGGGGAAAGAGGAATCTCAAAAATGCCCAAGGACTCAAATGGGGAATATGTTCCTCCAGGAATAACTTCAGCACCTTAGACTCAGTGGCTGAAGAAGTTGGCACAAGATCCTGTTCAAGGTTGGCAGTAATTGGGTGCAAAGCAACTGTAGGTCGGGCAACAAAAGATGTGATGGAACTTTTATATTCCAGAAATAATGATACAACCCCGGGATGTTCTTCTCCAATCTTCTGATTCAAACCCCCCAAAAACTTAAGGTCGTTGAGGTTGATTTCCCCTTCCTTGAGGCACCTTTTCTAACTTTCCTCTGCATAAGAAAGAAAGACAAAGTTAGTCAGAAAATATCAAAATGAAAATTAAAAGAGGAAAAATCATTAATAAGTACCACATATGCCATGTCCTGACTGGGGACATCTAGGACCAGTATAAGCAACTCCAGTGGGGAGAAGGGCATGTGGCTAGTTCTTAACAATAACACCATACCCAGTAGTCTTTAAATAGTAGGTACTCTTTCCAACAGTGACCCACTTGTAATAAAACATCAACTCTAAAACCCCAATATGGGTCCCATAAGGTTTATCTAACCTACGTACCCCATACACAACCCACTAAGTGTTGGCGATTATTATAGTAGGTTCTACGTCAAAATATTGGCAAAATTGAAGAAAAGGGGGATTTGGTGGAAAAGTGATACCACACTCAGCTATAAATAAGGTTAGGATCCAGTGATATTTAAAGAGGGAATAAACGTCAATGTGACCCCTAGGTATCTATAAACCTACCCAAGATGGGATATTCCTTTTTCTCGAAACTCATCTAAAGAGTTATCATCAACGTTATTGATAGAGAGAACTTTTTAGTGCATTTCGTTGTTGTTGAAAGCTCCTCTAATCAACATCCTTTCATACTTATAAAAATATATCAATACTAGAGTGTAGCGGTAAGTAAGGGAATCAACCCAAATCTAAGTGTGGAATACAAAAGAGAGGCATGCAATTCATTTGTTTATTTTCTTATTTGGACTTGTTGACTTTTCTAATTTTTGTAGCTTTTTCAAATATTAAAATAATTTTTGTGATAGATGGTGAAGTAACGCTAAACTAAATCAAAGGTCTAAAAAACTAACTAAAAAGTGATTAAAAATGATGAACAAAGTCTAACACTAAAATAAGAGATAAAGCGAGGTAAATAAATTTGAGAATAATCAAGGAATGGGGCTACACAACAAATTCTAGATATTTTAACCAAATAATTTAATTATTTGAATTCTCCCAAATTAATATCAAAATTACAAATCAACTCTCGTTGAAAATGCAATTTGAATAGTAACCTTTTGAAAAATTATGTTTAATGGCCCACAACTCTAGAAAATAGATCTACACTCCTTTTAATTAATCACATGCTAGGATCGATTTTCAAAATTTGTATAAATCATAGAAAAGGAAATTTAGAGTTGAAATTCAAGGAATAATACCACACTTAAGAAATCCCTATCTCTAGTTCACATCTAAAATGGGTATTATATCTCAAATTTTGATTTTCTCTTGAAAATCATTTACTCTCTCTCGAGGTGTAAATTTAGGGGTGAATGATCAAAATAAACATTCAAAGGAAATTTTCAAATAATCAAACTATTTAAATCAAAATAACATCAGATAAGGGTTGACCCCACCCCTTGAAAGGGGGTTTTATCCTAACATGATATCAAATTTGACAAGCTAATAATCAAAGGCATTAAAATAGATGAGAAGAGAAGAGAAGAGAAGAGAACAATCAAACAATCAAACCCAATCTCTTGATGCTTAATTGAACTTCAATCCGTGATCTGAAATTTACATCCCTCAATTTGAAGGATCCAACCAAAATTCCAAAAACAATGCACTCAACTTGATCCTCGTAAAAATTTATTTTTCTTCACAAAATCAAAAATAAAAGAAAATAAAAATTAAAACAAAAACTACAATAAAAAAATAAAAAGTGTTTCTCTTTAACTCTATAATTTTCCTCTTTACAATCTCATGTCTCAAAATGGGTCTTCTTCTTCTTCTTCTTCTTCATCTTCTTCTTCTTCTTCTTCTTCCTCTTATAGTGAAGATGGAGCTAAGGGGTAAATTGGGGAGGTTAATGGTGCAAGAGGGTGTGTGAGGTGTTGGGTGAGTGTTAATTTATGAATTAATAAAGGTTGCATGTGGAAAGTGAGGAAATAAGGTAGTTGGGAGTAATTTTGGAATTGGGTAAAAAGTTTGTCTTAAAAGACATGTGGGTTTTAGTTATTTGGTTAGGGGTCTTTATGAATAATCGATTTGGACAATAGATGGGGTTTAAAGAAAATGGAAATGGGTCTTTGTAAAAGTGGGTCAGATTGTTGATTAATAGAGCTGGGTCATGGATTTGGGTAGAAAATGAAAAATGGGTTTGTTGTTGTTGTTTCATGGGATTCGGGTCGAAGGGGATTGGCAGGGGCTGCCGGGATTGGGGGTTATGCGATTTCAGGTTATGGATTTTCGTGATCATGGGTTGTTGATTTGAAGAATAAAGGCTGGTTCGATTATGGGTCTTATTGGAGGTAGGTGCACCGGGTTTGATCTCGGGGTAGATTTGGGTCTCGTCGGCGGTTGGTGGAGGTCGTCGAAAATGGGTTAAGCAGGTTTTGGGATTGCTGGCGTGACAGGTGGTTGAGATGGTGGTTATAGAAGTGGGTCAGGGACAGTAGTAGGTGATGGGTGATGGTGGTGAAGAGAGGGTTTTTTTTTAGTGGGGGAATTGGTAATGGAGGCATGAGTGAGGAGAGAGAAAGGTGCAGGTTAGTTAGGGTGTGTGTGAGTGAGTTGTTCAGGTGTATGTGAGTGTGTTAGTTTTGTGTGTGTGTGTGTTTAACTTTGCACCATGAATAAAATAAAATAAGAAAATAATAAAAATAGAACTAATAAAAAAATAAGTAAAATAAAAATAAAATTTAAATTAAACTAAAACTAAAAATAAAAATCAACTAAAAATAAAACTCACTAAAAAACTAAAACAATAAAAATATTATGACACACAATACAAACTCTAAAAACTAAACACGACTCAAATAAAAACTAATAAAAGAAAAGAAAAGAAAAGAAAAATAATAATAAACTAACTAAAAACTAAAAACAAAAATAATGGAAAACAAATCCTCGACGCAGTAAAATAAAACATAAAAAATAAATCCTCTAAAAATAAATAACATCTATTAAAAATTAAACTCAAATATTAAAAATAAAAATAAAAATAAACATAAGATGTAAAAATAAAACCTAAAGTCCTAAAAATATAAAATCTAGCAAAACTAAAAAAAAAAAGACTGAAATTAAAAAATAATAGAAATAAAATAGAAAAAGAAATAGAAAATAAATTCAAGAAAATTCTAAATTAATCTAAAATAAAACCAAAAAATTAAAACGACTAAAAAAAATCTAAAAAAAAATATAAAAAGCACAAACTAAACACACATGGAAATCGGGGTAGGTTTAGGCTTGGGTAAGGTACGGGATTGAGGAATTAGCTTCATAAATCGTACATTTACTTTGAAATTTGCATCGAACTTTCGTAAACGGCAACCAAGCCTGCACATTGATCATTTACGCATATAAGACTCAAATTACCGAGAATTAGCAACTAAAATACATCTATTCGGGGTATAAAATGTACACTTTTGGGTTCTTCTCACACCACCCCCAGATAGAGTGTCGCTAGTCCTCAAGCAATATGATAGAGAGAAAGAGAAAGATAAGTAACCAAAAGTGTACCACTTTTTTGGGCATTTGTGATTGTACTTAGCATGTGTAACAAGTCTTTAAGCCTCTAGGTTGCCCTCCAGGACCAGTTTTTGTTTCCTCGGGGCTTGCAGAGAATATACCCAAAAAATTATTTTTTTGCAAATGACAATCAATCTCTTATCTGGCGTAAAATAATCGCACAATCCATCATGAGATAAATATTTTGAGGAATACAAGCTAGAAGTGCACAAAAAGTTTAGTTGTAAATACTCAAGGCACATCCTTCCTAGAAATCAACGTGTGTAGTGTGAATCAGTCAAAACGGGACGAGTATCAAAAGAGTAATTCTGACAATGCCTTTTCGGAATCAACGCTTCAACTTAAAAATCTCATGGATATCTCTCTCAAATGAACTCTCGAGATTAGGGTAAGTGTATCACTCTTGTGTGTGAGGAGGTGAGTAAATGTAAGAAAGTTCAAACGTCTCACGCACACATAAGAAAAAACGAAAATTTAGAAATAAAAATGATCTCATGAAAGAATGTTAATCACTATAGTGAGAACGTCGAGTTATTCACCACATTGACCTTCATTTTCCCAAACACTTAGGGGATAATATGGATGTATATGGGTGGGGGGAATGAAATGGGAAGGATGTGATGGGATGAGATGAGGTAGGTGGGATAGTGATATGAATAATGAGTGATGGATATGTGATGGATATTCAAGAAAAGTGTTCTATACATGAAGAACAAATGTCTTAATTTCAGAAAAACTAACTACTAACTACAAACTCTCTGTTTCTTTCTTACCTCGCATTTCTTTTTTTTTTCTTTTTTTTTACGTTTTTATTTTATACTCTCAACTCAGAAGCCATTTTACTTTTGAAAAACACAATTTTTCTCAAAATGATGGATGATATATGAATGGAGTGGTCAATGGTGTATGCTGATGATAGAAAAAATAAAGGGCAAATGGGTGTATGATGTAAGGGTGAAAACCTAGTGATCAGGACAAATTTCAAGACACGGATTTCTTACAAGTCGAAAGTGATGTCGTTCTCAATGATCAAGACAAAAATTTTAATGAAGAATAATGAGATCATACAATGATTTAGTACGAACCCAAAGGAAGTTGAATCAACTTGTGACTCGGAGATTGCGTAAAACACTCTGAAAGGGTGAAAGGCACAAATCTCACAAGCTAAAGTCTCTACTAATCATCCTTAAGGTTCTCTTGATAATTTTAGTACTCTTCAACTCCAAACTGCAGTGACGTGATAAGTGCACAAATTTTGTTGAGTCTAAAAATTCATAGTGGAAAATACCTTGTTATGTAATACATAGGCTATTTAGAAAAAAAGATATCCTCTAGCTCAATTCCTAGATTTAAAAGATGGATGATAGAAAATTCACGACAATGAGTGAGATGAAAGAAACTGCACAAAAAATTTAAAAATTAGGTTTACAAATCAAAAATTTTCAAAAGAGGTACGATTTTGATAAAATTCCACACCCCTAAACAAAAAGGAACATCGTCCTTGATGTTAAATAAAATAATTTTTGAAATTGAGAGAAGAACGGAGGAAAGACATTACCCGAATCAACCGCCAATGAAGTGGACAGATGAAGCCAAAAATAAACCTGAATAAATGATAAGATAACAAAATTTGTAAAAGTCGCTAAACTTGGGAAAGGATTGGGTGGTGTGAAACACCACCACCAAACAGGATGAGACTCGTACAAGAACAATAGGCTACCTCCCGGTAGTGCTAAGTTTAATGTCTTCAGCCAGAACGAACCATTATCACCCTAAAGTTAAGATCTTTGAAAGTTCGAGGCGATAAAAAAATTGGGTGATGAGAATCACTCCCAAACAAGACTAAAGCATCAGTCTTGTTGGATAAAGGCTAAAAGGGTCAATGCACTTGTATGGAAAAGTTCATCACATGATGCAAAGCATCGATGGACAAAGGGTGGGTGGGTATTAGGTTATAGGGGACAAAGGAAAGGGTAAGGGTGAAGAGGCACCGATCACGAGCCTTACTGAGCTTAAAAGTGAGGGAAACAAGGGACCTATAAGAATGGTGCTCTAGTTGAATGGGGAGGCAAAATGGTTTGGCAATAGTGATGGATTGGGGCTCATAGAAAGCACATGACAGTTATATAAATGTACGATGATAATGGTTGCACCGTGACACACCAGGGAGCTGTTAATTTAAAAAATCAACACCACAAGATAGTGGCTGGCATAGAGTAACAAGCTCGGTGTCATGAAAATGGATAGTAGCACCACAAATACTCTCATGGGAGGTGGAGGTTGGTTTCAGGTGAGGATATAAAAATGTATATGGAAATATGAAATTAGTAAAATCAAGATCCAAACCAGCTGGTGGGGTGGAAGGGACAATGGGTGGGTTGGGTGGGATAAACAGTGGATCGGGTGGGATAAATGGCGAGGGAAGATGATCTATCTCTAGAGTTGGGGACACACACTCATTTGGAGGAATATAATGATCCTAAATATCTTCCTGAAGAGGGAGTGTGGTATAAAGTGATGGCGAGATCAACTTATCCACCAATGTATCACCATCTGATGTCGTGAAAGGGTCTAACGAGACATTAAGATCCGAGATAGATGAATCTACATCAATATTCGGCTTAAGGGGAGACAAATATGACGGGTTACGATCCATGTCAAGAGAGGTGGGAACCATCCACGATGCTATCTTGGGACATTAGTGAGCACTCGTAGCCGGAGCTAACCTAAAAGATATGGGAATGTCACAGACATATGCAATTGGGGCATGAGGTAAATGCTCGGGAGTATTTTTGGATATGATGGGAGTGGGAATGTGAACCTCAAGTGTAGGTTCATTTGGATATGACGAGAGAAAATCAGTCTCATTAATGAAATGTAAGTCAACATTATTATCGTATTTTGTAGGTTCATTTTTAGGTCCATTAGTGTAGGTTCAGTAATGAACATCAGTCTCATTAGTGTAGGTTCATTTGTAGAATCCTTATCAAACATTTATATATATATATATAGATATATATATATATATATATATCAACCTTTTGTTATAAATTTAATAATGGAAATTGCTTTATCAAGATTGCAAAATTATATTTGACATCCGTTTTCAAAAATATTTGGTGGTTGTCTTGTATTATTTTATGTGACGGTGATGCTAAGAATGGAACATTTAAGATTCCTACTTTTATTGGAGTAGCGGACTGGCCACCTCTTATTTTAATAAGCGGGGTGTCACAAATTTATCTTGATTAATTAGTTGAAAATAACATGTAAGACAGTGAATCTAAATCTAAAACATATACAAACACACGAGATATGAGGGAAATCTCTTTCAGAAAAAATCCTTTCCAGTACTATTAAAAATAAGGTATTATAGACGACAGTAACAAACTTACAGACTTAGACTGCATTAAGTATGACAGTTATGTCTCATTCCTGATTGATAACAAAAAGTGATGTAGATCCAACAACATCCCACTACAAGCTCCACTTGCCTCAGTGTCCACCAATCAACCTCTGGAAACTCCTTTCCTATCTTCAGCAGTAAAGAATGAACTCCACAAGAACTTGAACAAGAGATGTGTTTTTTTGGGTTTGGTAAAGTGATCACAAAATATCCAAGGAATTTGGATTTAGAAAACCAAAGTGTCTGATGAAAAAATATGTGAAAAAAAGTCTTGCTAAAAAGTCTAGTCTCGTACCTCTTTTATATGCTAAAAAATATTAAAGAGATAAGCTTAAAAAATATAATTTGAGACCAACAAAAAACATAATCTGCAATGGTTTGTTCGAACGATATCAACCCTTTATTCTTCGATTGATTCATTCGGTCACTAACTTCTCTTCGATTGTGGATTTTTGAGAATGTACATAATGGTGTATAGGTGTAACGAAATATGCCAAACTATAAATAGAGCAATCATAAATTGTGCTATTACAAATATACCCCTCTTGCTATTCCAATATAAAAGATAAAAAAATAACCCTTAAGACAAGTTCAACTGATGTCGTTACCAAGACCCGAAAAGGAAAAGACACTTGAAACTTTTTCTCTAATGAAAATCTTCATCATGTAGTCGATGATATCATCGATTTGGAAAAAACCTACATACATGAAGACAAGAAAATACCGCGACGCATGGAGTTTGAAAAAACGAATAGTACTTGTTAGCACAAAAGTTCCCCTTAATAGGTTCTCCCCCTTTTTGTTCGTAATAGACAAAGAGCTAGAAGAAAATCTGAAAACTTAGCATCACGAGTATATAAATTCAAAATATCATCACAAAGGATAGACAATAAATCATATGCGATGAAACTTCAACAAACCAACTAGATATTTTTGAAATTTTTGAAAATTTTTAGTATAAAAATATATACATATAAATACAAATAAAAATACTATGGATTGGCATGAAAACATCTTGATTATGGAAATGGAATGTAGGTATGTGAACTTAATGCACAAAAAAGTTGATGGGGGCATACTTAGAGACGATGCATGAAGTCAAAGAGACACTCTTAAATGAAGTACTAAATTCAACCTTTTGTAAAATTATTGAACAAAGTAAAATTCGCCCAACTCATATAAAATGCCTCAATTTCAATGCTTCTCAAATCAGTAACACTAAAACAAAATGCCTCAATTTCAATGATTCTCAAACCAATAACACAAAACTATTTAATGTTATTTTAAATAATTTTATTGTGCAAACACATTGATCTTCAAGTTATAACACCCTAAAAATCTCACATTTCAAGAATAAATTTTTAATTTTTTTAAAGCAATCATATTATTCATTTTTAATGAAGCATCAATAAAACAAATTTGATATTTGCACTGCTGTTTTTATGTGTCCAATTGATCTTTTAGACTATTTCCAATTTATGACTTTTAACTCAAATAAGACTTATTCCTTTGTATCCCCATTTCATTGCTTAAAATTTTATCAACCACTTTTTTGGTAAAACATCCAGGAAATGGTTTTTACATGCACAATTAGTTCCTAGTACATTTGGTTTGTTATTAAGTATGACTGATATGAGAACATCCTATTCAACATATGACAAACAAATGCAATGTTTAAAAGTTCTTGGAAAGTGTGGCATCAAGGCGATATAATGAGCCTAACATGAATGTAGTAATCACTAGTGAAAGACAGAATGCTAAATGTAACACCTCACATTTTTCATGCATTAAATATTTAATTAATTTGGGAATTGAAAATTACTTGTGAGTCGTAATTCTAATTGAATTAATTAGGGAAATTTTATTTAAATATTAATCGGGGAGTGAATGGTTAATATTTAGGGGAATTTATTTACTAAGTGAATAGTAATTATTTATTTTAGTCATTTCGAGTATTAATGACAGGGTATGCACTTATCTCAATCGGGAGTCAGTATAGACTAAAGGGGGTGGGGAGATAAGTAATTTTATAAATTAATTCGGATGCCAATTCTGAGTGTAAGATTGAGTCCGGATGGGCCGAGATAGTCGGAAAAGTGTACCCGAGTGTAGTAAACGGGTCACGGGGCATTTTTAGACATAGCCGGGCCCACACGGGGGCAATTGGGTCATTTGGGCTTAGCCCATTAGGCAAAAAAAAGGAATTTTGGTTAATTTTTAAGTTAGAAGAAGTAAGTAAATGGCTAATAGAGTTTTAGAAAAAGGCCAAGTGTATTAAGGAACCCTAATAGCAGTTAAAGGCAATTTTGGGATCACTAGAGAGCCAACGAGGATCATCTTCAACCTTGGAATTCATCTACGAATCAGACACTACGAAACCTAAGGCAAGTATATAACTTGCAATAGTATTGAATCTGTTTTTCAAATCATATTCATGTTATGTGTTTGATCAAAATTTGTTTTGGGTGTTCATAGCAAAAACATGAGGTTTTGAAAATAATAATCTGATTTACGAATTTGAATGAGGATTCTTGTAAAAATCTGATATTATAAATTGATACATATCTGGTAGGATGATATCTGGATAATTAGAAATTAATTTGGTGAAGGGATTTAGGGTGTAAATGGGTAAGGAATTAAAGATGAATATTTCACCAAATTTAGAAATTGTAGTTAATGGATGAATTAATAACGTTGGTGAACATTCTGGAGGTCCTTAATAAGGTTTCTAAGTTGTATTATTGTTAAGAAGGCTTGAGATTGATGGTAGAAGGAGTTAGGGTTTTATGAAACTCATCCATGGCAGAAACTGTCATCGCGAAGAAGATGAAGACCTGCTCGATCGATCGATCGAAGGTCCGGGGTCGATCGATCGATGGTCGGCAAATTCTGACAGTTCTCCCAGTTTTCTTTTATATGGAGAGAATTTAATTTAATATTTTTCCATGACTTAAATTGGTGAGAAATTAATACATGCGTTTAAATATCTAATTAATGGTGAATAAAGTTAATTAGAATTTGGAGACGACTTAGTGTGACATCATAATTTAAATTTGTTGGGTTTTGGAGAAATTAGGTGTGACACACTAAGGTTGAATTTTTTGGAAGGTGTTCTAAAGGATTAAATATAGATGTAGTGAACAAGTCCGGGGTTAACGGTTGTGGAATAGCGAGAGAGAAATCTTATTTAGGTAAAGGCTAAATAATTCAGGAGTCGGGAATTTAGACTCGGGTGAGGTTAATTCGGACTACGAGAGTAAGTCCAATTTTTTTGGTGGGGGTGACACCAAAGGTGGCTTAATTAATTAATGTGCGAATTAATTAATAATTAGAGTTGGACCATAAACTCTTAATAAATTAAATAGGCTTGTATTACGGATTTTGTACATGGTATAGCCGGGACATTTTATATTTATATATATATACGGAGTGTGATAGTATATATATATATATATATATATATATATATATATATATATATATATATATATATATATATAGTTTGTGTGCATTAATATCAGTGATTGAATATTATTAGTATATACTTCAGTGCTATAGGGGGAGGTTGCGCGTAGTGGATGAATCCCCTAGCTTGAGGAGTGGGGCGAGTATAATCCGAGGTCATAGCGTCCGTTATATGGGTGAGGGGCATCTCACTTTCTGGGAAGGAATATGACCGCCTCCAATTCGTATATTAAGCTAAGTTAGTGAGCGAATCTGACTTGGGTAACTAGGTTATGTGAATACCCCTAGTGGGATAGCACTTGGGAAAATTTATATTTTGTGGGTATTTTTACTCGGTCGAATGTTAGCATTAAATGTTATTTCAGTATGTTTGTGAATATTGTAATATGATTAACGATATAATTAGGTAAATAATTATATATGGGATAATTAATACATGGTGTAAAATGTATTATGTGCATAACAGGTGTGAATGTTATATGAAATTAAAAAGGGTAATGATTTAATTAAGTTTGATGTTTATAATAACTTAAAAATCATGAATTAAGGCATACTCGGTTAGAGTAGGTTAATTTCAAGGGTTAACATAAGTATTGGGTCAGGAGCGTAGGACCTAGTAAATTAAATGGAAGCGTTAATAGTGCACATTAGAGGAGGGGTGAGGAAGTCCTCAAGAGAGTGCGACACTAACTAAAATATGAAGAGCATGCATATTTATTTATTACTGCAAGTTAATCATTTGTTAAATGTTTACAAATGTTTTTCGGTACTAACCCTTGCTATAAAAAAATTTAAAAACCTTTTAGGTGTCCAGCCACAGGGACGCCATGCTTGACTCTATTCCAGGTATCCTTTGCTGCAGCACATGTGGATGTTGCGGGGGTTTTGATAGATGCTTCCTTATTTCATTCGTGTAGAGACTCTCTAGCAGTTATCAGAGCTTGTCGCTCACAGTTCATTTATCAGTATTAGACTTGTTGAGATTTTCTTCTTATCTTTACTTGTATTGGATATTTGGACCGATGGTTTATTCGGTTAGGTATTTTATTTGTGGATGGTTATTTTAGTTAACTGTGATTGTGTATTATTTTATGTTCCGCATGGGCTTTATGTAATTAATTGAAAGATAAAAATTAGCACCAGTCTACTTTTCTCACTTAGGTGGTTAGTAATTTAAAAGACGACAGTGCTGCTAAGAATGGACCAACTGAGAAACATTTTCTAACTTGATTTAGGACTAATCACCCGGGATTAAATACGCGGGGTGTCACATATGGTATCAAAGTATCAGGTTCTAGTGTCCTTAGGATCTGTGCAGATTTCTACATTTCATCATAACACTCGTTTGTTGTAGAGCCCTATTATTAGGGTTGTTGATTCATTTTCCACTTGTGAGATGTCGTATTTTGGCTGTGAATATTTTTGTGTAAATTGTGTACTTATGCGATTTAATCTATTTCAGATGCCACCGAGGAGACTGAGAGCTGAGAGGGCTGAGGCTAGGGATGAAATCAGGGAGGCTCACCAGGAGCCATATGTACCGCCACCACCACCCCCGCCCGAGTTGATTTCCAGTACTCAGGTGGCTGTGATAGTGGACAGGCGGTCGAAACAGCAATGGGACCTACGGCAGCTCACTTTCCATAGCCCCAGGCACCTCCTCCAGTGGCACCAGCAGTTCAGGCTCCAGTGGGGCCACCATCTTGGTAGAGAGTTAGGGAGACCTTTCAGAAGGGTCACCAACCTGAGTTCTGAGGTAGAACAGATGGGATAGAAGCTTGTGACTGGAAGAAGAACATTTAGCACCATCTGCGCATGCTAGAGTGTACCGAGGTACAAAAATAGATGCTTGCTACCTTTCGTCTGTTGAGGGCAGCCTTAAAGTGGTGGGAGTCAGTTACCGCCGCTGAGGAGCGAGACTTGATGCCGATAGCAGAGTTTTGGGTGCGGTTTGACCGCAAATACTTTCCACCAGCAGTAGAGACTGAGATGAGAAAGAAATTCAGTGATTTCGTTCAGGGTGACCGATCAGTGGCAGACTACGAGAAAGACTTCACCCGTTTGGAAAAATTTGTGCCAAATGAGGTGAGCGATGAGGAGCGGAAGAAATCGAGGTTTATTGACGGTTTAGCCTGGCGGATCAGGAAACACTTGATTGGGAATTCGACGTTAGTGACGTATACAGACGTCATTAATGTTGCACTTTTACACTGCCAGGATCATCGCTTCTATGCCAAGGGGAGGAAGAGAACAGGGGAGCTGAGTGAACAGGGCAAGGCCGTTACTAGTAGTGACAGAAGTGGTGCTCAACAGTAGGCGGGCAGTTAGCAAGGGAATCAGGCTAAGAGGTTTAAGCCTGGTGGGTTCTGACCGGCAGGAGAGGGGTTCAGGAAGGGGCCGCCGGGCCCGAATCAGCAGCAGCAGGTTCCTCAGGGCCGTCAGGGCCAAGGGAACAATGGGGGAGGCCAACAGGGCCAGGGCCAGCCGCGTCTGGGCCAACATGGCCAATGACAGGGGGATGGTCAGAGACACTGTTTTGTCTTTGGCCAGCCAGGGCATTTCAAGAGGGAGTGCCCACAGAGGGGCAGAGGTCAACAGCAGGAGGCCCAACAGGGGCAACGGGGGGCTATTACCGCCAGCAGCACCAGCCCCACCCGCCCCACCTCAGTAGGGATAGATGCACTACGGATGTGTGTATAACGTCCGGGATGTTCCCAATCCCCCGGCGTAGCAAGCACCACCAGCAGTTGAGGGTACGTTTCTCATTCATGGTTATAAGGTTAGTATTCTTTTTAATACGGGAGCATCATATTCGTTCGTTAAATTAAATTTTGCTAAAAGGGCCAAACTACTAGAGATTACGGGTGGTCTTTGGATGTGTGTAGAGTCGCCAGTGGGCAGCGGGGCTACGATTAACTCGATTTATCGGGGTGTGGTCATTTTAATTGGGAGAATTAGTTTAGCAGCGGACCTTTTAGTGTTATATATAGAGGGGTACGATGTCATCTTAGGTATGGATTGGCTGGGAGGTTATCGGGCGACGGTGGATTGCTACGAGAGGACCATCGTGTTCTTAATTCCAGGGATGGAAATGTTTTTTATAGCAATATCGCTACCTGAGGGAGGGTCACGCACACACTTGTATTACATTGAGGAGGAAACCTCATAGGAGGTGGCTATTCCATTAGACTCAATCCCAGTGGTGAGAGACTTTGAGGATGTGTTTCAGGAGATACCAAGATTACCACCTAGCAGGGAAATCAAATTTGTGATCGATTTAGCACCGGGGATGAGGTTGATTGCTCGGGCCCCATACCGTATGGCCCCTTCAGAGATGCGTGAGTTGAGGGAGCAAATTTAGCAGCTTCTGGGGTAGGGTTTCATTCGACGAAGTACATCGTCGTGGGGTGCACTGGTGTTGTTTGTGAAAAAGAGGGATGGCTCACTACGGTTATGCATGGACTATAGAGAGCTGAATAAGGCCACGATACGGAATAAGTATATGTTGCCTAGGATTGACGACCAATTTGACCAGTTGAGAGGGCCATCTTATTTCTCTAAGGTCGGCTTGAGGTCAGGGTATCATCAACTACGTATCCGAGAGGAGGATGTTTCGAAGACTGCTTTCCTATCGCGGTATGGATCTTACGAGTTCAGGGTGATGCCATTCGGGCTCACCAATACACTAGAAGTGTTCATGGACCTCATGAGCAGAGTCTCCAGGGAGTTTCTCGATCAGTCTGTTATCATGCTCATTGATGACATCCTGATCTACTCGCCTACTGAGGAGGAGAATTCAGAGCACCTGCGTATAGTGTTACAGACATTGCGGGATCACCAGCTCTATGCCAAATTCGGTAAGTGTGGATTTTGGCTACGAGAGGTTTAGGTTCTTGGCCACGTGGTGTCAGACCGGGGTATTGCGGTGGATCCAAGTAAAGTATCAGTGGTGAGGGAGTGGGGATAGCCCACGACACTAACTAAAGTTCACAGTTTTCTGGGGTTGGACGGTTATTACAGACGGTTCATCAAAGAATTCTCAAAGATTACGGGCCCTTTAACGAATCTGACCCGGAAAGGGGTACCTTTCACTTGGAATGATCATTGTCAATTATATTCCGACGAGTTAAATGAAAAGTTGACATCTGTACACGTGCTTACATTGCCGAAAGGAGGATTAGAGTATCGGGTTTACACTAACGCATCCTTATAGGGACTTGGGGGTGTGCTTCAGCAAGAGGAAAGGGCTATAGCTTATGCATCCAGGAAGCTAAATCCCCACGAGAGGAATTACCCCACTCATGATCTAGAGTTAGTAGCAGTCATTTTTGCTTTGAGGATATGGAGAAAATATCTCCTAGGGGAGCACTTCACGTTATTCACGGATCACAAATCACTTCAGTATCTCTTCACTCAGAACGATCTGAATATGAGATAGAGGCGATGGTTAGAATTCATGAAAGACTATCAGTTTGATATTCAGTATCATCCTGGTAAGGATAATGTGGTAGCAGATGCATTGAGTCAGAGACCGATTGGGGAAATATCAGAAGTCTGGAAAGCGAAGTGGAGAGAACTTCGATACGAGGATGATGTAGCCAGGGCTTGTATGTCAGCATTATCCATCACACCTGAGATCATTATGCGGTTTGTGAGGGATCATGAAGAGGATCAGACCTATCGAGATAGGGTGAGCCAGTTGCTAGCTGAGGGAGCAGAGGGTTACTCGATCAGCTCGGAGGGAGGCTTACGCTGTAATGGGAGATTGATCGTGCCAGAGGATGCGGAGTTGAGGCACGTTGTTATGACGGAGTCTCATGGGTTGAGATTCTTGGTACGTCTCGGTGGGTATAAGATGTATCAAGATATGAGGAGGCAGTATTGGTGGGAAGGAATGAAACGAGACATAGCTGAGTTTGTTTCGAAATGTGCCACGTGTCAGCTCGTGAAAGTTGACCATCAGAGACCATCAGGGATACTACAGCCACTTGAAATTCCCGTGTGGAAGTGGGAGAGAATCTCTATGGACTTCATTATAGGGTTACCGACATCACAGAAGGGTCACGATTCCATATGGGTCATTGTGGATCGGTTGACCAAAGTAGCCCACTTCCTCTCGATTCGCACAGACTTTGAGACGATGTGTTATGCGCAGCTATTCATAGCAGAGATTGTTAAGCTGCACGGGGTACCGATAAATATTATGTCGGATAGGGACAAGATCTTTGTGGCCCACTTTTGGCAGAGTTTTCAGGAGGCCATGGGCACGGAGTTACGTTTGAGTACAGCCTATCACCCACAGACTGACGGACAGACCGAGAGAGTCAACCAGATGCTGGAAGATATGATCAGAATGTGCATATTAGACTTTGGGGGAGGTTAGGAGAAGTATCTTCCTGTGGTAGAGTTTGCATATAAAAACTCTTACCAATTCACGATCGGCATGGCACCATTTGAGGCACTATATGGGAGGCCTTGTCATTCACCCGCTTGTTGGTTAGAGGTGGGGGATAACAAACTATTGGGGCCGGAGATTGTGAATGAGACATCTGCCAAGATAGAGCTGATCTGAGGGAGGATTCGAATAGCTCAGGATAGACAGAAAAGTTACGCTGACGCTTCACGGAGACATGTGGAGTTAGAGGTTGGAGATCAGGTATTGGTACGGGTGTCTCCTATGAAAGGGGTGATGAGTTTCTGCAAGAAGGGAAAGCTAGCACCGAGGTACGTGGGACCTTTCCCTATTATCGAGAGGGTACGGCCTATAACCTACAGGCTGGGATTGCCGGAGCACCTTCAGCGGATACACGACGTGTTCCATGTGGCTTCGCTTAAGAAATATCGCAGGAGCGAGAGGGCCTTCTGGCACATTCCACTCGAGGAAATTGATTTATAGCCAGACATCTCATATAAGGAGAGATCGGTGGCTATTATGGATCGGAGTGAGCGGAAGTTACGATCCAAGGTTGTTCCACTAGTTAGAGTACAGTGGGGTCATCACAACGTTGACGAGTCTACCTGGGAGTGGGAGGAGGATATGCAGGAGCAATATCCAGAGCTTTACATCACAGGTATGACCTAATTTCGGGGATGAAATTCCTTTGTAAGGGGGGAGTATGTAACACCGCGCATTTTTCAAGCTTTAAATATTTAATTAATTCAGGAATTGAAAATTACTTGTGAGTCATAATTATAATTGAGTTAATTAGGGAAATTTTATTTAAATATTAATCGGGGAGTGAATGGTTAATATTTATGGGAATTTATTTACTAAGTGAATAGTAATTATTTATTTAACTCGTTTCGAGTATTAATGGCAGGGTATGCACTTATCTCAATCGGGAGTCGGTATAGACTAAAGGGGGTGGGGGATAAGTATTTTTATAAACTAATTCGGATGCCAAGTCTGAGTATATGGTTGAGTCTGGATGGGCCGAGATAGTCGAAAAAGTGTACCCGGGGGTAGTAAACAGGTCACGGGGCATTTTTGGACATAGTCGGGCCCACACAGGGGAAATTGGGTCATTTGGGCTTGGCCCATTAGGCAAAAGACAGGATTTAGGTTAATTGTTAAGTCAGGAGAAGTAAGGAAACAACTGATAGAGTTTTAGAAAAAGGCTAAGTGAATTAAGGAACCCTAATAGCAGTTAAAGGCTGTTTTGGGATCACTAGAGAGCCAACAAGGATTATCTTCAACCTTGGAATTCATCTCAGAATCAGACACTACGAAACCTTAGCCAAGTGGATAACTTGCAATAGAATTGAATCTATTTTTCAATTCATATTCATGTGATGTGTTTGATCAAAATTCGTTTTGGGTGTTCATGGCATAAACATGAGGTTTTGAAAATAATAATCTGATTTACGAATTTGAATGAGGATTCTTGTAAAAATCTGATATTATAAATTGATACATATCTGGTAGGATGATATCTGGATAATTAGAAACGAATTTGGAGAAGGGATTTGGGGTGTAAATGGGTAAGGAATTAAAGATGAATATTTCCCCAAATTCAGAAATTGTAGTTAATGGATGAATTAATAACGTTGGTGAACATTCTGGAGGTCCTTAATAAGGTTTCTAAGTTGTATTATAGTTAAGAAGGCTTGAGATTGATGGTAGAAGGACTTAGGGTTTTATGAAACTCATCCATGGCAGAACCTGTCATCGCGAAGAAGATGAAGACCTGCTCGATCGATCGATCGAAGGTCCGGGGTCGATCGATCGATGGTCGGCAAATTCTGACAGTTCTCCCAGTTTTCTTTTATATGGAGAGAATTTAATTTAATATTTTTCCATGACTTAAATTGGTGAGAAATTAATACATGCGTTTAAATATCTAATTAATGGTGAATAAAGATAATTAGAATTTGGAGACGACTTAGTGTGACATCATAATTTAAATTCGTTGGGTTTTGGAGAAATTAGGTGTGACACACTAAGGTCGAATTTTTTGGAAGGTGTTCGAAACGATTAAATATAGATGTAGT
This sequence comes from Sambucus nigra, assembly GCA_949130495.1. Taxonomy (NCBI): domain Eukaryota; kingdom Viridiplantae; phylum Streptophyta; class Magnoliopsida; order Dipsacales; family Adoxaceae; genus Sambucus; species Sambucus nigra. The sequence continues at coordinate 537,270,789 of OX422221.1, forward strand.
GAACAAGTCCGGGGTTAACGGTTGAGGAATAGCGAGAGAGAAATCTTATTTAGGTAAAGGCTAAATAATTCGAGATTCGGGAATTTCGACTCGGGTGAGGTTAATTCGGACTACGAGAGTAAGTCCAATTTTTTTGGTGGGGGTGACACCAAAGGTGGCTTAATTAATTAATGTGCGAATTAATTAATAATTAGAGTTGGACCATAAACTCTTAATAAATTAAATAGGCTTGTATTACGAATTTTGTACATGGTATAGCCGGGACATTTTATATTTATATATATATACGGAGATTGATAGTATATATATATAGTGTGTGTGCATTAATATGAGTGACTGAATATTATTACTATATACTCTAGTGCTATAGGGGGAGGTTGCGCGTAGTTGATGAATCCCCTAGCTTGAGGAGTAGGGCGAGTATAATCCGAGGTCATAACATCCTTTATATGGGTGAGGGGCATCCCACTTTCAGGGAAGGAATATGACCGACTCCAATTCGTATGTTAAACTAAGTTAGTGAGCTAATCTGACTTGGGTAACTAGGTTATGTGAATACACCTAGTGGGATAGCACTTGGGCAAATTTATATTTTGTGAGTATTTTTATTCGGTCGAATGTTACTGTTAAATGTTATTTCAGTATGTTTGTGAATACTGTAATATGATTAAATATATAATTAGGTAAATAATTATATATGGGATAATTAATACATAGTGTAAAATGTATTATGTGCATAAGAGGTGTGAATGTTATATGAAATTAAAAAGGGTAATGTTTTAATCAAGTTTGACGTTTATAATAACTTAAAAATCATGAATTAAGGCATACTCGGTTATAGTAGGTTAATTTCAAGGGTTAACATAAGTATTGGGTCAGCAACGTAAGACCTAGTAAATTAAATGGAAGAGTTAATAGTGCACATCAGAGGAGGGGTGAGGAAGTCCTCAAGAGAGTTCGACACTAACTAAAATATCTAGAGCATGCATATTTATTTATTACTGCAAGTTAATCATTTGTTAAATGTTTTAAAATGTTTTTGGGTATTAACCCTTGCTATAAAAAATTTTAAAAACCTTTTAGGTGTCCAGCCACAAGGACGCCACGCTTGACTCTATTCCAGGTATCCTTTGCTGCAGCACATGTGGATGTTGCGGGGTTTTTGATAGATGCCTCCTTCTTTCATTCGTGTAGAGACTCTCTAGAAGTTATCTAAGCTTGTCGCTCACAGTTCATTTATCAGTATTAGACTTGTTGAGATTTTCTTCTTATCTTTACTTGTACTGGATATTTGGACCGATGGTTTATTCGGTTAGGTATTTTATTTGTGGATGGTTATTTTAGTTAACTGTGATTGTGTATTATTTTATATTCTGCATGAGCTTTATGTAATTAATTAAAAGATAAAAATTAGCACTAGTATACTTTTCTCACTTAGGTGGTTAGTAATTTAAAAGACGACAGTGATGCTAACTGAGAAACCTTTTCTAACTTGATTTAGGACTGATCACCCAGGATTAATTAGGCGGGTGTCACACTAAAGATGTCTTATTAAGGACAATTGTTTTTTCAGGTAGCGAAGTATGATAACATCATGATTAAGTCTTGTTAATGGATGCAATGAAATTATGATTTGAACATCTTAAATGCGCATCCATATACGGTGTAAAAAAAATAACAAAAGTCTTTTTAAGTTATTGAAATGTTTTCTAAAAGAAAAGAAAATATTTTTGGAATTTTTAATTTATAAACATAATAATACCCAAGCATAAAATAAAGTTACAATTTAGTTATATGGACTAATGATAGCAATATGAAAATCACCCTAAACTAGATACAATAGCTGAACTCAATCAACGGAACAAATACCTAAATGCTTCCTAAGATGCTAAATCTTGGTGCATCTAAAAGTTGAGTGAAAATATCAGCCAATTGACGTTCGATACTCACAAAGATCAAGGAAATGATCTTCTCCTTAACAAGATCACGAATAAAGTTCTAACGAATCCTAATGTTCTTCAGACGGAAATGTTAGACGTGATTATGAGAAATATGGATTGAACTCGTATTATTATAATAAATAGTAATTGTGCCTTGATTAATTCTATAATCCTCTAACATTAGCTTATTCCGTAAGAGTTATGTGTAATAACTCTGGGCAACTATGTACTCGTCCTTCGCCATGGATAAATAAATGAAGTTTTGCTTCTTGCTCAACAATGATCAAGGGAAATCCTAAAGTAAAAGCATCCACCCGATGGGATTTTACAATTATCGACAACCCCAACTTAACCGTCATGTGAATAAGCCATAAAATGGTCATCAATATTAAAAGAATAAAAAATTACATAGGAAAAAGTTTTACTTACATAATTGATAATATTTTTAGTGGAAACAAGTGTGATATTCTGGGTGAATAATGGTACCGTGTACAAACTCCAACAGTAAAAGTTATCTCATGATAACGAGATGTCAAGTAGATAAGACTACCTATTATACCCTTATAGACTATTTTCCCGAGGTCATTACTTAAAGTGTTTTTGCTAAGCTTTGTCGAGGAACTCAGGGGTGTGCCAGAGCGCTTAATGGAGTCCAACCAAAATGTGACACCCCGCCTAATTAAATACCGGGTGATCAGTCCTTTATTAAATTATAATAAAGGTGAACGGATGGTTCGTTCATAGCATCATTGTCGCAAAGATAACTTTTCCAATTTAACACCTTAATTAATTAAGCTAAGTGACAAAACCATTTTTATGACATCAATTTCCAAATTTAATTAAAAACCAATATTTAAAACTTTACATAATTCATAAATTAAGAATTACCTAACAACTATACTGGAACAAACAATCCAAATAATTAAACATCCAACTAATTAATTCCAACTTTAAATCTTAAAGGAAAAACATCTTCACAGTAATAAATCCCAAAGTATAAATACTGGGAATAAACGAATCACAATCTCTGATAAAATATCTGAATAATTGAAAAGGGCAACTCATGCCCAACTGGATAAAATAGTGCTAGAAGTGGAATAAAAAATGAGGTCTTCTAAGCAAGAGGCCTGCAACTTCCACCTAAGCTGCAGCGCGTTCCTTACAAAGGATCCTAGGAAAGACGCCCCTATGGATGGGCACCTGTAATATATACATATATACAAGAGAGAAAAGAACATAGGAAACGGGTCAGAGCCCGATTGTAAAATAGTTTAAAATTAGTTTAGCAAGTATTTAAAATGCATACCGGCTAATGAAACCAACATATTAGTGCGGAACTCCCTTGAGAAATTCTCACCTCTCTTCTAATGTGCACACCTATCTCACTAATATTCCAAACAATTTAACTTATCTTATCTTAAGTTACTCGTAAGGTTTCATACCGACAATTTCAAATGTTAAGGAGGTTAATTTTATTTAAAAGCAAAGTTCTCACATAAGCCTTATATGATTATAAAGTTTCTCGGTAATATAACAAACTTTTCAAACACTTATTTCCAAGTTGAAATAATTATTCATTTCTTACATACCATAGTCACAGTACGTAGTTCCCAAATTACAGATTTAAATATATATATATATATATATATATTAAATATTCATATAATATATATATTCTAATAGCACCCCACATAAAATTTATGGTACGGGCATACTCTGCTATCCAGTCCCCGTATCACTCGTACTAAGGGAAATACAAATTCGAAATCACTCTTGACCTGTATTAACACAAAACACATACAAATTGAGGCAAAGCATAGTTCCAAGTCACTAAGAGGTCAGCACATACCCTCACGTCTCTTAGTACCGTCTAACTATCGATTCGATATCCTGTACCAAGGATTCCTATGTTCTAGGGAAAGAGTCAATATCCCCCATAAAGGTCCCATCGAGATAAGACTGTCCGAGGGTGATAACCTCAGGGATAGCAAGTAGCGCGGGCATGATTTTTACATGTATATAGTATATGCATAAACACAGTCATATATGTATACTACTACTTCCATATCAAATTTAGGTATACTCTCACGACCCATAATTATGATATTTATCCTTATTACTCATTATTTAGTTATCACGTATAACGGTTTATCTCTTGTTCTTATTCATGGAAATTATTCCAACTTATTACCTAACACTCGTGGATTCCTATCTCCCTAAGTGTAATTTCAATAGGTACTCATTTATTTTACAACGTAACTTCCTTACGAGCCTCACCCATTAACACTTGTTCCCATTGTCCCTTATATGCCCCGTGAAATGTTAATCTCGCCTTACATCAATGGTTCCATATATCTCTAAAGTCCTGCTGGTCTTCTTTATATCCCCAAAAAATTCTAACATTAATAAGCAAGAATGTCTAATCATTTAAGTTGGAATGACCTATTAAAAAGGGAATATGAGTTATACAGGACGGGTCGATCGATCCATGGCAGGTGTTAGATCGATTAAATCATCGATCGATCGATGCTCTAGTGTCGATCGATCGATGCTCTAGTGTCGATCGATCGATCAAGCAGGTATGGCAAATCTGCAGAATTTCCAGTTACGGGTTTCCTCTTCCAAAATGATATATTTGACTACCAAACTCCCAATAATTTATACTACAAGTATTATAACCTCAAATATGTGATTTCCTATGTCAAGCATGCGGATTTTCATTATGAACAACGAATTAAGAGGGCATAATCCATAAAAATATCAAGAACTGTAATATTTCTTTTGTTTAGTTTCTTCCCATTCTTTGACCAGATTTCATACTCTTTATTTACTGAAATTTCGTGGTTCAATCTCTACATATGAATTAGGTTTCCAGAATACATCTTTTTCTCCTACAACATGCGAATTTAAATCTCTAAAATAGGTTTTTCTTTCACAAAAACTAGTCCTAATCAATCCTAGCCGTATTTAGTTTATGGTGATCCTCATTGCACGATCTATCGTTTGGCGGCGACGGCGGTGCAAACGGTGGAGTTCTTGGCCTAGAACTCCTTGGAAAGCCTCTCCTCTTCCTCTCCTATAGCCGTATTTAGTTTATGGTGATTCTAACCCTAGAAGATGACTCTTGCGATCTAAAATACCCTTAGAATTTTCACGAGTTTTCATGCCCATAAATGTAAAATGTCCAAAACGCCCTCCCAGGGTGTTAATTAGGCCTAAAAATGCCTTGAGTCCCAAACTAAACCCCTGATTACATCATTTTGACTATCTCAACCCTTTTAGACACATTTACGCACTCAAAATGACCATACGGGTGACTTATAATTTATTTACTTTTAATAGTCCGAATTAAATCCCGACACGACACAAGCGCGTCCCGATAAATTTCCAAAATTATCAAACTAGATTTCTGGTGATAATTTTTCTAATCATAATTACACCACTTACTCTACCCATGAATTAACTTATAACAAATATAATTACTAACTCTCATTACTCTAGTAAGTGCAATACCCCGTATATTTATTGATTTTTAATTATGGGATTAATTAAATTAAATGAGAATTAATTGGAAATCAATCCGGATATAAATACTAGCGAGATGTGAGTTGGTATTTGATTATGATGAGTACATATGGAAATATATGAATATTGAAAATATTTAAATTGTCACGAGATAGCAATACGACAATTTAGGAAATTTAGTTGGGACGCGCGTGTCAGTCGCGTCAGAAATGTAATTATTTGAATTAAAAAGTGAATTTTATTTTTATCAACCAAATGGTCATTTTGAGTGTGCCAACATGTCTGGAAGGGTCGAAATAGTCAGAAAACACTAGTCGGGGGTTTAGTTTGGGTCCCGGGGCATTTTTGGGCCATACCGGTAACCTAGAGGGGTATTTTGATAATTTTAAAAATATGGGAATTAAAACCAACGAATTTTGGGAGTTCATTATATATTAATTAGGAATCCACTAAGCCCATTATCAGGATTAAATGAATTAGAGGGCTACGGGAGTTATAGGAGAGTTTGAAGAGTTCCAAAAAGAAACCTCCAACCACCATCTTCAACCTCGGGAGAAAATCTGTAAAGAAAGGAGAGAAGCAACCTTCATTCACCAACATCAATTCTGAAGAACAATATAAGGCAAGTGATTTGATATTTTTGACACATTGAATATTTCTTCCATGTTTAGTGTAGGAATTTTTCTTATCTTGAAAGTTTTGAAGAAAACCAATGAAATTATTGGAGAAACTTTGAATTTGGGTTAGGATTTGCATGTAGAATGATAATGGATTGATTTAATATTCGAAGAGTTGTATATGATGATTTAAAAATGGATTTTTTGATTAGTAATTGGGCATAATAAAAATTATGGGTTCATGTTCATAGGGTTTGGGGAATATTTGGAGATTTACATTAATTCCATGATGATTTGTAAGATTTGACCCCTAAAATATGTTAAGAGATGATCTAAGGTGATTACAAATGGTTTATATACGTTAAAACATAAATTGTATGGACTTAGGGTGGATTTATAGAAGAGAAGAATTGAGAAAAATGGACTTGGGAATTTCTGGGCTGAAACTGCCATCTCGTTAGAAGACCTGCCCAGGTCGTTCGAACGAACTTCTAACGAGATGACAGTATGACTTCTAACGAGTTGGCATTTCATTCGAAGCCTTCCATTCAAACGAAACTCGTTCGAACAACTTCATTCGAACGAGACTTCTAACGAGTTGACAGAATGGCCTTTTTGGCCTGAATTTATTTATAGTATCCCATAGACTTATTTAAATAGTATAATAACTTTCCCTTTTTAACTAGTGGGTATACTTGGGAGATTGGGGTACATTGAAGAGTGAAACTTAGAATTGTGTAGTAAATCGGATGACATTTGTGGATTGGGAAGCGAGTACCTGAGAAGAGTTAATAACTTAATTACATATAAATCGGGGACTTGTGAGTTGTAAAACACTAAATGTTGGTAAAAGAATGAAAAGTATACCACTAATAAAATATTGTGATATCTAATATGTGTGACTGCTTAGTATATGTAGTTATCTGTGTATAACATACCTACCGTACTTGCTATTATGGGATGTCAGCGTTCGATCACGGCCATCTAATCTTTGTGTGCCTACAGGGGGGATTTTGATTGGTACCTCGACGACATAGGTCAGAGAAGGACTTATTGAGAAGTTAATAAGTCTGCTGATCATGGGAGCGTAGGTATGTGCATGACCCATGTGATGTGAACTATGTTCGCCTCCATTATTTGTGATTGTTGTTTAATGAAACGATTCCTGAGAGATTTGGAATACGTTGTCCTTTTATATGTGATGTACCGGGATTGGATAGCAGAGTATGTGTGCACCGCAGCTTAGCCTCGAGGTACCCGTATTGTATATTTATGATGAGAATAATATATTGTAAATTGAAATGAATTGTCTTGAATAATTGTGAGTATAAATAATAGCAACGGTTTGTAAAGCGAAAATGAAAGATCTCTAGTAATTAGTAGTACTAATATGGGAAACTGTGTAGCAGGGCATAACACTCTGAAATAGAAGATGTTGGGAATTTAAGTTGGATATCGTATAGTAATGTTAGATTTTGTAACGGACTAGTTAAATATTGAAATAACTAAAATGGGTACGGGTACGATAGGAGTGCACAATTAGTTGTGAGGTGAGGAACTCATGTGAGTGCACACACTATCATGTACTTTATATTCACTGTTTAATGATATTAAGCACTTGCAAATTTTTAAATTATTTTCACAATTGGGCTCTGACCCGTTTGCTTTCAAATCTATTTTTGTAAAAACCTTTTAGGTACCCAACCACAAGGACACCATGCATAGGAGTTCTATTCAGGTGACGTTCTGTAGCTACTGTGGAAGTTACAAGACCTTGGCAGTAGACTGCTCCATTTTCGCTCTTGATTCCATTATCAGATTTTTCTCATTTGTTGGGCATGTCACCCCACTCCTTTTTGAGACATCTTACTTTTTCAGTTACTTCAGACTTTGGGTTGTAATTAATTTTAGTGATGAAGACTTTGCATTTATTTATTTCGATATTCGGATTGTTGTGAGGAGTTTTCCTCCAGACTCATTATTATTGGATGGTTATTATATTTTGACTATGTTGTGTTGGTTATGTTAACTTTCCATAATTCATTTATTGCATGTTAACCGGATTTAATTAAAATGGACAACTCACTTTTTAAATAATAGGTGGCTAGCAATTGTTAAAACGTTTGCGACAGTGATTCTATGAACTGAGCCAACTTGGCATTTTGTATTAATTGAATAAAGGAGTAGCTACCAGGTATTTGATTAGTCGGGGTGTCACAGTAAGTAGTTAAATGATTTTTTGGATTAATATTAATTTAATATCTCTAATTAAATCTAATAAATCCCCAAAACTAAAAGTCATAAACGTACGGGGTATTACGTACTTCCCCCCTAATAACGGAATTTCATCCCAAAATTCAAAAAAATAAGGTGTACCTGGTGAGAATAACTCTGGGTACTTCTCACGCATGTCCGCCTCATGCTCCCAAGTGTATTCCTCCACGTTATGATGCTCCCACTGGACCCGGACAAGTAGGACTACCTTCGACCGCAATCTCCTTTCGCTGTAGTCTAGGATAGCCACTGGCCTCTCCTCGTAAGAGCTATCAGGCTGTAAGTTAATCTCCTCAATCGCGATATGGGTATGGGCCTTGTCATCCCGAAGGTATCTTCTTAACGACGAGATGTGGAATACATCATGAATGCGATGTAAGTGCTCTGGTAGTCCCAATATGTATGCTACCGGCCCAATCCTCTCGATAATGGGCAATAGTCCCACGTACCTCGGGGCCAATTTCCTTTTCTTCACGAACTTCATAACTCCTTTCATTGGAGATAAACTTAGTAATACTTGGTCTCCCACATTAAACTCTCGGAAGAACCGTTTTGCATCAGCGTAGCTTTTCTGCCTATCCTGGGCTACCCGAATGCGACTCCTGATAATCTCAATCCTAGCGGAGGTTTCCTGAATCACCTCTGGTCTGAGCAACTTGTTATCTCCCACCTCTAGCCAACACGTTGGGAAATGACAAGGCCTGCCATACAAAGCCTCAAATGGATCCATGCCAATCGTGAACTGATAAGAGTTATTATAAGCGAACTCTACCGGTGGAAGATGTGGCTCCCAACCTCCAACAAAATCAAGGACACACATGCGTAGCATTTCCTCCAACATCTGATCAGTATGCTCTGTTTTTCCATCTATCTGTGGGTGATAAGTTTAACTTAACCTCAACTCTGTACCCATGGCCTCCCGAAAGCTCTCCCAGAAATGCGACACGAAAATTTTGTCTCCATTTGACAAAATATTCCGGGGCACCCCATGTAATCTGACAATCTCAGCAATGAACAACTGAGCATACTAAGCCACGATAGAGTCTGTCCGCACTGAGAGAAAATGAGCCACCTTGGTCAAACGATACACAATCACCCAGATGGATTTGTGGCCCCGCTGTGATGTAGGCAACCTAGTAATAAAATCCATGGAAATACTCTCCCACTTCCACATGGGTATTTCCAATGGCTGAAGTAACCCCGACGGTTTCTGGTGGTCCACCTTTACCAGCTGGCAGGTAGAACACTTGGAAACGAACTCAGCAATGTCCTTTTTCATCCCACTCCACCAGTATTTCCGTCTCATATCCTGGTACATCTTATCTCCCTCAGGATGCATCGTAAATCGGGACCCGTGACACTAGGTCATCACTGCATGATGTAAGTCTGCTCCTTCGGGAACCACTGATCTCCCATTAAACCTCAAACCTCCATCGGAACTAACAGAATAGGACTCAACACCCTCAGCTAAAAGATGTATAATTTGCTCCTGGAAAATGGGTCAACTGTTTATGCCTATATTACCCTCGTAACGTTACTGTCATAACAGATATGAAGGAACGGGCTACTGCATCCTAATGACCTAACTCTTTCCACTTTACTTTCCAGACGTCCGCTACATTGTATACTAGTCTACAGCTCAATGCATTAGCAACTATGTTGGCCTTCCCCGGATGGTACTGTATGTCGAACTGATAGTCCTTCACAAACTCTAACCACCTGTGCTGACGTATATTCAGCTCTCGTTGAGTGAACAGAAACTGTAGTTACTTTTGGTCTGTGAACAAGCGAAATTTCTCCCCTAATAACTAGTGTCTCCATATCCTCAATGCAAAGACGACCGCTGCTAACTCTAGGTCATGTGTGATGTAATTCTTATCGTGCGCCTTAAGCTTGCGAGAGGCAAAAGATATAGCCTTCTCCTCCTGCTGAAGTACTCCCTCGAGTCCCCGTAAAGAGGCGTCAGTGTAAATCAGATACTCCACTCCCAACTTAGGTAAAGTAAGGACTGGTGCTGAAGTAAGCTTGTCTTTCATCTCATCGAAGGCCAATTAACAAGCATCGTCCCAAACATATGGTACCCCCTTGAGAGTCAGGTATGTCAATGGACCCTCTATTTTGGTGAACACTCTATTTTGGAGAACCCTCGAATGAATCTCCTGTACTATCTGTCTAACCCCAAGAAACTATGTACCTCCATCGGTGTCGTGGGCTGTCCCCACTCCCTCACCGCTGACACTTTACTCGGGTCAACTGCTATCCCCTATTTAGAAACAACATGCCCCAAGAACTTCACTTCCCGTAACCAGAACCTACACTTCTCGTAATTAGCATACAACTGATGCTCTCGTAGAGTCTGAAGAACCTGCCTCAAGTGCTCGGCATGCTCTTCCTTAGAGTGTGAATATATCAGGATGTCATCTATGAAGACAATGATAAACTGATCCAAGAACTCTCTGAACACTTGGATCATCAAGTTCATGAATACGACTGGAGCATTTGTGAGTCCAAATGGCATTACTCTGAACTCATAGGATCCATATCTTGTCAAGAAAGAAGTCTTCGAAACATCCTGCTCCCTAATACATAGTTGATGGTATCCTGACCTCAGATCTATCTTCGAAAAAAAAGTTTCTCCCCTCAGCTGGTCGAACAGATCATCGATTCGAGGCAACAGATATTTGTTCCGTATGGTGACCTTGTTCAGCTCCCGATAGTCCACACATAGCCTCAGTGAACCATCTCTCTTCTTCCCAATTGAAACTGGAGTGCCCCAGGGTGAGGTACTCCTCCGAATGAAGCCCTGACCTAATAGCTGCTCTATCTGATCTCGTAGCTCTCGCATCTCCGCCGGAGCCATACTATATGGAGCGCGTGCTATAGGTCGAGTATCTGGTAATAAATCTATTACAAAATATATCTCTCTACTATGGGGTAGGCCTGGTATCTCCTGAAATACATCAGAATACTCACGAACAACTGGGATCGAATCTAAGGGAATCACGACCTCCTTAGAGGTATCCTCCTCTATGTAATACAAATGAGAGGTCGAGCCTCCCTCTGGGCGAGGCATCGCCACTACAAATATCTCTCGCCCCAGAATGGCAAAGACAATATTCCCACCGAAACAATCTATCATGGCCCTGTATGCTGCGAGCCAATCCATATCAATAATGACATCGTGCTCAGGCATATCTAAGACTAACATGTCTGCTGGTAATATCAAGCTATGAATCTCTACTCCCACCCCCCGGCATATAAAGAAAATTAACGATCCATTTCCTAGTGATGAGTCTACACATGTTATAGTGCTCTCTGTTGTGGTTAATAACCCTAAGGCCTTCGTAAAATGGGTAGCTATAAAATAGTGTGTTTCCTTAGTATCAAATAAAACTCGACCCATAGTATCATGGATAGGAAACATACCTTCAATCGCGGGTGGCGCCTGTGGAGCTGCTGCCTGGTAGACGTTGTAGACACATCCGTACTATAACTTCCCCTGCTACACTGGAGCGGTTGGTAGGGCCTGAGCTGGTGCTGGGAGGGCTGCTGGAAAAAGTGGCCACTGTGGCTCATTACGGGCACCCTGCTACTGTGTGGCCCTATCACCCTCTGGAAAATCCTGGCGTCAGTGGCCATTTCTACCACACCCGAAGCATCGGCCCCTAAAATTTTCTCCCCTCTGTCCTTGTTGATTACGACCTTGCTAGTCGTTACCACCCTGCCATTGGCCCTGCTTGCTCTGCTGAAACCGCTGTTGGCCCTACTGCTGACCCTGCGGCTGACGATGTTGGCCTTGCTGGCCCTGCTGACCCTGCCTAAATCTCCCAAATCCCTGCCTGGAATCACCTGATCGAAACCGCTTGGCAGGGTCCCTCTGATCGGAACTCTGCTCATGTTGACGAGTCTATCCCTGAGATGTCAGTGATCCACTAGCACCACTACCCCCTGTCCTGCCCTGCTGGCCGGACTCTCCTGCTTGGTTGCTTACCTGCAGATGGAAGCGGTGATCCTTGCACTGTAGCAAAGAAGCATTGAGTACATCTGTGTAGGTACGTAGAGACAGATTTCCTATAAGGTGCTGATGGATCCTCCAAGCCAACTCGTCCACAAACAATAGTATCTTTTTACCCTCAGTGGGTCATCTGGCACTATAGTGGGAAGTCTTGTGAACTCCTCTTCATACATAGAAACGATCGGATTCTCTTGCTTCAGACTCAGTAACTTCCTCCTCATCTCAGTCTGCACGGTGGATGGGAATTATTTGTTATCAAACCGCACCTAAAATGACTGAATAGTAATAATATCCCTCTTCTCCAAGGTGGCAGTGGATTCCCACCAATGTAAAGCGGCCCCCACTAGCTTAAAGGAAGCCAACAGCTATTTTTCTACGTCTGTACACTCATACATGCGCAGATGCCTCTGGATATCTTTCTTCCATTGGCTGGCTACAATAATATCTGAACCACCCGCAAACTCTGGGGGTTGCGCCTTCTGAAAGGCATCCCTAACTCGCTCCCATGCAGATGGAAGTTGTGCCGTTACTAGAACCACTACCTGAACTTGGGTTGGAGCCTGCTGTACTACCACTAGCGCGGCATTCACCGCCTGAGTAACGATAGCGACTACCTCATTTGCATTCATCGTTCCCTGAGCCGGAGCTACTGGATGCTCGGCTTGGGCACGCCTATCCTTTGGTGCATGTCCCGAAGGCATCTAAAATGTGAAGAAATTTATTAGTCTACAGTTATTATCAAATCTCAAATATCTGAAGATGTAATCGTAAAAGAAAGAATACAACAATCCTAAAATAGGGCTCTATAACAAGAACGCTAAACTGAAAGCGAAATAAGCCGTACAGATCCTAAGGGACACAAAACCTTATGCTCTGATACCACCTGTGACACCCTGCCTAATTAAATACCGAGTGATCAGTCCTTTATTAAATTATAATCAAGGCGAACGGTTGGTTCATTCTTAGTATCACTGTCGCAAAGATAACTTTTCCAATTTAACACCCTAATTAATTAAGCTAAGTGACAAAACAATTTTTATGACATCAATTTCCAAATTTAATTAAAAACCAATATTTAAAACTTTACATAATTCATAAGTTAAGAATTACCCAACAACTATACTGCAATAAACAATCCAAATAATTAAACATCCAGCAAATAATTCCAACTTTAATACTTAATGGAAAAACATCCTGACAGTAATAAATCCCAAAGTGTAAATACTAGGAATAAACGAATCAAAATCTCTGATAAAATATCTTAATAATGGAAAAGGGCGGCACATGCCCAACTGGATAAAATAGTGCTAGAAGTGGAATAAAAAATGAGGTCGTCTAAGGAAGAGGCCTGCAACTCCCACCTAAGCTGCAGTGCGTTCCTTCCAAAGGATTCTATGCAAAACGCCCCTGTGGATGGGAACCTGTAATATATACATATATACAAGAGAGAAAATAAAATAGGAAACGAGTCAGAGCCCGATTGTAAAATAGTTTAAAATTAGTTTAGCAAGTATTTAAAATGCTTACCGGCTAATGCAACCAACATATTAGTGCGGCACTCCCTTGAGAAATTCTCACCTCTCTTCTAATGTGCACACCTATCTCACTAATATTCCTAACAGTTTAACTTATCTTATCTTAAGTTACTCGTAAGGTTTCATACCGACAATTTCAAATGTTAAGGAGGTTAATTTTATTTAACAGCAAAGTTCTCACATAAGCCTTATATGATTATAAAGTTTCTCAGTAATATAACATACCTTTCAAACACTTATTTCCAAGTTGAAATAAATATTCATTTCTTACATACCATAGTCACAGTAGGTAGTTCCCAAATTCCAGATTTAAATATATATATTAAATACTCATATAATATATATATTCTAATAGCACCCCACATAAAATTTATGGCGCGGGCATACTCGGCTATCCAGTCCCCGTATCACTCGTACTAAGGGAAATACAAATTCGAAATCACTCTTAAACTTTATTAACACAAAACACATACAATTTGAGGTGAAGCACAGTTTCAAGTCACTAAGAGGTCAGCGCATATCCTCACGTCTCTTAGGACCGTCTGACTATCGATCCGATAGCATGTACCAAGGATTCCTATGTACTAGGGTATGAGTCAATATCCCCCATAAGGGTCCCATCGAGATAAGACTGTCCCAGTGCGATAACCTCAGGCATAGCAAGTAGCGCGGGCATTATTTTTACACGTATATAGTATATGCATAAACACAGTCACATATGTATACTGCTATTTCCATATCAAGTTTAGGTATACTCTAACGACCCATAATTATGATATTTATCCTTATTACTCATTATTTAGTTAACAAGTATAATGGTTTATCTCTTATTCTTATTCATGGGATTATTCCAACTTATTACGTAACACTCGTGGATTCCTATCTCCCTAAGTGTAATTTCAGTAGGTACTCACTTGTTTTGCAAAGTAACTTCCTTACGCGCCTCACCCTTTAACACATGTTCCCATTGTCCCTTATATGTAAAACACCCCCGTGAAATGTTAATCTCGCCTTACATCAACGGTTCCATATATCTCTAATGTCCCGCCGGTCTTCTTTATATCCTAAAAAAATTCAAACATTAATAACCAAGAACGTCTAATCATTTAAGTTGGAATGACCTATTAAAAAGGGAATATGAGTTATACAGGAGGGGTTGATCGATCGATGGCAGGTGTTCGATCGATCGAATCGTCGATCGATCGATGATCTATGGTCGATCAATCGATCAAGCATGTATGGAAAATCTGCAGAATTTCCAATTACGAGTTTCCTCTTCCAAAATCATCTAAAACAATAAATTTGACTACCAAACTCCCAATAATTTATACTACAATATTATAACCTCAAATAAGTGATTTCCTATGTCAAGCATGCGAATTTTCATTATGAATAACGAATTAAGAGGGCATAATCCATAAAAACATCAAGAACCCTAATATTTCTTTTGTTTAGTTTCTTCCCATTCTTTTACCAGATTTCATACTCCTTATTTACTGAAATTTCGTGGTTCAATCTCTACTTATGAATTGGGTTTCCAGAATACAACTATTTCTCATACAACATGCGAATTAAAATCTCCAAAATAGATTTTTCTTTCAGAAAAAGTAGTCCTAGTCAATCCTAGGCTAATATTATTGGATCATTAGCTGAAATAGAGAAAGATATATACTTGACTGAGAATTCTTGGTTCAGATTTGTGGAGGGATTTATGTGGTTGTGATTATTGTTGCACGATCTATCATTTGGCGACGACGGCGGTGCAAACGGTGGAGTTCTTGGCCTAGAACTCCTTGGAAAGCCTTTCCTCTTCCTCTCCTATATCCGTCTTTGGTTTATGGTGATTTTAACCCTAGAATATGACTCTTGCCATCTGAAATATCCTTATAATTTTCGTGAGTTTTCATGCCCATAAATGTAAAATGTCCAAAACGCCCTCCCGGGGTGTTAATTAGGCTTTAAAACTCCCCGACACCCAAACTAAACCCCCGGTTACATTATTTTGATAATCTCGACCCTTCCGAACACGTTGACCCACTCAAAATGACCATACGGGTGACTTGTAATTTATTTACTTTTAATAGTCCGAATTAAATCCCGACACGACATAAGCGCGTCCCGATAAATTTCCAAAATTATCAAATTAGATTTCTCATGATAATTTTACTAATCATAATTACACCACTTACTTTACCCATGAAGTAACTTATAACAAAAATAATTACTAACTCTCATCACGCTAGTAAGTATTTAAATGATTTTCCATATTAATGTTAATTTAATATCTCTAATTAAATTTAATAAAGCCCCAAAATTAAAAGTAAAAAAAATACGGGGTATTACACAAAACTTTTTCACTAGATCCCTAACATATTTAGATTGAGATATAAATATTCCATTCTCTATTTGACGCACTTGGAGACCAAGGAAGAAAGAAATCTCACAAACTATACTCATCTCAAATTCACTTTTTATCTCCTCCTCAAAAGTGTGAGTATGTTACGAACATATGGATCCAAAGACTATGTCGTCCACATTGATTTGAGCAACCAAGATAATACCATACTATCTCCTAACAAATAATGTCACCTTTGGGTCTTTAAATCCCTTTAGTTATTCCACGTAAACCTCTACCTGAAGAATTCCTCTGAGAAAGGCAATATTGACATTGATTTGGTGTGCTTAAATCGTAGATGACATGTTATGGCGAGTAGTAAGTAGACAGACTTAAGCCTAACAACATGAGCATATGTCTCCTCAAACTCTACACCTTCAATTTGTTTATAATTTCTAATGACCAACTTATCCTTATTGTAAATTATGGTACCATTCTCATCCATATTATTTTTCAACACCCACTTAGTACCAATAACATTAGTCTCTCAAGGTCAAGGGACTAGTTCCCAAACATCATTCTTTATAACTTGACGCAACTCTTATTGCATAACACTTATCCACTATTCATCCTTGAATGTTTCCTTCACATTCTTGGGCTCTACTGTGTAAGTGTTAAAAAAGTTGCTAACCACATTCGTGAATTGAGCGTGAGTTTTGACACCTAGTATGAGACCACCAAGTATATCGGTAAGGTCATGAATCTTTCGAACCCAAGAGGGTGGATCCTATTTTTTAAGAGTCGGTGTTGTGGTAATATAAACAATGGGATAGTCATCGAGGGGGTGCATTATTATCATATGTAAGATCATGATCAATAAAAGTATCTAGTGCATCATCTCTAATCGTGACGTTTATCGATTGCATGAGTCTAAAGTTTGTAAGGTCATGCACCCTGTAGGCTATGCTATTCTATGAATATACTAAAAGTATCCCCTCATTGCTCCCAGAATCAAATTTTCCTAAATTATCTCTCTTTATATATGGATATAACAAGGATTCCTTAAATTTCGAAAATACAATAACTTGGGTTTCTTATTGGTCCACAAGTCATAAAGAGTATAACGTGTTTATGGAAGAAGATAAACCCCACTCACCGTGTGGCATGCGGTTTAACCTCCTCTGCTAAAAAATATCTACGCACATTCCTAACAAGGAAAATAGATTATGCCATTTCTTGGATAGTCCTATTTTTCCTCTCAATAATACTATTTTGTTCCGGTATTCCTACCATCGAAAACTTGTGTTTGATCCATGTACCATCGCAATCTGCACCAACACCGTCGTTGATAAACTCCGTGCCATTATCACTTATCAATCTATTGATGGAAACATTGTGTTTATTTTGAAGTAGACGACACTTAGTTATAAGGAACTCACAAGCATCAAAATTTTCGCTAAGAAATCCAATAATGGAGTATGCCAAAAAGTCATTGATCATTACCAAAATATACTTCTTACCACCAATACTCTCGATGCTCATTGGTCCCATAAGATCCATGTGTATGAACTCTTAACACACATGAGGGGATAATAATAAGCAACTTCTTACGTGGACTATTACTTTGTTCCCATGTTAGCAAGGATAACAAAGTGAGGAATTTGGTTCTCCAAGTGATGGTAAGCTATGAACTAGGACTTTCTTAACAAACCTCATAAGATTTCTAAAATTGGCATGACTTAGTCATTGATGCCAAAGGTCTATGCCTAGGACTTTTGCACACTAAGGGGACTTGGGAATAACAATGTAGAAATTATTGATAGTCCTTACACCTTGTCAAAATTTTTTACTGAATTGATTAAAAATGTTACATTCCAACTTGTTAAACCTTACCCCAAAGTAAGAATCACAACGTTGGTTTATCCTTATTAAGTTAGCCTTTAACCCTTCAACATACAACATATTGTCTAGCTTAGAAAAGTCGTAAATCTCCAAAAAATCTTGTGCTAATATGCTAGACCTACTCCCATTCCCAAAGGTGACTTTTCATTCCTTGAGAAACCCAAGGTTGGTAAAATGAGAATCGTTACCAGTCATGTGCCTAGATCACCCACTATTAAAATACCACTACAAAGTATTTGAACCTTAAGAGAAACAAAAATAAAAAGGTATTTTTTTATAACTTTTAGGTACCCAAATGGGGGTAACCTTTTACTTACCTTTATCATTATTGGCACACTAGTCATTGCGTTAGAATTGTTGTCATAAAGTGTAAATATTCTTTTAAATTCTTCCATTAAATATTTAAAAGTATTTATTAGAAACTCAACTTGCTCCCTAACACTAACTAGGTCGCTATAGTGGAGTGTTAAATCATGTGTGTAAGCGACTCTATATATCTTCTAAAAAACTCCCTGAGGTGACATCTTCATTTATAGTGGGTAAAAATATAGATGATTTTGGGTCGAACTTAGTTAAAACACCTAGGATGGGTTCTCCTTGGTTGGTTAAGTGGATGCCCATAAGGAACTAATACAAACTTAGGAATTGGTCTAGCTATTGTATTGGAAGTGGATACACCCTTGTAACCAATGCCATGCCTTTCTTTAAAACCTAAAGTCTGACCTATGAACATCTTTCCAACTTTCTTGGATGTGTCCTATAAGGTGACTTTGACCCCCTATGCATGTTCGAGATCTTTCTCGAGTAGGGAAATTTGGGCCTCAAGTTTATCACGAATATTCAACGATGCTTGAAGATTTCTCGTAAGACTAGTAACTTTATTAGTCAAGTCTTTCTTCTCCATTACCCACAAACAAAAGTTTCTCACTCATAGTGATTATAACTGAGGCCTCACTCTATCTTGAACTTTAAACTCCTTCTTTAAATACAACTTCTTTAGAGTCAAATTTTTATTTTTACTTTTAGTTTTTAATTACTCGATGTAATGTCAGGAGTATGCGGGTTGGAGACTAGGTTCTATCTCACTCAAATTATCATCTTCACACTCAAACTCTTCGAAATGATTTGACTCATTATCGAGGTTATCATGTTTAGAAAAGTCCTCATCGGTGTGAGACATACTTGAAGTGCTAACATGACTATCTATGAACACGGTGAAGTTATGTTCATGCCATAATTCATCCCTGAAATCCTTCGGCTCAACATCACTATATCTTAGAATGTAATTATAAGTGATTTTTCCTTCTCTCTATATTTTAATCCTAGTGGGACACTATTGGGTTTTGTGACCTTTTCACTCACATTCATATCACCTCTCTAATTCATCATTCCTAGGATTTTCACCTTTAACTTTCTGTTGACCATTCTCATAAAAATTATTACCCGCTTTGTAATTTTTATATTTATTAAATTTTTATTTTCTAATTTGACAAACTTTGATTTTTTATTTTGAGAAACTTTAAATATTTTAGCAATAAGGGCAAGACCATCTTGATTAATTTTAGAATTAGAGCCTACCACCTCCTTTTTTAAATCTATTCGTCTTATTTTTTCTTTTGGTTTCAATAAACATGTCTAATTCGTATGTTTGGAGATCACCTATGAGTTTTTTCTAGCCTAATTGTGTCTGCGATCCCCAAAGAGTTAAGGATGGTAGCTTTCGCATTAAAACAAGATGAGAGAGAGCTCAAAATTTTCTTAATAACTTTCACTTCTGGAATTCTCTCACCTAAATTAAAACAAGAACTCACAAAATTAGATATATAAGCGTAAAATTCATTAAATATTTTGGTTTCAAGCATGCATATACTCTCAAATTATGTAGCGAGGTTTTGAAATTTAGAAGCTTTGACAAAATTGGTACCCTCGTGTGTGAGTAGAAGGATATCCCAAGCTTTTTAGACATGGTGCAGATCATGATGGGATGAAACTCATCAGGTGTGGCACCACTAAAAAATGCATTCAAACCATGAGAGTTAAAATCACTCAATCGAAATTAATCTCCAGTCCAATTTGCGACTGGCTTGAGACTAATGAAATTTTTGTTAGTCGTAATAGGAAGAGTGCATCCGCTTTTAACAGCAAGCCAAACACGCTCATCAATTGGTTTGGAGACAATCTTATCCAACCTTTTAAATTGTCATAATTCATACCATCAAACATAGTTGGCCTATTGTACGAATTTTCGGTGTAACCACCAAGTTTCATCTAAATAACTTGTGTAAACAACCTCTGCTACAAATTTAAAATACGTGTAAAGTGGTTCAGTTATATGGTCAACGTTAGAATTAGTAAATTACGTCATAAAAAATCCAGGTTCAATTTTAATCTAATTTTATCTTGATTAATTAGGTGAAACTAAGCACACTAGATATTGAATCTAAATCTAACAAATAAATAAACACACGAGATATGAGGAAAAGATCCTTTAGGGAAAAAACATTTTGAACATTGTTATAACTAAGGTATTATAGATGACACGGACAAACTTAGACTCCACTAAGTGTCATAGTTATACCGCATTCTTGTTTATAACATGAAGTGATGTAGATCCATCAATGCTCCATAGAAAGCTCCATTTGTCTCAATGTCCACCACCAGCCTTAGGAAACTCCTTTCCTATCTCCAGCAGTGAAGAATGAACTCTATAGGGATTTAAACAAGGGATGTGTTCTTCTGAGATTGATAAAGTGATCACAATATATCCAAGGGTTTTGAATTTAGAAAACCAAAGTATTTGGTTACAAAATTGGTGAAAAATGTATTTTTAAGAAGTCCGGGCTTGTACCTGTTTTATATACTAAAAACTATGAAAGATGTAAGCTTGAAATGATTGAGTTTGAAAGAAAAAAACTAAATCCGCGTCGGTTGGTTTGAATGAACTGTACCTCGTTCGAGCGACATACGCAAACTTATTTTAATGACACCGAACGAGAAATTGAATAACATACCAAAGAGAAAAGAAAAATATCTCATTTAAAGTTCTTTGGAACGACTATCCAACTAATTGTATAAACATATTCTAACGACTCTTAATCTCGTTCTAACCAGAAGCCAAAAAATATTTTTTCTTTCAAAAAATCTTTTGGAAAATATTTTTCTTTTAAACAACATAATGTTTATAAAAAACAACCTCATATACCTTCTCCAATGATTATAGTGACGATATCGACTCTTCATTCTTTAATTGATTCGTTCGGTCACTAACATGTCTACGATTGTGGCTTTTTGAAAAGGTACATGACGGTGTACATGTATAACAAATTATGTTAAACTATAAACATAATGAGAAAAGAAATTATAAATTGTGCTCTAACACCACTCAACTAATCGAATAAGCCATCGATACACGACAATATATACTTGTTCTAGATCTTGCACTTGTTCAATTTTGATAGTCAATATGAAAATAAAGTGATCCATACTTCTTCTTTAAAAATGGGGTTGGGTATCCCCAAGGTGTTGTACTCCTTTGAACTGAATCAAATTCCGAAGCTCCCTCATCTCGAATGGTTCCATTAATAATGGTGATGTCACTATCGATTTAGTTCTGGTGCCAAGTCATTGACATGATCAATATTTTTTACTCAGTGGAAAAAATGGTATTTCTTAAAACAGGATTGGAAATTCCTGAAAAATTGGATATGAACTCTAATGATATGGTAGTCCTTGATGTACCCTATTTAATATAGTATAACTATCTGTTAGAACTTCATTCAAGCTACGACACCATTATTAAAAATATCTTCTACCTAATTATGGCAAAACTTATCACTTTTATTTGGTAATCAACCTAAGAGTGATAATATAATAACTAATCCATCCCCTAAATCTCATACATGTGTAAATATATAGTACTAAAATGCTATAAAAAAATTTAATCTCTGGTGTCTCCCTCGATATTATTATAAATATGGCATAAAGAAGAAGTACCTTTACTCGACCGTGAATCTATATGCATAAGTGTATCTACCTCAATGTCAAGTAATCCGGAAGACAGTAAAAATATATGGCTAACAAATGAATATGGTGCTCAAATATCTAATAAAACTCGACCCATATGACTATAGATAAGGTATGAAACCTCAATCGCCTAAGGTGGATCATAAGCATCTTTGGGTACGACATTGTAATCATGTTCATACTAAAATTGTGGCTAAGGGGATAGTGGATTCTCCCCACGAGGTGGTGCGGGTAACTCTTGTCTCATTGGTGAGGATAGAAACTATGGATGTTTTTCCTCTAGCCCTAACTATCCTTAGTGTCTATGAGTTTAATAATTTTGATTAAGGCACATCCTATCCATATATCCTTATTTCCTACAAGTAAAACACAGGACTGTAAATGGTTCATCAACCGTCTTACCCTATCGCTGGTCTCGCTAACCTTAACCCTTCCTAAAATGCTTCTAACCTTGATATCCTTTGTTGGGGGTTTTATTCTTAAAACCAGATATGTCGTTTACTATTGAATAAAGGTGTTTCAGTTCATTTTGAAATAAGAATCATGGTTATAAGAATGACTTATATATGGTTTAAATATATTATAGACATGTCGGTCAATAGAGCTCAATAGGAATTTGATGAGTCAGTTTTGGGTTAATCAGTAGGAGATCTGGATTTTACTTCTTGCACTATTGAAACATTTACAACCTAGAGAAGGAGTTTACATCCTATCAGAATGGTTGTGAGGCAATCGTAATAGTTTAAGTAAAACTGCAAGAACCGATTTGATGATTAGAGAACGTGTTCAATAGTTCGACAAAGGATTATGATCGGTACATCTCAGGAATGTATTGAACAGGTCCACCTGTGAGATTTTAGTTTAAAGGTTGTCTTGATTATGCTCAGGAAATCTTGCACCATTTTTAAAAGGTGCATAAATTATTAATATCGAGAATTATGAGCATTGGAGTCACCTTGATTGATATGGGTGCGATCGAATTTTATATCATGTCAAATGATCCCCCTATATTGGGTGACATTTGTGTGAGTAGGTTTGAGATGATAATTCAGAGGACCTACATCCAAAGGATACATGTAATTGTGATAGCACTTGATTTACTCATATGTTTTGTTTTTACTAAGTAAAACCCGATCGGCAGATTATTTTGTAATCACAGTGGAATAGAAAATATGTTAAATATGAGAATTAAGAACTTGATTAGATTTTGGTTAAAGTCGATTAACAGTAAATTGAATTGACAAAACAGGTATCGAACACTTAACGTGGGGAATCATATTATGTACCGTTATTAAATTTGCAAAAAAAAACTCACTATATCCGAGTGATTTATAGGAGAATTAAATTAGAGCGAAGTAATAAATATTTAGTGGATTTAATTATGATTATATAAAGAAACAAAATAAATTAAAACAATTATAGTTGGATTTTTTTAGTATTTAAGTGGATATAATTTAATTATATGTCTTGGGTCCCTAGTGTAGTCCACATACCCAAGTAGTTAGGCCCAAACTCTCAAGTAATCCAGTTTAGTCCATTCCCACATTTTATACTTGTATATAAAGGTGTGGGAAAGGATTTTAAGGTGAACAAATCATTATTGGGGTTTGAGAGGGGTGAAAGAAATCACTCTTCACATTTTTAAGAGGCTTAGATATAAACCACCATATCTCACTAACAAATAAGGGTTTTCATCTCAAAAGGTGCCCGCACACCTACCTAGATTTGGGGAGGATCACACACTAGAAGATCTTAGATTTACAGAAGGTTAAGAAAGGTTTTCAAAGGCATTGGAGGGAAAAAAATATTTCCTTATCTTCAATATTTCTCTCCCCATACAAATCATAACATGATTCGCAAAGGTATTGTATTATGGAAACCCTTGGTTTAATTTAAACCTAGTTATGGTTTATTTTAAAGGCATTGTTAATAAAAGATATCTAGGGTATAATTTTTTCCGCATCTAAATTTCAATCCCAATTTGTTTCTCCCAACATCTTTGTCCTTATTATCTCTAATAAACGTGGCCCTAATGACCTTGAAATCCATGCCCCTGCTAGTCTTGATGTCGGGAGTCTTCATATCCCTTGTGCCTCTTAGGAAATTACTCTTTCTAAGGAGCTCGCCTCTACTGATAGTGGACATCCTAAGTGAGAGATGAATCACCATTCCCTCTAACCCTAGGTACCTAAATATATGCATCATTTCCCTTCTTGTCTCACATGCTCTTCACAGAAATCGCGATAGTCCTAGAAATGCATCAACGCCATATTCACCACCTTAGAGTAAGTGGTGTACGTTGGGTTCCGCATAAGAACCTGATGAATAATCCAATTCATTATTAAACTAAATATGTAGACACCCCAATCCTTAATGGCGCATCATTTTCATGGCCCACTGGCCTCCCTAAATCACATAAGGTTATTTTCAAAAAATCCCAACTTCGGGGATATGAAAACCTTAATTTTTTTGTGATTATAAGGTCACTCCTGTAAATATGTAAAGTCATGTCCCAAATCTTAGTCCACTATGTACTTGACCAAATTTACAATTTAATCAACATATTCAAACACTTTTTTTTTTATCAAATCTCCCTTATGCGCATTTGTGCAACACTTCAAAGGCTGAAGCCAAAGGTAGTCCCAATTGAGATTATTTGCACTAAATATCACTTTATGGACATTTTTGACCAACAAAAATTCGTAACCTAGTTAGGTATGGAAATTTTACCCGAAAATTTGGGTTCCCGAGGATACTTGAAAAAAAATCCCCAAAAAATCTCTACAAATTTGAGGATCGGGTCAGGTTCGAGGAAGAAACAAAGTTCTCAAAAAAGTTCGGGTCGGGTTCAGGTATAGCCTCGGGTCCCCACCAGGATACCCAAACTATTAATATGTATATATATATATATATATATATATATATATATATATATATATATATATATATATATATATATATATATATATATATATATGTATATATATATATGTATATATATATATATATGTATATGTATATATATATGTATATGTATATATATATATATGTATATATATGTATATATATATATTATAAGAGGGACATAAACCTATTACCCTAACCCTCTTTTCTTTGTGTTCGTCTGCCTCTCCTTCTCAAAAAACTCTCCATCGGTTATAGAGCTCCCAATCCTCATGTAACATCGTCAGCCACATCTCCTTATCCTCCCTTCCCTCATCTCCTCTCATCACCCCGGACACCCCTATTGTTCTCCTTATCTTCAAAAAAAACACTCATGTTTCATGATAGTTGTCCCTTTAAAAATAAGATTTTGAGATTCTAACTGATTTGTTTTGATAGTTCCTTATTCTTTGATTTGTTTTTGTTCGAGGAAAATAAAAATTAGTCTGAGATTTGTTTTATATTTGTTTTTGTTCCTTATTCTAACTGATAGTTCCTTACTCAAAATCACAAATCTCGTTTCAGATTTGTTTTATAATAATGTATTTGTTTGCATTTTCAGTTGGAGATTTGATTAAATTTTTTTAAGATTTAACAAATGATGTAATAATGTATACTTATCCGTAATTTTTAAAAAATGTGGATGTAATTTAAATGGAATTTTTACTTAGATGTTTAATTGTGTTGTTTCCCTATGCAACAATGAATTTTGGAGTTCTAAATGATTTTTTTTATATTAAAAAAAACGGGATAGGGATCCCCGAACCCGTTATAATGGGGAATGGGACGGGGACGAGGATGGGGATTTCTAATGGGGACGGGGATGGGGATGCTTTACTTGACACCGAACCGACCTGTTTCCATCCCTAAACCTGGGAAAGTTGTAAACATAAAAGTTTTATATATTTGAAATATCTTTCCAACAATTAAATCCACACGCCATTCGGAGCTAGCATGAAAGCTACAAGGTATTTTGCCTTATGAAATTCACCTATAAACCACTTTATGGACATTTTTGACATACCAAAATGTTTTGAAAAATTGATAACCATAAATAGGCAGAGCTTCGAATTATTTTTCCAATGGTGAAAACCACGCATCGATCGAATTTACGAGTCAAACGTTATGGTAAAAATACAAAACTACGACGAAACGCAACCTAAGGAAAGTTTTTTAACCACACGGTTGATGGGATTTTTGACCGTCCATGATTCATTTCATTTTATACGTTTTTCAGCTAAAATCACTCAAAATGTTCAATTGACCGCAGGGTTGATACCTTGAGTCGCACGATTGATACCTTAAACTATTCTATTGATGCCTTGAACTGCACGGTTATTGCCTTGAACAAGGCGATTTATGGCTTGAATGACATCATTCTTTCCATGATCACATGCCCCTATAAAATGGATCCAATTATCACACGTGCTACTAAAACCTATTCATGGTGACGCATGTCTTTTATCATTAATCATACGGTTGATCCGGGCATGAACCACATAGTTGTTAACCCCATTATGACAACTATAAAAGGGGGATAACCACAGTGGAAAAAGGAACCAAAACCCAACATTGTTTCGATTTTATAAAAGAAAATCTCCCCGAGCCTAGGATGAGACTCTTTCTAAAGCATTGACTTTCGAAAGAGATGTTCAAAATACGGATTTCAAAGCCTAAAAAAACTTCATTTCCCTTTAGAAATTCATCAAGATGTAGTTCCTCAATAGGACCTCTTCCCAAAAATACCACCACTTCCTTCTCAAGTTAGTTCCTAGTCAAAGCATTGTTCATGCTCTAAAGGTAAATGATTCGTATCGAATAGTGAATATTTTTGCCCATTATTTTTATGCGTTCTAGCACTTTTATGGTCCTAAATGCCTATAATTATGCTCACTAACCAGACAACCTTGGATTTGGATATATACATGCTTTGCAGGGTTTATTTGTGCTTTTGTAGGTATTGGAACGCTAAAAGTGAGGTTCAGTTGCATTTTAGATATGTTCCATCATCGAATGCTACTTCAAGAGAAATTTGGTCTTTTCAAACTCACTATTTTTTATGGAATGAATTTACCAACATGTATATCATCACATTATCTTTCCGTGGCCACTGACCATGCGTCATTCTGACCCCGTATGTGGAAGTTATGGCCTTTTTCGAAAGGTTTCGATATTTTCAACTACTTCAAGGGCAATTTGGTAATTTCATACTACATAATTTTGAGGGTTTCAAAATATAATCATGTTGATAATTAATTAGCTTTGTGTCAGTTTCGACCATGCCTTATTTCGATTCCGTATAAGGGAGTTATGGCCATTTCCGTGCAACGCGTCAAAATTAGTTTGGAGAGGAAAAGTGGGTTGTCTCTAGCCCAAGGCAAATTCCAAAAGTGCGGTCGACTAGTCCCAAAATAGAGGTTGATCGGTCCCATCAGATATGGATGAAAATTGACTTATTTTGGGTTTTTTGGCTTGGTTTTGTTGGGATTTATTTTGGGGTATAAATAGAATGTTGTAGGCTTTTCTTTGGAGATATAATTCATTTCAGGTTAGAAGAGGGGATTTTGGTGGTGGAGCTTCTCTCTCTAGGGTTTTCACCATTTGGGTTTGTAAGTAACACTATTCATCTTCTTCTCCATTAATATAGTTGCATTTCCTTTTCTTACTTTATTTTCATTGATGTTATTCCATTTCTTGCCTAGATAATTAGTTGTAGTTATTTATTTCTTGCTTTAATTAGTTAATTAGTTGTTTAAAGTAGTTTAATCCATGTATTATCTGTAGATAAAGGGTTGGGATTACGTTTCCACCATTAATGGGCATCGAGCTCCGAAAGTTAGGTTTTGGGCAAAATTGCATTTAATTGAAACCTCGAGTATTAAAGTCGGATTATTATGCGTTTAACTTTCTTTGTCATGCAACGTTAGTGTTTACAGCGATAATCCGAATTTAAGATGCGTGTGACCATTTTCTGTTAAATGTTTAATCTCGCAACTTTGGGTTAAATTCCTTATTGTGTGATGTTTATACTTAATTGAAAATGCTCGATTAAATGTTTTTGAACCAAAATTCTAATTATTAGTTGTTTAGCCCATGGTGGGGACACGATCCCGACTCTCGTTTTATTAATTCTAGTTTAGACTTAACTTCTTATTTTTTTCCCTTTTCTTTATTTGCAACCTATCACCTTTTACACTTTTATTTTAGGAGTATTAAATCCAATAAATTCTAGCAACTCGTCTCTGTGGATTTTTGATACCCGACTTACCTCTATACTTGTATCACAAGTGCAGTCGTAATTTAGGTTTTTTTTATCAAGGCGGTGAACAGAAAATAATGACTAGCGTTCTGATGCGACGCTACTTTTCACCCTTAATCGAAATGGTGCCATTGCGAGGGATGAGTTTGTTTTAGACATTATTTGATTTAGTATTTCATAGTATTTTCTTTCTATTTGTATTATTTGTTAAGATTTTGCAGGACTTCCACATTTGAGCACTTAGAAATGCTCGAATTCTTTCCGGACGCACTTACTTTGTGGAATCCGCCACTTCGAGCCATTTTGGGGTAAGTATGCCTGATTCCAATTCTTTCGGTAATCCTTGTTATAATTCTCAAAATTCTCGCAAACCTATGACTTTCGGTGAATACTTAGCATCCCAAAGTAAAACAAATTCAAATCTGACTTTGGGCGAGTATAACGAAAGTCAAAACTTAGGTTATTGGAATTTTGATGATGATGATAACGATTTTGGGCCTTTACCTCCTTATAATAAGAATTTTGAAACGAATTGCAATAGTTTTCAAAATTCCTATAATAATTAGTTTCCATTTAAGTCCGATGGTAATTTTCAAAGTTCCCATTTTCATGCATCCACACCCCGACCCATGATATTCGGGGAGGGTTTGCGTATATATGAGAATGAGAAACATGAAACTCCTTATCGGGAAGAAAATCGTTATTGGGAACATGAGTTGGATTTAGATTTTGAGTTCGACGACGATTTTTCTTCTGAGACTTTCAAGGTCGACGAATGTTTTGAACCAAATGAGGTACTTGTGCCTACTTTGGAACAAGCCATTCTAGACTTTGCCCATTGCGTGATAGATATTGAATGTGAGGATGATAATGACGTAATATCTATTTGCAATGAAATGATTTCTTCTTTTTCCCCCAGAGAAGAACATTTCATTGAAAATGATGTTATTTCCTTTGAAATTCCAACTTCATGCGGTGATGATTCATCTCATGAGTTTGAAATTCTTTCATCCCCATTTTCATTCTCCATTATGCCACCGGAACAAGTACCCGATGATTCGGTTTCAAACTTTAATGTTTTAAACCCTATCGCCGATGAGGAGTACTTGCTCGAGTCGCCCTTCACAATAGCATCTTTGCCTTTGTGTGCACTGCCTCCCAATCCAACTTCAAAATCCTTGGGAGGATATTTGTCTTTTCTCGGTCCCCACATGTTTTTGTCACCCGTTTAATCCAAACCCCCCATCGTCCCTCCAAAACTTTTAATTGGCGATGGTTCATTTCTTCCGCCTTACACATGCCTTTCGTTGTTCAAACGGAATTCATATTTTTCAGAGGGCATGCTTGTATGTGAGGGTACACCGGTTATCCTCCAAAGTCAAATCATTTTCACGGTGGACCCTTGGCTATTTAGACTTCTAGTGTACAGTTAGTGTGAAGCCTAAATAGTAGGTTGTATATAGTTAGCTTTTCATTCTTTCTTTCTTTTCATTCTAGTCTAGTGCAATTAGTTTACTTTTTGTTAACTATTTTTGCTATGATCGGTACTAACTTATTTTATATATTCTTTGGACTTGTTCTTATGGGGATCGCTCCACTTTTGGGTAATATCGCTCTTTTCCTCTCTTTGACTTAGTTCTTAATTTACATTGAGGACAATGTCAAGTTTTAAGTTAGGGGGTGTGGGATATTCTATCCATTCCTGTTTTTAGTCAATGTTTTTGCTCACATATTAGTTATTTAGTATGCTTTTCTTAGAAAAATTCAAAATTTTCAAAAAGAATTTATTTCTTTTTTCTCCTTTATTGGGCATTTTACCTTCGTTTTCGATGATAAATTTCAATAATTCCCCGATCCAATTGACAACCCAATGATGTATGTTCTCGATTTTAGAAGTTATTAGACTTTAGTCTCACTTATGTATTTTATGAACAACTTCAAGAATTAAACTTTAATCCCATGAACACATGCACTTTTATGGTTATATTGATTTGGTTTAAGATTTTTATAACTCGATAATCTTTTGTTGCATTGTATATACTTACACCGAGTAAGATTTGTACCTTTCATCATTTTTTAGTGTATACACTATTCTTTTCTCATTGAAACCTTGAATTCGTTTTTAATCTCACTATTCTTTCATTTGATCGTTCATTAATTGAGTTCATACTTGAAATGTGTTACTTGATCATGATTTTCATATATTGTTTTAATTCGAGAATTGCGTAAAGTTTGTGAAATGATCATAGGCCCTCTTTGTTATATCACCCATATTAGCCTTGACCTCACCCTTATATGTTTACCCTCGTTAACCCCTTTGAGCCTAAATATAGACTTTCATTTCATAACCCAAATTTTCGTAACCAACTCTAAATTGGATTTTTAAACCGTACATACACTTTCCAGACCATTGGTTGGTTTGTTACATGGGATTGCATGTTGTTGTTATGTTGTCGATTACAATTTAGGCATATGAGAGTTTGATAAGTAAAGAAAAGAAAGTACTGAAAAAAGTGAAGAAAAAGAGAAAGTAGAAAAGAAAAGAAAAGAAAAGAAAAGAAAAATGAGAAAAAGAAGAAAAAGAAGAAAAGAGAAGGAAAGAGAAGTTTGTAAATGTTGTATATAGTTCAATAAGCTTTGATTGTTCTCCCCGATGATATATCTAATGCCTTTTTTGAATTTTTTTTCCAATTTTTCTATTGCCCGCATTATCCCATTATCTTTAGTTTTCATCCCGAACTCTTTGAATCCGTACATACATTCCTTTCATTTCGTACCCTAGCCATACCTACATTACAACCCTATTAAAGTCCTATGTGATCTTAGGTTGATGTAATTTAAAAGTTAAAATAGTTTTGATAATCTGTGAAAATGCATGTCGCCTCCTTTGATGTGCGGTATCTTTCATTGAGATTTCAAGTTTTCATTTTATATATAGCGTTCTTCATTTGTGACATGTGTGCGGCCTAGTTTCCATTTACATTTACACTTTTTCCCTCATGTTCTATGTGTTACCTCCTTATTTCAAGTGAATTTCATTTGATGAGTGTAATACCCGTGAGAATTGAATATATGCTTGCTTTAATGTTTATTCGGTTTATATAAGTTTTTGACAAATCGCACTTTGCATGTGCTCGCTCCCCTCCCACATTTTAAGGTTTCAATTCTATGAGGTGCATTCTATAATGTTAATGATTCGGACTTTTGTGTGTATTCATTCACTCTGAAAATAACGCATATGAAATCTTTTTCGCTTTTATTGGACTTATCGCATGTTGGTTTGGGCGTATTTTGAGGAAACCATATGATGTTTGTGGGTTTTATCCATGAAAAACCTCATGAGACGACACTCGTCCACTAGGGTAACCTAGTGGTTTAATAGCTTATTGCATATGCTAAATGCAACCGTGTTCCCCATGAAAATAGCAATTATATTTCGATGCATATATAAATTTTGTATTTCCTCCTCTAGACTAGTTTTGTTTGATTCATCACTAGGGACTAGCAATGTTTAAGTTAGGGGGTGTGATTCGTATCGAATATTGCATATTTTACCCCATTATCTTTACGCATTCTAGCACTTTTATGATCATAAATGCCTATAATTATGCTCATTAACCAGACAACCTTGGATTTGGATATGTACATGCTTTGCATGGGTTATTTGTGCTTTTGTAGGTATTGGAATGCTAAAAGTGAGGTTCGGTTGCATTTCGAAGAAGTTTCGTCGTTGAATGCTTCTTCAAGGGCAATTTGGTCTTCTTAAACTCACCTTTTTTTATGTATTGAAGTTACCAACATGTGGATCATCAAATTATCTTTCCGTGGCCACTGGTCGTGCGTCATTCTGACTCCGTATCTGGAAGTTATGGCCTTTTCTGGAACGTTTCGATATTTTCTACTACTTCAAAGGCATTTTGGTAATTTCATAAAGCATAATTTGGAGAGTTTCAAAACAGAATCATGTAAATAATTGAATTAGATTCGTGTCGATTCCGACCACGACTCATTTCGATTCTGTATGAGGGAGGTATGGCCATTTCCGTGCAACGCATCAAAATTGATTCGGAGAGGAAAAGTGGGTTGTCTCCAGCCCAAGGCAATTTCCAAAAGTGTGGTTCACCGGTCCAAAAATAGAGGTCGACCGGTCCCATCAGATATGGATGAAAATTGACTTATTTTGGGTTTTTTTGCTTGCTTTTGTTGGGGGTTTATTTTGGGGTATAAATAGAATGTTGTAGGCTTTTTTTGAAGATATAATTCATTTTAGGTTAGAAGAGGGGATTTTGGTGGTGGAGCTTCTCTCTCTAGGGTTTGCACCATTTGGGTTTGTAAGTAACACTATTCATCTTCTTCTCCATTAATATAGTTGTATTTCCTTTTCTTGCTTTATTTCCATTGACGCCATTCCATTTCATGCCTAGATAATTAGTTGTAGTTATTTATTTCTTGCTTTAATTAGTTAATTAGTTGTTTAAAGTAGTTTAATCCATGTATTGTCCGTAGATAACGGGTTGGGATTACGTTTCCACCATTAATGGGCGTCGAGCTCCGAAAGTTAGGTTTTGGGGAAAAATGCATTTAATTGAAACCTCGCGTATTAAAGTCGGATTATTATGCGTTTAACTTTCTTTGTCATGCAATGTTAATGTTTATAGCGGTAATCCGAATTTAAGATGAGTGTGACCATTTTCTGTTAAATGTTTAATCTTGCAACTTTGGGTTAAATTCCTTATTGTGTGATGTTTATACTTAATTGAAAATGCTCAATTAAATGTTTTAGAACCGAAATTCTAATTATTAGTTGTTTAGCCCATAGTGGGGACACGATCCCGACTCTCGTTCTACTAATTCTAGTTTAGACTTAACTTCTTATTTTTTCCCTTTTCTTTATTTCTAACCTATCACCTTTTACACTTTTATTTTAGGAGTATTAAATTCTATAAATTCTAGCAACTCGTCTCTGTGGATTTTTGATACCTGACTTACCGCTATACTTGTATCGCAAGTGCAGTCGTAATTTAGGTTTTTGTATTAAGGCAGTGAATAGAAAACAACGATTAGCGTTTTGACGCGATGCTACTTTTCACCCTTTATCAAAATCGAGCCATTGCCGGGGATCGAACCCGGGTCACCCGCGTGACAGGCGGGAATACTTACCACTATATTAAACATCTTAAACTTTCATCTATGTCTTAAATATATATTGGGATATAGAAATGCAAGTATCTACATAGTAACTTAGTCCGACCCTAACCGGTGTACTGGGTATACATATTAAAAAATTTATATTTAAAGCCTGGGTTTCTCCAACATTCCTATTTGTTGATCATAATAATATACTTATATGAAACATACTGGTAATTGAAAGTGTTATAACTAAGTATGACAAAAAATATACTTTTTCAAAAGTGTTATCAAGAAAGTGTATGTGAACCAAGTTACTCCAAAACTTTGCTCTAACTATTATCTAAACTCAAAATACTCTTCACCACTTTTGTAAGAAAACATTCCTGTCTCAACGTCGGCATCTATGAATACCTGACTAACAAGGGCTTTGTCGTCATGATTATATAACCAACTGGAGGTAACCTTTTGTTTGTCCTTATCGTTATTGGCTCTAGTTGTAGCATTGGATGCATTCTCAAGAGGCATAGACATCCTTTGAAATTCTTCTAATAATCTTTCTGAAGTCATGACTAAGAACTCAACTTGATCTCTATGATTAGCAAAGTCGTTATAGTGGTTCACGGGAGTATGTTTATGTGAAGTTCCTTCTAACTTGGAGGAAAATTACCTAAAGTGAGGTCTCATTTTTGAATAAGTGCACACATTGAGTTGTTTGGGTCCACCTTGGTTATATCATTTAGGTTGAACTCTCTTTGGTGGATTAGGTCGAGACCCATTAGGATCCAATACAAACTTAGGAACTGGTTTGGGTGCATCATGGGAAGTGTATTCATCGTCGTATTTTATCTATTGGCTCTCCCTAAATCCTAAAGCGTGATCGAGGAACATTTTTTTACATTCTCCGATGTGTCCTCTATAGTAACCTTGACCTACCAGTCACATTAGAAATCTTTCTTGAGTTGGGATACAAGTTCTTTAAGTTTCTCGTAAGTATATATTAAAGCTTGAAGACCTCTCGTAAAACTAGATAATTTGTTGGTCAAGTCATTGAGATCTCGCTGCCTTTTGACTCTTTTAACTCTTTCTTTAGCGTTAACACCTACCAAAATAACTCTCTTCCAAAAAATCCTCATTGAGGTCTCGCTCCCTTTTGACTCTTTTAACTCTTTCTCTAGCGTTAACACCCTAAATGCCAAATTCTTATTCTACTTTTTCATTTTGAAGGACTCGGCGTAAAAAAATGTTACAATAAACCATTTGTCCAGATTAACTTTCGAAGACAATACTATAGAGATTCAACCCAACAAATAATATTTCCCTCATCAAAAATTATGTATAGTGACCACTTTATCGTGGTATGTCTATATTATAAACTACGTCATCATAAGATAACTTCAAAGTTAATGGTCCACACATGGTAAAAAATGGTACACCTCTCTCGCACATACCTTTTTCTCCGATGATCAGTTTCTATTTAATTATGTACTAACATAATAATCAGAAGGTGTGTACCAAATGATGATTTTAAAAGTGTGCTCTCTTAATATCACTTTGAAGAATGTGGAGGCCACTTTTATGCAAAAAATACCACTCAGAAGATCCTTCAAAGCGGATTGTATTTGTCGCTCCCCTACTTAATTAGGTTCAAATCATCCTTCTATTTAGATATAAATTCCCTTAAACAATACTTCAGTTTAAATCTCTCAAAAAACAGCACAGGATTTTTTTTCTTTTCGAATGCATGTTTAGATGGAAACATAACTACATGTACATACAACTTACAAGTACTAAATAACTTTACATATACAAGTTCCTTTGTTTAACATGGACACAAAAATCCTTTTGATATTCAAATAATATTAAATATTCATCACTCCCCCATTTTAAGATCCTAACTTGGCAGTGAATTCCAAATGATAAGCATACATGAAACAAAACATTATAGGAGTGTAAGCTATAAAGGCATAGTGAATGACAATACACCACACATATAACCAATTTGAATAACCATTTTTATTTTGTTCTAATGCTATAACCCAACAGGAATTATGAAACTCTCGCAAGCCTGGACTTACCATAGTCCAATTAAGCCACCACAGTTATTGGGGACCACCTCATTCCTATATTAGGCCCGAGTACACAAAACTTTAAGTTGGATTAACAGGACCACCACATCCCATAGGAACCACCACAGTCCTTAACATTATATAAAGGACCCGCCACAGTCCATAACATTAAATAACACTGCTTAACATTTTTAATCATATGCATATGTTTGATAAATACCACATCACTCCATAAGCATTCTAACACATGTATTCAACTAGAAATTTCCATATGAAAATATAAGAATTTATATTTCATAGGTAAAGTCACTCACCTTGAAGTAGGTAATAAAATCACACCCAAATCTACTTCCTTTATATGGTAGAATTAGCCATTTTCATACCTATCAATTCGACATCATTACACCAAATAACATTAAACTTCATAACACAAAACATAAGTTGGTCAATAAAAATAACTGAAAAAAATTAAATATGAAGGTCAACATTTCTATAGAACCCTATTAATTAGGGTTCTAACACAAGTTACGGAATTAAATTACGAATTCTCTAGACAAAGTTATGTCCGTGTTATTACAACCTTTTCCAAATCGTTTTTCAAGAAAAGCAGCAACACAACTTCAACTTCCAAGAATTTTCATAGTTTTTATACATCATAACTTTGCATGATATTCCACTCAATGTCAATAAACACATTGAATAATACAAAATCAACGTTTCATAATTTTTAGGGTTCAATTGCTATGTCGAACAAAACATCAAACACTTGGCAGGCATACTTACTCCTTTGAGGCAGATTTTATACAAGAACTACAAACTATCACCAAAGGTTAATTTCTTGGTATTGTTACATAAGTTTTGGATATGTTATAAATATATTACTCTATTTTAATCTACAATTGGAATTACTCAATTTCAATAAGTATTACATGATTTATACCATTTTTAGTACAACTACGTCGGAATAGAACATTAAAGTGTAACTTAACATTTTCAAACGTATATAACCTCCATCCCTATTACCAATCATGGAAACACATACTAAACATGTTTTAGTACATACATACATCATATACATGAATTTATGTAATCAAAATCTCCATAACAAGGTGATTCAAATCAAGGATTTTTAAAGTTAACAATTACGATCCTAATACGCGTTCTTACATATGTTCTTAAACCATCATTGTTTTAACACAATTTGGAAATATGGGTTTAAATAAAATCTTTATCCAAATCAGAAAC
Organism: Sambucus nigra; assembly: GCA_949130495.1. NCBI lineage: Eukaryota > Viridiplantae > Streptophyta > Magnoliopsida > Dipsacales > Adoxaceae > Sambucus > Sambucus nigra. Next base: position 537,307,598 of record OX422221.1, read on the forward strand.
AAAAATATACCAAGTGTATAACTCATCCATGTGACCAACTTTAATAAGGAAGTAATTACCTTACGAGGATTCCTCAATTTATAAAAAAATTCCAAAGGATTTGTTCCTCAACTTTCTTTTCTCTCTCTCTCTTTAGGAAAAACTCTTTTTCATGGCTGAATTGGTTGAACAAGGGGGTTGTTTTGGGAAGTTTAAGTCGGACAAACCATCACCCACCCTCCAACCAATCAAAAAATAGCATATGGTGTGCTAATAAGAAAAATGTCATTTAAGAGATGGAAATATTTGCCCTTGTTTCGTACTTTCAGTATAACTTATTTTTTGGACCTCTGTTTAACACACCTTTTGTTGTGTTACAACCCTAATTCATATATATACAAATTTGATATTTTGTGTTTTCCCAAAATCATAAAATTAGTATACCTAATTTGGGCTCAAACAAAACAGTAATAATTTACTCAAGATTTCATAACTTTCACATTTGGCGAGCAAAATCGCCACTTTCGCATAAACACTCTAGCTTACTTTTATAAACCTAATGATGCATTAAAAACATATTTTATGATGCATTTAACCACATAACTAATCATATCCTCTAAACATGTTATCCCCGATCATAAGCTCGATTGGCATCTAATATAAACCACAAATATATCACATGAGCACGCATCCCCTAAACATGATAATTAACGTGTTTAACACACATAACAAATTTATAACTTATATCTCATAACTTATACTTAATCATGTAATGAACCTTACTAATCATGTTTTAGGTCCTTACAATTTTGCCCCTCTTATAAAATTTCATCCACGAAATTTTACGCATAGGAAACTTACCAAACAAATGAGGATATTGCTTCTTCATGTTATCCTCCCCTTCCCAGGTGGCATACTCCACATTATGACTTCTCCACATCACCCTAACTATTGAAATGGTTTTGCTACGTAACACTTTCTCCTTTCGAACTATAATAGAAATTGGTTCCTCCACGTATGTTAAGTCATCTTGAAGCTCTATCGGTTGTGCAATAAACACAAGTGAAGGATCGGGCACATACTTATGTAACATGGATATATTAAAAAATCGTGTATCCTGGACAATTCTGGTGGAATGCCAACTTATAAGCTACAACTCCAACTCATTTCACTATCTCATAAGGGCCAATGTACCTGGGACTTAACTTTCCCTTCTTCCTGAATCTCATAACCCCTCTCCAAGGAGAAACATGTAGGAATAATCGATTACCTTCCTCGAATTTCAATTCTTTCCTTCGGTTGTCTGCATAACTTTTCTGTCTACTTTTTTCCACCTTTAAGTAATTATGGATAATATTTATCTTTTTAGTAGTCTATTGCATAATTTTTAGTTTTCTTTCTCCTACTTCAGTCCAACACATTGGAGTTCTGCATTTTCTCCCATACAAAGATTCATAAGGAGCAATTTCAATACTCGAATGATAGATATTATTATAAGCAAACTCTATTAGTGGCAAGTGTTCATCCCAACTACCCTTGAACTCTAATACACAAACTCTTAGGATCTCTTCGAGTGTCTGTATCATTCTTTCTAACTGCCCATCAGTCTGAGGATGAAAAGTTATACTAAATTTCAAAATCATCCCTAAAGCTTGTTATAAACTAGGATAAAAGTGATAAGTAAACTTAGGATCTCGATCAGAAATAACAAAAACAGGTTCACCATGCAATCTAATAATCTCATCCACATATATTTTGGCATATCTATCTATGGAGTAAGTAGTTTTAACAGGAAGAAAATGTGTAGACTTAGTCAACTTGTCAACGACAACCCAAATAGAATCAAACCCTCATGATGATTTTGGTAAACCTATAACAAAATCTATAGTAACATGCTCCCATTTCCACTAAGTAATATGTAAGGGTTGTAGTAAACCACTTGGATTCTAATGCTCCGCCTTCACCTGTTGGCAAACTAGACATCTAGCAACAAAATCTGCAATGTCGTGTTTCATTTTCGACTACCAATAGCATTGTTTCAAATATCTATACAGTTTCGTTCTCCCTAGATGCATAGCATATAAAGAATAGTGGGCTTCCTCTAAAAGTTCTTTTCTTAAATCAGGTACATTAGGTACACACAAATGGTTATCGTACATAACAATGTCATCATCAGGAATATAAGATTCATTTGGTTTACCCTTTTTCGTAATATCTCCAACTTTCTCCAATTATGTATCTCCTGTTTGTGCTTGTTTTATCCAGTCTATCAAAGTGGATCTAACATTTTGTGCTACTATTCCGTAAGACTTATTCAAAGTTAATTCTACCCCCATTAAAGCTAACTCTCCCAATAGGTCAACTCGAATACAATAAATATAAGATACTATGCCTAGAGATTTTCTACTCAAAACATCAGCAACAACATTATCTTTACCCGGATGGTGATGTATCGTGCAATCGTTATCTTTTATAAGTTCCATCCACCTTCTTTGCCTCAAGTTCAAGCCTTTTTTAGTAAACAAGTATTTCAAGCTTTGATGGTTAGTATAAATTTCACAACTAACACCATATAAGTAATGTCTCCATATCATTAATGCAAAAACTACTGCAGCCAACTCAAGATCATGAGTAGGGTAGTTGAGTTCATGTATCTTTAACTGTCGAGAAGCAAAAGAAATTCCCTTTCCATGCTGCATTAATACAAAACCAAGTCCTTGATATAAAGCATCACTATAAATAACTAAACCTTATGTACCCGTTGGGATACTCAATACGGGAGCTGATGTCAACTTACCCTTTACATTTTTCAAAAATTTTATCACAATCACCACTCCACACAAACTTGTTCCCCTTTTTGGTAATCTTAGTCAATGGCAATTGAATAGAAGAAAACCCCGATATAAACCTCCTATAATAGCCCGCCAATCCCAAAAATCTACGTACCTCTGTCTCACTAGTTGGTCTTTCCTAATTTATTACTGCTTCTAGCATCTTGGGATCAACACAAATACCATCAACGGAAATAACATGCCCCAAAAATACTACCCTCTCTAGCCAAAATTCAGATTTAGAAAACTTAGCATACAACTGCTTCTCTCGCAAGGTCTGTAAAATAATACGCACGTGGTGTCATGCTCATCCCTACTACGAGAATATATCAAAATATCATCAATAAAGACAATAACAAAAGAATCAACGTATGGGTGAAATATATGGTTCATCAAGTCCATGAATATGGCTAGTGAATTTTTTAACCCAGATGGAATGACAAGAAATTCATAATGTCCATACCTGGAACGAAAAGAAGTTTTAGAAATGTCACAGTCTCTTACTTTTAATTGATGATACTTGGATCTGAGATCGATCTTGGAAAATACTCTGGCTCCTTGCAACTGATCAAACAAGTCATCAATGCGGGGTAGTAGGTATTTGTTAAGGATAGTCGCCTTATTCAATTGATAATAATCTATGCGCAGTCTCATCGTTCCATCTTTTTTCTTCACAAACAATATTGGGGCTCCCCGGGGTGATACACTAGGCCTTATAAAACCACGATCTAACAAATCTTGGCATTGTATTTTGATCTCCTTTAATTCTGCAGGTGCTATGTGATATGGTGCAAAAGCTATCGGTGCGGTGCCTGGTACCAACTCAATCGTAAATTCTACCTCACGGTCTAGTGCTAACTTTGGGAGTTCTTCTGGGAAGACATCTGCAGGCTCATTAACTACTAGTATATCTGATAGTTTTCTAGGCTCTTTTCGTGTGTCCACCATATGGGCAAGATAACCCTGACACCCTTTCCATAAAAATTCATAAGATTTTGTAATAGAAATCAAACATGTTGGAGTGACATTTCGTTCCCCAACAAATTTAAATTGAGCTTCACCTGGTAACCGAAACACTACCTCCTTTCTAAAGCAATCTAAATATACATGATATGAGGCCAACCAATCCATACCTAGAATCACCTCAAATTCACGTATATCGAGAGGTAACAAGTCAACTAGTAATTCTTTTTCACCCACTCGTACCACGCACTCCCTATATACCCTCTCAATAAAAACCAACCCCCCGCTGGAGTAACAATAGCTAAACCAGAATCTAATGATGATAATGGTTTATTAAGATGCAACAGATAAAGAAAAGACACAAAAGAATGTGTACAACTAGGATCTATCAACACATAAGCAACTTTATCACCAATATGAAGTGTACCTGTCACTTCGTTTGGCATATCTTGTGCATCTTGTTGCGTCAGTGAAAACACTTTGCCTTAACCTTGACTTTATGATATACATCCTCTACCTCCCCTGGGTATATTCTTAATAGAACTCCTACCTCCTACTTCCACACTCCCAACTGATGTTATAGCTCCCATCATTGGACAATTCTTTCTTAAGTGTCCTGGTTGATGACAATGGAAACATAAAGGTGTCGTCTCAGATATTGTACACTCCTGAGACATGTGACCTTGGCCACCACATCTATAACAAAATATGGCCCTCGGTACCAACATGGATGCAATTTCTGACTGATTTATCCCAGTCCTTCAACCTCGAGATTGAAATCTTCCACTTTCACTTCTATTATTTTTAAATTCTTGGCCCTTAGGTATTCCTCGTGCTACACTCTGAGTTGATGTTCCTGTCTCCCATCCATGTGATCTTATGCCATCGTGTCTAGATTTATTTGAGTGCTCAACTTGCATTTATATCATTGATTTTCTGACACCATCTCCCTATCCACCAGGTCCACATAATCTATGATCTTCATATTAGAAACCATGCTTTTTATATCTACACTCAACCCAGTTTGAAACCGATTACATTTACTTTATTCCGTCCTCACCAAGTTTGGTGGAAATATATATAAGGATATAAATAAAGGCTCATACTCTGCCACTATTCACTTCCCCTATTTCAACGTGATAAATTCTTCCTCTTTCTCTTTCTTATACAAACTTGGGAAATATTTTTCAAAGATCACCTTTACAAACCTCTACCATGTAATTTGTGGAGAATTTATTGGCACCACACCCACAATTGTAGTGAGTAACCTTTCTGTAGCATCCTACCATAACTTTTTATCATCCTCTAACCTAAAGGGGGCTAACAAAACCTTTCGTTCATCTTGCACTTCCATCACCTTGAATATTGTTTCCATTTTTCTAATCCACCCCTCTTCCACTAATGGATCAGTAGTCCCAGTAAATACTGGAGGATTTAATTTCATGAACCTCTCATGTAATTTATCCCTATCCCCACCATGTTCTCTACCTCTAGCTTGTTCCATAATTTATTCCACAATATGTAATGCTCTTCCCACGTCATTAATAGGTTGTTGTTTCACCTCTAGTTCATCCACTTCGATACGCCTCGGTCCTTGCTGACTATTAGGTACATAGGATGCCTCACCCTCTTCTCCATCAGGCGTCTCGTGTGGATCCATCACTCACTGCAAATGTAATAAACTTAAACAGAATATAATAGCAATAATTTAACATTAACATTTTTAGTAAAAATCCTGACCCATAACACACTCACTTTATATTGTCCACTTCCAATCTAGACCCTCACACCCTGTCGAGTACCTAATAACCATACTTTGATACCAAGTTTTCGTGCCCCGACTTAAGTAGGTTAAAATTATCCTTTTATTTAGAGATAAATTCCCTTAAACAATACTTTACTTTAAGTCTCTTGAAAAATAGCACGGGATTTTTTTTCTTTTCAAAGGCATGTTTAGATGAAAACATAACTGAATGTACATATAACTTAAAAGTACTAAACATCTTTAAATATACAAGTTTGTTTGTTTAACATGGACACAAAAACCTTGTTGAGATTCAACCCATATTAGATATCCGTCACTCCCCCATTTTAAGATCCTAACTTGGCAGTGAACTCCAAATGACAAGCATTCCTGAAACAAAACATTATAGGAGTGAAAGCTATAAAGGCTTAATGAATGACCATATATCACACATATAACCAATTTTAATAACCATTTTATTTTTATCTAATGCTATAACCCAACAGGAATTGTGAAACTCTCCCAAGCCTGGACCCGCCACATCCAATTACCCCACCACAGTTATCGAGGACCACTACATACCTTTATTAGGCCCGAGTACACAAACCTTTAAGTTGGATTAACAGGACTGCCACATCACGCAGGACCCACCATAGTACATAACATTAAATAACACTGCCTAACATTTTTAATTATATGCATATGTTTCATAAATACCACATCACTCAATAAGCATTCTAACACATGTATTCAACTACACATTTCCATATGAAAATATCAGCATTTATATTTAATAGGTAAGGTTACTCACCTTGAAGTAGGTAATAAAATCAACACCAAAATCTACTTCCTGTGTATGGTAGTATTATCCGCTTTCGTACCTATCAATTCGACATCAATAATATTTGAATACACCAAATAACATTAAACTTCATAACACATCACATGAGTTGGTCAATCCGAAATAACTGAAAAGAAATTAAATATGAAGCTAACATTTATATAACACCCTATTAATTACGGTTCTAGAACAATTTACAGAACTAAATTATGATTTCTCTAGACAAAGTTATGCCAATAATATTACAACCTTTTCCAAATCATTTTTCAAGAAAAATAGCAACACAACTTCAACTTCCAGTAATTTTCATACTTTTTATACATCATAAATTTGCATCATATTCCACTCAATATCAGTAAACACATTGAATAATACAAAATCAATGTTTCATAATTTTCAGGTTTCATTTGCTGTGTCGAGCAAAACGTCAAACATTGAGCAGGCATACTTCCTCCTTTGGGGCAGATTTTATACCAGAACTACAAACTATCACCAAAGGTTAATTTCTTGGCATTTTTACATAAGTTTTGGATACGTTATACATATATTACTCTATTTTAATCTACAATTGGAATTACTCAATTTCAATAAGTATTACATGATTTATACCATTTTTAGTACAAATACGTCGGAATAGAACATTAAAGTGTAACATAACATTTTCAAGTGTATATAACCTCCATCTCGGTTACCAATAATGGAAACGCATACTAAACATGTTTTAGTACATACATAAATCATATAAATGAATTTATGAAATCAAAATCTCCATAAGAAGGTGATTCAAATCTAGGATTTTTAGGGTTAACAATTACGATCCTAATTCGCATTCTTACATATGTGCTTAAACCATCCTTGTTTTAACACAATTTGGAAATACGGGTATCAATAAATCTTTATCCAAATCAGAAACAAAATATAGCAAGTGTATAGATCAGCCATGTGACCAACTTTAATAAAGAAGTAATTACCTTACGAGGATTCCTCGATTTATAGAAAATTTCCAAAGGATGTCTTCCTTACCTTTCTTATCTCTCTCTCTCTCTCTCTCTTTAGGCAAAACTCTTTTTCATGGATGAATTGGAAGAAAAAAAGGGTTGTTTTAAGAAGTTTGAGTCAGAAAAACCATCACCCACCCTCTAACCAATCAAAAAATAACACATGGTGTGCCAATAAGACAAATGTCACTTAAAGGATGGACATATTTGCCCTTGTTTCGTACTTTAGGTATAAATTCTTGTTTGAACCTATGTTTAACACACCGTTTATTGTGTTACAAACCTAATTCATATATCTACAACTTTCATATTTTGTGATTTCCCAAAATCATAAAAATAGTACACCTAATTTGGCCTCAAACATAAAAGTAATAAATTACTCAAGATTTCATAACTTTCACATTTGGCGGCCAAACATCGCCACTTTCGCACCAACACTCTAGTTTAATTTTATAAACATAACGATGCATTAAAAATATATTTTATGATTCATTTAACCTCATAAGTAATCATATGATCTAAACATGTTATCCCTGATCATAAGCTCGATTAGCATCTAATATAAACCACATATATATATCACATGAGCATGCATTCCCTAAACATGATAATTAACTTGTTTAACACACATAATGAATTTATAACTTATAACTCATAACTTAAACTTAATCATGTAATTAACCTTACTAATCATGTTTTAATGCCTTACATTATTGACCCTCCATATTTAAGTAGACACATATGTATTACAAGACATGTCCCTGGTGCCAACTATTGGACAACACGAGGAGACACAAACATGATTCCTTTAACCCCCATCCTAGCAATAGAAATATTTTCTTGTTGGGGCATTGATTTCATGGGACCATTTCCTTAATCATTCAATAATTTGTACATCCTTTTATCAGTTGAATATTTGTTAAAGTGAGTGGAAGCAAAACCAACACGAAATAATGACTATTAGACAATCATATGCTTCCTAAAGAATAATTTTTAGCGCGATTTGTAACCCCCAAGCCTTAATTAGTGTCCAAGGGACACACTTTTTCAATCAACCTTTTGAGGTTCTAATGAAAATATACGGGTTCACATATAGAGTTGACTTATCTTAGCACCCCCACACTAACGGGCAGGATGAGTTGGAGAATAGAGAGATCAAATAAATTATAAAAAAAAGAGTGAATACAACTCGGCATGTCTCCACATCGTTTAGTGTACATAAATTGCATAAATGTGTTAGTCAACTGCATCTATTTATATTAACACATTAATCTCAAGAAGACAAAAGAGTTCACACCCAAACCACCATATTTCTAACTTTTTGTTGTTTCTTAACATCAACTCAGTTTCATTTAAAAACAAATAACAGTTAGGGGGAGTGAACCCTAGATTGAGAATCCAAAAAAAGGGTGTGAAAAATCCTAAATCAGTGAATAGCGAACCATAAAAAATCGACAAAGATTGAGAGAGGGGGCAAGAGAGACTAATTAAGGGAGCACAATTTGACCCATTATTTAATGGTTTGTGTTTTTAAAGGCCTGGTTGGGTTGATTAAATGAGTCAGATCTTTTTTGCCTCATTCAATTTCTTCATGTACATTTTCATTAATCTTCTCAATAAATAAATAACTTCCAATGTTGACGTCTTAGTCACATACCCAAACTAGTTCTGAGATACTATTTTCCCAATCTCACTCTATGTTTAATCCGTCTCTCCTAATGTTTCATTGTATGACTCCTTATCTCAATACCATAATAATTTTAACAACATTTCATATCTCCTTTATTTTTAAAAATAGGTACTAAAGCACTCTTTTTCCATTCATCAAGTATCCTATTATTTATTATAATTTTATTAAATAATTTTGTTAGCCATACTATTTCTACCTGTAAAAACTTCATGATTTTTATTTACTCTTCTAATATTTGATATTTTAATTTTACAGATTTAAAAATAAATATCTAACAAGTTTAAAAAAATAATATTCTAATATTTAATAAATTTTAATAAATCTAATATCTAAATACAAATATGGTGTCTCCAATTGCGAGTTTTCCATGTGGCTTAAATTAATAACTAGATTACCCACCCATCTTCATTGCCACGTGGCACCCCCAATTTAACATCTCTCTATGTGTTCTTTCCTCTTTTTTTCCCTGTTTTCTTCCTTTCTTTTTCCCCATTTGTAAGATGCATATTAAATTTCTTCCACCACTTCATCTATCCAGACTCCCCCTTCATTGTATTATCTATATCTATCTTCTTAATTTCTATATCTTCTTAATTTTTGTACTCTCTTTATCTCCCCTCATGTACACCCCATCTATTTATACCTCTTATATATTTCCCTTTCCCCGATTTGAACCAAAAAGAATGGTAATTGATATTTGTGATTTCTCTCTCTGTTACTTAATCTATAATGTTTCACTTCTTCTCCTCGTTGCTAGCCATTAGTTTATCTAACATTATATTCTCTATTTTTTTTTACCGTCGACAGCTTATTCTATAGACAAAAAGTATTTTCTATGACATTATGATTTCTAGAGATTATTTTCTTTATTTACATGATGATAATTGGGTTCCTCACTCTCACCATCCTTTCATAAAAATTACATAACTTTCGTGTTGTACATGTGGGATTTGGTTTGTTCGGGGTTTTAACAGATGGTAAAAAAATCGGATATGTATTGAGGATAATAGGATTCGGGTTTTCGAGTCGGAGGTCGCGTGTTGGAGATTGATAGGGGTTGAGTTGGTTTCGGTTAGTTCCTGCATTTGAACTCGGGTTTGAAAGGTTCGGCGAGATGGGTCGCCGCTATTGGGATTCGGGCTGGAAATGGTCTCCGGGTTTCATTTTGGGGACATGGGGTTTCCAGGTGGGTATAAGGGATTTTAGGGATGAGGTTGTAGGATTGTTAATGGAGGTGAGTGAAGAGAGAGGATGATGGGTTTGGTGGGAGATGATGAATAGTAGGTGGGGGTATTTTTTTGGGTGTAACTAGGATGTGGACTAGTTGGGTGTGTGTGAGGGTGTTGGTGTGAGTAAGGTGTATGACAAAGGGTGAGGGTGAGTGTTTAGTTTAGGTGTGAGTGAGTGTAGGATAGTGCGGAGTGTGTGTGTTTAATTTGTGAGCCTAAAAATAAAAATAAAAATAAAAATAAAAATAAAAATAAGAAAATAATAAAAATAAACCTAACAAAAACAAGTAAAACAAAAATAAAACTAAACTAAACTAAAACTTATTGTAAACTACTAAAAACTAATCCTAAAACTGAAAAGAAATAAAAACAAACATTTAAAATCTAATAAAACTAAAAAACTAAAATCCTAAATATAAAATATAAAAGACACAAAATAAAAATAAAATAATATATATATTAAAACTAAAAATATAATCCCAATATAACACGAACACGGCTTGATTAAACTAAAACAAACACGACACGACACAACACAACAAGAGTTTTTGTTCTATATCTAACACGAGCACGTCTTGATTAAACTACGATACAACACGATTTTTTTTTACTACCTCCAACACGATCCAAATAAAATGATTTTGTAATTTTATTTAGCATGAAACTATCAAGTAATTGTATGCCTTGTATGGTATATATGGATTATGTAATTTTTTATTATGTTTTGATTAAACATTTTTTTCATAGAATTTTTTCGTTTTTCAATTTTTTTAATCATTTTGCTTATCGATAAGCTTTAGCGGGTATTAACGAGCTAAAGTTTTGTTTATTGGCTTAGACGGGTGGTGAGTTGCTAAGCCGGTTTGTTTCATTTTGAATTTAAAAAACTTTTATTTTATCGATTCACCCTTTATTAAGCGCATAATAAAAGTACCTAAAACACTGGTCTTAAACAACCTAAAACCCTACTATGGCTACTTCCTCATAATCACGCCGCGAGGACCTTCACGACATCTATTACCGTAAATCACACACAAATGGCAAGTTATTTAATTGATGGTCTTATCACTGAGGGGGATGGGTCATTATCATTTATCCCAAATACTGCACGAGTTTTCATGAGTCTAATGCATATTCGAACCTTTAACCTTGAAGTAGTGGTGCTTCGACATGACACTGAGACACTTTGGTTCAGTTAATTGTATCGCTTACAACACCATGCTATCACGGACTAAGAATTTTGCCTCAGGAAAAAATCTAGTATGTGACAACATGGTGTTGTAATCAGTACTCTTAATCAAACCATAATGTTTCGGTGTGATGTCAAAGCACCACTTAGCAAGGTTAAAGATATGAAAATCCATCAGACTTATGAAAACTAGTGCACTATTTAGGATGAACGATACTAATGTATCCCCCTCAATGAGAAGACCATCGGTGGAATAACTAGCCAATGGTGTGTGATTTACGGTGATAGATGTTTTGGGGGTTTCGCGACGTGATTATGAGGAAGTACCCAATGGTAGGGTTTTAGGTGGTTTTAGACTAGGGTTTTAGAAGATTTTATTGTGTGTTGAAGAAAGGGTGAACCGAGAAAAGAAAAAGGGTTTGGAATTCAAAATGAAACAAATCGTCTTAGCAACTCATCACCCATTTAATCCATACAATGACTTGATAGTTTCATGCTAAATAAAATTACAAAAATCATTTTTTTTTATCGTGTTCGAGTTAAATAAAAATGATTTTGTGTTGTGTCGTAGTTTTATCACGCATGAAGTCATACCACTTACGGTGCCGTTTGGGGGTTGTTGGTGCTTTCCGCCTACTAGCGGTGCATTTTCAAGCCAAAGTGTGCCTATATTCAAATTCGAGACCTATTCTGTAATCGGGATACCTGCGATAACATGAACGGTTGCTATGTGTTATGTTAGACACACCTGAGGTTTTTGTACCACTAGAAGGGTTATTTAGGGGCTATTGGTGGATATCGCCCACACACGGCACGTTTTCAAGCCTAAGTGTACCTAGTTTCAAATTCGAGTTATATTCTCAAATCGGGAGTCCCGCGACTATGCGGTCGATTACTACATTTTACGCTAGACACGTACAAGGTGTTTGTGCCACTTTGGGTGCCGTTTAGGGCCTGTTGGTGGTTTCTGCCTACTCTCATCATATTTTCAAACATAAGTATACCTATTTTTATATTTGGGTCCTATTCTCACACTTAGAGTCCCACGACTACGCGTTCGGTTGCTGCATGTTACATTGGACACGCACGAGGTGCTTGTGCCACTTACGGTGCCATTTGGGGGATGTTGGTGGTTTCCTCACACCCGCGTTACGTTTACAAGCCTAAGTATGCCTAGTTTTAAGTTCGAGTAATATTCTCAAATCGGGAGTCCCGTGACTACGCAGTTAGTTGTTACATGTTACGTTATCCACGAACGAGGTGTTAGTGCCAGTATAAGTGCCATTTATTTCAAATTTGGGTTATATTATTAAACCACTAGTCCCGCAACTACGCGGCTAGTTTTTACGTGTTACGTTGGACACGCACAAAGTCATGTCACTTACGGTGCCATTTGGGACCAGTTGGTGTTTTTCGCCCACTCACGGCAATATTTAAAAAATGCTAAGCATTCTTAGATTCAAATTTGGGTCCTATTCTCTAATAAGGAGTCACATGACTACACGTTCGGTTCCTACGTGTTACGTTGGAAACGCACGAGGTTTTTGCTCTACTTGTGATGCCGTTTTGGGGCTGCTTGTGGTTTTCTCCCACTCGCGGTATGTTTTTAAGCCTGAGTGTGCCTATTTTCAAATTTGAATCCTATTCTCAAAATAGGAGTCCCGTTAATACGCTATCAATTGCTATGTTTGATAGTGTACATACAAGAGGTGTTCCGCCACTTGTAGGGCCGTTTGGGGACTTTTGGTGCTTTTCTCCCACTCATGACACGTTTTTAAGCCTAAGTGTGCCTAATTTAAAATTTGTGTTTTGTTCTCAAATTGGAAGTCCCGTGCCTTAGCATTCGGTTGCTACATGTTACGTTGGACACGCATGAGGTTGTGTTATTTTGTAGTGTCGTTTGGGGGTTGTTTTTGCTTTTCGCCCACTCGTGGCACGTTTTCAAGCCAAAGTGTGCCTAATGAAAATTCGGGTCCTATTCTAAAATCGAGAGTCGGGAGACTATATGATTGGTGGCTACGTGTTATGTCATGAGGTTTTCGTGCCACTTGTGGTACCGTTGGATCATTCTAACCACTAGCGACAAGTTTTGTAGCCTAAGTATGCATATTTTCAAATTTGGGTCTTATTCTCAAATCGGGAGTCCCACAACTACACAGTCGATTATTACGTGTTACTCTAGACATAAATGGGGTGTTCGCATCACATGTGGATCCATTTGGGGCTATTCGGTGGCTACCGCCCACTTGCGATAGGTTATCAAGCCTATGTGTGCCCATTTTTTAAATTCGGTTTCTATGATAAAATCGAGAGTCTTGCGACTATGCGACTTATTGCTACGTGTTATGCCGGACATGTACAAGATGTTCATGCCACTTGTGGTACCATTTAGGGGTTGTCGGTGGTTTTCACCCACTCGCAGCACATTTTCAACCCTAAGTGTGCCTATCGTCAAATTCGGGTCCTATTATGAAACCGAGAGTCCCGAGACTATGCGGTTGGTTTCTATGTGTTACATTGGACATGCACGACGTGTTCATGCCACTTCTGATGTTGCTTGAAGGGCATTGGTGGTTTCCACCCACTCATGTCACGTTTTCAAGCCCAAGGTGACTATTTTTGAATTCGGATCCTATTCTCAAACTAGGAGTCCCACTACTGTGCGACCAGTTTCTACATGTTACGTTAGATATGCACGAGGTGTTCATTCCACTTTCGGTGAAATTTTGGGGCTGTAGGTGGTTTCCGTCCGCTCGCAAAAAATTTTCAAGCCTAAGTGTGTCTATTTTAAAATTCGGGTTCTATTCTCAAACAGGGATTCTCAGGACTATGTGATTGGTTGCTACATGTTACGTTGGAAATGAACAAAGTGTTCGTGCCACTTTCAAGACCGTTTGGGGGTTGTTATTTGTTTTCTCCCCACTCATGGCACATTTTCAAGCCTAAGTGTGCCTATTTTCAAATTCGTGTCATATTCTCAAATCGGGATTCTAATGACAACACGTCCAGTTATTATGTGTTACGTTCAGCATGCACGAAGTGTTCGTACCACAAGTCCTGCCGTTTGGGGGTTATTGGTGATTTTTCCCCACTAGCAGCATGTTTCCAACTCTAAGTTTGCCTATTTTCAAATTCGGTTCCTTTTCTCAAACTATGGGGCCCGTAAATTCATAGTGGGTTGTTACATGTTATGTTGAACACGTACGTTTTGCATCGGAGATCGGTCATGGGCTTGATATGGGTTAATATGTATAGCATATTCTTTGGTGAACACGCACGAGGTGTTCGTGCCACTTGTTGTGCCGTTTGGGGCCTTTGGTGTTTTTTTCCCACTTGCTGCACGTTTTTAGGTGTAAATGTGTCGATGGTTTTCACTGACTCACAACATGTTTTTTAGCCTCAGTATCCCTATTTTCAAATTTATGTCCTATTCTCAAACCATGAGTCCCACAACTTTATGACATAGCAAGCGACCGTGTAGTCACTAACCTCATGATTACAGAATAGGATTCGAATTTTAAAATAGGCACAACTAAGCTAAAAAATGTGTTACGAGTGGGCGAAAATCACCCATAGGCCCCAAACGGTACCAAAATCGGTACGTTCGGAAAGAACTAAAAGACCCCAAACAACACCACAAGTGTCAATGTAACACATAACAACTGACCAAGTAGTTACGGGACTGCCGATTTGAGAATAGGACCCGACTTTGAAAATATGCACACTTAAGTAAGAAAACGTGCTGCGAGTGGGCAAAAAACACCAACAAAACCCAAATGGCACCACAAGTTCCACAAACACCTCGTGCGTGTTTAACGTAACACGTAGTAATCCACCACAAATTCATGGGACTCCCATTCTGAGAAAAGGACCCGAATTTGAAAATAGGCACACTTAGGGTTGAACCATTCCGCGAGTGGGAGGAAATCACCCACACCCCTTAAATGGAAATTCTTGTGATAAGGACACTTCGTGCATGTCCAACGTAACACATAACAACCGGGCGCGTAGTCATGAGAATCCCAATTTGATAATATGACCCGAATTTGAAAATTGGCACACTTAGGAAATGAAACGTGATGCGAGTGGGGAGAAAATCACCACCAACCACCAAATGGACCCGGAAGTGTAACTGACACCTCGTTCATGTATAATGAAACACATAAAAATTGGCCGCATAATCGCGGGTCTTTTAGTTTGATAATAGGATCCGAATTCGAAAATAGTAAGGCTTGAAAATGTGCCGCAAGTGGGGGGAAACCACCAACGGCCCCCAAACAGCATCGAAAGCGGAACGAACTCCTCGTGCTTGTCCAACGTAACACATAGCAACCAAGCGCATAGTCTCAGGACTCCTAGTTTGAGAATAGGATCCGAATTTGAAATTAGTCACGCCTAGGCTTGAAAACGTGTCGTAAGTGGGTGGTGTAAGGAGATATTTTTATAGGTCGATTATCAATTTATTATGTCATATACCATTACAATCGTTGAAGATCATTCAAGAGTAATCTACATCAAAGCGGATCCGAATTAATCAAGTTCTTCATCAAAAAGGCTCCGCGAAGTTTACTTTGGTATGGTTATGTTTTAAATACCTTAACTTTCCACTTAGAGCTTTTGGGATAGTTTTACAAAATATTTTCTAAGTGTTGGAGCGGACCTTTTCGTCAAATTTAAGAATGAGTAATTTTTTCTAAGCGTTGGAGCATACCTCGATTTTGATGCCCAGGTCATTCAAGTGAGATAGACATCTCGTTCGAGCTTTGAACGACATCTGTAAGTCGTTCGCGCGAGACTGCTATCTCATTCGAACAAGCACGTTTTTTGAGGCGGCGCCATTTTTTATAAATACTCATTAAATGGTTTTGCTTTCATTAAGAAGTCCCAGCATTTCACAGAATAGAAAAACTGCGAATGCAGAATTCTTTTTGACTTCTTCTTTTAGGGTTTAATCCCTCTTTCTTTATAATTCACAAAAATCCCAATATGCTTTAGTAAATTGTTTTTGTGTGGAAGAACACACTTTGTTGTGGTTTAATCTTTGTGAGGATAACTCTACAACCGGAGAGCTACATGTTGTTGTGGATGGAGTCCTTATAAAGTTCACACTTGTGGAGAATCCATTTTCTTCTTCATTATTGACCACCTGGAGTTCTTGCAGGAGATTCCAGTCGATGACATTTCTAGCCGTTGCTTTTAAGGTTTGACGAAAACACCATGCATTACACTTGTGGGCGATTATCAGGTTCAATGTAAGTCAATGGTCTTGTGAATTCTTCAAAGTTCTAGAAATAAAAGGTTTTGCCTTTGGGGATTTTTCCTAAATTTTTATGTCACATACTTTATTTATTTATGGTTTCACACACGCACACACGATGTTGCATGTTTAGGGTCTGAATTGGTTTTGTTTACATAGACTCTAATCAAATAAGTGTGCAAAATTAGAAAGATGTGAATTTAATCAATTATCACACATACATGTTTTTACAAATTGGTATCAGGGCAGGTTACGCTAATTTATCGCGTGATCCTGATTTTTCAGGATTTACTTTCTGATACAATTTGTCTACTCACGTTTTCAAATTGGTATCAGAGCGGGTTATGCTAATTTATCCTATGATACTAATTTTTCAAGGATTTTTTTATACAATTTGATTTCTCACGTCGTCAAATTGGTATCAGAGCGGGTTGTGCTAATCTATCGTGTATTCCTATTTTCCGCAAAATTTGTGTGATATTGATTTTTTTTTAAAACAATTTTGTGAAAAGTTGCAATTTTTCGATGGAGCACTTATCTAATCGGATGCCTCCCTTTGATGACATGAGTCAGATTTTTGATGAAATAAATCACTTGAATTTGACGTTTGCTAAAAGAATTGATTTTTTGGAAAAAGAAAATTCTCGTTTTAATTCCACAATGGATCTTTTGCAAACGGTTCAAAATCAACTATATTTTTATCGTGAAAAATTTGTTTCCTTGGACCATGACTTTGTTTCTTTAAAATGTTCCAAGAATGAGAGTGATGATAGGGTCATATTTTTAGAAAAAGAATTAGAGGACCTTAAAAATTCGATGGTTTCTGTTTGTGCCAAAGAGGATAAAAATATTTTAGTCAATGAGTTTGCGGCATGTGAAGAGACTCTTAGGGAAAAGTTGTCTTTAATTGAGGGAGAGCGAGATCACCTTCTAGATTTGATTGATAATTTGATAAGGTGTCCCTTAAATTGGAAGAGTCTAATTCTTTGCTTGAGTAAAAAATTTTGAAGTTAAAAAATGATTTGATAGTCCCAAGTAGGTTTGATAGTGATGGTAATGGCTCATATTGTACTCATGCTTCTAGTTCTAAAGCCAAAACCATTATTTGTTTTAGAGGGTCAACCAATTTTAAGGATGTTAGAAAAGTTAAACCCATAGGTGTCATTCCACCCGTTTACACATGTTCATTTTGTGGTAGGAAAGGTCACCTTAGGCGTTTTTGTTATGATCTTCGAAAATGTCCTAGGAAGTTTATGTCTAGTGTTCCCTTTGTTCCTAAATCTTCCACATATATTTGGGTTAGTAAATCACTTTTAGAGGCACTAGATTTTAGACAAGTTGATTCTTGTTTGCTTGCACATGATTCTTCTATTTCCATATCATATAGATGATTGTGTTTGCATGTTTGTCATAAGCTAGTTATGCTTTTTGATATATTTTTACTAACATTGTGACATGTACTTTTTTTTTATAGATTAAGATTTTATTTTTATAAAATGTTTGAAAAAATCCAAAAAGATTTTTGTATTTTGTTTGCTCTTTTTATGGATGAACACTTAGGATGACCGAGTCACAACATCATTTCATTTTTCATGTGAGTATTTGATAGTGTTTTGAGATAATAGGTCAATTAATCCATGTTTTTTATAATGTTTGGAGTCATTAGAATGTAATTAAGTGTTACTTCCTAGATGTTTGACTCATGATTTCCTTTATTGCGCACATGCACGGAATTGTTTGATTATTGTGCTTGTCTCATCACATGTTGGATGGGTGTTTTCACTTCAATCCTGTCCTTAAAACAAACCAAACGCGATAAAACTTGATAAGAAAGTTGTTCATGTAAGAGTTGTTTATAAGATTGTGTGCTTTATTTGAAAATGATGAAGGGCTACGAAAGGTTTTCATTTATCCTTTGCGATTAAGCCGCCATTGAATTGGACTTACAAAATTTAGGAATTTTATTATCCGGGGTCCAAAGAGCCCAACAAAGTTTAAAGGCAATAAAAAGAAATTCATGCCAATTATGGGCCACTTAGGTTTTTGTATCAATTCTCCAAAATTTGAGAATTTAGTTTATTCACCTCTAAAAGAAAATATATATGAGGGAGTTTGGATGGAGAATTAAAATGGGTTTGCACTGTCCTTGAAAGTCTTTAAAAAGCGCTACATAGTTTTGGACGTTATTGGTGTGGAAATCACTTCGACTTTGATTTCTTTATTTGCAATAGACGATGTCATCTAAATTCAAAAAAAAATTCACCTAAGGATGTTTTTTATGTTCATTCAGTAGGAGTACACGTATGCATCGTGCACATATGATTGATTGAGTTTATTTACCTATCGAATGTGTTCACACCCATTCATAACATTTCGATGGCTTGGTTGTTTGAGTTTGAATCCATGGTGTGATTTTTAGTATCTTATTTTTGTATAAAAATTTGAAAAAATACAAAAATAGTTTGTGGATGTTTGTGGGATATTCCTTTGCATGCCCATAGTTTGATCCTTATTTTCTATGTATTTTATCGTCTATATTTTGATTGTTTCTTCTTATCTGTCTATTTGGGGACATCATAAAAATGGGGAGAAAGAATTATCATGTTATGAGGGAGATTTGATTATATTGATTGATTTACTCTTATATCATTTCAAACTCGATGCATCACGAAGGTTTTTTCTTCATCTCATGTGCATAGGTACAAAGATTTAAGATCGTGATGTTGCACACCCTGATGAGAAAAGCTTTGAAATTTGATGGAGATTTTAGAAGAACAGTTTGAGATCTTGCAAATTTATTCATGGGAGGGTAGATTTGTATAGGCATTTTTCTATTTGATAATTCGGATGTTTTTATGTTTGTACCGGTATTGACATTGGGGGAGATTTTTAAGGACATATTTTTATAGGTCCGTTATCAATTTATTATGTCATATACCGTTAAAACCGTCGAAGAGCATTCAAGAGTAATCTACATCAAGATGGATCCGAATTTATCAAGTTCTTTATCAAAAAGGATTCGCGAAGTTTACTTTTTTAAAGTTATGTTTTAAATACCTTAACTTTCCACTTAGAGCCTTTGGGATATTTTTACAAAATATTTTCAGTGTGGGAGCAGACCTTTTCGTCAAATTTAAGAATGAGTAATTTTTTCTAAGTGTTGGAGCATACCTTGATTTTGAAGCCCTGTTCGTTCAAGCAAGATAGCCATCTCGTTCGAGCGACATTGGATGTCACGAGATGTCATTTGAACAACATCCTTAAGTCGTTCGCGCGAGACTGCTATCTCGTTCGAACGAACACGTTTTTCGAGGCGACACGATTTTGTATTAATTCTCATTAACTGGTTTCGTTTTCATTAAGAAGTCCCATCATTTTACAGAACAGAAAAAATACAAAACCAGAACACTTTTTGACTTCTTCTTTTAGGGTTTAATCCTTCTTTGTTTACAATTCACAAAAATCCCAATATGCTTTAGTGAATTGTTTTTGTGTAGAAGAACACATTTTGCTGTGCTTTAATCTTTGTGGGGAGAACTCTACAACTGGTGAGATACATGATATTGTGGAGGGAGTCTTCATAAAGTTCACACTTGTGGAGAAACCATTTTCTTCTTCATTGCTAACCACCTGGAGTTTTTGCGGGAAATTTGAGGCGATGACGTTTCGAGCCGTTGCTTTGAAGGTTTGACGAAGACACCGTGCGTTACATTTATGGGCGATTATCAGGTTGTATGTAAGTCAATGGTATTGTGAATTCTTCAATATTCTAGAAATAAAAGGTGTTGCCCTTCGAAGATTTTTCATTAAAACATTTGTGTCACATGCTTTATCTATTTATGGTTTCACACACGTACACACGTTGTTGCATGTTTAGGGGCTGAATTTATTTGGTTTATATAGACTCTAATTAAATAAGTGTGCCAAATTAGGAAGTTACGAATATAATCAATTATCACACATAAACGTTTTTACAAATTGGTATCAGGGAGGGTTACACTAATTTATCGCGTGATCCTGATTTTTAGGGGACTTACTTTCTGATACAATTTGTCTACTCATGTTTACAAATTAGTATCAGAGCGGTTTACTCTAATTTATCGCGTGATCCTAATTTTTCAAGGATTTTTTTATACAATTTGACTTCTCACGTCGTCAAATTGGTATCAGAGCGGGTAACGCTAATTTATCGCGTATTCCTATTTTCCGTAAAATTTGTGTGATATTGATTTTTGTTTTAAATCAATTTTGTTTTAAATCGCAATTTTTCGATGGAGTACTTATGTAATCGGATGCCCCCCTTTGATGACACGAGTCAGAGTTTTGATGATATAAATCACTTTAATTTGACGTTTGCTAAAAGAATTGATTTTTTGGAAAAAGAAAATTCTCATTTTAAATCCACGATGGATCTTTTGCAAACGGTTCAAAATCAACTAGATTTTTATCGTGAAAAATTTGTTTCCTTGGACCATGACTTTGTTTCTTTAAAATTATCCAACAAGGAGAGTGATGATAGGGTCCTATTTTTAGAAAAAGAATTAGAGTACCATAAAAATTCGATGGTTTGTGTGTGTGACAAAGAGGATAAAATTATTTTAGTCAATGAGTTTGTGGCACGTGAAGAAACTCTTAGAGAAAAGGTTTCTTTAATTGAGGGAAAGGGACATAACCTTCTAGGTTTGATTGATAATTTGAAGAAGGATTCCCTTAAATAGGAAGAGACTAATTCTTTGCTTGAGTCAAAAATTTTGAAGTTAAAAAATGATTTGACAGACTCAAGTAGGTTTGATTGTGATTGTAATGGCTCATCTTGTTCTCTTGCTTCTAGTGCTAAAGCCAAAACAATTATTTGTTTTCGAGGGTCAACCAATTTCAAGGATGTTAGAAAAGGTCAACCCATGGGTGTCGTTCCACCCGTTTACACATGTTGATATTGTGGTAGGAAAGGTCACCTTAGGCATTTTTGTTTTGATCTCGGAAAATGTCCTAAGAAGTTTATGTCTAGTGTTCCCTCGGTTCCTAAATCCCCCACACGATGTTTCACATCTATTTGGGTTAGGAAATTAGTTTTAAAGGCACTAGATTTTAGACAAGTTGATTCTCATTTGCTTGTACATGATTCTTCTCTTGCCATATCATACAGATGATTTTGTTTGCATGTTTGTCATACGCTAGTTATGATTTTTGATATATTTTTGCTAGCATTGTGACATGTACTTTTTGTATAGATTTTTGTTTTTGAAATTTTTTGAAAAATACAAAAAGATTTTAATTTGAAAAAATCGAAAAAGATTTTTGTATTTTGTTTGCACCTTTTATTGATGAACACTTCGGATGACCGAGTCACAACATCATTCCATTTTTCTTGTGACTATTTGATAGTGTTTTGAGATAATAGGTCAATTCATCCATGTGCTTTATAATTGTTGATGTAAAAAATTAGATTATCTCTAATTAATCAATCACAAATAAAATAAATAAGACAAAAAGATTTTTAAAGTGGTTCAGCCTTATAAGAATGGCCTACGTCCACTATTTGCTTGGAATCCTCGATACTGTATTTACCAAGAAATTTCCAGTCCCCTTCTAATGAGGAGGTTACAATGTATTTATAGCCTTGAGGCAGTACATGTGAAAGGACAATACGTTGTTATCTAGTATACATATACATATGTACGATAATAATGAGTATTTAATGCACAGTCATCTCTTTGATTATCCTGATTTGAGTGCTCTGTACGCTAAGTAGCTCGGCACACTTGATCTACTCGGACCGCCTTAGTAGCTCGACATGCTTGAGTTAGTCGTGGCCCATGAGTTGCTGGGGGAGCTTAAGCTAGCCGATACGCTTGAGTTGTTCAGAATGTATGAGCTGCTCGTGGCGCTTGAGCAGCTCGGTGGCAGTTAATTGATCCATAGAAGTATTTATAATTACCACATTAGTTGACATGTGTCTTCAAGTGCTGGGTCCACGTCAGAAGATTAAATATGGTACCAACAGAAGCCCCCAATGTTCCGTAGTTTGATGTTGAAGAAAAGTATGGAACATTCTGCTGCTTAGATTTTCAGTTTTTATAGATTTTAGGCAAACTTTCGTTGTATATAACTCCTTTTTTGAATGCATAGTATCAGGCTTTTAAAGTATTTTGAATTTCCATAGCCGCTTCGATTTTTATGCCCCTATTCTTCTTTTTATCCACTTGATACGCAAACGTCCTCCCTTGTAATCATTGCTTTCTCTATTCCCGAGGTAAAGTATATAAGCACGGCAGAAATCCTATCATCTTTCACTTTTCAAATCTATATCTTTGAATCCTTCATTCTCTTTCTGTATCGTGCTTTCGCTCTTTCTGTCGTTCATTGTCACCTGATCATTTTTTCCCTGTAAGATTTTCTTCCCTTTCTTTTATTTTGATTTGTTCATCATGGTTTATCTTGTTGAGTCATTGGACAAGTTTTGATCTGAATTTTCAATCCCTTCATGGGTCATTTTGGAGGAGCTTTCGGAACCTTATGATTATTTTTCTTTGGCTGAGGGACATTGGTTCCCAAGTCTTTTTGTGGCCGAATGTGGCTTTTCTTTCCCACCAAACCCTCTGTGTTTGGAGTTCTGTCAATATTTTGATGTTGTACCTACAAAAATAGCTCCAAATACCTGGAGGATAGTTAATGGTGTTCATAGATTGAACCAACTCCATGGAACCCGTTTAGGGATTCCTGAGATTATTTACTGCTATAGATCGGTTGTCAGTGATTCCACCTTTTATTTAAAAACTAAGTTTTTGAATAGGAATTTAGTTGTCAATATTCCAGATGCCAATAGGGATTAATTTGAGCATGAGGTTATTTAGAAAAATTGGCAACATGCTCCATTAAATGGAGGTGATGTATATCAGGGTCCCAGGTGACCCCCTTATGGCAATGGAATAGGTAGTTTTTATTTTTTGAAATATTGTTTTCTTGGTGTTTGATAAAATGTATCACTGACATTTATTTTTATTTGTCACAATTGACAGTAAAAGGAAACCTCCAAAAGAAGCTGATCTTAGTTGGAAGCATTTGAAACTTATTTGGGATTTTCACCAATCTGTTGCTGAGGAACATATTAGATCGGCCTCTTACTTATTGCAGTTCAAGAGCTGTACTTCATCTTTTACTGCTCGTCCAGTGGTGGTTAATCTTAACCAAATACCAGTCTCTGAGGCTAGTGTGGAAGGTTCTTCCTCTTAATCAAGTGTTCCCATCAGTAACTTAATGAAGAGAAGAAAAGCTCCTGCTTTCTTTGATAAATCTGCCTCTACTAATGTGGAGGCAAATAAAATCAAACAAGATGTCCCAGAAGAAGGGAAGGGAATCACTGATGCACCTCCTCTTGCTGCTGCCAAGAAAGTTATTGAAAAGCCCCCAGTGGCCCCGAGCAAGATTGTTGTTGTTTCTCCTTTGAGTGAGGTTATCGTCATATCACCCACAAAGACAATGTCTTTGGTTCAGAATGTTCCTGCTCCTCCGAGGAGGTTAAAGAAAAGTTCTTCTGAGAGACCTATTGGACATGTCTCTCAATCTTTAAATATTAAAGGTTGTGTTACCACTTTTGTTCCTCCAAGCTCTACTATGGTCTCGATGAAATCTTGGATTATCCCAGAAGTCCAAGGTATTGAAGACACTTTTTCTCGTGATAGAGTCATTACCTTGGTTGCTCAACATATTGCCTCAGTAAGTATTATTAGTCTGAGTTTTCACTTTTCAATATTATGTTCATATATTGACTCATCGTTATTTCTTCCTCCAGCTGATGACGTGAAGAAGGATGAGGCAATCAAGGCTTCTAGTTCCTCTGGAGGGGTAGAGGAAGCCTTCGTTGGTCTGACCCAGTCTTTAAAAGACTCTTGTCAAAAGTATGAGGAAGATAAGGTTGCCTGGGAAAAGCAACTCAAGTACATTGAGTTGGACAAAAATCAAGCTGAGAATGCCTCCAAGGAATTGGAGACTAAATTGAAAGAGTTTGTTATGAGCAACAAAAATCTTGAACAGAATAATAAGGAACTTGAGGCTAAACTCAAGGCTGCTGAAAATGAGGTTGTTGCTCTTAAAGATGTTGAGCGACAGAAGAAGGAGGTGGAGGAGAAATTGAAAGCTACCTAGGAGCTTCTTAGGGAAATGACCTCCTCGAAGAAGGCAAAGAGGAAAAAATCAGTTAAAAAGTCTTTTAGTGCTGGTTGGGATAAAGGCTGAACAAAGCCCTGGCTGCCATGTCTTCTCAAATGGAGTATGCCAGCCATAAATATTTTAGGGATGGATGGGTCGCAGCCTTTCAAGAGCTGAAAGTTACTGAGGATTCTGAATTATTCCAGCGACACACTCATGGCCCTCCTCCCTCTCCTGGAGAAGAAGAAGAGGACGAAGCTGCCTCAGATGAGTCTTCCATGATGATTGGAAATCAGGTTCCTGTTGTTCCAGTTGTTCAGGCTACCGAGCAGCTCCAACCAACTAGTACTTTCGCCGAGAAGCTATCATTGTCTTTCGAGCAACCAACCCATTCATCCAAACCTTTTGAGGAAGTCATAGGGAACAAAGAGATGGTGTAAAGTTGCTCGAATTTTTATTTTGTTGTTATGTTGAATGTCATCTAAGACTTTGTATCTTTTCTTATGATGAAATAAAATTCGAGTTTTTTGGTTGTTCATCTCAAATTTCTCCCCTACTTGCTCTGTCTGCATCCTTATTAATTCTTTATATTTCTCTTTGCTAATTTATGTCCAGGATGGAGCTCTTATCATCTCATGATACAAAATTAATGAAGAAATGCAATGACTATTTTAAAGCGGGTCATGCACATCTTGATGAGACTCAAATCATTAATATCCTGGGTTCAGATGCTTCTAAATGGGCAGTTGGAGCTTACCAATATCTAAAGTGCTTGCTCGATCCTGCTGTTGACAACAATGTGTCTTACTATGAGATGATTAAGGACCTCCAAGGAACGATCGAGGAACTCCAGTAGCAGTACAAAGAACCCTCCACACTTCTGCATCAAGGGTACGAAAATAAATTTCAGCAATTGAGTGCTAAAAAAGGATATGATAAATTCATCTTTACTTATGAAAAGAAAGAGAGTGTTCTGAATCTTGAGGTTGAAGTGCATAGGCATATTGCTAAGTTGTTGGAGCAGGAAAACATTGTTTTGAAAGAAGAGATTAAACAACTCAAGTCTGTTGCATCTTCCTCGGGGGCACTGGTCCCTGTTAATGATGAAGGCTTTTCTTTCTTGGAGGTAGAAAATTCCAATTTGCGAGATGAGTTGGAAACTTTGAAAAGAGCTGGACCTTCTACCTCTACTCGTGGACGAGCAAAATTTTCTTCTCGAGGATGAGATAGGGCTGGTCGGGTCATCATTGAAGAAGCTAGAACTCAATCAGCCTTGGAGAATCAGGGCTTTCAATTGGTAGCGAAGAACCAGGCCTTAGCAGAAATGTCCAAGAAAATTTCGAGTCTCAGCAAGCAACTTACTACTCAGAGTTCTGCCTGAGAGAGTAAGGAAATCTTAGTGAAGAATCTCCACGAGCAATTGGAGAGGTTGACTTATCAATTCCATAAGTACCAGAAAGAATTTTGGATGGCTGGGTACAATGAAGCACTTTACCATCTTGATGATTAGATCCAGCAGTCGAATAATGAGGAGTATAAGCAAGGATGGCTGAATGCTATGTGTGTGTTACAATTTGAGAAAGGACACTATTTATGGGATTATTATGAGCCTGGAGTGCTCGATTTTCCCGTGCCTCCTTTTAAGCTTGATTTTAGTTGGATACCTGCTCGGGCAATTCCTCGATGCTTAATTTCTAAATATCTTGGCGACTACATTCTTCATGCCAACGTTGATATATCTCACCCAGAGCATTTTCTTGATCAGCCATCTGTGATGAATGTCAGAATGCTGAGAGATGTAAATTTTATAAATTCTCCTTATGCCTTAGAGAACCCTCCTGCTGGAGTAGAACCTGTTTCAAAGGCAGAAAGGAAAAAACCAATAGAATAGGATTTTTATTGTAATGAAGTATATATTTTACATCATGTGTAATTCTATTCATTTTGAATGAAATTTTTTTTCCATTTCATTGTCTTCTAAATAATTTCTAGAATGTTCTTGCTTGATGGTTGATAAATATATGTGTATATATAATACTTATCCCATTTATTATTTAATTTGAGTTAATTGCTTTCCGACCAACCGGAGTTGGTGGTAAATAACTTTTCGACCAACTAGAGTTGGTGGTAAATAAGTTTCTGACCAACCGGAGTTGGTGGTAAATAAGTTTCCGATGAATCAGAGTTGGAGGTAAATAAGTTTCCGACCAACAAAAGTTGGTGATAAATGCTTTCCGACCAACCCGAGTTGGTGGTAAATAAGTTTTCGACCAACCAGAGTTGGTGGTAAATAAGTTTTCAACCAACCGAAGTTGGTGGTAAATAAGTTTCTGACCAACCGTAGTTGGTGGTATATGTTTTCCGACCAACCGGAGTTGGTGGTAAATAAATTTTTAACCAACCAGAGTTGGTGGTAAATAAGTTTCTGACGAATCGGAGTTGGTGGTAAATTCTTTTCAACCAACCGAAGTTGGTGGTAAATGCTTTTTGACCAATCGGAGTTGGTGGTAAATAAGTTTTCGACCAATCGGAGTTGGTGGTAAATAAGTTTTCAACCAATCGGAGTTGGTGGTAAATGCCTTTCGACCAACCGGAGTTGGTGGTAAATGCTTTTCGACCAACCGGAGTTGGTGGTAAATAAATTTCCGACCAATGGAGTTGGTACTAAATGCTGTGAATTTGATGTGTAGTGTGTAGCACTAATATTTCGAAAAATTTCAACAAAGAAAGAAACTAGATGAAGCCTCACTTTATTCATATTGAAGAAACTGTATTACATATGAATTACAATTACTGATAGTATTTGTGCAGATGCTCTGCGTTCCATGCATTCTTGAATTCTTCTCCTTCCAAGGTTTCAATCCTGTATGTCCCTGGCCGAACAACCTCTGTTACTCTGTAGGGTCCGTGCCAGTTGGCTTCCATTTTGTTGTGCTTTTGTATCACTTTCTTCAGCACATAATCCCCTTCCTTCAAATCACACTTCTTCACTCTTTTGTTATAGAACAAAGCTGTTCGTTGTTGATATGTTGCATTCCTGATTGCTTCTTCTTCCCTAACTTCTTCGAGCATATCTAAGTCTAATATTCTCATCAAGTCACTAACAGGAGAATTGAAATTTAGTATTCTATGCGTAGGTAGATCCAATTCAGCAGGTATGACAGCCTCACTCCCAAACGCTAGCATGTGTGGGGACTCTCCAATTGTTGTTCGCGGTGTGGTGTGATATGCCCACAACACGGAGTGTAGTTCATTAATCCAATTTACATTTGCACTTTCTAGTCGTCTCTTCAATCCATTTGGTAGTGTTGTATTTTTCACCTCAGTTTGTCCATTGCTCTGGCGTGACCTGGTGCAGAATGAGTTTTCAGTATATTGGATTGATGACAGTATGCAGCAAATTCCTCGTTCTCAAACCGGGTTCCATGGTCAGTAATGAATGCATGTGGGAGCCCATATCTGCAAATAATGTTTTTTCCAAATGAATTGATAGACTTTGACATATGTCATATCAATTAAGGGGCTCAACTTCCACCCATTTTGTAAAATAATCCACAGAAACCACAAGGTACTTGAACCTTCCCCTGGTCGTTGGGTGTGGACCGACCAAGTCTATTCCCCATATGGAAAATGTCCATGGGGACGTTATGGGTGTTAGTAATGCCTGAGTAGTTCTTCAAATGGACGAGAATCATTGGCATTTGTCAAACTTCTTAGCATAAGCTACGCAATCAGCTCTCATTGTCGGCCAGTAGTACCCCTATGTGGTTATTCTTTGTAAGAGCGTCCGACCAGCTACATGGGCTCCACAAGACCCTTCATGAACCTCTTGGATCAAATATTTCACTTCAGAGGGATGGACACATCTTTGTATCCCTGCTATAACTCCTCGTCTATACAAAATGCCACTGGTCAATACATAACGAGCAACTTTAAATTTTAGTTTCTTGGCTGCGAGTTTATCAGTTGGTAAAGTCCCATCTTCAATATCGGCCCTGATGGGATCCATCCAAGATGGTCCTAAGTTGAGTGTAATGTAATTCATCATTGGATCTTCGTTTATGCTCCGACCAATTAGGATTGCTATTGGGATTGTTCTTCGTAGCTCGGTGCGTGTGGCTGATGAAAATCGAGCTAGTGTGTTTTCTCTTACGTTCTCCAATCTGGGTATTCGAATCAACTGGATTGCAGTATGACTTGATACAACCTCCATTGCTTTGGCATGATATCTGATCATTAATTCTCCTTTTGCTGCATATACCCCCACAATTTGGTTTACAATTAATTGAGAGTCACTATACACAACGACTTGCTCTGCCTTCATGGTTTTGGCCAGGTTTAGTCCCACGATCATTGCATCATATTCGGCCTCATTATTCGATGCTTTAAATTGAAAGGGTAGAGCATACTCTACATCAATATCATCTGGACTTTTCAAACAATCCCTGCTCCACTACCCGTAGTGCACAAAGAGCCATATACATATAAATTCCATATGGGTAACTTATCATCAAAAAGTTTATCAGAGAGAGTTCCTCGGTGGAATATCTGGTACTTCCTTTTGTTCCCCTCCAGTAATTATTGTTGCACGTCAGTCATCTTTTCTTGCTCGACTGGAATTTTCTTACTGATTGTCCACCCACGTAAGTTGGTCGGGGTTTACATTTGATGATCGTGTATCATCTACAGGTTGGTTTTCATTCAAATCCAGTTCTTCGGACGCATTTCCTTGGGTGAACTCTGCGATAAAGTCCTCTACTGCCTGTCCTTTCAGCGACGATCTAGGCTCATAAATTATATCATATTCTCCAAGTTCTACTTCCCAATACATTAATCTTCCCGACTTCTCCGGTTTGTGCAAAGCCTGTCTTAATGGCATATCAGTGTACACCACTATAGTATGGGCCTGGAATTATGGTCTCATCCTTCTACTGGCTTCAATTAATGCTAGTGCCAATTTCTCTAGCCTTGGATATCTAATTTCTTCTCCTCGAAAAGACTTGCTGGTGTAATAGACTGGTTTTTGTACTCCATTTTCCAGTCTTATCAATGCCGAGCTCACTACATTTTCTAAAACTGCCAGGTATAAATATAATTTTTCTCCCATTACTGGTCTGGACAATAATGGAGGTGTCCCCAGATATTTCTTTAACTCTAGAAAGGCTTCCTCGCATTCCTTATTCCATTCAAAAGTTTTTCAGAGTGTTTTGAAGAATAGTAGGCATCTGTCAGTTTCTCATGACACAAACTTATTAAGTGCTGCAACTCTTCCTGTGAGACTTTGTACTTCCTTCTTCCTCATTGGAGATCGTAGATCCAATAGATCTTTTATCTTTTTCAGGTTCGCCTAAATTCCTCGTTGATTAACAATATATCCGAGAAACATGCCTTCCCTTGTTTCGAATATGCATTTGGTGGGATTCAGCTTCATTTGATATTTTTCTAGTTGATCAAAGGTCTGACGTGAGTCAACTAGATGATCAGTAGCTTTCTTTCTCTTTGTCAGCATAGCGTCAACATAAACCTCCATGTTGTGACTGATTTGCTCCGCAAACACCTTGGTCATCAGCCGCTAATATGTTGCAGCTGCATTTTTAAGTCCAAAAGGCAAAACATTATAGCAATAAGTTCCCCTAGGGGTGATAAAAGATGTACTCTCCTTGTCTTCAGTATTAATTTTAATCTAGTTGTACCCAGAATAAGCATCCATGAAACTCAAAAATTCATGCCCCGAGGTAGCATCTATTAGCTGATCGATTCGAGGCAAAGGAAAATGATCTTTTGGGAAGGCTTTATTAAGATCGGTGAAGTCCACACACATCCTCCACTTATTGTTTTTCTTCTTCACCATTGTTATATTTGCTAGCCAATCATGATATTTGACATCCTCAATAAAAGAGGCTTTTTGTAGTTTCTCTACTTCTTCCTGTATAGCTTGGTTCTTTTCAAGACTAAACACTCTTCTTCGCTGCTTCACTGGCTTGATTTCCTTGTTCGTATTGAACTCATGACACAAGAAATTCGGATCTATCCCTAGCATGTCTTCATGAATCCTTGAAAAAGTCTTCTTTCTACCCCTTAAGAATTCTATTAGTTCCTATCTTATCGATCCATCCAGTGAAGCACTAATTTGAGTTGTTCATTTTGGATGCTCGTCGTTCAGAATAATAATTTCAGTAGCCTCCATGACCTAATCTTTAACGAGATGAGATTCATCTCTGGGATATAAAGTTTCAATCTCCTCATATTTTATTTCATCCACTTGATAAGTAGTAGTCTACTTCCTAGATTCTTCACGCTCCTCCTGCTCGACAGATGAATAGTAGCATTCTCGAGCTACTTTTTGGTCACCTTTTACAATTCCCACTCCAAAATTGGTTGGGAATTTTAAACATTGATGTACAGTAGATAGTACTGCCTCGAATTTCTTTAGACCTACTCTTCCCATGATGATATTGTAAGCTGATTGGACATTTTTATCCATTACAAAAAATCATACTCTTTCTGTTCGACAAGAAGGCCATGTACCGATAAGCATATCCAATTTGATCGTCCCCAATGGAAAAACTTTCTCGCCAGTAAAACCAAGGAGGGGCCTATGGTATGGCTCCAACTGAGCTAGCTTCAGATTCAAACTGTCAAAGTATGAATAAAACCTGATGTCTGCCGAGCTACCATTATCCACCAGTACTGGCGAAATCACCGCTTCCATTATTCTCATCTTGATCACTAATAGGTCATTATGAGCATATAGTACTCCTGTCAGGTCGTTCTTAGAGAAACCAATGTCTAATTTATCTTTATTCACTTTCCTCGGGCGATCATCTTCAGCTATATTTATTCGCTGAATGTACGAGCAAGCTTGAGCCTCATTGAGGTAAGCTTTCCTTTCTGCAGTAGGATTTCCACCTCCTTCATCTCCACCTGTAATAACATTACATTGAAATGACCCAAAATGGATTGAAAATACCTCACGCTCTAGCTGTCTTGGTTTTTGATGAAGGTCGGGATCATCCTATGGATCGTCCTCGTGGTCTCTCTTCTTGTCTTCATTTGTTCGATAAGGAGATCTAGATTTTTTCCTTGCTCGGTCATTGGTTTTTCCACCATTCTGTCGATCAACATACTTAGTTAGATTTCCTCGCCTGATGTGTGCTTCAATTTCATTCGGGAGAGGTATGCAATTTTTGGTCGTGTGACCATGATCTTTATGGAACTCAAAATATTTGGACTTATCTCTTCTATCAGGATCTACTTTCATTTTTGCTGGCCAGGCTAGCTCCTCGCTATTCTTGATCTCCTCCAGAATGTGATTTATATCTACCTTTAAAGGAGTGTAATTTCAAAATTTCTTCATCTGCTCCAGTGTTTGCTTTGCTTTCGATTGCCTGTTACCACCATTGTTCTTCTGATCCTTCTTTTCGATTTTACCATCTTCCACCTTGGTCTTCTTATTGTCTGCATTCTTCTTCGCAGTCGTGGCTTCCTCGGCATTCATAATTTTGGTAGCTTTTTCCATCAGTTCTGCCATGGTCCTAGGTGGATCTTTGGCTAAAGTGTAGTACAATTTATTGGGCAACAGTCCACTCATCAGAGCAGTAATTATTATTTTCTCCTCGTAATCGATCACCTCAAGTTTCTTGTTATTGAAATGACAAATATAATCCCTGGTGCTTTCACCTGCCTTTTGTCTAACGCTTAGCAAATGTGCTACTCTTTTTACTGGTTTTACTCCAAAATAGAAGTTCCCCATAAAGAGCTCTGCCAATTGAAAGAAAGTCTCAATCTTTTCCTCCGAGGAAGATTGTTATACCATATCCGAGCTGATTCGGTAAGATTTACTGAGAATGCTCTACATCTCATCTCGTCTGCCACTGCATAGATATCACCAGCTGCTTGGTATTGTTCTATATGAAGGACAGGGTCAGTTTTTCCATCATATTTAGGTGTCACCACCGGAGATTTGAACTTTGACGGTGTGGGAAAATCCATAATTGCCTGTATAAACGGTGTTCCTTGGACAAAAGTTCTTTGTAGAGGATTCTTGGCTTTAGTCATTTCCCCTAATATATATTCCAATCTCTGAATAGAGCCCTTCCATGCATCATTTCCCTCCTCGGGCCTATTGGTTTGAGCAACTCATCGTGATGAATTTGCCTCTTGGGATCTTTCATGATGAGCAGTTGGTCGTGATTGGGCAGAGCCATCCCTTAAATCGAATGGTTGTTGAGAGTTCCTCGACACAATCCCAGGGGGACTTCTTTTCCTCCTAGGACAAAAACAATCAAAAAGAGAGACTCTACTAAACCTTTTAAGAGCACTTGTCCTCTCTGGAGATAGAGTGATGTTTTTCCGAGTGTCTATAGGTCTACTGAGGAAGTTCGTCCAGGTTGATAAGAATCGTTGCATCTGGATCGAGATTTCGCTGGAAATAACATTCGCCTAGTTCTTGAAGAGGGTAAGCAAGTATTTCTCTGAACATTTCATTGCCCTGATTGATCCGGCACTCCGCCTTGAATGGTTTGTATAAGTTGTCGCATGGTTTCTTGCATGACCGTCTAGCCTTGGGCCAAATTAGCCATTATACCAGCCAGATCCAAAAAAATTGGGGGAGTAGATGGATTTGGAGGGATACCGGCATTTCGATTACTGGATTCTGGATTATCAGCCATTGAAAATGAGTTATTTTGGTGAAAAATGCTAATTATAGTCGATTCCCACATATGGCGCTAATCTGTTGATGTAAAAAATTAGATTATCTCTAATTAATCAATCACAGATAAAATAAATAAGACAAAAAGATTTTTAAAATGGTTCAGCCTTGTAAGAATGGCCTACGTCCACTATTTTTATTATTGTTGACTGTTTGCTTGGAATTCTCGATACTGAATTTACCAAGAAATTCTGAGTCCCCTTCTAATGAGGAGGTTACAATGTATATATATCCTTGAGGCTGTACATTTGAAAGGACAATGCGTTGTTATCTAGTAGACATACATCTGTACGATAATAATGAGTATCTAATGCGCAGTCGTCTCTTTGATTATCTTGATTTGAGTGCTCTGTACGCCAAGTAGCTCGGCACACTTGATCTACTTGGACCGCCTTAGTAGCTCGACATGCTTGAGTTAGTCGTGGCCCATGAGTTTCTCGGGGAACTTAAGCTGGTCGATACGCTTGAGCTGTTCAGAATGTATGAGCTACTCGTGGCGCTTGAGCAGCTCGGTGGCAGTTAATTGATCCGTAGAAGTATTTGTAATTACCACATTAGTTGACATGTGTCTTCAAGTGTTGGGTCCACGTCAGCAAATTAAATATGGTACCAACAGAAGCCCCCAATGTTTCGTAGTTTGATGTTGAAGAAAAGTATGGAACATTCTGCTGCTTAGATTTTCGGTTTTTATAGATTTTAGGCAAACTTTCGTTGTATATAACTCCTTTTTTGAATGCATAGTATCAGGCTTTTAAAGTATTTTGAATTTCCATAGCCGCTTCGATTTTTACGCCCCTATTCTTCTTTTTATCCACTTGATACGCAAACGTCCTCCCTTTTAATCATTGCTTTCTCTATTCCCGAGGTAAAGTATATAAGCGCGGCAGAAATCCTATCATCTTTCACTTTTCAAATCTATATCTTTGAATCCTTCAATCTCTTTCTGTATCGTGCCTTCGCTCTTTCCGTCGTTCATTATCACCTGATATGTTTTTCCCTGTAAGATTTTCTTCCCTTTCTTTTATTTTGATTTGTACATCATGGTTTATCTTGTTGAGTCATTGGAAAAGTTTCGATCTGAATTTTCAATCCCTTCATGGGTCATTTTGGAGGAGCTTTCTGAATCTTATGATTATTTTTCTTTGGCTGAGGGACATTGGTTCCCAAGTCTTTTTGTGGCCGAATGTGGATTTTCTTTCCCACCAAACCCTCTGTGTTTGGAGTTATGTCGATATTTTGATGTTGTACCTACAAAAATAGCTCCAAATACCTGGAGGATAGTTAATGGTGTTCATAGATTTAACCAACTCCATGGAACCCGTTTAGGCATTCCTGAGTTTATTCATTGCAATAGATCGGTTGCCAATGATTCCACCTTTTATTTAAAAACTAGGTTTTTGAATAGGACTTTAGTTGTCAATATTCCAGATGCCAATAGGGATTAATTTGAGCATGAGGTTGTTTAGAAAAATTGGCAACATGCTCCATTAAATGGAGGTAATGTATATCAGGGTCCCAGGTGACCCCCTTATGGCAATGGAATAGGTAGTTTTTATTTTTTGAAATATTGTTTTCTTGGTGTTTGATAAAATGTATCACTGACATTTATTTTTATTTGTCACAGTTGACAGTAAAAGGAAACCTCCAAAAGAATCTGATTTTAGTTCGAAGCATTTGAAACTTATCTGGGATTTGCACCAATCTGTTGCTGAGGAACATATTAGATTGGGCTCTTGATCTACTCGGACCGCCTTAGTAGATCGGCATGCTTGAGTTTCTCGGGGCCCATGAGTTGCTCGAGGAACTTAAGCTGGTCTATACGCTTGAGCTGTTTGGAATGTATGACCTGCTCGTGGTGCTTGAGCAGCTCGATGGCAGTAAATTGATCGGTAAAAGTATTTGTAATTACCACATTAGCTTACGCATGTCTTCAAGTGATAAGTCCACGTCAGCAGATTAAATTTGGTACCAACAATAATGTTTGGAGTCATTAAGATGTAATTAAGTGCTACTTCCTACGTGTTTGACTCATAATTTCCTTTATTGCACACATGCACGGATTTGTTTGATTATTGTGCTTGTCTCATCACATGTTGGTTGGGTGTTTTCACTTCAATTATGTCCTTAAAATGAACCAAGCGCAATAAAACATGATAAGAAAGTTGTGCATGTAAGAGCTGTTTGTAAGTTTGTGTGCTTTATTTAAAAATGGTGAAGGGATAAGAAAGGTTATCATTTATCCTTTGCGATTAGGACTGCATTTAATTGGACCTAGAAAATTGAGGAATTTTATTATTCGGGGTCCAAAGAGGTTTAAAAGAGCCCGAAAAAATTTAAAGGCAGTAAAAACAATCCATGCCAATTATGGGCCACTTAGGTTTTTGCACCAATTCTCCAACGTTTGACCAATTTAGTTTATTCACCTCTAAAAGAAAATATCTATGAGGGAGTTTGGATGGAGAATTAAAACGGGTTTGCACGTCCTTGAAAGTCTTGAAAAAGCGCTACATAGTTTTGGATGTTATTTGTGTGGAAATAACTTTGACTTTGATTTGTTGATTTGCATAAGATGATGTCATCTAAATTCAACAATTTTTACACCTAAGGATATTTTTTATGGTCATTCATTAGGAGTGCACGTATGCATCGTGCGCATATGATTAATTGATTTTATTTACCTATCGAATGTGTTCACACCCATTCATTCCATTTCCATGACTTGGTTGTTTGAGTTTAAATCCATGGTATGATTTTTAGTATCTTA
This sequence comes from Sambucus nigra, assembly GCA_949130495.1. Classification (NCBI taxonomy): domain Eukaryota; kingdom Viridiplantae; phylum Streptophyta; class Magnoliopsida; order Dipsacales; family Adoxaceae; genus Sambucus; species Sambucus nigra. The sequence continues at coordinate 537,343,944 of OX422221.1, forward strand.
TTTTTGTGTAAAAAATTAAAAACATCCAAAAATAGGTTGTGGATGTTCGTGGCATATTCCTTTGCATGCATGTAGTTTGATCCTTATTTTCTATGCATTTTATCGTGAAACTCCATATTTTGATTGTTTCTTCTTATCTGTCTATTTGGGGACATCATAAAAATGGGGAGAAAGAATTATCATGTTATGGGGGAGTTTTTTCATTATGGGGGAGATTTGATTATATTGATTGATTTAATCTTATATAATTTCAAACTCGATGCGTCATGAAGGTTTTTGCTTTATCTCATGTGTTTAGGTACAAAGATTGAAGATCATGATGTTGCACACCCTGATGAGAAAAGCTTTGAAATTTGATGAAGATTTTTGAAGAAAAGTTTGAGATCTTGCAAATTTATTCATGGGAGGGTAGATTTGTATAGGCATTTTTCTATTTGGTAATTATGATGTTTTTATGTATGTACCTTCATAGACATATGGGGGATTTATAAAGACATATTTTTATAGGTTTGTTACCAATTTATTATGTCATATACTGTTACAACCATCAAAGTGCATTCAAGAATAATCTACATCAAGACGGATCCGAATTAATCAAGTTCTTCATAAAAAAGGCTCTGTGAAGTTTACTTTGGTAAGGTTATGTTTTAAATATATTAACTTTCCACTTAGAGGTTTTGGGATATTTTTACAAAATATTTTAAGTGCTGCAGCAGACCTTTTCGTCAAATTTAAGAATGAGTAATTTTTTCTAAGTGTTGGAGCATACCTCGATTTTGAAGCCTAGTTCGTTCAAGCGAGATAGCCATCTCGTTCGAACGACATTAGATGTCACGAGATGTCGTTTGAACGACCTCCATAAGTCTTTCGCGTGAGACTGCTATCTCCTTCGAACAAACACATTTTTCGAGGAAACGCGATTTTGTATAAATACTAGTTAAATGGTTTCGTTTTAATTAAGAAGCACCAACTTTTTACATAACAGAAAAACTGCGAAAGAAGAATTCTTTTTGACTTCTTCTTTTCGGGTTTAATCCCTCTATGTTTACAATTCAGAAAAATCCCAATATGCTTTAGTGAATTGTTTTAGTGTTTAAGAACAAACATTGTTGTGGTTTAATCTTTGTGGGGAGAACTCTACAACCGGAGAGCTGCATGCTATTGAGGAGGAGTCCTTATAAAGTTCACACTTATGGAGAAGCTATTTTCTTCTTCATTATTGACCACCTGGAGTTCTTGCGGGAGATTCCAGCCAACGATGTTTCTAGCCATTACTTTGAAGGTCTGACAAAGACACTGTGCGTTACACTTGTGGGTGATTATCAGGTAGTATGTAAGTAAATGGTCTTGTTAATTCTTCAAAGTTCTAGAAATAAAAGGTTTTGCCCTTCGGGGTTTTTTTTCTGAACATTTGTGTCACATGCTTTATCTATTTATGGTTTTACACATGCACACGCGTTGTTGCATGTTTAGGGGCTGAATTGATTTGGTTTATATAGACTCTAACTAAATAAGTGTGCCAAATTAGAAAGTTGCGAATTCAATTAATTATCACACAGACACGTTTTTACAAATTGGTATCAGAGTGGGTTATGCTAATTTATCGCGTGATCCTAATTTTTCGAGGATTTACTTTCTGATACAATTTGTATACTCACGTTTACAAATTGGTAGCAGAGTGGATTATGCTAATTTATCTCGTGATCCTGATTTGTCAAGGATTTTTTTTATACAATTTAACTTCTCACGTCGTCAAATTGGTATCAGAGCGGGTTGCGCTAATTTATCGTGTATTCCAATTTTCCGCAAAATTTGTGTGATATTGATTTTTTTTTTAAATAAATTTCGTGAAAAATTGCAATTTTTCGATGGAGCACTTATATAGTCGGATGCCTTCCTTTGATGACACGAGTTAGAGTTTTGATGATATAAATCACTTGAATTTGACGTTTGCTATAATAATTGATTTTTTGGAAAAAGAATATTCTCTTTTTAAATCCGCGGGGGATCTTTTTCAAACGGTTCAAAATCAAAAAAAAATTATCGTGAAAATTTTGTTTCCTTGGACAATGACTTTGTTTCTTTAATACTGTCCAAGAAGGAGAGTGATGATAGGGTCCTATTTTTAGAAAAATAATTAGAGGACCTTAAAAATTAGATAGTTTGTGTTTGTGCCAAAGAGGATAAAAATATTTTAGTTAATGAGTTTATGGCACGTGAAGAAACTCTTAGGGAAAAGTTTCTTCAATTGAGGGAGAGAAAGATAACCTTCTAGGTTTGATTGATAATTTGACGAATGAGTCCCTTAAATTGGAAGAGTCTAATTCTTTGCCTGAGTCGGAAATTTTGAAGTTAAAAAATGATTTGACAGACTCAAGTAGGTTTGATTGTGATGGTAATGGCTCATCTTGTTCTCATGCTTCTAGTGCTAAAGACAAAACATTTATTTGTTTTTTAGGGTCAAACAATTTAAAGGATGTTAGAAAAGTTCAACTCATAGGTGTCGTTCCACCCGTTTACACATGTTCATATTGTGGTAGAAAGGTCACCTTAGGTGTTATTGTTTTGATCTTGTAAAATGTCCAAGGAAGTTTATGTCTAGTGTTCCCTTTGTTTCTGAATCCCCCACACTACGTTTTACATATCATTTTTAGAGGCACTAGATTTTAGACAAGTTGATTCTCGTTTGCTTGCACATGATTATTCTCTTCCCATATCATATACATGATTTTATTTGCGTGTTTGTCATACGCTAGTTATACTTTTTGATTAATATCACAATAGAATATTTTAATTAAACGAAATATATTTAAATACGATAACATAAATCACTAACTACCCTCAATAATTGTTATTCACATTGCACACCAATAAGATTTTAAATAACCAAGTCCCATATTGTTAATTTAATCAAATTATCATTCTTATCACTTTTATTATGGAGGTCCTCCCGCCCCGGGTGGTATTACCACAAAATTTTTACACTTCCCCTTATCAAAATGCCAGCTGATCCATTTAATCTATCGATCCCGTAATTTGATAAGGTTCCACACACGACAAGACATAAAATGCCAGCTGACTCGTTTAAACTGTCGGTCCCAGCACATTATGTCGCCCAAATTTTTAATACTCATTTTTATCTTAGGCATTAATTCTCATTACGTTATTTTATCAATTCCCCCAGCCTTATTATCGATGTGAGATCCTCAAAATACCCTTTAGTCCCATACCTAAGTGTCTCCAAAGTATACATACATCCTATCCTACATATAGGTTGCATTACCAACATTTATCACGTCCTAGTATCATGCCTAGGCTAGCATAACGACGATAAAGCATATAAATCTGCCCCACCTCAGAATGTAAAATCCGCGCGAATATACACGAACTAGTCCTATACCTGGAAAACATAAATTATAACCAAGGCCTAACCACTAGTACCATACCTAGTAAGCATCCTAAAATTGAGGTGAGCAATATACTACCCAAAAGCCCCTCGTTCCCGCGATGGTAAAAGTGACTAAAAAAAATCACAAAAATAATCCCATAAAAATTCTACATGAGAACCTATAATCAAAACCATAAAAACCCAATAATCTCACCTACGCACCCAAGGGTTTCAAAGATTTATTCATATTTAAAAGTTTCAGAAAAACAGTCCCAAAATTTAGTGTTCACTAATTAAGTTGCTAATTTCTTTTAAGAAAAACTTGCAATTAAGGTTCTAGGCAACACTTCAAACGCATAATACTAAAGGAAAGGAATAGAGTATTCATGCCTCGAATCGTTGGTTGAAAATTCTGAATACTCCGTTCCATTCGACTTGCAAAAATTAGTAAGTTAAGTTCCTGGGCCATTTTGAAAACATGTAGTTTAGACCTCCCAAAATATGATTGAAGTTTTGTTTAATGGAGGTTTGGAATTGAATTATAAGGGCATGGGTATAGTGCTTTGTGTAGGGGAGAAGAGGTTTGGAAATAAAAAGTAACGTGATTCTTTTACAAAAAGTGGGTCAAGGTTCCTTCTTATAAGTTTGGATAAATGAGTCCCATCAACTGTGAACTCTAAATGGATTGATTAAATAAATAAAATAAAAAGTACCATCAACAAAATATCACCTGTCCGCCCCAAAACATTGTAGGCAAATCCTCCCTTATCCCATGCGCATCCCAACAAAGTGTGGAAAACACACTTTCATGATAATCACTAGCACTAGGCAACAAATAATAAAAAAAATAAAAGAAAAATAAGAAGGAACTAACAGCTCTTATGCACCAAAGCAGGTGACAAAAAAGGGGCCCAACGTCCATTGCTCTCTGTCTCTCGCCTCTAATAGATAAATAAATAAATATATATATGTATGTATATATATATATATATATATATATATATATATATATAATGTGATGCTAAAATCTACAAAGGTTCCATCTCATAAAAATTAAAAATGTTAGGATTTACAAAATTCATAAAATTAAGCATTTATCAATGTTTATTACATTATAAAAATTTTGAATCCCCATAAAAATATTTTCTATTTAATCAAATTTCGACAAAAGATCTTTTAATTTAAACAGTCCACTTTTTTTTTAATTGTAAAAAAAAAAATTAATAAAAAAATAACGTTTCGACTTAAAATTTAAAACACGCCATTTTAGTCTTAAAAAAACGGGTTGATACATACTTCCCCACTAGCACGGGAATTTTGTCCTCGAAATTCGACGAAGCGTAAATGTGCAACTCAAAATAAGGCTTACATATGCCTACCCATAGATTACTATAATTAGGCACCCAAACACCCAATCTTACCCGTACGAAATCCCTCGATTAAGATACAATATATATATATATATATATATATATATATATATATATATATATATATATATATATATATATATATATATATATATATAAGTATCTAAGAACTTAATTACGTCCCGAAACTGTACTATCCACCTCGTGGCTCCTGCGATACCTGATCCTCCCAAGGCTGAAGTAAATATCACCTCCCATACCTGGTCGTGGTTGGTGAAGCGGAGGCTCCCTAACCACCTGAAGTTGTCGTTGCTACTGGCTCTCCCGAAACAACTGCTATTGCGAGAACTAGAGGTGTCAGTCCTTGTTGTCCCAGAATTCCCTGACCTTGTTGCCCTTGTATGACTTGACCCTGTTGGGCCTGTACCGCTTAGCCTTGTTGGTCCTCTCTCTTATAAAACCATCAATTTGATGTCCTACTTTACCACCGGAAAAGCATTAACCTTTAAAAGGTTCAAAACTTCTGGTAGTTGCTCGCTCTACCCCTTGACCTTGTTGTTCCTGATTGGTTCACGGTTTCTTCCTTGCTTGATCATTATGACCCTTACTCTCTTATCCTTGTCCATTGGACTCGTGGCACTTTCCAAACTCCTTTTGATAATTAGATTTCTCTTGCCACAGTAAGATTGCGACATCCACCACCTAAGCCGAATTGCCCAACACCATCTGCCTAATCGACCAAGATAAATCATTAATGAAGCATTCCATCCTTTTCATCTCAATGCTAACCTCCTCGGGTACACACATAGATAAATTAGTGAACTCCTATTCATACTCGACAATCGACTTTGAACATTGCTCCAAGTCCATAAATTCTCTCTTTTTTGCGCTCTTAATTGCATACGGAAAGTACTTATTGTTGAACTTTATCAGGAAATGTGCATAACTTAACTGATCTCTATCCTCTGACGTGGTGGCACTTTCCCACAATTGTAATGCATCCCCAGTCAACTTATATGTCTCCAATATATGATTTTACACACTCGTGCAGTCTACCATCCTCAAATGTCTCTCCATCTCCCTCCTCCACAGGTGAGCAATCGTTGGGTCAGATTCTCCGATCAAGGTGGGAGTATTTCCCTTAAGAAAACTGGTTCTCACCCTATCCCAAGATGAAACGAGTGTACCCTGATGCTACATCTCTAAAGTCAACCATCTATGACTACCCATCTCTATACCAGCTGATGTGGAATCACGTATGATATTCGCTAACTCCTCAGCATCCAAAACAAACTGTCGCTGCCTCTCCTGAGCCGCGGGACCAGAAACGGACTCCTCTCTCCTACTCCCAGCTCTCCTAGTGTTCGCCATCTGAAAAGATAGGAACAAAATAACATCAAAATCAGAATAACTAAGAGTACAAATCATCAAAAGGAATCAAAGATAAGCGACGCAGAAGCTAAAATGGACTCACAACCTACGAGACCTAATACCATGCTTTGATACCATCTATAACACCCCGTGCACTCCGAAAAACGGGGTGGCCAACCACCACCGCTAAACTACTCCGGGAGTCACTAAATAAATACCATTCTTTGAATGAGATAGATGCAGGACACAAATCAATCAATTCATAAGATAAATAATTGAATCACTCCCAAATGATAATAACAACAAATGCGACAAAAGAAATCAATCACATGATAAAACTCCAAGTAAATCGAATCTTCAATAATGAATTAATTACAATCTGAATAATAAACCAAGTTTGGATACTCCAACTAAAATCCTTAAACAACTTTGGAACGCAATGGACCAATAAAACCCAAATGAATTCTTATAATGAAATACGACATAAATGAAAGTCTAAACTAAGTAAAGCAATAAAGTAAATAAACTTTAGCTACACCTCCAAACGATAATCTCCAAATAGTCCAAGGCAGCTTCTCCAAAACTTTTCCTGAAAAGGTTAGTCAATGTAGAGGTCAGAGCCCTGAGCATGAATAAATACTACTCCCCTCAAATAGGGTCCGTAAACCCAGAAAGTAGCATTATACGCAGTAAATATCACAATAGAGTTTTTAATCAAAAGAAATATAGTTACACGCGATAGCATAAATCACTAACTACCCGCAGCAATCTTTTTTACAATGCATATCAATAAGATTTTAAACAACTAAGCCCCATATTGTTGCCTTAACCAAATTAACCCCAAATTATCGTTCTTCTCACTTTTATTATGGTGGTACTCCCACCCCGGGTGGTATTTTCGCCAAAGTTTTACACTTCCCCTTATCAAAACTCCAGCTGATCCATTTAATTTATCAATCCCGCAATTTGATAAGGTCCCTCACAACACAACGTAAATGCCAGCTGACCTGTTGAAACTGTCGGTCCTTGCACATTATGTCACCCAAATTTTTAATACCCATTTTATCTTAGGCATTATTTCTCATTAATTTATTTTATCAATTCCCCCACCCTTATTATCTATGTGAGATCCTCAAAATATCCCTTAGCCCCATAGCTAAGGGTCCCCAAACTACACATACGTCCTATCCTTCATATAGGATGAATTACCCATATTTATCATGCCCTAGTCTCATGCCTAGGCTAAAGTAATGATGATAAAGCATACAAATTTGCCCTAACTCGGAATATAAAATATGCACAAATCTACACTAACTAGTCCCATACCTAGCAAGCATAAATTATAACCAAGGCCTAACCATTAGTCCCATAACTAGTAAGCATCCTAAAATAGAGGTGAGCAATGTACAACCCAAAAGCCCCTCGTTCACGTGATGGAAAAAGTGACTAAAACAAATCACACAAAACACAATTCAATATTCATAACATAGCAATTTAATCATCAAGGTCCCCATTTAATTTAAATCTATTAATAACACCATTGTTGATTTCAACATAATTAATTCCACTGAATAATGTTAGATTAATTAACATGCAATAATACTCCATACATCATAATCGTCCTCTTTTATAAGTCATCTATTTTTTTATGAGTGTGAACATGTCCCATTAACGATACAAATAATTCCATAAAAATTCTACATGAGAACTTAAACCTAAAACCATGAAATCCAATTATCTCATGTACACACCCAAGGGTTTCAAATATTTATTCATATTTAAAAGTTTCATAAAATCAGTCACAAAATTTAGTGTTCACTTTCTCTAATTAAGTTACTAATTGCTTTTAAGAAAAGCTTGCCATTGAGAATTTAGGCGTCGCTTAAAACGCATAATACTAAAGGAAAGGAATAGAGTATTCATGCCTGCAAATTGTGGGTTGAAAATTTGGAATACTCGGTTGCATTCATCTTACGAAAATAAGCAAGTTACGTTCTTGGGCCATTTTGAAAATATGTAGTTTAAACCTCCCAAATATGATTGAAGTTTTGTTTAATGGAGATTTGCAGTTGAAATATAAGGGTATGAGTATACTGCTTTGTGTAGGCAGAAGAGGTTTGGAAACAAAAAGCAACGTGATTCTTTTACAAAAATTATGTCCAGGTTCCTTTTTATAAGTTTGGATAAAGGAGTCCCATCAATTGTTAACTCTAAATGGATTGATTAAAAAAGATAAAATAAAAAGTACCATCACCCAATTATCACATGTACGCCCCAAAACTTTGGAGGAAAATCCTCCCTTATCCCATGCGCATCCCAACAAAGTGGGAAAACCTACTTTCGTGATAATCACCAACACTAGGCAACAAATAATAAAAAAAGAAAAAAATGAAAGAAAAATGAGAAGGAGCTAACAGCTCTTATGTGCCTAAGCAGGTGTAAAAAAAAGGGGGGTGGGGCACGCCCCTTGCTCTCTCTCTCTCTCTCGCCTCCATTATATATATATATATATATATATATATATATATATATATATATATATATATATATATATATAATTGATGTGATGCTAAAATTGACAAAGGTTCCATCTCATAAAAATTATAAATGTTAGGATTTACAAAATTTATAAAATTAAGAATTTATTAATATTTATTCAATTATAAAAAAATTGAATCCCCGTAAAAAAATTATATTTAATCAAATTTCGACCAAAGATCTTTTAATTTAAATAGTCCACTTTTTTTAATTGTAAAAACAAATTAAAAAAAAATTCGACTTAAAATTTGACACGTAATATTTAAATTTTAAAAAAATACGAGGTGTTACATTGTTGTTTAGGGCAAGTGGTAAGAACACCTCGATCATGTCCAACTTAACACGTAGCAATCGATCGTGTAGTCGTGGCACTCTCGATTTGAGAATAGGATCCGAATTTGAAAATAAGTACACTTAGGCTTGAAAATGTGTTGCTAGTTGGCGGAAACCACCAACAGCCCCCAAATGGCACCGCAACTGGCATGAACAGTTCGTGCGTGTCCAATATCACATGTAGCAATCGGCCACGTAGTCACATGACATCAGGTTTGAGAATAAGAGTCGAATTTAAAAATAGGCACACTTAGGCTTGAAAACGTGTCGTAGGTTTGCAATAACAACCACCAGGACCCAAACGACGCGACAAGTGAACTAAGACCTCATGCGTGTCCAAGGTAACATGTAGAAACTAACCACATAGTCGCGGTACTCCGGATTTGAGAAAATGACCCGAAATTGAATATGGACACACCTAATCTTGAAACTGTGTCGCGAGTGGGCGGTAACCACCACGAAATTTTATGACAAGAGGCATGAACACCTCTTGTGTGCCCGACGTAACATTTTACAACCGATCGCGTTGTTGTGAAACTCCTGATTTGAGAATAGGACCTGAATTTGAAAATAGGCACACTTAGGCTTGAAGACGTGCTGAGAGTTGAGGAAAACCCCCCAACATCCCCTAAACGGTACTACAAGTGGAATAAACACCTCGTGCATGTCCCTCGTAACACGTATAGACACACTCAAGACCTAAATCGCACTGTAAGTTGCACGAACACCTTGTGCATGTCAAACATAACTCGTAGCAACTAGTCGCATAGTCACGGGACTCCCGATTTGAGAATATAACCCGAATTCAAAATAAATGGCACCACAACTTGCACGAACACCTCGTTTGCATCCAACCTAACATGTAGCAACCGACTGCATAGTATTGAGACTCTAGGTTTGAGAATATGATTCGAACTTGAAACTAGCCATCCTTAGGCTTGTAAATGTATCTCGAGTGGGTGAAAGCCACCAACATCCCGAAACGGCACCACAAGTGGCGCGACCACCTCATGCGTGTCCAACGTAACACATATCAACCGACCACGTATTCCCGGGACTCTTGGTTTGAGAATATGACCCGAATATGAAAATAGGCATCTAATGCTTGAAAATGTGTCACAAGTAGGTAGGAACGACTATAAGCCCCTAAACGGCACCCTGAGTGGTACAAACACCTCGTGCATATCTAGCGTAACACGTAGTCGCGGGACTCCCGATTTGAGAATATGACTCGAATTTTAAAATAGACACACTTAGGCTTGAAAACATGTCGTGTGTGGGTGGAATCCACCAAGGTCCATAAACGGCCCATCTAGTGGCACGAAAACCTCGGGTGTGTCTGACGTAACACATAGCAACCAGTCTCGTAGTCGCGGGTCTCCCGATTTGGGAATAGGACTCAAATTTGAAAATAGTCACACTTTGGCGTGAAAATGTGGTGCGAGTGGGTGGAAAGTACCAACAGCCCCCAAACGGCACTTCAAATGATACGAATTTGTGCATATCCAACATAGCACATAACAACCACTCGCAAAATCACGGGACTCCTGATTTGACAGTATGACTCAAATTTAAAAATATACCCAATTTCACTTGAAAACTATCGCGAGTGGGCGAAATGCACCAACATCCCCCAAATGGCACTGCAAGTAGCACGCACAGCTCGTGCGTGTCCAATGTATCACGTAGCAACCGATCGCGAGTTGCGGAACTCTCGATTATTGAATAGGACCCGAATTTTAAAATAGGCACACTTAGGCTTGAAAACATGCCGTGAGTTGGCACAAACCACCAAAAATGGCCCTGTAATAGCTCGTCCATGTCTAATGTAACTCGTAGCAACCGGTCACATAGTCCCGGGTCTCCTAGTTTCATAATATGATCCGAATTTGAAAATAGGTAAACTTAGGCCTGAAAATGTGTCACGGGTGGGAGGAAGCAACCAATGGACTCCTAATGGCACCAAACGTGGCTCAAACACCTTGTGCGTGTCCAACATAACATAAAGCAGTCTATCGCTTAGTCATGGGACTCCCGATTTGAGAATAGGGCACGAATTTGAAAATAGGCACACTCAGGCTTGAAAACGTGTCGCGAGTGGTGGGAACAACCAAAACCTTCGAACGGTCTTGAGAAGGGCACAAGCACCTTGTGCATGTCCAATGTAACACGTAGCATACGATTGCATAGTCACGGAACTCCTGATTTTTGAATTATACCCTAATTTTAAACTAGGAACACTTAGGATAGAAAATGTATCGCAAGAGGTCGAAAAATACGAAAAACCCCTAAACGGGAATCGCAAGTTGCACGAGCACCTCGTACGCATCCAATGTAACACATAGATGCCGATCGCATAGTTACGGGACTCCAAGTTTTAGAATGTGACTTGAATTTGAAAATCGGCACACTTAGGACTGAAATCATGCCACGAGTGGGAGAAAACCACCAACATCCCACAAATGCACCACAATTGGCATGAACAGCTCGTGTGTGTCCAATGTATTACGTAGCAATCGGTCGCGTAGTCACGGGACTCCATTTAGAGAATAGGAACCGAATTTAAAAACTGGTACACACAGGCTCAAAAATGTACCGCAAGTGTACAGAAACCAACAACTGGCCCTAAATGGCCACATAGGTGGCACGAACTCCTCGTGCGAGTCCAACATAACATATAGCAGCCAGCTGCATAGTCGTGGGACTCTCGATTTGAGAATAAGAACCGAGTTTCAAATAATGTTGGGAGTGTATATTTGGGATTCCCTAGATCGTCATGTAGCCGGACCACCTGCAGGGGTCGTGGAAATCTCATGGCAGTTGCACCTAGGCTAGTGTGTTCTAGCTCAACTAATATCCCAAAAAAACATTGAACGTGAGGAGGGTATCTCGTCAAGATTACAAAAAAGCCTTTTGGGTGGGAAAAACTAGAGTTGGGGGATAAATGGGTGAATAAGAAGATGCAAAAACAAGAAAAACCTTAAAAATGTCAAATTCGTAGGCCAGCCAACTCAATGGTTGTCTAAAGGTTCAAATTTCTAAGAAACTAATCCTAGAAGAAAAATTGATTGACACAAAGTAGGAAAAACCCCCAAACGAATGAGAAATCGTAAAAACCTTTTGGGGGGAAATAGGCATGTACCTTCTAAATTGAAAAAAGGAAGTTGAATGAAAAAGCTAGGGGCTACACCCAAAAAGCGAGAAACTGAGTAGAAAGTGGACGCTCGGGCAAGGGAGGATCAATACTTCTCTCTACAACTGATTTTTCTCTCTTTAGAAATGACATTTGGAAAGTTTGAATGCTGGTGATCGAAAAATAAAGATACAAGACCTTTAAATACTTTTGATTTAGCGGTAAAGGGTTCCTTAAGTGACGCAAATATTGAAAATCCAACCGATGGTACATGACCTATGTACTTTCGTTCGTGCGTAATCATTACCCAAACACCTCTTATCACACCAAAGCACTAAAGTTAATTTGTTCGGACCGGGCCAAAAAGAAAGTGGGATGGCAAAATCTTATTTAAATGACGAGAATTAACACTTTACCATTCGTTCCATGTAGCAACCACTAAGGAACAACATAATTCCAGAGAAGGTGCTACAAATTCCACCCATGTTTAAAGTCATGGGGACTTTGTGATACCATATGTGAAGAACACCACGTGGACCCATCGGGACAGACAAAGAGGTCATCATTGTTGCTCAATTGTGCTCGTTAAAGAGAATGTGCTCAGCTCAGATATGCATGTGCTCAGCCCCATCACTCTATCTGTTGCCTTGGTAGCCATCTCATAGTATTTGTTAACTGTGTTAGTGGACTTAGACGATACCATATCCATAACTACCTATACATGTAAGGGAAGATCGTTGGTTACGTTTATCATACTTGTTCACCTGATGAATTTAAATACTTGCCCACTCTGTATGTGTTGTAACAAACTCATCCTTATATGTCCCACTATAAATAGCGAAGGATCCTATGGGGATAAAAGGTGTATTTATAGGCAAACCCTAAAGAGAGAGACAAGTGTAATCCAGAGCTTGTACTAATTCTAATTCTTAGAAGCCAATAATACAATCATCATTGCAACCATGGAAGTAAGTACCTCTTTTGGGCCTTATGATGTAAATCCCGTCTTGAAAATTATTTGTTATTTTTTATTATTCATAAATCCTCAGCATAGACATAAAAATCTTAAAATAATCTTAGACAATAAACAAAAATTTTGGAACTTAAGGTCTAAAAATGAAAATACCCCCAACTTCGGAATTAAATTTGCACTTTACCCAATTAATAATGATTAAGGGTTATATAAAATTTAAATTATTATTTTCTTTTATTAAATATTAATTTTTATGATTATTTACGTATCTAATGAAAAATATTTTAAAAATTATGCTACTTGATATTGAGTTTGGGGTTGACCCAAATTCGGGCACAAAGCCCATAGTAGAGTTTGAGCCATGGTTGAGCCACGAGGCTTGATTTTATTTCTAGCTAAGTTCGAGCTTGGGAAGTCATATTTAAACTCGATCAAGCCTAAGCAACCCCAAGCCCGAATCACTCAGTCCGATTTTCAGGCATATAGACAAATATAATTGGTAACCTTTAATCGTTAAAATAAAATTTTAAAACAGACAACACCTAAATATTTTTATAACTATGATGAACACTGGACAAATAAATAGTGAACCCCTAAATATTTTTATACCTAAGATCAACATGGACCATTTAAATAGTGACACAACTTGAAATATTTAATATGCCTAACACAAACACGACGCGACACTACACCAGTTTTATTATATACCAAGCATGAACACGACTTGATTAAACTATGACACCACACGAAATCAATTTTATTTAACTCGAACACGATTAAAATAAAATGATTTTGTAATTTAATTTATCATGAAACTATTAAGTAATTTTATGTCTTGTATGATATTTATGGATTATGCAATTTTTAATTGTGTTTGGATTAAACATTTTTAATGGTATTTTTTCATTTTTCCTTTTGTTAATAATTTTGCTTACCATTAAGTTTTAGTAGGTAATAATGAGATAACAGTTTATTTGTTGGCTTATACAAGAGATGAGTTGCTAAGCTGGTTTGTTTCATTTTGAATTCCAAACCCTTTTTATTTTCTAGGTTAACCCTTTCTTAAACACACAATAAAATCTTCTAAAACCCTAGTCTAAAACCAACTAAAACTCTACCATTGGCTACTTCCTCACAATCACGTCACAAAACCCTCCGAACATCTATCACCATAAATCACACACCAGTGGCTAGTTAATCCATCGATGGTCTTCTCATCGAGGGGGTGCATCACTATCGTTCTTCCTAACTAGTGCACCAGTTTTTGTGAGTCTGACACATTTTTGAACCTTTAACCTTGATAAATCTTGATTGGACATCATAACGAAATATGATGGTTCGATTAAGTGTACTGCTTACAAACCATGTTATCACGGACTGCATTTTTGCATAAGGAAAAATCACAGTTCATGACAGCATGGTGTTGTAAGCGGTACACTTAACCGAACCAGAGTGCTTCAATGTCACGTCGAAGTACCACTTAGCAAGGTTAAAGGTCTGAATATGCATCAGACTCACGAAAACTTGTTCACTATTTGTGATGAACGATAATGATGAATCCCTCTCGGTGAGAACACCATCAATGGAATAACTATCCATTGGCGTGTGATTTATGGTGATAGATGTCGTGTGGGTTTTGTGGAGTGATTATGAGTAAGTAGCCATGGTAAGGTTTTAGGTTATTTTAGATGAGGGTTTTAGGTTCTTTTATTGTGTGTTGAAGAAAGGGTGGACCGAGAAAACAAAAAAAAATTGAAATTCAAAATGAAACAAATCGGCTTAGCAACTCATCACCCCTATAAGCCAACAAACAAAATTTTATCTCGTTATTACCTGCTAAAACTTAATGGTTAAGCTAAATGATTAAAAAATGAAAAATGAGAAAAAACCATTAGAAAATTTCAAATCGAAACACAATAAAAAAATTACATAATCCATAAATACCCTACATGACATATAATTACTTGATAGTTTCATGCTCAATAAAATTACAAAATCGTATTATTTGGACCGTGTTCGAGATAATAGAAAAGATTTTTTGTTGTGTCTTAGTTTAATCAAGTCATATTCGTGTTAGATGTATAATAAAATTCTTCTAGTGTTGTGTCCTATTTGTGTTAGGCATATTAATGATTTCACATCATGTCACTATTTATTTATGTTGTGTTCATCTTAAGTATACAAATATTCAGGTGTTCACTACGTATTTTTCCCATGTTCATCATAGGTATAAAAATATTTAGGTTTTGCTTCTTTTAAATTTTTATTTTAATGATTAAGAGGTTAACAACTATATTTATCTATTGGCTAGTAAATCGGACAGAGTGAGCTGGGATTGGGGTTTCTCAGGCTTGGTCGAGTTGAAATATTCCTTCCCAAGCTTGAATTCACCCAGAAATATAACCAATCCTCATGTCTCAAGCCTGTCTTACACTATACTTCGGGCTTCATGCCCGAATTTGGGTCAGCCCGAACTTAATATCAAGTAGACTAATTTTTCAAATATTTTTCACTAGAGGCAAAAGTAATCATAAAAAATGATATTAAATAAAAGAAAATAGAAAAATTATATTTTTTACAACCCTTAAATAAACATTATTAACTGGGTAAAGTGCAAATTTAACCCCGAAGATGTGGGTGATTTTCACTTTTAGACCTTAAGCTCTAAAAGTTGTGTTTATCATCTAAAATTCTTCAAGAATTTGATGTCTTAGCTGAGGATTTATCAATAATAAATAATAACAAATAATTGTGAAGATATTAAATGCAAGAGAGAATGGAGGTGATAGACAAATAGAGAGGACGAGATTTACGTGGTTTATCCCGAACGAGTTACCTACTTCCACGGGTGCAGTGATGATTGTATTATAGGTCTCCGGGAACCAGAATGAGTACAAGCTCCGGATTACATTTTATCACTCTCTTTAGTTTTTGCGTATAGATGATGTATCCAGCTTTTATCTCTGTGGGATTCTGCGCTATTTATAGTTAGTTATTGGAGAATAATAAGGGACATGTGGACTGGATTTATTGGTCAAACAATTACACCTTTTATACATAGTGGGACATATAAGTATGAGTTGGTTACAGCACAAACATAGTGGGTAGGTATTTAAATTCATCATGTGCACAAGTATGATAAGCGTGAACCATGATCTTCCCTTATGTGTATAGGAAAGTATGAAAATGGTATCATCTAAGTCGACTAACGCAGTTAACAAACACTCAGAGACAGTTACCAAAGCAATATACAGAGTGAGGGGGCCGAGAAGATTCTCTTTAATGAGAACAATAGAGCAATAGTGATGACCTCTCTATCTGTCTTTAGAGGGAAATTTGAAACTTTAGATGACCATTGAGTTGGCTGGCCTTGGAATTTGACATATTTATGGTTTTCCTTGCTTTCCCCACTTATTCTTCACCAATTTATCCCAGAACTCTAGTTTTCCCCTCCAAAAAGTCTTGTTTTTCATCTTAATGAGATACCCTCCTCAAGCTCAATGTTTGTTTAGGATATTAGATGAGTTAGAACCCACTTGTCCACGTATCACTTCCATGCGATTTCCACGACCCCTATAGGTGGTCTATCCAGATAACGATCTAGGGCATCCCAAATATACACCCCACGTAGCATCTTCTAGTGGGTCAACTCCGTTCCCCACAGAATCTCAATTTTTCACCCTCAATATTGATGATCAAGGTATAAGTAGTTTAGCGCCACCTCAAGTAGGTGTTGATTTAGAAACATAGAGTCAGTGTCTTCCATAATTTTGGAGTCATCTAAGGAGGAGGTTAGGTTAGACAAGGTTGATGACATTAGGCTTTAGAGTGCGGGAACATTCCCCTCCGTTTCCCCTTAGACGAGCCTATAGATGAGAGAACAAATGATAAGGATCATGATAATGCGGATTATTCGAATTCATATGACTCATCCACCACAGACGCGGGGTGGTATGATAGCGAAATTCTCGAGGACGAGCTAGATCATCTTAAGGAGAAGTAAAACATTACTGTCTGTATTCAAACCAGACTACCTACCAATGAAGAGGGAGTGTAAGACAATTCAAACTCAGATGATATATGTCTTCCTTTACGGTCCCCCCAAGTGGGAATTAGACTGCCTCACCATCCTATTATCAGGTCTATCCTTAGTGGATATGGCATTACATTGGCCCAACTTCCCCCACTACCTATAGTACTATTCCATGAGCAATGATGTTCTGGAAAACCGCGACTAGATTTGATCTCGTAGGAGATATTTTCAGGTATGTCCATGGGCTAACGGACAATGTCAAAGGCCCTAGGCGTTATTTTTTTTCTCCTGGGAAGTCAAACCTATAGACAGTGAAGTCTATTCAAATCAGTAATCAAAGCTAAAAGGGTCAATATCAATACACCCAATTAGGTAGATGGTCGTGGATTTAGGTTGTGACCATGCCCGTGGGTCACGGATCTGATCCGTGACCAAAATAGGCCAGACCAAGAATATGGGTCACGAACTTAGTCCCTGACAAAAACCTATGGTCATTGACTAAGCCTTGAGGTTGGTTATGGAGCGTGGTCCCTGATAAGGGCCATGACCAAGCTGTCATGGACCAAATTTATGACACCTATTTGTCATTCGTCGTGGATAACGGCCATGACTCAACTTTACACTTATGCCAACTTGGTCATAGAACATAGTCTTTACCATCCTTTACACGTATTTTCTCATGGGTCACAATTTAGGGCCTTGACTAACCTTTACACTTATTTTATTTGGGTTACTGACTATAGTTGTGACCAGATATATCACAAAAGGATTAAAACATGGTCACAGAACAGATCTGTGTACATATTTAACTAGAAAAAATATGGATTTTTTTGGGTAATATTATCAAATTTGGAGTCCCGTAAATACGCGGTTAGTTTTTACGTATTATGTTGGAAATGAGTGAGGTGTTTGTGCCACTTGTGGTGCTGTTTGGGATCTGTTGGTGGTTTTTCCCACTCGCGAAAGATTTTTTAGTCTAAATGTACCAATTTAAAAATTATAATCCTATTCTCAATCTGAGAGTCCCATTACTACTCATCCAATTTCTACGTGTTACGTTGGACACGCACGAGGTGTTCATGCCAGTTGTGGGGCCGTTTGGGGGTGGTTGGTGGTTTTCTCCCACTCGTGGAACATTTTGAAGCGTAAGTGTGCTTATTTTTAAATTTCAGCCTTCTTATCAAATTAGGAGTCCCACGACTATGCGGTCGGTTTCTAAGTGTAACGTTAGACACGCATGAGGTGTTCATGCCACTTTCGGCACCGTTTGGGTGTTATTGGTTTCTATCCAATTGCATAACATTTTAAATGGACCTATTTTAAAATTCAGATCTGATTCTCAAATTTGGAGTCATGTGACTATGTGATACGTTATTACATGTTACGTTGGATATGCACGAAGTGATCGTGCCAGTTACGGTGTCGTTTGGGGTCTTTGGGTTATTTTTGCACACTCTCAGCACGTTTTCTAGCCTAAGTGTGCTTACTTTCTAATTCAGGTCCTATTCCCAAATCGGGTGTTGCGGACAGTTTTTACGTGTTTTTTTGGACACACACGAGCTGTTTGTGCCACTTGTGTGCAATTTTGGAGTAATTAGAGGTTTCTTCCCACTTGCGACTTATTTTCAAGCCTCAGTGTACCTATTTTGAAATTCGGGTCATATTCTAAAATTGGGAGCCCCGTAACTATGCCACCTATTTCTACGTGTTACATTGGACAGACACGAGGTTTTTGTGCCACTTGCGGTGATGTTTGGGGCATGTTGGTGGTTTCTCCCCCTCGTAGCACATGTTTAGGCCTTAGTGTGCCAATTTTCAAATTTGGGTCCTATTCTCAAACTGGGAGTCCCGAGACTATGCAGTCAGTTGGAAAGTGTTACTTTGGACATGACTGAGGTGTTCGTGCCACTTGTTCTGCCATTTTGGGGTTGTTAGTGGTTTTTGCCCACCCGTGGCACATTTTTAATCCTAAGTGTGCCTATTTTTTGATTCGGGTCCTATTCTCAAATCGAAAATCCCACGACTATGAGACTAATTGTTACGTGTTTCATTGGACATGCAGGAAGTGTTCTTGCCACTTGTGGTGACATTTGGGGGCTGTTGGTGGTTTTTGCCCAGTCGCAACACATTTTTAAGTCTAAGTGTTCCTATTTTTAAATTCAGTCCCCATTCTTAAATCGGGAGTCCCGCAAATATGCAACCAATTGGAACGTGTTACGTTTGATACGCACGAGGTGTTCGTGCCACTTGGGGCATCATTTGGGTCTTGGTGTTGGTTTATGTCCACTCGCGACACATTTTCATGCCTAATTGTGTCTATATTTAAATTTGCGTCCTATTCTCAAACTGGGAGACCCACAACTATGCAACTAGTTACTACGTGTTACGTTGAACATGCACGAGGTGTTCGTACCACCTGTAGTGCTGTTTGGGGTGTGTTGGTTGTTTTTTCCCACACACAACACGTTTTCCAGCCTACCCATATTTTAAAATTCATAATAAAATCTCATACCAAAAGTCCCGCAACCACGTGACATATTTCTACATGTTATGTTTGAGTCGCATGAAGTTTTCATGCCACTTGTATGGCCGTTTGGGACTGTTGGTGGTTTTCGCCCACTCGTGGCACGTTTTCAAGCCTGAGTGTGCCAATTTTAAATTTAGGTTATATTCTCAAATTGGGAGTCCCATGACTATGTGAACTATTGCTATGTGTTACATTGGACATGCACGAGGTGTTTGTGCCACTTACGGGGCCATTTGGGGGTGGTTGGTGGTTTTCGCCCACTCGTAGCACATTTTTAAGCGTAAGTGTGCCTATTTCCAAATTAATCCCTCTTCTCACATCGGGAGTCCTGCGACTATGTAGTCGGTTGCTATGTGTTACGTTGGACACGCACGAGATGTTCGTGCAACTTGCGGTGCCATTTGGTGGATGTTGGTGGTTTTCGCCCACTCGTCGTACGCTTTCAAGCATAAATGTGTCTATTTTCAAATCTTGGTCCTATTCTCAAACCGGGAGTTTTGTGACTACGTAATCGATTGCTACGTATTACATTGTACATGCATGAGGTTTTTGTGCCACTTGCGATGCCGTTTGGGGACTATTGATGGTTTTCTCCCACTCGTTGCATGTTTTCGAGCCCAGGTGTGCCTATTTTGAAATTCGGGTCCTATTATGAAATCGAGAATCACTTGACTATGTGGTCATTTTCTACGGGTTACGTTTGACACCCATGAGTTGTTCCTGCCATTTGCGGTGCCATTTGGAGATGGTGGTGGTTTTTTCCTACTCGTGGCACATTTTCACGACACGTTTTTAAGCTTAAGTGTACCTACTTTTCAATTCATGTCCTATTATCAAAACAAGAGTCCCGAGACTATGTGGTTTATTACTACATGTTACATTGGATACGCACGACATGTCTGTGCCACTTGTAGTGTCGTTTAGGGGCTGCTGGTGGTTTTCCTATTTTTAAATCCGGATCCTATTATCAAACCATGAATCCAATAACTATGTGACCAGTTGCTATGTGTTACATTGGACACACACGAGGTGTTTGTGCCACTTGCATTAATGTTTAGAGGTTGTTGGTTGTTTTTTCCCACTCGCGACACGTTTCAAGCTCGTGTGCTAATTTTCAAATTCAGGTTCTTCTCTCAAACAGGGAGTCCCACGACTACGCTGTCGGTTGCTATGTGTAACGTTGGACATGCACGAGGTGTTCATCCCACTTGCAGTGCCATTTGGGGATTGGTGGTGGTTTTCACCCACTCGCAACACATTTTCTAGCCTAAGTGTGCCTATTTTCAAATTCAATTATGTTCTCAATCCAAGAATCCCGCGACTACATGACCTTTGCTACGTGTTACGTTGGACACGCACGAGGTGTTCATGCAACTTGCGATTCCATTCGGAGGATTGTTGGAGGTTTTCGCTCCCTTACAACACATTTTTAAGCATAAGTGTGCCTATTTTCGAATTTGGATCCTATTCTCAAACCAAGAGTCTCGTGATTACGCGAGCAGTTGCTACATGTTACATTAGACATGCACAAGGTGTTCATTCCATTTGCGGTGTCACTTGGGGGCTATTTGTTGTTTTCGCCCACTCGTGACACATTTTCTAGACTAAAGGTGTATATTTTCAAATTCGGGTCCTATTCTCAAATCGGGAGTCCCGCGACTACATGGTCGGCTATAAGGTGTTACGTTGGACATGCACGGGGGTTTTATGACACTTGCAAGGCCGTTTGGGGGTTATTGGTGGTTTTCGCCCACTCGTAACATGTTTTCATGTTTGAAACCTATGTGTGCCTATTTTTAAATTCGGGTCCTATTTTCAAACTGAGATTTCTATGACTACATGTCTAGTTTCTACATGTTACATTAGACGCACACGAGGTGTTACTGCCACTTGCGATGCCGTTTGGGGGTTGTTGGTGGTTTTTTCCCACTCGCGACATGTTTTTAAGCCTAAGTGTGACCATTATCAAATTCGATCCTTATTCTCAAATCGGGAATCCCGCGACTGTACGATCGGATGTTAGGTGTTAAAGTTTGAGAACACGAGGTGTTAGTTCCACTTGTGGTGCCATTTGGGAGCTGTTGGTCGTTTATGCCCATTCGCGACATGTTTTCAAGCCTAAGTTTTCCCATTTTGAAATTCAGGTCCTCTTATAAAATTGACAGTCCTGTGACTTTGCGTCTGATTTCTACTTGTTACGTTGGACAGGCAAAAGGTCCTCGTGCCAGTTACAGTGATGTTTGGCGACTATTGGTGGTTTTTGCCACACCACAACAAAACAGATATTTAGTGGCACGAAAAACATTTTGTGACGAAAAACATTTCGTCAATTGTCTGTCACGAAAGCCCCGTTGCTAAAGGTTTTAATGAGAAAATACAAATTTTGGTGACAAAATATTCTTTGTCATATAATAACAGGTTTTTAGTGAAAAAATTATTCATAGCCAAAGATCTTATTTTTTAAAACAAAAATGTCAATTTTGCACTTGATGTATATGATATTATGCAAAAGGATAACCATTTTGTGGAAAAATTAATATATTTCAGGGAAAAAATATTTTTGTCATGAAATGAATTTTCTTGTCAAAAAACTATAAATTTAGAACTCGTAATTTTTTCATGTCAATTTCATTTCTCATATAGATATTCACTCAAATAAATATTAATTATAGAATCGATTAAGTATCATCGATATTATATAAGTAATCAACGACCATCATATACATACTCAAAATTAAGATCCAAAAGATTTTATAATTGATACGAAAGCATTCGTACAAATATATCAAAACCATTGATCAATTACATGGTAGCCTACATCATTTGTTACAACACATCAACTAGACTGTAGCCTGCAAAATATATTTCCAAAGGCATTAGTTTATAACATTATAGTTCCTAATGAATTAGTTTTTAATCAATTACAAAGTACCCTCCAAAAAATAATTCTTAACAAGTTTGTTAATTTTTCCTTCCATCTTTCACCATCATCCCGAAAATAAATTCCAAAAAAGAGTCTTCACAACATCCCAAGCTGCAATTCAAAAAGTACCAAGGCATTAGTTTCTGCCTTTATAAGTCTATTAACAATTGATAACTAGAATAACATCAACTAAGAAATAACACACAATGAGCTAAACACCAAAAAAATTATGAAAATCAATTTTATTTTTAATATTTAAAAAAAAATTGTTAGAGTTTCCATTGTTTGTAGAGTAAAACCACCCTGTTAAATTAAAAAAATAAGAAAAAATTAAGAAATACAATGATAATCCATCAAAATACCCCTCCCACCTGATTCTGAAAATAAGGTAATAGCGTCACCAATATTTAAAAAAAATCGACTGAGTTTTCTTTGTTTATAGACTATAACAACCCTATTAAATTGAAAAATAAAAAAGTAAAGAAACCCAATAACAATCAACCAAAATACCCATTCCCCCAATTGACCAAATAAAGTAATAACATCACCAATAGAGACAATAAATAAGTCAAAGGATGTGAATCTAACAATGTAATTTCAATAAATTCAATATGAAAATTATTAAAACTTACCATATAGTAAATGTGGGAGGGCCTCACAATTCGCTCTCTGAGCTCCCCTAAGGGACTCCTTTAACTCTGCGTCTCATCGAGATATTTTAGATTTAGTAGCTTTTGATCCATGTGCAAGACCAATGATATATCCCGAAAATAAATTCCAAAAAAGCATCCTCACATCATCCCAATCTGCAATTCAAAAAGTACCAAGGCATTAGTTTCTGCCTTTATAAGTCTATTAACAATTGCTAACTAGAATAACATCAACTAAGAAACAACACACATTGGGCTAAACACCAAAAAAATTACGAAATTCAATTTTATTTTTAATATTTTTAAAACAATTTGTTAGAGTTTCCATTGTTAGTAGAGTAAAACCACCCTGTTAAATTAAAAAAATATAAAAAATTAAGAAATACAATGATAATCCATCAAAATACCCCTTCCACCGATTCTGAAGATAAGGTAATAGCATGGATAATATTTAAGAAACAAATCGACTGAGGTTTCTTTGTTTATAGACTATAACAACCCTATTAAATTGAAAATTAAAAAAGTCAAGAAACCTAATAACAATGAACCAAAATACCCCTTCCACCAATTGAGCAAATAAAGTAATAGCATCACCAATAGAGATATTAAATAAGTCAAAGGATGTGAATATAATAATGTAATTTCAATAAATTCAATATGGAAATTATTAAAACTTACCATATAGTAAATGTGGCAGTGCCTCACAATTCGCTCTCTGAGCTTCCCTAAGGACCTCCTCCAACTCTGCGTCTCATTGAGATATTTTTGATTTAGTAGCTTTTGATCCATGTGCAAGACCAATGATATATCCTAAAAATAAATTCCAACAAAGCTCCCTCACATCATCCCAATCTGCAATTCAAAACATACTAAGGCATTAGTTTCTAACTTTATAAGTCTATTAACAATTGATAACTAGAATAGCATCAACTAAGACATAATACACATTGAGATAAATATAAAAAAAATTACGAAATTCAATTTTATTTTTAATATTTTAAAAAAATTCGTTAGAGTTTCCTTTGTTTATAGACCCTCCTAAATTAAAAAATAATAAAAGAATCAAGAAATACAATGATAATCCATCAAAATACCCCTTCCACCGATTCTGAAGATAAGGTAATAGCATGGACAATATTTAAGAAACAAATCGACTGAGGTTTCTTTGTTTATAGACTATAACAACCCTATTAAATTGAAAATTA
This sequence comes from Sambucus nigra, assembly GCA_949130495.1. Classification (NCBI taxonomy): domain Eukaryota; kingdom Viridiplantae; phylum Streptophyta; class Magnoliopsida; order Dipsacales; family Adoxaceae; genus Sambucus; species Sambucus nigra. The sequence continues at coordinate 537,368,388 of OX422221.1, forward strand.
AATAAGTCAGGAAACCTAATAAAATTGAACCAAAATACCCCATCCACCAATTGAGCAAATAAAGTATTAGCATCACCAATAGAGATATTAAATAAGTCAAAGGATGTGAATCTAATAATGTAATTTCAATAAATTCAATACGGAAATTATTAAAACTTACCATATAGTAAATGTGGCAGGGCATCACAATTCGCTCTCTGAGCTTCCCTAAGGACCTCCTCCAACTCTGCATCTCATTGAGATATTTTTGATTTAGTAGCTTTTGATCCATGTGCAAGACCAATGATATATCGTGAAAATAAATTCCAAAAAAGCACCCTCACATAATCCCAATCTACAATTCAAAACGTACTAAGGCATTAGTTTCTAACTTTATAAGTCTATTAACAATTGATAACTAGAATAACATCAACTAAGAAATAACACACATTGAGTTAAATATAAAAAAATTACAAAATTCAATTTTATTTTTAATATTTTAAAAAAATTCGTTAGAGTTTCCTTAGTTTATAGACCCTGCTAAATTAAAAAAAAAAAAGAATCAAGAAATACAATGATAATCCATCAAAATACCCCTTCCACCGATTCTGAAGATAAGGTAATAGCATCGCCAATATTTTAAAAAAAATCGACGGAATTTTTTTTGTTTATAGACTATAACAACCCTATTAAATTGAAAAGTAAAAAAGTCAAGAAACCCAATAACAATGAACCAAAATACCCCTTCCACCAATTGACCGAATAAAGTAATGGCATCATAGATAGAGATATTAAATAAGTCAAAGGATGTGAATCTAACAATGTAATTTCAATTAATTCAATAAGAAATTATTAAAACTTACCATATAGAAATGTGGTAGGGCCTCACAATTCGCTCTCTGATATTCCCTAAGGGCCTCCTCCAACTTTGTGTCTCATCGAGATATTTTTGATTTAGTAGCTTTTGATCCATGTACAAGACTAATTATATATCCCGAAAATAAATTCCAAAAAAGCGTCCTCACATCATCCCAATCTGCAACTCAAAAAGTACTAAGGCATTAGTTTCTAACTTTATAAGTCTATTAACAATTGTTAACTAGAATAACATCAACTAAGAAATAACACACATTAAGCAAAAAAACAAAAAAATTACGAAATTCAATTTTATTTTTAAGATTTTTTTAAAAAATCGTTAGTGTTTCCTTTGTTTTTACACTAAAACCACCCTGCTAAATTAAAAAATAAAAGAATCAAGAAGTACATTGATAATCCATCAAAATACCCCTTCCACCAATTCTGAAAATAAGGTAATAGCATCGCCAATATTTAAAAAAAAAATTGACTAAGTTTTGTTTATTTATATACTATAACAACCCTATTAAATTGAAAAAAAAGTCAAGAACCCAATAACAATGAACCAAAATACCCCTTCCACCAATTGACCAAATAAAGTAATAGCATCACAGATAGAGATATTAAATAAGTCAAAGGATTTGAATCTAACAATGTAATTTCAATAAATTCAATATGGAAATTATTAAAACTTACCATATAGTAAATGTGGCAAGGCCTCATAATTCGCTCTTTGAGCTTCCCTTAGGGCCTACTCCAACTCTGTGTCTCATCGAGATATTTTTGATTTAGTAGAATTTGATCCATGTGCAAGACCATTGATATATCCCGAAAATAAATTCCAAAAAAATGTCCTCACATTATCCCAATCTGCAATTCAAAAAGTACCAAGGCATTAGTTTCTAACTTGATAACTCTATTAATAATTGAGAACAAGAATAACATCAACTAAGAAATAACATACATTGAGCTAAACAACAAAAAAAGTTACGAAATTCAATTTTATTTTTAATATTTTTAAAAAAATTCGTTAGAGTTTCCTTTGTCTATAGACTAAAACTACCCTATTAAATTAAAAACAAAAAAATTCATGAAATACAATGATAATCCATCAAAATACCCCTTCCATCGATTCTGAAGATAAGATAATAGCATCGCTAATATTTAAAAAAAAAATTGACTGAGTTTTCATTGTTTATAGACTATAACAACCCTATTAAATTAAAAAGTTAAAAAGTTAAAAAACCCAATAACAATGAACCAAAATACCCCTTCCACCAATTGACCAAATAAAGTAATAGCATCATAGATAGAGATATTAAGTAAGTTAAATGATGTGAATCTACTAATGTAATTTCAATAAATTCAATATGGAAATTATTAAAACTTTCCATATAGTAAATTTGGCAGGGCCTCACAATTTGCTCTCCGATATTCCCTAAGGGCCTCCTCCAACTCTGTGTCTCATCGAGATATTTTTGATTTAGTAGGTTTTGATCCATGTGTAAGACCAATTATTTATGCAGAAAATAAATTCCAAAAAAGTGTAATATCCCATATTTTTATGCTATATTAATTTGGTGATTTATTAAATTTAATGTGAGTTAATTATTTAATAAAAATCTAGAAATTAATTATGTTATAATTATTAGCGTGACGAGAGTTAGTAATTATGGGAAATTTGTCAAATATCACTAATGAGCAAAGTAATATATAATATTGGTTATATTGAATGTCACGAGTGAATAAAATGACAATTTTGGAAATTTGAGTCGGGACGTGCCCGTATCGCGTCGGGACTAAATATTGATACATAAAAGTGAATATTTTATAAGTTGTTCGTATGGTCATTTTGAGTGCGCCAACGCGTTCGGAAGGGTCGAGATAGTTAGAAAAATGTACCCGGGGGTTTAGTTTGGGTCTCGGTGCATTTTTAGGCCTAATTAGTACCTCGGGAGGGCGTTTTGGACATTTCACAATTATGGGTAATTAAACCCACGAAATTCTAATGGTTATATCAGATATCTAAGGTTGTCTTCTAGGGTTAGAACAACCAAAGACAAGTGACGGCCACAGGAGAGGGAAGTAGAGAGCTTCCAAGGCAATCCAAGGCCAAAAATCCATTTGTTTGCACCGCTGCCACTACCAACGCGTAGATCGCACGACGGGGAACACAACCACACCAAAATCATCTACAAATCAGAACACCAAAAACCCCAGGCAAGTGTTTATCTTGCTTATTTCGTTGGTGCATCTTTCATATTAGTTTAGGAGTAATTAGAATGAGTTTTTATGGAAGAAAACCAAAGATTTGAGATAGGAATCGCATGTAGTTATGGTTTAAATGATAATCCTGGAAACCCTTGCCATGTAGAGGAATTACCCACGAAATTATGATGTTTATAAGAAGAAATTTCTGTAAATACTTGTTAGAACCATGTTTAAGAGATTTCTAGGGTTCTTGGTGATTATATAAATTTTTGGGTTGTTAATCCATGTTTAGTGATAGAAATCTACATGCTTTACATTGGAAATATCTCATATGATGATATAATGTTAGTAGTATAAATTTTGGGATGATTGGGATTGAAAAATATGGATTTAGTGAAGGTTAGAAGATGAAACCCGTAACTGCAAATCTGCAGATTTCGCAGACCTGCTTGATCGATCGATCGAGCCCAAAGTTTCGATCGATTGAAGGTTCGATCGATCGAGCCCCAGACCTCGATCGATCGACCCCTCCTGGCAGACTCCTATTTCCCTTTCTAAATTAGTTAAGTTAAAAGTATTGTGAAATAATTCTTGGGCATCCTTAATAAAATGTTTTGGGAGATAGGGAAGACAAGTAGGACATGTGAATAAATTTTGGGACCTTTGATGTCGGGCAAAGATTGTATTTTGGGATAATTACATAAGGGTCGGTGAATTTATGATTTAAAGAAAGAGACACGTAAGAGAGTTACTTTGGGACAAATGTGTATACCTACCGAATTTTATAATTTGGAGAATAAAGCCATGAGAGTTGTGTGGTATGTTGGAATAATACCGAATCAAGGTTAGAAACGAACCGTTATAAGTATTTACTAAAATATGATAATATGGATAAAAGTCGTAACTATGGGTTTTGAGAATATACCCAATATTGACATGGTAATATTAGTATAGTTATATGATTGTGTATGCATGTGCTATCTATGTGTGAAAAACATACCCACGCTACTTGCTATCCCTGAGGTTGCCACGCTGGGACGATCTTATCCTGTGTTGCCTTATGGGGGGATATTGACTCGTACCCTAGGAGATAGATATCCTTGGTACAGGCTATCGATTTGATAGTTCAGACGGTCCTAAGAGACGCGGGTATGTGCCATCCTCTTAGAGACATGGAATCTATGCTTCGCCTCAATATTGTTGTGTATATGTTAATACAATTCGAGAGTGATTCCGAATCTGTATTCCCCTTAATACGAGTGATACGGGGATTGGATAGTAGAGTATGCCTGCACCATAGATGTTATGTGGGGTTCTATTATGATATATATATTATACGAGTAGTTAATATATATATGAAATTCTGAAATCTGGAACTGCCTACTGTGATTTGATATGTAGGACATGGTTGATGACTCAAATTATAAATAGTTGTTTTGAGAAGGTATAATATGAAACTGGAATACTTTATTGATTAATAAAGTTAAAATGAGAACTTTGGTCACTAATTGAAATGTTCTTTTCAAACAATTGAATCATTAAATTTTGAATCCTGCGAATAACCTAAGATAAGTTAAATCATTGGGGAAAGATAGCGTGATATATGATGAGATAAACCATTGGGAAGGTTAGTGCGATAGGTGTGCACATTAGAAGAGAGGTGAGAATTTCTCAAGAGAGTGTCGCACTAATATGTTGTTGCATTGGCCTGTATCAATTTAAATACTTGCTAAACAAATTTTTAAATCATATACGCTATCGGGATCTGACCCGTTTCTCTCTCTCTCTCTCTCTCTCTCTCTCTCTCTCTCTCTCTCGTATATATATGTATGTACTACAAGTGCCCAGCCACAGGGGCGTCTTGCTTAGGATCCCTTGGAAGGAACGTACTGCAGCTTAGGTGGGAGTTGCAGGCCACTTGCTTAGACGATTTCATTTACTTGATTGCACTCCTATGATTCTCAGTTAGTGGGGCATGTGTCGCCCTTTCCAAGATTTATCTATTTTGCTGGGACATTTGTATTTCAGTTATTTCTAGCACTGTTACTTTGGGATTTATTCAGCATGTATGTTTTACATTAAGTTTTAAATGTTGGGATTTTGGATGTTGAATGTTTTAATCAATTGGATCATGTTCCAGGTTAATTGTGGTATGGTTCTTACTTATTGAAAAGGTGATTAATAATTAAATAAATAAGTTTTTCTTTAAAAATAAAATTTGGTTAGAAAGGTAAAAAATGGTTTTGACACTTAGCTTAATTAATTAGGGTGTTAATTTGGAAAAAGTTATTTTTACGACAGTGATGCTAAGAATGAACCAACTGTTCACCTTGATTTTAATTTAATAAAGGAGTGATCGCCCGATATTTAATTAGGCGGGGTGTCACAGGTGGTATCAGAGCATCAGGTTCAAGTGTCCATAGGATCTGTACGGCCTTTTTCTCTTTCAGCTTAACGTTTTTTGCTATAGAGTCCTATTTTAGGATGGTTGTATTCTTGCTTTCAAGTTTATGTCTTCAGCTATTTGTGATTTGTTAATGACTGTAGACTAATAAACCTTCTTCACGTTTCAGATGCCTCCGAGACGTGCACCGAAGGATAGGCGTGCCGAGGACGAGCGGCCAGAAACTCCGGCACAAGGCACTAAGAATGCTAATGAAGTAGCCGCCATTGTTGCTCAGGCGGTGAATGCCGCGCTAGCGGTGGTTCAGCGGGCTCCACCCCAGATTCAGGCAGTGGCGCCAGTACCGGCACAGCTTCCATCTGCGTGGGAGAGGGTTAGGGATGCTTTTCAGAAGGCACATCCCCCTGAGTTCTCTGGTATCTCAGATATCGTCATTGTCAGCCAATGGAAGAAAGACATCCAGCGGCAGCTTCATATGTATGAGTGCACCGACATGCAAATGTAGTTATTGGCTTCCTTTAAGCTGGTGGGGGCCGCTTTGCAATGGTGGGAGTCCACTACCACCTTGGAGGAGAGGGACGCGATCCCTATTCAGTCGTTCTGGGAGCGGTTTGATCGCAAGTACTTTCCACCCGCCGTGCAGACTGAGATGAGGCGGAAATTATTGAATTTGAAATAGGAGAACTCTATCGTTGCTGAGTATGAGGAGGAGTTTACAAGACTACTCACCATAGTGCTAGATAAGGCACCTACTGATAGTAAGAAGATAATGTTGTTTGTGGACGGGTTAGCTTAGAGGATCCGTCAGCATCTTATAGGGAATCAATCTTTGAGTACTTTCACTGATGTACTCAATGTTGCGTTACTACATTGCCAGGATCACCGCTTCCATCTATAAGGAAGCAAGAGAGCAGGAGAGTCCAGCCAGCAGGGCAGGACCGGGGGTAATAGTGCTAATGGGGCACCATCTCATGGACAGACTCATCAGCACGAGCAGAGTTTCCATCAGGGGGACCCTGCTAAACGATTCCGTTCAGGTGATTCCAGGCTGGGATTCGGGGGTTATAGGCAGGGTCAGCAGGGCTAGCCTAATCATCAGGGACAGCAAGGCCAACACCGACAGCAGGGTCAGCAGCAGGGCCAACAGCGTGTTCATTTGGGCCAATAGGGCCAGTGGCGGGGAGGTAACGGCCAGCAGGGCCATGGTCAACAGGGTCGGAGGGGAGGCAACTTCAAAGGCCGATGTTTTGGGTGTGGTAGACACGGCCATAGGTGCCAGGATTGTCCGGAGGGAGATAGGGCCCCACAGCAGCAGGGTTCCCGTAATGAGCCACAGAGACCACTTTTTTCGGCTGCCCTCCCAGCTCCATCCCAGGTGCTAGCCTTACCAGCCGCTCCAGCAGCTCCAGTACAATAGTGGCAGTTACAGTACGGACGTGTCTATAACGTCCACCAGGAAGCAGCTCCATAAGCACCACCCGCGATTGAGGTTATGTTTCCTATCCATGGTACTATGGGTCGGGTCTTGTTTGATACTGGGGCGATAGATTGTTTTATAGCTACGCATTTTGCGAAGGCCTTAGGGTTGTTAGCCACAGCAGAGAGCACAGTGACATGTGTAGACTCACCAATGGGGAGTGGGTCGCTCATCTTCTTTATATGTCGGGGAATGGGGGTAGAGATTGGTAGTTCGGTATTACCTGCAGATATGTTAGTCTTAGATATGCATGAGCATGATGTTATTATTGGTATGGATTGGCTCGCAGCTTATAGAGCCATGATTGATTGCTTCGGTGGGAGCATTGTTTTTGCCATTCCGGGGCAAGAGATGTTTGTAGTGGCGATGCCTCGCCCAGAGGGAGGTTCGATCGCTCATTTGTATTATATAGAGGAGGATACCTCTAAGGATATTATGATTCCGTTAGACTCGATTCCAGTTATTCGTGAGTATTACGATGTGTTTTAGGAAATACCAGGCCTACCCCCTAGTCGATAGATAGACTTTGTTATAGATTTATTGTCAGATACTAGACCTATAGCACGTTCTCCATACCGTATGGCTCCGGCAGAGATGCGAGAGTTATGAGATCAGATAGAGCAGCTGTTAGGTCAGGGCTTCATTTGCAGGAGTACCTCACCTTGGGGAGCTTCAGTTCTATTTGTGAAAAAGAGAGATGGTTCACTAAGGTTATGTGTGGACTACTGGGAGTTGAACAAGGTCACGATACGGAATAAGTATCCGTTGCCTCGAATCGAAGATCTGTTCGACCAACTGAGGGGAGCAACTTTCTTTTCGAAGATAGACCTGAGGTCGGGGTACCATCAGCTACGTATTAGAGAGTAGGATGTTTCAAAAACTGCCTTCTTGATGAGATATGGGTCTTACGAGTTCAGAGTGATGCCATTTGGTCTCATAAATGCTCTAGCCGTATTCATGGACTTAATGAACTGAGTATTCAGAGAGTTCTTGGATCAATTTTTCATCGTCTTTATAGATGACATTTTGATATATTCACACTCAAAGGAGGAGCACGCCGAGCATTTGAGGCAGGTTCTTCAGACTCTACGAGAGCATCAGTTGTATGCTAAGTACGAGAAGTGCGGATTCTGGTTGCGAGAAGTACAGTTCTTGGGCCATGTTGTTTCTGAGCAAGGGATTGCAGTTGACCCGAGTAAAGTGTCAGCGGTGAGGGAGTGGGGACAGACCACGACACCGATAGAAGTGCGTAGTTTCTTGGGGTTAGCCGGATACTACAGGAGATTCATTCGGGGATTCTCCAAAATAGTGGGTCCATTGACGAACCTGACTCACAAAGGGGTACCATATGTTTGGGATGATGCTTGTCAATTGGCTTTCGATGAGCTGAAAGACAAGATTACTTTAGCACCAGTCCTTGCTTTACCAAAGTCGGGTGCGAAGTACCTGGTTTACACCGATGCCTCTTTACGGGGACTTAGGATAGTACTTCAGTAGGAGGAGAAGGCTATAGCTTTTGCCTCCCGCAAGCTTAAGACGCATGAGAAGAATTACCCCACCCACAACCTGGAGTTAGCAGCGGTCGTTTTTGCATTGAGGATATGGAGGCACTACTTATTGCGGGAGAAATTCCGCTTGTTCACAGACCACAAGTCATTGCAGTACCTATTCACTCAGCAAGAGTTGAATATGCGACAGCGCAGATGGATAGAGTTTGTGAAGGACTATCAGTTTGACATACAGTATCATCCGGGGAAAGCCAACGTAGTTGCTGATGCGTTGAGCCGTAGACCAATAAATAAGGCAGCGGACGTCTGGAAAGCGAAGTGGAAGGAGTTAGGGCACCAGGACGCAGTAGCCCGTTCCATCATATCTTTTATGACAGTCACACCCAAGATTGTTACAAGGGAGATACAGGCACAGACCACAGACCCATTTTGCTAGGAGCAGATTGTACGACTTTTAGCCGAGGGTGCTGAGTCCTATTCTGTTAGTTCTGATGGGGGTTTGAGGTTTAATGGGAGATTGGTGGTTCCAGAAGGAGTAGAATTACTTCATGCAGTGATGATCCAGTCTCACGGGTCCCGATTTGCAGTACATCCTGGAGGAGATAAGATGTACCAGGATATGAGGAGGCAATACTGGTGGAGTGGGATGAAGAAGGACATTGTTGAGTTCGTGTCCAAGTGTTTTACCTGCCAGATGGTAAAGGTGGACCATCAAAAACCGTCAGGATTGCTTCAGCCATTGGAAGTACCCGCATGGAAGTGGGAGAGTATTTCCATGGATTTTATTACAGGGTTGCCTACATCACAGAGGGGCCACGACTCTATCTGGGTGATTGTATACCGTTTGACCAAGGTGGCTCATTTTTTACCGGTGTGGACAGCCTATGCCACGGGTCAGTATGCTCAGTTGTTCATTGCTGAGATTGTAAGATTACATGGGGTGCCCATGAATATTGTGTTAGATAGAGACAGGATTTTTGTGTCACGTTTCTGGGAAAGCTTTCAGGAGGCTATGGGTACTAAGTTGAGGTTGAGTTCAGCTTATCACCCACAGACAGATGGACAGACAGAGCGTACTAATCAGATGTTAAAGGATATGCTACGCATGTGTGTTCTTGATTTTGGAGGAGGTTGGGAGCCACACCTTTCACTGGTAGAGTTTGCTTATAATAACTCTTATCAGTTCACGATTGGCATGGCTCCATTTTGGGCTTTGTATGGCAGGCCCTGTCGTTCTCCAACTTGTTGGCTCGAGGTGGGGGATAACAAGTTGCTTGGATCGGAGGTGATTCAGGAAACCTCCGCGAGGATTGAGATGATCAGGAGTCACATTCGAGTAGCCCAGGATAGGCAGAAGAGCTACGCCGATGCGAAACGGTTCTTCCGGGAGTTTAATGTGGGGGTCCAAGTGTTACTTCGTGTATCTCCTATGAAAGGAGTGATGAGGTTCGGGAAGAAGGGGAAATTGGCCTCGAGGTATGTGGGACCATTTCCCATCATCGAGAGGATTGGGCCAGTAGCATACAAATTGGGATTACCAGAGCATTTACATCGTATTCACGATGTATTCCACATCTCGTCGTTGAGACGGTACCTTAGGGATGATATGGCCCATACTCACATCGAGATAAATGAGATAGACTTACAGCCTGACAGCTCTTACAAGGAGAGACCGGTGGCTATCCTAGACTATAGTGAGAGGAGATTGAGGTCAAAGATAGTTCCACTTGTGCGGGTCCAGTGGGAGCATCATATCATGGAGGAATCCATTTGGGAGCGCGAGGCCGATATGCGCGAGAGATATCCAGATTTGTTCTTACCAAGTATGCCTTGTTTTCTGAATTTCGGGACGAAATTCCGTTATTAGGGGGGAAATATGTAATACCCCGTATTTTTATGCTATATTAATTTGGGGATTTTTTAAATTTAATGTGAGTTAATTATTTAATAAAAATCTGGAAATTAATTATGCTATAATTATTAACGTGACGAGAGTTAGTAATTATGGGAAATTTGTCAAATATTACTAATGATCAAAGTAATATATAATATTGGTTATATTGAATGTCACGAGTGAATAAAATGACAATTTTAAAAATTTGAGTCGGGACGCGTCCGTGTCGCATCGGGACTAAATATTGATAAATAAAAGTGAATATTTTTTAAGTTGTTCGTATGGTCATTTTTATTGCGCCAACGCGTTCGGAAGGGTGGAGATAGTCAGAAAAAAGTACCCGGGGGTTCAGTTTGGGTCTCGGGGCGTTTTAGGCATAATTAGTACCCCGGGAGGGCGTTTTGGACATTTCACAATTATGGGTAATTAAACCCACGAAATTCTAAGGGTTATATCAGATGTCTAAGGTTGTCTTCTAGGGTTAGAACAACCAAATACAAGTGGCGGCCATAGGAGAGGGAAGGAGAGAGCTTCCAAGGCAATCCAAGGCCCAAAATCCATCAGTTTGCACCGCCACCACTACCAACGCGTAGATCGCATGACAGGGAACGCAACCACACCAAAATCATCTGCAAATCAGAACACCAAAAACCCCAGGCAAGTGTTTATCTTTCTTATTTCGTTGGTGCATCTTTCATATTAGTTTAGGAGTAATTAGAATGAGTTTTTATGGAAGAAAACCAAAGATTTGAGATAGGAATCGCATGTAGTTATGGTTTAAATGATAATCCTGGAAACCCTTGCCATGTAGAGGAATTACCCATGAAATTATGATGTTTATAAGAAGAAATTTCTGGACATACTTGTTAGAACCATCTTTAAGAGATTTCTAGGGTTCTTGGTGATTATATAAATTTTTGGGCTGTTAATCCATGTTTAGTGATAGAAATCTACATGCTTTACGTTGGAAATATCTAGTATGATGATATAATGTTAGTAGTATAAATTTTGGAACGATTGGGATTGAAAAATATGGATTTGGTGAAGGTTAGAAGATGAAACCCGTAACTACAAATCTGCAGATTTCGCAGACCTGCTTGATCGATCGATCGAGCCCAGAGCTTCGATCGATCAAGCCCCAGACCTCGATCGATCAACCCCTCCTGGCAGACTCCTATTTCCCTTTCTAAATTAGTTACGTTCAAATTATTGTGAAATAATTCTTGGGCATCCTTAATAAAATGTTTTGGGAGATAGGGAAGACCAGTAGGACATGTGAATAAATTTTAGGACCCTTGATGTCGGGCAAAGATTGTATTTTGGGATAATTACATAAGGGTCGGTGAATTTATGATTTAAAGAAAGAGACACGTAAGAGAGTTACTTTGGGACAAATGTGTATACCTACTGAATTTTATAATTTGGAGAATAAAGCCATGAGAGTTGTGTGGTACGTTTGAATAATACCGAATCAAGGTTTGAAACGAACCGTTATAAGTGTTTACTAAAATATGATAATATGGATAAAAGTCGTAACTATGGGATTTGAGAATATACCCAATATTGACATGGTAATATTAGTATAGTTATATGATTGTGTATGCATATGCTATCTATGTGCGAAAAACATACCCACGCTACTTGCTATCCCTGAGGTTGCCGCGCTGGGACGATCTTATCCTGTGTTGCCTTATGGGGGGATATTGACTCGTACCCTAGGAGATAGATATCCTTGGTATAGGCTATCGATTTGATAGTACAGATGGTCCTAAGAGACGCGGGTATGTTCAATCCTCTTAGAGACTTGGAATCTATGCTTCGCCTCAATATTGTTGTGTATGTGTTAATACAATTCGAGAGTGATTCCGAATCTGTACTCCCCTTAATACGAGTGATACGGGGATTGGATAGTAGAGTATGCCCGCACCATAGTTGTTATGTGGGGTGCTGTTATGATATATATATTATACGAGTAGTTAATATATATATGAAATTCTAAAATCTGGAACTGCCTACTGTGATTTAATATGTAGGACATGGTTGATGACTCAAATTATAAATAGTTCTTTTGAGAAGGTATAATATGACACTGGAATACTTTATTGATTAATAAAGTTAAAATGAGAACTTTGGTCACTAACTGAAATGTTCTTTTCAAACAATTGAATCGTTAAATTTTGAATCCTGCGAATAACCTAAGATAAGTTAAATCATTGGGAAAAGATAGCGTGATATATGATGAGATAAACCATTGGGAAGGTTAGTGCGATAGGTGTGCACACTAGAAGAGAGGTGAGAATTTCTCAAAAGAGTGTCGCACTAATATGTTGTTGCATTGGCTTGTATCAATTTAAATACTTGCTAAAAAAATTAATAAATCATATACACTATCGGGCTCTGACCCGTTTTTTTTTTCTCTCTCTCTTGTATATATATGTATGTACTACAGGTGCCCAGCCACAGGGGCGTCTTGCTTAGGATCCCCTGGAAGGAACGTGCTGCAGCTTAGGTGGGAGTTGCAGGCCACTTGCTTAGACGATTTCATTTACTTGATTCCATTCCTATGATTCTCAATTATTGGGGCATGTGTCGCCCTTTCCACTATTTATCTGTTTTGTTGGGACATTTGTATTTCAATCATTTCTAGCACTGTTACTTTGGGATTTATTCAGCATGTATGTTTTACATTAAGTTTTAAATGTTGAGATTTTGGAGGTTGAATGTTTAAATCAATTGGATCATGTTCCAGGTTAATTGTGGTATGGTCCTTACTTATTGAAAATGTGATTAATAATTAAATAAATAATTTTTTCTTTAAAAATACAATTTGGTTAGAAAGGTTTTAAATGGTTTTGACACTTAGCATAATTAATTAGGGTGTTAATTTGGAAAAAGTTATTTTTACGGCAGCGATGCTAAGAATGAACCAACTGTTCACCTTGATTTTAATTTAATAAAGGAGTGACCGCCCGGTATTTAATTAGGCGGGGTGTCATAAAAAGCGTCCTCACATCATCCCAATCTGCAATTCAAATAGTACAAAGGCATTAGTTTCTAACTTTATAAGTCTATTAACAATTGATAACTAGAATAACATCAACTAAGCAATAACACACATTGAGCTAAACACCAAAAAAATTATGAATTTTAATTTTATTTTTAATATTTTGAAAACAAATCGTTGGAGTTTCCTTTGTGTATAGACTAAATCCACCCTGCAAAATTAAAAAATAAATGAATCAAGAAATACAATGATAATCCATCAAAATACCCCTTCCACCGATTCTGAAGATAAGGTAATAGCATCTTAAATATTTTTAAAAAAATCGACTGATTTTTCTTACTTTATAGACTTTAACAACCCTATTAAATTGAAAAATAAAAAAGTCAAGAAACCCAATAATAATGAACCAAAATACCCCTTCCACAAATTGACCAAATAAAGTAATAGCATCACAGAACAAGATATTAAATAAGTCAAAGGATGTGAATCTAACAATGTAATTTCAATAAATTCAATATGGAAATTATTAAACCTTACCATACAGTAATTGTGCCAGGGCCTCACAATTCGCTCTCTGAGCTTCCCTAAGGGCATCCTCCAACTCGGTGTCTCATCGAGATATTTTTTATTTAGTAGGTTTTGATCCATGTGCAAGCTCAATGATATATCCCGAAAATAAATTCCAAAAAATTGTCCTCACATCATCCCAATCTGCAATTCAAAAGGTACCAAGGCATTAGTTTCTAACTTGATAACTCTATTAACAATTGATAACTAGAATAACATGACTAAGAAATAACACACATTAATCTAAACACCAAAAAAAAGGTACGAAATTCAATTTATTTTTAATATTTTTAAAATATATTTGTTAGAGTTTCCTATGATTGTAGATTATAACCACCCTGTTAAATTAAAAAATAAAAAAAACAAGAAATACAATGATAATCCATCAAAATACCCCATCCACCGATTCAGAAGATAAGGTAATAGCATGGCCAATATTTAAAAAAAAAATCAACTGAGTTTTCTTTATTTATAGACAATATACCCTATTAAATTGAAAAGTTAAAAAGTTAAGAAACCCAATAACAATCAACCAAAATACCCCTTCCTCCAATTTGACCAAATAAAGTAATAGCATCACGAATAGAGATATTAAATAAGTCAAAGTATGTTAATCTAACAAGGATATTTCAATAAATACAATATGGAAATTATTAGAACTTACCATATAGTAAATGTGGCAGGGCCTCACAATTCGCTCTCTGAGCATCCCTAAGGGCCTCCTCCAACTCGGTGTCTCATCGAGATATTTTTGATTTAGTAGATTTTGATCCATGTGCAAGACCAATGATATATCCCGAAAATAATGTGACAACCCGCTTACCAAAATAAGGGGTGGCCAGCCCAATACTCCAATATAACGAAATCATAGATTGAATCATTCTCAGCATCTCGATAAAAATATAGAGTATCCAGGAGAACCACCCACTATTCCAGAAAGCGGGTTGCCAGAAATTTTGTTTTAAAGTAATTAAAAGAAAACAAACAACCCATTTCCTGAAAAGATAGGGGAAACCACAAGGATGTATATATGTCTATAACAACAGGTAACAAATAAGAGGACCGAATATGTTATCGGTCCGCTGATTCATACAACATTTATTAAACAATTTCAATAAATTTATATATTACATTACATTAATCAATTACAAAAGCTTGGTCCTCGCCCGAGTGAAAGAGATCCGATCTTAACTAGAATACAAAAATGAAAACGTTTATACCAATTGTATCCGGTAATACCCGCAATGCATCACGGCTCACCGAAGACATCGGAACAGGAATTCAAGTCAGGCATCCTTGCGGCGGAGTACCTGAGCGGAGACAAGATGCATATGCAACAAGAAATGTAAACAGGTCAGGGCTCGGTTCTATATGATTACCAGACGAATAAAAAGTATCACAGTTATGAATAAAATCATGCTAGAAAGAATAATATCTATTTACACAGTTTTAAAACATAACGAAGACAAAAAAGAAAAGCATGGGTAACATAAATTTAAAAACTTCCATTTCATTATTATGTTCCTTATCAGGAACTCATAATTACAACATTTGTGCTCTTTACTAGCATTTCATTCCTTACCAGGAAAATATAATTAAAATTTTAAGCTCTTTATGGCTTTTATTCCAATTTTCTGCCCATCCTGGCATTACCATTCCTTAACAGGAATATCATTATCAACAAATGCTCTTTGTGGCATTTCATTGTGCTCTTTATGGCACTTCATCATGCTCTTTATGGCATATCTCATACATCAAGTCCCACTTGATTATGAATAGTTATATTTATATACATATAACGATTCTAAGATCGCCCCTCCGAGTTTCCCCATTGGGCGCGCCCCTAAATGACCATCATCTTCCAGGGCCTATCTATACAAGACAACCTGGGCACCTAAAACGCAATACGTCGGGAAGCAGCCATATGCCTGCGGGAGAGTCAAGACCACCCCCGGAATCTCCTCACCAGCGCAGAAAACATAACATATCGCTCATATGGCCTATGGACTATATCCACCCTGCATTCACTAGCCAGGTGGCATCACCAAGCGCGCGAACTTCCCTTATGATGTCATTTAGAGAGGCGTGTATCCAGTAAATTAACATTTACCATATACATGATTAAGTAAATTATCATTTACCATCATCATTACCATTTCCATTTCATTTCCATGTATATGTTTCATTTTATCCGAAACCATTCCCATTTACTTTTTGTAAATAATCTAACTGATTATCCGGAGCCATACGATAAATTATATCGTTGCTACAACCTCAAAGGAGTAAGTAAACTCTTAATTAAATCCAAACATTTTAGGGTGTTATTATAATCCATCAATATTAATGTAGCTCTATTGAGCTCCAAAAGTCTCCCAAACATAACTCTAGGAATCCTAGTTCCATGATAATTTACTAGAAAAAGAATGCCCTAACATCAATTGGCAAAACCCCGGAAAAGTCCCTAGCTACCAAGTACTAACTCAATTTCAACTCTAGGACACCTAGTTTACTTCATTAAAGAAGGTTCCTAGTCTCTATTGAAGAAAATATATCTAGGAAACAAAATAAGATTTTAGGATGAAAAACAGGGGACCGGTCGATCGGTCCTGGAACCGCGGTCGACCGCGTCTCTAGATTTTGCCTACAAAGAAAAATAGAAAGCTTAGAATGGAGGGGCCGGTCGACCGGTCAAGGAACCTCGGTCGACCGCGCTCAAATTTTATGCCTTTGCAGGAAAGCAGTAAGCCCTCCCGCAAAGGCCCGGTCGACCGGTCCTGAGACCGCGATCGACAGGTCATAGCAGACCTAGGATTCGTCCTTCTTCCAAAATTAAATCCAAGTGAAAATTTCACTTTTTCCAAATCCCAAATCTCTTGAATTTTGAACCCAACCAACAACCTTTATCTACCTAAAGATTATTCTACATGATTTATAACCATTACAATTCACAATTTTATCATCAAAACCAAATCTAGGTTTAAATACCAAAATTTCCAGTTTTGATCTCCAAATATATATATACATAAATATCACACAATTTATTCATCTCAAAACATATATTAGCAAGTTGAAAACTTGCCTTAGAGTTGCAAATTCAGATTTCTTGGTGGTAAAAGCAATCTTCCATCTTCAAATTTCATTTTTCTCTTCTTTCTCCACTTTTCTATTCTTTCTTTCTTTCTCCCCTTTTCTCTCTATGTTTAAGACATGAAATAGGGAAATTAGGGGATTTAGAAGACTAAATCGTGGCTTAACATAAGTCTCCCCACTTAAGTGGTTAATACCACATGAAAATGACTCGCAATTACGCGTTAAGCTAAAACCAGGTAAAAGTGCCCGAAACACAAAAATTAAATATGGCACTTATTTTGACTGTCTCGCACATTCCTGGACTAACTACACCGTCTAAAATGGCATCCGGCAATTTTATAAACCACTTTAAATTCTAGTTTCAATTAAACCATAATGTGATTTAAAACACATAACACTATAAAACATACAATAGAATGATATTTACTTTCTCATGTAGTAAATATGCAATAACCCAGCAAATATTAACTTTCATTTCATAAAATTAATATTTACTCCAGTTCCAACATTTTATGTAATTACCTTATGCGGTAAAATTAATATAAAATGAGCCTCCCAGAATCGAGGGTTGTTACATACTCCCCCCTTAAGAGGGAATTTTGGCCCCAAAATTTGGGCATACCCAAATCTCATAAAGGGTATACTACTCTAAACTAGGATTCTACCAACCTAAACAAACTCCTCGTCAACACAGTCATCCTAAATGGACTCGGACTAAGGTCGACTTAATCGATCTCAGCTTACATCATTTTTGCTCTAGCATAGCACAAAGCATTCCTCCCTAACTATCGATTCTACCGTCTTAAAACGGTAGAAGATACCCTCACAACTCGACATAGACCGCTTTACTCCCTCCTCGGGGATAATTAAACAAACTCTAATTGTTAACCCCAACACTAATCAACCTCCCCCGCATTGACGTATCTCATCAAGGCATATGGCTCAAAAGACAAATATTAAAGAATCGACACGAGACCACTCCAAGTCCAAGGAACAAATTACCCGTTGGTTCCATCCAACGAGTATACAAAATGTTCAACCGATCACGCTAGGCCACTCATGATACCTTGCCTTAGAAAATGATCCACAAGGCCATTCGATAGCCTAATGGTTGTACTGGAATCTCTATCCATATACTAACTACTCTCACCTGCTATGTATTTTAAGGCGTCCGCTTCGAGGTATGCTTTTTGGCCCTAAGTCAAATTACTTCCATACATCCATCCACTTTAGAGTGGTAGGATACACGTTATTTCCATACAGTTCCCATTTCTTCATGGAACTTTGGCCAAACTTCCGACATGAATATCTCGTCTCAGTCCACCCTATTTTAATAGGCACCTCCCACAGTTCTACCATTCCTCCATCAATAATGGGGCATACTCTTCTACATATAGTCCATCCATAATGGACGAGAATGCAACAGTCTGGTCAAACGATCAACAACTTTCTCAAATAGGATCATGACCATACGGTTTCGGCACTTCAATACAATCGTCTATGAATATACCCCTCTTCATTCCACCGATACTCTTCTTCGCACGAGTAGGTGAAATGGTCAATCACAGATCGGAATGCTCTCACTATAGAGTCTTTTGAGTCATGCTCGTTTCATTTGGCTTTCCATGCCAACACAAATATCTCCGACGAGTTTCTTACTCGACGCATCTACTACCCCAATCGCATTTCCTTAGCGAATGAGAAAATACCCAATTACTAGTTCTTCTGAAATTCGAGCACTAAATCGATTTCTCCCACAACCTATTACAACAACTTGTTGCTTCGCGAGAAAGACTAAATTTCCCTACCCAGGAAGTAGTGCCTCCATTTCTTTAAGGAAATTTCCACAGCAATGAATTTTAAATTCAAGCGTGGGATATTACTTCCCACAAGTTTAAGCATGTGAGACGCATAGACAACGGGTCCATGCTCCAGTATTATTACTTCCCACTCCTGGCAGAGACTTATTCATTAAACCCACTCTAGAGATCACTATCATGAGCTCAGGAGTGAAGGTCATCCCGTCCCTTAACTCCCCGTAAGTAAAGTCACCACGTAGCAACATATCTAAGAAAGGCTTTATCTTCTTCAGCCAAAACCACCCAAACCTCTCGAGACCCCATAAATCTCGTTCCTTGGGATCTAATCCCACATAGAGTTAACCCATAACTTATTCGTGGTCAACTCCTTACCGCCTTCCTAAATCAACATCACCTGCCCTAAGGGCCTTATGTTCTAATAAACCAAAGGTCGATCTACAAGTATACATCATATCTAAGTCATAGATAGATAATACTAAATATATCCCTAGTGTCCAAGACCTATCTCAACTTCCGACATTATCTTGATTTCGTGCGTGGGACGTCTCGCCGAAGCGAAATCCAAATAAGTAACCCTCCCGTTACACTACTACCTCGCATCGTTGGTCAGTAAAGATGTGACGGTCTAAGACACATGATCGGGATCGGTACAATTCTAATTTACAATCCTACTTACCATGGCATCCTTTAAAGATCTTAACTGATCAGACATTCACTTACTGTGGAGTCTTTCAGATACATATCCCCCTTATAAAAACATGCCCTTCTTATCAAGGCACAATCCCGAAGTCTCAATCCGACTTCGTATCACAGTCTCCCTCACATCGATCAGAGGAGAGAACTATATACAGTGCTTCTATCTCGCACTTTAATAGCCCTTAATCACTCTTCTACATGATTCTCGGATAATCTTCCAATCCCACTTCCAACAACAAAATAAATAAAGTAGAAGAGAAAGAAGAGAATAGCGTCTCTCCAATCACAGCATCGTTAAGTGTTTATGCAGCAGAGTGTCTCGCCGAAGCGAAATCCAAACAAGGAACCCCTCCGACACATGCCTACTTAACTAGTTGATCATGGAGATAAGCGTAACATGCATAAACAGGACAAACAAATAATCAAACACTCACACAAGATAACTAAACAAATAACAAAATCTCCTACCTACCTCGATTCACCTCTATAAAGTCTCAACCTGTATCCAGGGGAGAAATCATAGAACAACTAGTTCCATTTTTGAACTAGAAGTAAGATAGCCTTACAATTTTATTTGCTTGCTATTGCACCAAACCGGCCAAAATATGTATACTCGCATAATGTACATAAAACAAGAGAAAGGAAAATAACATCTCTCCACTCCCAACGTCGTTAAGGTTCACGCGTAGTGCGTTCCGCAAAAGCGGAATCCAAACAAGGAACCCCTCCTATGCATTACTACTTAACTTGTTGGTCGTGGAGATAAGTCATAACATAGACATATAATGCAAACGAGCAATGGATTACTTAACCCAAGGGGCATATAATGCATTTTACACATACTACATGCATATTCAAAATATCATCACTCGTTTCAAAACGAGTGAGGAAAAATAGATCTTCCATACCAAGGAAGTCATATAAGTACTCTTCCTATAATGACGTCAATACAACTACAAGCTCAATATACACATCCGAATCTACAGTAGATATAATACTACTAAGTCTTATAATAAGGAATACACCACCCAATAATAAGGTGGAATTCCCAACCACATTCTTACCAACCACTCTGCATCCTAGCCATTACTCTGACTCTGGTCGACAACAATTACCCACACAGTCCCTCTTACATCCTCAGTAAAAGAGGACACGCTCTCGGCCTCCTCTTCCTCAGTTCAATGAAACATCCCCAGGCGAATATCCACCAATGGGGTTTCATGAATCTTACTCCATTAGAAGTGTCAACGACACCTATTCTAGAGCCTATCATTTCCTGGTTCACTGTCTCCCTAACCGTACAACACCTTATTCCACATTGGTCTTTAACCGAACATTTGGTGAACATTCGAGAATCCACCTTCTCCTCAGTCCAGTTATCCCAGAGAAACTCGCCATTGCAAGTATCCACCGGGCTTCTCTATGGGCCAAACTTCCGGCACCCACGGATATGGTGACCACATTTTCACCATCTCAGCACTACTCCTACGGGTGAAGGATTATCCTCCATCCTACTTCAGGGAACTTCTCTACTTCAATTTAACATCGCTTGAATTCTCAAGCTTAGTACCACTTTCTACTTCTAGCGGTACTTGGGAAAACTACATCAACTGTAATTAGTAGTCGTAGTAGCAAGACAAGGAAGTGCTACAAAAAGGGAGCGACCTCCAAAGCGGTCCTCATCCCCGACCACAATTTATAGTCCTTAGTAGTTCCTTCTCATGACGCCCTTTTCCAATCAACCTACTGTTCTCACACGAATGCGCAGAAGATTCTATAGATTCTACCTCATGGCGGAAGAACGAAATCACACAAGAGAAACCAACGATCTTAATCCTAATGCTTTATGTCAAATCAAGAGCAACGCTGAAACTTAAGGCGTCCACACAGATTCCTAAGGACTCTAGAACCTGATGCCCTGATACCATCTGTGACAACCCGCTTACCAAAATAAGGGGTGGCCAACACAATACCCCAATATAACATAATCATAGATGGAATCATTCTCAGCATCTAAATAAAAATATAGAGTATCGAGGACAACCACCCACTATTCCAGAAAACGGGTTGCCAGAAATTTTGTTTTAAAGTAATTAAAGGAAAACAAACAACCCATTTCCTAAAAAGATAGGGGAAACCACAAGGATGTATATATATCTATAACAACAGGTAACAAATAAGAGGACCGAATATGTTATCGGTCCGCTGATTCACACAACATTTATTAAACAATTTCAATAAATTTATATATTACATTACATTAATCAATTACAAAAGCTTGGGCCTCGCCCAAGTGAAAGAGACCCGATCTTAACTAGAATACAGAAATGAAAACCTTTATACCAATTGTATCCCGTAATACCCGCAATGCATCACGACTCGCCGAAGACATCGGTACAAGAATTTAAGTCAGGCATCCTTGCGGCGGAGTACCTGAGCAGAGAGAAGATGCATATGCAACAAGAAATGTAATCGGGTCAGGGCCCGGTTCTATATGATTACCAGACGAATAAAAAGTATCACAGTTATGAATAAAATCATGCTATAAAGAATAACATCTATTTACACAGTTCTAAAACATAACTAAGACAGAAAAGAAAAGCATGGGTAACATAAATTTAAAACTTCCATTTCATTATTATGTTCCTTATCAGGAACTCATAATTACAACATTTGTGCTCTTTACTAGCATTTCATTCATTATCAGGAAAATATAATTAAAATTTTAATCTCTTTATGGCTTTTATTCCAATTTTTTGCCCATCCTGGCATTACCATTCCTTAACAGGAATATCATTATCAACAAATGCTCTTTGTGGCATTTCATTGTGCTCATTATGGCACTTCATCATGCTCTTTATGGCATATCTCATACATCAAGTCCCACTTGATTATGAATAGTTATATTTATATACATATAACGATTCTAAGACCGCCCCTCCGAGTTTCCCCACTGGGCGCGCCCCTAAATGACCATCATCTTCCAGGGCCTATCTA
Organism: Sambucus nigra; assembly: GCA_949130495.1. Taxonomy (NCBI): domain Eukaryota; kingdom Viridiplantae; phylum Streptophyta; class Magnoliopsida; order Dipsacales; family Adoxaceae; genus Sambucus; species Sambucus nigra. The sequence continues at coordinate 537,390,890 of OX422221.1, forward strand.
TACAAGACAACCTGGGCACCTACAACGCAATACGTCGGGAAGCAGCCATATGCCTGCAGGAGAGTCAATACCACACCCGAAATCTCCTCACCAGCTCAGAAAACATAACATATCGCTCATATGGCCTATGGACTATATCCACCCTGCGTTCACTAGCCAGGGGGCATCACCAAGCGCGCGAACTTCCCTTATGATGTCATTTAGAGAGGTGTGTATCCAATAAATTAACATTTACCATATTCATGATTAAGTAAATTATCATTTACCATCATCATTACCTTTTCCATTTCATTTCCATGTATATGTTTCATTTTATCTGAAACCATTCCCATTTACTTTTTGTAAATAATCTAACTGATTATCCGGAGCCATACGATAAATTATATCGTTGCTACAACCTCAAAGGAGTAAGCAAACTATTAATTAACTCCGAACATTTTAGGGTGTTATTATAATCCATCAATATTAATGTAGCTCTATTGAGCTCCAAAAGTCTCCCAAACATAACTCTAGGAATCCTAGTTCCATGATAATTTACTAGAAAAATAATGCCCATACATCAATTGACAAAAATAATGCCCATACATCAATTGACAAAACTCAATTTACTAGAAAAATAATGCCCATACCCGTCGACCGCCTCTCCAGATTTTGCCTACAAAGAAAAATAGAAAGCTCAGAATGGAGGGGCCGGTCGACGGGTCAAGGAACCGCGGTTGACCGCGCTAAAATTTTATGCCTTTGCAGGAAAGCAGTAAGCCCTCCTGAAAAGGCCCGGTCGACCGGTCCTGAGACCGCGATCGACCGGTCATAGCAGACATAGGGTTCTTCCTTCTTCCAAAATTAAATCCAAGTGAAAATTTCACTTTTTAAAAATCCCAAATCTCTTCTATTTTGAACCCAACCAACAACCTTTATCTACCCAAAGATTATTCTACATGATTTATAACCATTACAATTCACAATTTTATCATCAAAACCAAATCTAGGTTTAAATACCAAAATTTCCATTTTTGATCTCCAAATATATATATATATATATATATATATATATATACATAAATATCACACAATTTATTCATCTCAAAACATATATTAGCAAGTAGAAAACTTTCCTTAGAGTTGCAAATTCAGATTTCTTGGTGGTAGAAGCAATCTTCCATCTTCAATCTTCATTTTTCTCTTCTTTCTCCACTTTTCTCTTCTTTCTTTCTTTCTCTCCTTTTCTCTCTGTGTTTAAGACATGAAATAGGGAAATTAGGGGATTTAGAAGACTAAATCGTGGCTTAACATAAGTCTCCCCACTTAAGTGGTTAATACCACATGAAAATGACTCGCAATGACGCGTTAAGCTAAAACCAGGTAAAAGTGCCTGAAACACAAAAATAAAATATGGCACTTATTTTGACAGTCTCGCACAATCTGGGACTAACTACGCCCTCTAAAATGGCATCCGACAATTTAATAAACCACTTTAAATTCCAGTTTCAATTAAACCATAATGTGATTTAAAACACATAACACTATAAAACATACAATAGAATGATATTTACTTTCTCATGCAGTAAATATGCAATAACCCAGCAAATATTAACTTTCATTTCATAAAATTAATATTTACTCCAGTTCCAACATTTTATGTAATTACCTTATGCGGTAAAATTAAAATAAAATGAGCCTCCCAGAATCGAGGGTTGTTACAAATAAATTCCAAAAAAGCATCCTCACATCATCCCAATATGCTATTCAAAAAGTACCAAGGCCTTAGTTTGTATCTTGATAATTCTATTACCAATTGGTAATTAGAATAACATCAACTAAGAAATAACACACATTGAGCTAAACACGAAAAAAAAATACGAAATTAAATTTTATTTTTAATATTTTTAAAGAAAATCGTTAGAGTTTCCTTTGTTTATAGACTAAAACCACCCTGTTAAATTAAAAAATCAAGAAATTCAATGATAATCCATCAAAATACCCCTTCCACCGATTCAGAAGATAAGGTAATAGCATGGCCAATATTTAAAAAACAAGTCGACTGAGTTTTTTTTGTTTATAGACAATAACAACCTGTAACAACCCTCGATTCTGGGAGGCTCATTTTATACTAATTTTACCGCATAAGGTAATTATATAAAATGTGGGGACTGGAGTAAATATTAATTTAATGAATTGAAAGTTAATATTTTCTAGATTGATGCATATTTACTGCATGTGAAAGTAAATAACATCAGTTTGCATGTCTGTAGTGTCATGTATTTTAAATGGCCTTTTAGTTTAAATGATTTTGGAACTCAAATTAATTTATAAAATTTTCGGATGCCAGTTTAGAGGGTGTAGTTAGTCTCGGAAGGTGCGAGACAGTCAATATAAGTGCCATATTGTATTTTTGTGTTTCGGGCACTTTTACCTGGTTTAGCTTATATGCGTATCTGCGAGTCATTTTAATGTGGTATTAACCACTTAAGTTGGGAGAATTATGTTAAGCCACGATTTTTGGTCTTTCCCCTTATTTCATTCCCTCATTTTTTTTTGTCTTGAACATAGAGAGAAAAAGAAGAGAAATGGAGAAATGAGAGAGAGATTGAAGATGGAGGATTTGGGATCGCTTCTTCTCCAAATAAATCTGAGATATCAACCCTAAGGCAAGTTTTCTACTTGCTAATATGTGATTTAAGATGCAAAAATTGTATGATAGTTGTGTATTTATATTTATGGTTCGAAAATCGAAATTATGGGATTTAAGCCCTACTCTTAGTTTTTGATGATGAAATCTTGGGTTATAGTTATTTTTAACCATGTAGGATGTTTTGGGGTAGAATATTGTTGCTGGATGTGTATAAAGGGAGAGAGTTGGAGTTCTGGAGAAATTAGGGTTCATAACCCTTCGTAGCCATTTTTGGCAAATTTGTAGGTCCGAATCGATTCGGCCCTTTGGGCGAATCGATTCGCTAAGGGAAATCGGCAGGTCTGCATAACCCGAATCGATTCGGGTTAAGACCGAATCGATTCGGTCAATTGTAGAAAGTTGTTTTAGTAGTCCGAACCGATTCTCTTTCTGGGCGAATCGATTCGCTAGGGCGAATCGATTCGGGCCTTGGGCGAATCGATTCGTTTTCCTGCTGTTTTTGAGTTAATTTTATAACTCAATTTCAATCCTTTTCTTTAAATATAGGGACTAGGAACCTTCTTGAATGAAGTAAACTTAGAGTCCTAGAGTGTGAGATGAGTTAGTTGTCTACCCTACATTAGGAATGGATTATGTGGGGACTTTTCCGGGGTTAGGCCTATTAATGATAGGGCATTCTTTTCTTCTAGTTAATTATTATAAAACTAGGAGATGTAGTGTTATGTTCGGGAGACCTTAGGAGCTTAATTAAGCTATACTAGTTTTGATGGTTTATATTACCACCCCAAAAGAATGTTGGGAGATTTTAAAAGTTCGATTGAACTATGTTAACCTTGGTGGTTCATAATAATGCCATAAAGGTGAGTTTGGAGAATAAATTGAAAGTCATTTCATTCCTTCGAAAGATGATAACCTTGGGGCTCTAAGGTAACCTCCTAGAATGCTTGGAGATAATGAAGAGTTTATTTACTCCTTTGAGGTTGTAGTGTTGATATAAGCTATCGTATGACTATGGATGGTAAGTTAGATTATTTACAAAAAAAATAGAAAGGGTTTCGAATAAAATGAAACATATACGTGGGATGGAAATGAAATGGAAATGGTATTGATATTTGTAAATGATAATTTAATTAATCATGAAACCAGTAAATAATGGTTTACTTGATTTTCGATATGATAAATAATGGCTTAAACACACCTCTGTAAATTACATCATAAGGGAAGTCCGCACGCGAGGTGAAGCCCCCTGGCTAATGAATGCAGGGTGGATATAGTCCTAGGCCATGGGAGCGCTTATTGTTGTATATTTCTCTGCGATGGGTAGGAGATTCCGGGTGTGGTCTTGACTACCCCGCAGGCCCATGGACGCTTCCCGACGTCTTGCGATATAGGTGCCCAGGTTGTCTAATGATAGGCCCTGGAAGATGATGGTCATTTAGGGGCGCGCACAGTGGGGAAACCCGGACGGGCGGTCTTAGAATTCGTTATATGTATATAATTATAACAGATCATAATCAAGTGGGACTTGATGTATTTGATATGCCATAAGAGCATGATGGAGTGCCACAAAGAGCACATGTAAATGCCACAAATAGCATTTGAAAATAATTATTTTCCTGATAAGGAAAGGATTTTTACAAAAGGTAAAATTGAGTTAAAATCTCCTTAAAGAGTAAAAGATTTTGATTATATATATATACTTCCTGCTAAGGAAAAGATATATGAAATAATTGGCACCTTTGGTGAAGTCTTTAGTTTAATGCTTCTTATTTTTTGTTCCTGCTTAGCTTATGTTTTAAATTGTATAGGTTGCTTCTTATTTCTCTTTCTTCACAATTTATTATACATAACTGTCATACTCTTTATTCATCTGGTAATCATATAGAACCGGGCCCTGACCTGGTTACTTTTCTTGTTGCATATTCATCTTGTCTCTACTCAGGTACTCCGCCGAAAGGATGCCTGATTTGAATTCCGATTCCGATGTTTTCGACGAGCCGTGATGCATTGCGGGTATTACGGGATACATTTGGTATAGACGTTTTCACTTTTTATTCTAGTTGAGATCAAGTCTTTTATTCGAGCGAGAGGCCCAAGCTTTTGTAAATGTCTAATGTAATGTAATAAGTAACTTATTGTACTTGCGTATTATTGGTGTATCAGTTAGGGACCGGTTACCTATTCGGTCTTTTTATCGTATTCTTGTTGTATTATTTATATATGTCTTGGGGTTTCCCTTATCTTTCAGGAATTGGGTTGTTTGTTTTCATTTATTTACTTTCAAATCAAAAATTTTGGCAACCCGTTTTCTGAAATATTGGGTGGTTATCCTAGATACTCTATATTTTTGTTATGATACTGAGAATGATTCCATCCATGATTCCGTTATATTGGAGTATTGGGCTGGCCACCCCTTATTTTGGTGAGCGGGTTGTCACAGATGGTATCAGAGCATCAGGTTCTAGAGTCCTTAGGAATCTGTGTGGATGCCTTAAGTTTTCAGCGTTGTTCTTGATTTGATGTAAAGCCTTAGGATTTAGATCGTTGATTTCTCTTGTGAGATTTCGTTCTTCTACCATGAGGTAGAATCTATAAAATCTTTTGCATATTCGTGTGAGAATAATAGGTCGATAGAAGAAGGGCGTTATGGGAAGGTGTGTGGAGAACTGTAAGTTGTGGTCAGGGAGGGGGACCGCTTTAGAGGTCGCTCCCTTTTTGTAGCACTTTCTTGTCTTGCTATTATGACTGTAAATTTCAGTTGATGCAGTTTCCCAAGTACCGCTAGAAGTAGGAAGTGGTACTAAACTTGAGAATTCACGCGATGTTATATTGAAGTGGAGAAGTGCCCTGTAGTAGAATGGAGGAAAATCCTTCACCCATAGAAGAAGTGTTGTTGTGATGAAAATGTGGTCACTACATTCATGGATGCCAGAAGTTTGACCCATAGAGAAGCCTGGTGGATACTTGCAATGGCGAGTTTCTCTGGGATAACTGGACTGAGGAGAAGGTGGATTCCCGAATGTTCACAAAATGTTCGGTTAAAGACCAATGGCGAATAAGGTGTTTTTCTGTTAGTGAGTCGAGACCATGCACCATGAAGTGATAGGCTCCAAAATAGGTGTGGTTAACACTTCTGATGGAGTATGAATCATGAAACCCCATTGGTGGACACCCACCTGGGGAGGTTTCATTGAACTGAGGAAGAGGAGGCCAAGAACGTGTCCTCTTTTACTGAGAGAGTAAGAGGAACTGCATGGGTAATTATTGTCAGCCAGAGTCAGAATAACGGCTATGATGTGGACTGTAGAACCACTCATTTTAAACTTCGTTGAGTGGAGAGCGAGGGCAAGGGTAAAGTGCCTGGTTGGGGAGTTGGTGGAAATAATGTTGGTATGTGTAAGGCTCGAATATGGAGTTCGAGAACCATTAGTATTGACCCGGAGTGCTTGGCAAATTGTGGAGGGATTTCTACCATATAGGTGGATAGTGTATATTCCTTAGGATAAGATTTAGTAGTATTGTGTCTACGATAGACTCGGGTGTGTATATTGAGATTGTAGTACTATTTACGCTATTATAGAAGGGTAATTATATGACTTCCGTGGTATGGAAGTTCTATCTTTTCTTCACTCATTATGAAGCGAGTGATGATATTTTTAATGTATATGTGTCATATGTGTTACCTGGTTTGAGTGTTTTATTGCTTGTTTGCATTGTATGTGGATGTTATGACTTATCTCCATGACCAACAAAGTTAAGTAGTAATGCATAGGAGGGGTTCCTTGTTTGGATTCCGCTTTTGTGGGACGCTCCACGCGTGAACCTTAACGACGTTGGGAGTGGAGAGATACCATATTTCCTTTCTCTTATTTCGTGTATAAAATGCTAAGGTGAAGTCTAGAAGTATAATCTTATTAGTAGAATTGTAAGTTAAATTTACCGATCCCGATCATGTGTTTTAGACCGTCATATTTTGAGGACCGACGATGCGAGGTAGTAGTGTAACGGGAGGGTTCCTTGTCTGGATTTCGCTTCGGCAAGACGTCCGACGCATGAACCCGAGCGAATGTCGGAAGTTGAGTAAGGTCTTGGGCACTAGGGATGTCTCTGGTATTATATGCTTACGATTTAGGTAGGATATATATAAATAGACCTTAGGATTTTTAGGATGTAAGACCTTGAGGGTAGGCGGTGTTAGTTTAGGAAAGCGTTAGGGAGTTGACCACGAATAAGTTATGGGTTAACTCTATAAGAGATTGGATCCCTTAGGAGCGAGATTATGGGGTCTCGAGAGGTTTGGTAGATTCGGCCGAAGGAGATGAGGCATTTCTTAGAGATAAGGTTACGTTGGTAACTTAATTTCCGGGGAGTTAATAAGGACGGGTGGATCCTCACTCCTGAGTCATGATTGTAAGCTCGAGAGTGAGTTTAATGAGAAAGTTTCTGCCAGGATTGGGGAGTAATAATAATGGAGCATAGACCTATTGTTTATGCGTCTCACAAGCTTAAACTTGTGGAGAGTAATATCCCATGCTTGAATTAAGATTCATCGTGGTAGTGATCAGCTTAAATAGATAAGGCACTACTTCCTGGGCAGGAAATTTGGTCCTTCTCGTAGGCAACAAGTTGTTGCAATATGTTGTGGGAGGAATTGAGTTGGTGCTCAGAGTTCAGAAGAACTAGTGATCGGATATTTTCTCATTTGCTAAGGAAATGCGATTTGGGGTAGTGGACGTGTCGAGTAGAGAACCCGTCAGAGATAATGGTTATGGCATGGCAGGCCAAGTAGAATGAGCATGAATAGGAAGACTCGGTAGTAGGAGCGTTTATGTCTGTGATTGACCATTTCACCTACTCGTGTAAAGATAGTAGTAGTGGAACGAAGAAGGATATTCATAGACGTCTGCATGGAACTATCGGCATCGAACTGGCCATGATCCCATTTGAGAAAATGGTAAATCGTTTGATCAGACTGTTGCATTCCCGGCCATTATGGACGGACTACTTGTAGAAGAGTATGCCCCATTCTCGATGGAGGACTAGAAAATCCGTGGGGGGGGGTGCCTATTATAATAGGGTGGACCGAGACTAGATATTCGTGTCGAAGGTTTAGCAAAAGTTTTCACGAAGTAATGGGAACCGTATGGAAATGGCGTATATCCTACCACCCTAAAGTGGATGGATGAAAGGGAGAAATTTACTTATGCCGAAAGGCATATTACGAACGTGCGCCTTAGTATACATAGCAGAGGGGAGCAGTAATGGTATGGATGGAGATTTTCGTGCTACCATTAGGTTTTGGAGTGGTCTTATGGACCATTTCCTAAGGCATGGTTTCGTTAGTGGCCTAGCGTGGTCGGTTTAGTAATTCGTATACTCGTTGGATGGAACCAATGGGTAATATGTTCCTTGGACTTGGAGTGGTCTCGGAACATTTCTTTAGAGATTTGGCTTTTAAGCCATACGCCTTGATGAGATACGTCGAGGCGGGGGATAGCTGAGTAGCGTTAGGGCTAAGCCACTTAGAGTTGGTACGAATGCCCCAAGGTGTGATGTAACATGATGCTAGAGATTCGGCTAATTTTGTCGAGTCGCGAGGACATCACCTTTCGCCGTAGGAAGATAGGATCCGTAGTTGGTGAGGAACGCTTTGTGCTATGCTAGAGCACAAATGATGTAGATTGAGATCGATAGGGTCGATCTTAGTCCGGGTCCATTTGGGGCGTTGCAACAACGAGGAGTTTGTTTAGGATGAAAGAATCCTAGTTTAGAGTAGTATGCCCTTATCAGATTTGGGTATGCCCGAATTTTGGGGGCAAAATTCCCTCTTAAGGGGGGGAGTATGTAACAACCCTCGATTCTGGGAGGCTCATTTTATACTAATTTTACCGCATAAGGTAATTATATAAAATGTGGGGACTGGAGTAAATATTAATTTAATGAATTGAAAGTTAATATTTACTAGATTGATGCATATTTACTGCATGTGAAAGTAAATAACATCAGGTTGCATGTCTGTAGTGTCATGTATTTTAAATGGACTTTTAGTTTAAATGATTTTGGAACTCGGATTAATTTATAAAATTTCCGGATGCCAGTTTAGAGGGTGTAGTTAGTCTCGGAAGGTGCGAGACAGTCAATATAAGTGCCATATTGTATTTTTATTTTTCGGGCACTTTTACCTGGTTTAGCTTATATGCGTATCTGCGAGTCATTTTAATGTGGTATTAACCACTTAAGTTGGGAGAATTATGTTAAGCCACGATTTTTGGTCTTGCCCCTTATTTCATTCCCTCATTTTTTTTTTCTTCAACATAGATAGAAAAAGAAGAGAAATGGAGAAATGAGAGAGAGATTGAAGATGGAGGATTTGGGATTGCTTCTTCTCCAAATAAATCTGAGATATCAACCCTAAGGCAAGTTTTCTACTTGCTAATATGTGATTTAAGATGCAAAAATTGTATGATAGTTGTGTATTTATATTTATGGTTTGAAAATGGAAATTATGGGATTTAAGCCCTAATCTTAGTTTTTGATGATGAAATCTTGGGTTATAGTTGTTTTTAACCATGTAGGATGTTTGGGGGTAGATCATTGTTGCTGGATGTGTATAAAGGGAGAGAGTTGGAGTTTGGAGAAATTAGGGTTCATAACCCTTCGTAGCCATTTTTGGCAAAATTTGCAGGTCCGAATCGATTCGGCCCTTTGGGCGAATCGATTCGCTAAGGGAAATTGGCAGGTCTGCATAACCCGAATCGATTCGGGTTAAGACCGAATCGATTCGGTCAATTGCAGAAAGTTGGTTTAGTAGTCCGAACCGATTCGCTTTCTGGGCGAATCGATTCGTTTTCCTGCTATTTTTGAGTTAATTTTATAACTCAATTTCAATCCTTTTCTTTAAATATAGGGACTAGGAACCTTCTTGAATGAAGTAAACTTAGAGTCCTAGAGTGTGAGATGAGTTAGTCGTCTACACTACATTAGGAATGGGTTATGTGGGGACTTTTTTGGGGTTAGGCCTATTAATGATAGGACATTCCTTTCTTCTAGTTAATTATTATAAAACTAGGAGATGTAGTGTTAAGTTCGGGAGACCTTAGGATCTTAATTAAGCTATACTAGTTTTGATGGTTTATATTACCACCCCAAAAGAATGTTTGGAGATTTTAAAAGTTCGATTGAACTATGTTAACCTTGGTGGTTCATAATAATGCCATAAAGGTGAGTTTGGAGAATAAATTGAAAGTCATTTCATTCCTTCGAAAGATGATAACCTTGGGGCTCTAAGGTAACCTCCTAGAATGCTTGGAGATAATGAAGAGTTTATTTACTCCTTTGAGGTTGTAGTGTTGATATAAGCTATCGTATGACTATGGATGGTAAGTTAGATTATTTACAAAATAAATAGAAAGGGTTTCGAATAAAATGAAACATATACGTGGGATGGAAATGAAATGGAAATGGTATTGATATTTGTAAATGATAATTTACTTAATCATGAAACCGGTAAATAATGGTTTACTTGATTTTTGATATGATAAATAATGTCTTAAATACACCTCTCCAAATGACATCATAAGGGAAGTCCGCACGCGAGGTGAAGCCTCCTGGCTAATGAATGCAGGGTGGATATAGTCCTAGGCCATGGGAGCGCTTATTGTTGTATATTTTTCTGCGATGGGTAGGAGATTCCAGGTGTGGTCTTGACTACCCCGTAGTCCCATGGACGCTTCCCGACGTCTTGCGATATAGGTGCCCAGGTTGTCTAATGATAGGCCCTGGAAGATGATGGTCATTTAGGGGCGCGCATAGTGGGGAAACCCGGACGGGCGGTCTTAGAATTCGTTATATGTATATTATTATAACAGTTCATAATCAAGTGGGACTTGATGTATTTGATATGCCATAAGAGCATGATGGAGTGCCACAAAGAGCACATGTAAATGCCACAAAGAGCACATGTAAATGCCACAAATAGCATTTGAAAATAATTATTTTCCTGATAAGGAAAGGATTTTTACAAAAGGTAAAATTGAGTTAAAATCTCCTTAAAGAGTAAAAGATTTTGATTATATATATATACTTCCTGCTAAGGAAAAGATATATGAAATAATTGGCACCTTTGGTGAAGTCTTTAGTTTAATGCTTCTTATTTTTTGTTCCTGCTTAGCTTATGTTTTAAATTGTATAGGTTGCTTCTTATTTCTCTTTCTTCACGACTTATTATACATAACTGTCATACTCTTTATTCATCTGGTAATCATATAGAACCGGGCCCTGACCTGGTTACTTTTCTTGTTGCATATTCATCTTGTCTCTGCTCAGGTACTCCGCCGCAAGGATGCCTGATTTGAATTCCAATTCCGATGTTTTCGACGAGCCGTGATGCATTGCGGGTATTACGGGATACATTTGCTATAGACGTTTTCACTTTTTATTCTAGTTAAGATCAAGTCTTTTATTTGGGCGAGAGGCCCAAGCTTTTGTAAATGTCTAATGTAATGTAATAAGTAACTTATTGTACTTGCGTATTATTGGTGTATCCATTAGGGACCGGTTACCTATTCAGTCTTTTTATCGTATTCTTGTTGTATTATTTATATATGTCTTGGGGTTTCCCTTATCTTTCAGGAATTGGGTTGTTTGTTTTCATTTATTTACTTTCAAATCAAAATTTTTGGCAACCCGTTTTCTGAAATATTGGGTGGTTATCCTAAATACTCTATATTTTTGTTATGATGTTGAGAATTTTTCCATCCATGATTCCGTTATATTGGAGTATTGGGCTGGCCACCCCTTATTTTGGTGAGTGGGTTGTCACACAACCCTATTAAATTGAAAAGTAAAAAAGTTAAGAAACCCAATAACAATCAACCAAAATAGCCCTTCCACCAATTGACTGAATAAAGTAATAGCATCACCAATAGAGATACTAAATAATTCAAAGGATGTGACTCTAACAATGTAATTTCAATAAATTCAATATAGAAATTATTAAAACTTACCATATTGTAAATGTGGGCAGGCCTCACATTTCGCTCTCTGAGCTGCCCTACTGGACGCGCCCCTAAATGGCTATCATCTTCGGGGGCCCATCGAACAAGTCAACCTGGGAACCTAACCAACTTCGAGAAGCGGCCATATGCCTGCGGGAAAGTCAAGACCACACCCAGAGTCCCCTAACGAGTGCAGTATAATAAACGCCATATGGCCAAGGGACTATATCCACCCTGCATTCATTAGTCAGGGGGCTTCACCACGCGCGTGCAACTTTCCTTACGATAGCGATTTAGGGAGGTGTGTAATCATAAATTATCATTTATGAAAATCATTTACTTTTTTCCATTTTGAAAACATCCACTTTTACCATTCTCAAAATCATTTGTACTTATTCATTTAGTATTACATATTAGCATATGTCTTTCTTATTCTTAGTGTCATATTTTATTAATGACCTAAGACCCGAACTGCCATAAACTTCAAACTAGTCTCCAAAAGTTCATACAATTACACAAACCATCAAAGTGAGTCTCCCTCAAGAAGTATCTCCCAAATGTCTCAACAGACACAGTTTATCTCCAACTGATCTTTCGGTTAATCTCCTATATCATACGGACATTAACCTACACAAACTAGCCCTCGGGGTAAGCCTAAACATCCCATTTAATCCTAGGGCATTAGTCTACCCAAAACCACCCTCTAGGACTCCCCATTACTTCCCAAAGGAAGGTCCCTAAACCTTGGACCTAAAAGAAAAATGGCTAAAAATCAAACTAGGAAAAATCCCACAAAACAAGGGAGCCCGAATCGATTCACCCCTTGTGCCGAATCGATTCGCCCTTGCGAATCGATTCGCCATAAAGCCGAATCAATTCAGTGGGTAAAAACTGACTTTCTGCAAAGGCCGAATCGATTCGGCCTCAACCCGAATCGATTCGATTTTCCCAGACCTATAAGTCTCCCCTTATCCAAATCGATTCGCCCTTAGGGCCGAACCGATTTGGTCCTGCAGAAAACCCAAGTATGGGTTACGGGTTATATGAACCCTAAATTCCCAAAACTTCAAATCTTTTATTTTATCCAACATCTACTACTCCCAAATTATTTCTACACAATTTATAACGCATAATTTATCCTCAAATCAAATCAAAACTAAGATTTAAGGGTTAAATTCTCAAAATCAACAAAGAGGCCATTTAGGGTTTAAATCTACAAAACTTAACTACACATGCAATTTATCACATTAAATTACATCTAGCAAGTAAGAAACTTGACTCGAGGTTCGTAGTCCCGGATCCTCTTCCGGTAGCAACAAAATCCGGCCTCAAATCTCCATTTTCTCTCTTTTCTCTACATTTCTCCCAACTCTCTTTTTTTTCTCTCTCTCCTTTGGCTTCTAACACAAATGAAGAAAGAAAAGGAGTGGGGGAACTTAAACGGGTCTTATATAACATAAATTCCCTCTTTTAATTGCTAATACACCATTAAAATGACTCGTAACCACTTAATTGAGTCATAGCGCGTTAAAAGTGCCCGAAACTCCAAAATACAACTTGGCACTTATTTCGACTATCAACTATTCTAAAAACAACCGCACCACCTAATTTGGCATTTGGGAAAATGTGAACAAATTTTATGTTCGAATTTTATTTTATTTCATTAAATATATACCAATTTAAATATCGGCCATAACCGTCGTTTTACATATAACGACGCAATATATCACAATATAAAGCTATTTACCTTCTCATAACAGTAAATAGACAAAACATAGTAAATATTATCCTTAAATCTCACGGGAAATAATATTTACTCCATCTTCCCCCTATTTTATAAAATTAGCCCATCGGGCAAAATAATATAAAATAGCCGCTCAAAAACCCGGGTTGTTACAATCACAAATAGAGATAATAAATAAATCAAAGGATGAGAATCTAACAATGCAATTTAAATAAATTCAATGTGGAAATTATTAAAACTTACCATATAGTAAATGTGGAAGGGCCTCACAATTCTCTCTCCGAGCTTCCCTAAGGGCCTCCTCCAACTCTGCTTCTCATTGAGATATTTTTAATTTAGTAGCCTTTGATCCATATGAAAGGCCAAAGATATATCCCAAAAATAAATTCCAAAAAAGCGTCCTCACATCTTCCCAATCTGTAATTCAAAAAGTATCAAGGCATTAGTTTCTAACTTTATAAGTCTATTAACAATTCATAACTAGAATAACATCAACTAAGAAATAACACACATTGAGTTAAACAAGAAAAAAATTACGAAATTCAATTTTATTTTTAATATTTTTTAAAAAAATAGTTAGAGTTTCCTTTCTTTATAGACTAAAACCACCCTGTTAAATTAAAAAATCAAGAAATACAATGATAATCCATCAAAATACCCCGTCCACCGATTATAAAAATAAGGTAATATCATCGCCAATATTTAATAAACAAATCGACTGAGTCTTCTTTGTTTATAGACTATAAAACCCTATTAACTTGAAAAGTAAAAACTCAAGAAACCCAATAACAATCAACCAAAATACCCCTTCCACCAATTGACCAAATAAAGTAATAGCATCACCAATAGAGATATTAAATAAGTCAAATGATGAGAATCTAACAATTTAATTTCAATAAATTCAATCTGGAAATTATTAAAACTTACTATATAGTAAATGTGGCAGGGCCTCACAATTCGCTATCTGAGCTTCCCTAAGGGCCTCCTCCAACTCTGCTTCTCATCGAGATATTTTTGATTTATTAGATTTTGATCCATGTGCAAGACCAAAGATAAATCGCGAAATTTTTTTCTAAAAAAGCATCCTCACATCATCCCAATCTGCAATTCAAAAAGTACTAAGGCATTAGTTTCTAACTTTATAAGTCTATTAACAATTTATAACTAGAATAACATCAACTAAGAAATAACAAACATTGAGCTAAACACCAAAAAAATTATGAAATTCAATTTTATTTTTAATATTTATAAAAAAATTCGTTAACGTTTCCTTTGTTTATAGACTAAAACCACCCTGCTAAATTAAAAAATAAAAAAAATCAACAAATACAATGATAATCCATCAAAATACCCCTTCCACCAATTCTGAAAATAAGGTAATAGCATCGCAAATATTTAAAAAACAAATCGACTGAGTTTTCTTTATTTATATTCTATAACAATCCAATTAAATTGAAAAGTAAAAATGTCAAGAAAACCAATAACAACAAACCAAAATACCCCTTCCACCAATTGACCAAATAAACTAATAGCATCAGCAATAGAGATATTAAATAAGTCAAAGGATGAGAATCTGACAATGTAATTTTATGAAATTCAATATGGAAATTATTCAAACTTACCATATAGTAAATGTGGCAGGGCCTCATAATTCCCTCTCTGAGCTTCCCTAAGGACCTCCTCCAACTTTGCGTCTCATCGATATATTTCTGATTTAGTAGCTTTCGATCCATTTGCAAGACCAATGATATATCCTGAAAACAAATTCCATAAAAACGTCCTCACATCATCCCAATCTGCAATTCAAAAAGTAACAAGGCATTAGTTTCTAACTTTATAAGTCTATTAACAATTGATAACTAGAATAATATCAACTAAGAAATAACACACATTGAGCTAAACACAAAAAAAATTACGAAATTCAATTTTATTTTTAATATTTTTTAAACAATTAGTTAGAATTTCCTTTGTTTATAGAATAAAATTACTCTGTTAAATGAAAAAATAAAAAAATCAAGAAATAAAATGATAATCCATCAAAATACCCCTGAAGATAAGGTAATACCATGGCCAATATTTAAAAAACAAATCGACAGAGTTTTCTTTGTTTATAGACTATAACAACCCTATTAAATTGAAAAGTAAAAAAGTCAAGAAACCCTATAACAATAAAAAAAAATACCCCTTCCACCAATTGACCAAATAAAGTAATAGCATTATAGATAGGGATATTAAATAAGTCAAAGGATGTGAATCTAAAAATGTAATTTCAATAAATTCAATATGGATATTATTAAAACTTACCATTTGGTAATTGTGGGAGGTCTTCACAATTCTCTGTCTGAGCATCCCTGAGGGTCTCCTCCAACTCTGCGTCTCAACGAGATATTTTTGATTTAGTAGCTTTTGATCCATGTGCAAGACCAATGATATATCTTGAAAATAAATTCCAAAAAAGCGTCCTCACATCATCCAAATCTGCAATTAAAAAAGTACCAAGGCAGTAGTTTCTAACTTTATAACTCTATTAACAATTGATAACTAGAATAACATTAACAAAGAAATAACACACATTGAGCTAAACGCCAAAAAAATTACGAAATTAAATTTTATTTTTAATATTTTAAAAACAATTCGTTAGTGTTTCCTTTGTTTATAGACTAAAACCACCCTGTTAAATTAAAAAAAAATCAAGAAATACAATGATAATCCATCAAAATACCCCTTCCACCGATTCTAAAGATAAGGTAATAGCATGGCCAATATTTAAGAAACAAATCAACTGAGGTTTCTTTGTTTATAGACTACAACAACCCTATTAAATTGAAAATTTAAAAAGTCAAGAAACCCAATAACAATGAACCAAAATACCCCTTCCACCAATTGAGCAAATAAAGTAATAGCATCACAAATAGAGACATTAAATAAGTCAAAGGATGTGAATCTAACAATGTAATTTCAATAAATTCAATATGGAAATTATTAAAACTTACCATATAGTAAATGTGGCAGGGCCTCACAATTCGCTCTCTGAGCTTCCCTAAGGGCCTCCTCCAACTCTACGTCTCATCGAGATATTTTTGATTTAGTAGCTTTTGATCCATATTCAAGACCAATGATATATCCTGAAAATAAATTCCAAAATGTGTCCTCACATCATCCAAATCGGCAATTCAAAAAGTACTAAGGCATTAGTTTCTAACTTTATAACTCCATTAACAATTGATAACTAGAAGAACATCAACTAAGAAATAACACACATTGAGCTAAACACCAAGAAAATTACGAAATTCAATATTATTTTTAATATTTTTAACAAAATTCATTACACCACCCTGTTAAATTAAAAAATAAAAAAAATCAAGAAATACAATGATAATCCATCAAAATACCCCTGAGGATAAGGTAATAACATGGCCAATATTTAAAAAACAAATCGATAGAGTTTTCTTTGTTTATAGACTATAACAACCCTATTAAATTGAAAAGTAAAAAAGTCAAGAAACCTTATAACAATCAACAAAAGTAGCCCTTCCACCAATTGACCAAATAAAGTAATAGCATCACCAAGAGAGATATTAAATAAGTCGAAGGATATGAATCTATAAATATAATTTCAATAAATTCAATATGGAAATTATTAAAACTTTCCATATAGTAAATGTGGCAGGGCCTCACAATTCGCTCTC
This sequence comes from Sambucus nigra, assembly GCA_949130495.1. Classification (NCBI taxonomy): domain Eukaryota; kingdom Viridiplantae; phylum Streptophyta; class Magnoliopsida; order Dipsacales; family Adoxaceae; genus Sambucus; species Sambucus nigra. Next base: position 537,407,951 of record OX422221.1, read on the forward strand.
TGATATTCCCTAAGGGCCTCCTCCAACTCTGCGTGTCATCGAGATATTTTTGATTTAGTAGCTTTCGATCCATGTGCAAGACCAATGATATATCCCGAAAATAAATTCCAAAAAAGCGTCCTCACATCATCCCAATCTGCAATTAAAAAAGTACCAAGGAACTAGTTTCTAGCTTTATAACTCTATTAACAATTGATAACTAGAATAAAATTAACTACGAAATAACACACATTGATCTAAACACCAAAAAAATTACGAAATTCAATTTTATTTTTATTAGTTTTTTAAAAAATTCGTTACAGTTTCCTTCGTTTATAGACTAAAACCACAATGTTCAATTAAAAAATAAAAAAATCAAGAAATACAATGATAATCCATCAAAATATCCCTTCCACCGATTCTGAAGATAAGGTAATAGCATGGCGAATACTTAAGAAACAGAGTGATTGAGGTTTCTTTGTTTATAGACTATGACAACCCTATTAAATTGAAAATTTAAAAAGTCAAGAAACCCATTAATAATGAACCAAAATACCCCTTCAACCAATTGAGCAAATAAAGTAATAGAATCACCAATAGAGATATTAAATAAGTCAAAGGATGTGAATCTAAGAATGTAATTTCAATAAATTCAATATGGAAATTATTAAAACTTACCATATAGTAAATGTGGCAGGGCCTCACAATTCGCTCTCTGAGCTTACCTAAGGGCCTCCTCCAACTCTGCGTATCATCGAGATATTTTTTATTTAGTAGCTTTTGATCCATGTGCAAGGCCAATGATATATCCTGAAAATAAATTCCAAAAAATCATCCTCACATCGTCCCAATCTGCAATTCAAAAAGTACTAAGGCATTAGTATCTAAATTTATAACTCTATTAACAATTGATAACTAGAATAACATCAACTAAGAAATAACACACATTGAGCCAAACACAAAAAAAAAATCGAAATTAAATTTTATTTTTATTATTTTTAAAAAATTCGTTAGAGTTTCATTTGTTTATAGACTAAAACCACCCTGTTAAATTAAAAAATAAAAAAATCAATAAATACAATGATAATCCATCAAAATACCCCTTCCATCGATTTTGAATATAAGGTAATAGCATCGCCAATATTTAAAAAACAAATCGGTTGAGTTTTCTATGTTTATAGACTATGACAACCCCATTAAATTGAAAAGTAAAAAAGTCAAGAAACCCAACTACAATCAACTAAAATACCCCTGCCACAAATTGACCAAATAAAGTAATAGCATCACCAATAGAGATATTAAATAATCAAAGGATGTGAATCTAACAATGTAATTTCAATAATTTCAATATGGAAATTATTAAAACTTACAACATAGTACATGTGGGAGGACCTCGCAATTCGATCTCTGAGCTTCCCTAAGGGCGTCATCCAACTATGCATCTCATCGAGATATTTTTGATTTAGTAGCTTTCGATCCATGTGCAAGACCAATGATATATCCCGAAAATAAATTCCAAAAAAGCGTCCTCACATCATCCCAATTTGCAATTGAAAAAGTAGCAAGGCATTAGTTTCTAACTTTATAACTCTATTAACAATTGATAACTAGAATAACATCAACTAAGAAACAACACACATTGAGCTAAACACAAAAATAATTACGAAATTTTATTTTATTTTAATTATTTATAAAAAAAATTGGTAATAATTTCCTTTGTTTATAGACTAAAACCACCCTGTTAAATTAAAAAAAAATAAAGAAATAAAAGGATAATCTATCAAAATACCCCTTCCACCGATTCTAAAGATAAGGTAGCAGCATGGCCAATATTTAACAAACAAAACGACTAAGTTTTCTTTGTTTATAGACTATAACAACCCTATTAAATTGAAAATTAAAAAAATCAAGAAACCCAATAAAAATTACCTAAAATACCCCTTCCACCAATTGACCAAATAAAGTATTAGCATCACCAATAGAAACATTAAATAAGTCAACAGATGGGAATCTAACAATGCAATTTGAATAAATTCAATGTGGAAATTATTCTAACTTACCACATAGTAAATGTGGGAGGGCCTCACAATTCCCTCTAAGAGCATCCCTAAGGGCCTCGCTAAACTTTGCGTCTGAACGAGACATTTTTGATTTAGTAGCTTTTGATCCATGTGCAAGACAATTGATATATCCCGAAAATAAATTCCAAAAAAGCGTCCTCACATCATCCCAATCTGCAATTAAAAAAGAACCAAGGCATTAGTTTCTAACTTTATAACACTATTAACAATTGATAACTAGAATAACATCAACTAAGAAATAATACACATTGAGCTGAACACCAAAAAAAATACGAAAATTTATTTTATTTTTCATATTTTTTAAAAAAAATAGTTAGAGTTTCCTTTGTTTGTAGACTAAAACCACCCTGTTAAATTAAAAAATAAAAAAAAATCAAGAAATGAAATGATAATCCATCAAAATACCCCTTCCACCGATTCTAAAGATAAAGTAATAGCATGGTCAATATTTAAAAAACAAATCGATAGAGTTTTCTTTGTTTATAGACTATAACAACGCTATTCAATTGAAAATTAACAAAGTGAAGAAACCCAATAACAATCAACTAAAATACCCCTTCCACCAATTGACCAAATTATATAATAGCATCACCAGTGGAGATATTAAATAAGTCAAAGGATGTGAATCTAACAATGTAATTTCAATAAATTCAATACGAAAATTATTAAAAATAACCATGTATTAGATGTGGGAGGGCCTCACAATTCGTTCTCTGAGCTTCTCTAAAGGCCTCCTCCTACTCTACGTCTCATCGAAATATTTTTGATTTAGTAGCTTTTGATCCATGTGCAAGACCAATGATATATCCTGAAAATAAATTCCAAAAAAGCGTCCTCACATCATACCAATCTGCAATTCAAAAAGTACCAAGGCATTAGTTTCTAACTTTATAACTCTATTAACAATTGATAACTAGAATAACATAAACTACGAAATAACACCCATTGAGCAAAACACAAAAAAAAATTACGAAATTCAATTTTATTTTTAATAATTTTAAAAAAATTCTTTAGAGTTTCCTTTGTTTATAGACTAAAACCACCGTGTTAAATTAAAAAAAAAAAAAAATCAAGAAATACAATGATCATCCATCAAAATACCCCTTCCACCGATTATGAAGATAAGGTAATAGCATGGCCAATATTTAAAAAACCGATCGGGTGAGTTTTCTATGTTTACAGATTATAACAACCCTGTAAAATTGAAAAGTAAAAAAGTCAAGAAACCCAATAACAATCAACTAAAATACCTCTTCCACAAATTGACCAAATAAATTAATAGCATCACCAATAGAGATATTAAATAAGTCAAAGGATGTGAATCTAACAATGTAATTTCAATAAATTCAGTAAGGAAATTATTAAAACTTAATATATAGTAAGTGTGGGAGGGCCTCGCAATTCGCTCTCTGAGCTTCCCTAAGGGCCTCATCCAACTCTGCGTCTCATCGAGATAATTTTGATTTAGCAGGTTTTGATCCATGTGTAAGACCAATGATATATCCCGAAAATATATTCCAAAAAAGCGTCCTCACATCATCCCAATCAGCAATTCAAAAAGTACCAAGGCAATAGTTTCAAACTTTGTAACTCTATTAACAATTGATAACTAGAATAACATCAACTAAGAAATAACACACATTGAGCTGAACACAAAAAAAATTACGAAAATTTATTTTATTTTTAATATTTTTTAAAAAAATTGTTTGAGTTTCCTTTGTTTATAGACTAAAACCACCCTGTTAAATAAAAAAATAAAAGAAAATCAAGAAATACAATGATAACCATCAAAATACCCCTTCCACCGATTCTAAAGATAAGGTAATAGCATGGCCAATATTTAAAAAACAAATCGATAGAGTTTTCTTTGTTTATAGACTATAACAACCCTATTCAATTGAAAATTAAAAAAGTGAAAAAACCCAATAACAATCAACTAAAATACCCCTTCCACCAATTGACCAAATTAAGTAATAGCATCACCAGTAGAGATATTAAATAAGTCAATAAATTCAATACGAAAATTATTAAAACTTACCATATATTAGATGTGGGAGGGCCTCACAACTCGTTCTCTAAGCTTCTCTAAGGGCCTCCTCCTACTCTACGTCTCATCGAAATATTTTTGATTTAGTAGATTCTGATCCATGTGCAAGACCAATGATATATCCTGAAAATAAATTCCAAAAAAAGCTTCATCACATCGTCCCAATCTGCAATTCAAAAATTACCAAGGCATTAGTTTCTAACTTTATAACTCTATTAACAATTGATAACTAGAATAACATAAACTAAGAAATAACACACATTAAGCAACACAAAAAAAAAAAATCGAAGTTCAATTTTATTTTTAATAATTTTAAAACAATTCGTTAGAGTTTCCTTTGTTTATAGACTAAAACCACCCTGTTAAATTAAAAAATAAAAATAAAAATCAAGAATTACAATGATAATCCATCAAAATACCCCTTCCACTGATTATGAAGATAAGGTAATAGCATGGCCAATATTAAAAAAACAGATCGGCTGAGTTTTTTATGTTTACAGACTATAACAACCCTGTAAAATTGAAAAGTAAAAGAATCAAGAAACCCAATAACAATCAACTAAAATACCCCTTCCACAAATTGACCAAATAAAGTAATAGCATCACCAATAGAGATATTAAATAAGTTAAAGGATGTGAATCAGATAATGTAATTTCAATAAATTCAATATGGAAATTATTAAAACTTGTTATATAGTAAATGTGGGAGGGCCTCACAATTTACTCTCTGAGCATCCCTAAGGGCCTCCACCAACTCTGCGTTTCATCGAGACATTTTTTATTTAGTAGCTTTTGATCCTTGTTCAAGACCAATAATATATCCGGAAAATAAATTCCAAAAAAGCGTCCTCACATCAGCCCAATCTCCAATTAAAAAAGTACCAAGGCATTAGTTTCTAACTTTATAACTCTATTAACAATTGACAACTTGAATAACATCAACTAAGAAATAACACACATTGAGCTAAAAACCAAAAAAAATTATGAAATTCAATTTTATTTTTAATATTTTTAAAAAAAATCGTAAGAATTTCCTTTGTTTATATACTAAAACCAACCTCTCAAATTAAAAAAATTTAAAAAAATCAAGAAATACAATGATAATCCATCAAAATACCCCTTCTACCGATTCTGAAGATAAGGTAATAGCATGGCCAATATTTAAAAAACAAACCGACCAAGTTTTCTTTTTTTATAGACTATAATAACCCTATTAAATTGAAAAGTAAAAAAGTCAAGAAACCCAATAACAATCAACTAAAATACCCCTTCCACCAATTGACCAAATAAAGTAATAGCATCCCCAATAGAGATATTAAATAAGTAAAAGGGATGTAAATCTAACAATGTAATTTCAATAAATTCAATATGGAAATTATTAAAACTTACCCTATAGTAGATGTCGGAGGGCCTCACAATTCGCTCTCAAAGCTTCCCTAAGGGCCTCCTCCAACTCTACGTCTCATCGAGATATTTTTGATTTAGTAGCTTTTGATCCATGTGCAAGACCAATGATATATCCCGAAAATAAATTCCAAAAAAGCGCCCTAACATCATCCCAATCTGCAATTCAAAAAGTACCATGGCTTAGTTTCTAACTTTATAACTCTATTAATAATTGATAACTAGAATAACATCAACTAAGAAATAACACACATTGAGCTAAACACAATTTTTTTTTGGAAATTCAATCTTATTTTTAATAATGTTTAAAAAATTCCTTAGAGTTTCCTTTGTTTATAGACTAAAACCACCCTATTAAATGAAAAAAATAAAAAAATCAAGAAATACAATGATAATCCATCAAAATATCCCTTCCACCGATTATGAAGGTAAGGTAATAGCATGGCCAATATTTAAAAAACAAATCGTCTGAGTTTTCTACGTTTATAGACTATAACAACCCTATTAAATTCAAAAGCAAAAAAGTCAAGAAACCCAATAACAATCAACTAAAATACCCCTTCCACAAATTGACGAAATAAAGTAATAGCATCACCAATGGAGATATTAAATCAGTCAAAGGATGTGAATCTAACAATGTAATTTCAATAAATTCAATACGAAAATTATTAAAACTTACCACATAGTAAATGTGGCAGGGCCTCGGAATTCACTCTTCGAGCTTCCCTAAGGGTCTCATCCAACTCTGTGTCTCATCGAGATATTTTTGATTTAGTAGCTTTTGATCCATGTGTAAGACCAATGATATATCCCGAAAATAAATTCCAAAAAAGCGGCCTCACATCATCCCAATCTGCAATTCAAAAAGTACCATGGCAATAGTTTCTAACTTTATAACTATATTAACTATTGAGAACTAGAATAACATCAACTAATAAATGACACACATTGAGCTAAATACAAAAAAAAAATTACGAAAGTCAATTTTATTTTTAATATTTTTAAAAAAATTCGTAAGAATTTCCTTTGTTTATAGACTAAAACCATCCTGTCAAATTAAAAAAATTAAAAAAAATCAAGAAATACAATGATAATCCATCAAAATACCCCTTCCACCGATTCTGAAGATAAGGTAATAGCATGGCCAATATTTAAAAAACAAACCGACTAAGTTTTCTTTTTTTATAGACTATAACAACCCTATTAAATTGAAAAATAAAAAAGTAAAGACACCCAATAACAATCAGCTAAAATACCCCTTCCATCAATTGACCAAATAAAGTAATAGCATCACCAATAGAGATATTAAATAAGTCAACGGATGTGAATCTAATATTGTAATTTCAATAAATTCAATATGAAAACTATTAAAACTTACCATATAGTAAATGTGGGAGGGCCTCACAATTCCCTCTAAGAGCTTCCTAAGGGCCTCCCTAAACTCTGCGTCTCAACGAGATATTTTTGATTTAGTAGCTTTTGATCCATGTGCAAGACCAATCATATATCTTGAAAATAAATTCCAAAAAAGCGTCCTCACATCATCTCAATCTGTAATTGAAAAAGTACCAAGGCATTAGTTTCTAACTTTGTAACTCTATTAACAATTGATAACTCGAATAACATCAACTAAGAAACAACACACATTGAGCTAAACACAAAAAAATTACGAAATTCAATTTTATTTTTAATATTTCTAAAAAAATTCGTTAGAGTTTCCTTTGTTTTTAGACTAAAACCACTTTGTTAAATTATAAAATAAAAAAATCAGTAAATACATTGATAATCCATCAAAATACCCCTTCCACCGATTATGAAGATAAGGTAATAGCATGACCAATATTTAGAATACAAATCGGCTGAGTTTTCAATGTTTATAGACTATAACAACCCTATTAAATTGAAAAGTAAAAAAGTCAAGAAACCTAATAACAATAAACTAAAATACCCCTTCCACCAATTGACCAAATAAAGTAATTGCATCACCAATAGAGATATTAAATAAGTCAATGGATGTGAATCTAACAATGTAATTTCAATAAATTCAATATGGATATTATTAAAACTTACCATATAGTAAATGTGGGAGGGCATCACAATTTGCTCTCTACGCATCCCCAAGGGCCTCCTCCAAATCTGCGTCTCATCGAGACATTTTTGATTTAGTAGCTTTTGATCCATGTGCAAGACCAATGATATATCCCAAAAATAAATTCCAAAAAAGCATCCTCACATCCTCCCAATCTACAATTAAAAAACTACCAAGGCATTAATTTCTAACTATATAACTCTATGAACAATTGATAACTAGAATAACATCAACTAAGAAATAACACACATTGAGCTAAGCACCAAAAAAATAACGAAATTCAATTTTAGTTTTAATATTTAAAAAAAAAATCGTTAGAGTTTCCTCTATTTATAGACTAAAACCACCCTGTTAAATCTAAAATAAAAAAAATCGAGAAATGCAATGATAATTCATCAAAATACCCCTTCCACCGATTATGAAGATAAGGTAATAGCATGGTCAATATTTAAAAAATAAATCTATAGATTTTTCTTTGTTTATAGACTATAACAACCCTATGAAATTGAAAATTAAAAAAGTGAAGAAACCCAATAACAATCAACTAAAATACCCTATCCACCAATTAACCAAATAAAGTTATAGCATCACCAATAGAGATATTAAATAAGTCAAACGATGTGAATCTAACAACGTAATTTCAATTAATTCAATATGGAAATGATGAAAACTTACCATATAGTAGATGTGGGAGGGCCTCACAATTCCCTCTCTGAGCTTCCCTAAGGGCCTCCTACAACTCTACGTCTCATCGAGATATTTTTGATTTAGTAGCTTTTGATCCATGTGCAAGACCAATGATATATCCCGAAAATAAATTCCAAAAAAGCATCCTCACATCATCCCAATCTGCAACTCAAAAAGTTCCAGGGCATTAGTTTCTAACATTATAACTCTATTAACAATTGATAACTAGAATAACATCTACTAAGAAATAAAATACATTGAGCTAAACACAAAAAAAATTACGGAGTTCATTTTTATTTTTAATATTTTTTAAAAAATTCGCTAGAGTTTCGTTTATTTGTAAACTAAAACCCCCCTATTAAATTAAAAAATAAAAAAAAATCAAGAAATACAATGATAATCCATCAAAATACCCCTTCCACCGATTTAGAAGATTAGGTGATAGCATGACCAATATTTAAAATACAAATCGACTGAGTTTTCTTGTTTATAGACTATAACAACCCTATTAAATTGAAACGTAAAAAAGTCAAGAATAACAATAAACTAAAATACCCCTTCAACCAACTGACCAAATAAAGTAATAGCACCACCAATAGAGATATTAAATAAGTCAAATGCTGCGAATCGAAGAATGAAATTTCAATAAATTAAATATGGAAATTACTACAACTTACCATATAGTAAATGAGGGAGGGCCTCACAATTCGCTCTCTGAGCTTCCCTAAGGGCCTCCTCCAACTCTGCGTCTCATCGAGATATTTTTTATTTAGTAGCTTTTGATCCATGTGCAAGACCAATGATATATCTCGAAAATAAATTGCAAAGAAGCGTCCTCACATCATCCAAATCTGCAATTCAAAAAGTACCAAGGCATTAGTTTCTAACTTTATAACTCTATTAACATTTGATAACAAGAATAACATGAACTAAGAAATAACACACAATGTGCTAAACACCAAAAAAATTACGAAATTCAATTTATTTTTAATATTTTTCAAAAATTTCGTTAGAGTTTCCTTTGTTTATAGACTAAAACCACCCTATTAAATAAAAAAATAAAAAAAATGAAGAAATGCAATGATACAATTTATCAAAATACCCCTTCCGTCAATGTTGAAGATAAGGTAATAGCATGGCCCATATTTAAAAAACAAATCGACTGAGTTTTCTTTGTTTATAGACTATAACAACCCTATTAAATTGAAAACTAAAAAAGTCCAGAAACCCAATAACAATTAACTAAAATACAACTTCCATCGATTGACCAAATAAAGTAATAGCATCACCAATAGAGATATTAAATAAGTCAAAGGATGTGAATCTAATAATGTAATTTCAATAAATTCAATACGAAAATCATTAAAACTTACCATATAGTAAATGTGTGAGGGCCTCACAATTCTCTCTCTGAGCTTCCCTAAGGTCCTTCTCCAACTCTGCATCTCATCGAGATATTTTGAATTTGTAGCTTTTGATCCTTGTGCAAGACCAATGATATATCCCAGAATTAAATTCCAAAAAAGCGTCCTCACATCATCCCAATCAGCAATTCAAAAGGTGCCAAGGCATTAGTTTCTAACTTTATAAGTCTATTAACAATTGATAACTAGAATAACATCAACTAAGAAATAACACATAATGAGCTAAACACCAAAAAAATTACGAAATTCAATTTTATTTTTAATATTTAAAAAAAATCGTTTGAGTTTCCTATGTTTATAGACTAAAACCACCCTCTTAAATTAAAAAATAAAAAAAATCAAGAAATACAATGATAATCCATTAAAATACCCCTTCCACCGATTCTGAAGATAAGGTAATACCATGGACAATATTTTTAAAAAAATCGATTGTGTTTTCTTTAGTTATAGACTATAACAACCCTATTATATTAAAAAGTAAAAAAGTTAAGAAACCCAATAACAATCAACTAAAATACCCCTTCCACCAATTGCCCAAATAAAGTAATAGCATCACCAATAGAGATATTAAATGAGTCAAAGGATGTGAACTAACAATCTAATTTCATTAAATTCAATATGGAAATTTTTAAAACTTACCATATAGTAAATGTGGAGGGCCTCACAATTCGCTCTTTGAGCTTCCCTAAGGGCCTCCTCCAACTCTGCATCTCATCGAGATATTTTTTATTTAGTATTTTTTGATCCATGTGAAAGACCAATGATATATCCCGATTTAGTACCAAGTACTCGATCAACTATCTCATCGGAAGTCAAAGGTTTACTACCCTCAGGAGTAGGCTCAACTTGCAACGGTTTAATCTCAATTTGTAAAACAATTAGTATATATCATTTCACAAAATCAAAGTTATGGTATTTTACTAATATATGCTATATTCTTAAATATAGCTCCTCAGCTTCGGGAGAAAACCATTTTTCATTAGTGCAGTGGGTTTTCTTGGAGAACTCAATTAGATCTAGCTCTTCATTCGCCACATCATTCTTCTTAATCATGAAAGACAATAATTATCATTAATATATGTGAAAGAGAAGATCAACTTTAGAAAAAAACAAATATATAGAAATGTATACAAAGTGATAACGAGTTGTTACAAATTCCCCCGACCTTTGATTGTGTTGATAGTTTTCATCGCTCGATTATTCTTATTGATGTCACATTGATGCTTTAATAATAGTTAATGGATAATAATCATGTTATATGTTAATTAAAACAACAGAACTGTTATATTTTATAAATTTATTATACCTGATGCTCAGAGTTATAGAATAAATCACAAAGAGCATTCCAATTTTCTCGACTCGTGTTTTTTGGCTTATCATGTCGTGCCTCTTCAATTGATTTATGTTTTTGAACCTTAGTTGATGTCTATATCTTGCACCCCTGCTTCGGCTCATCGGTAAGTTTTAACTCAAACTCTTTATTAAGATTATATCTAAACATTAATGGGTCATAGCTGATACTGATAGCATAAAATTATTCCAAGGACAATTGGATTATATTCATGAATTTTTTTCATAATGATTCTCTATTGTACCAATAATCTATAAATATTAAAACGATAACTGATGAATATCATGATCTTAGCTACATTAAAACATCTACAAATAGGAGTGTGTAAATTGAAAACATAAGATGCTGAACAAATTTGGAAGGTCTTTAGGTTGATAAATACTGGAAGGCATGTAGATATCCAAGGTCCAAACCAAAAATTTTCCCAAGATTCAAACATGGTAACTTAGGCTATGTTAGAAAAGAACCACATTTTCCTCTAATCACATCCACATAAGAAAAGTTCCAATTTTACATTGGAGAATCCCTTAAGGTATAAGCATGAGATTTTGGAAAAAGGAAGAGAGAGAAAAATGGGTGACATGGGTGAGATAATTAGTGTATTAAACATCTCTTGGTGTGAAAACTTGTGAAACCAACGAGGCTGTGATTTCTAAATGCATATTTGGAAGCAATTGGCAAACCAAATTTCAAAAAAAGGATGCAATTTTTCTACTATTGCGTTTATGGTGGTTCCAGCAACTACATCCTCTCTTAGCCCTTTTTCATTTTAGGTTCAAGTGAGCCAGTTCATGAGATTCAAAGATAAAGTCCTTGAACTGGAAGCCAAAACAAAAAATTAGATAACACCTTCCTGCTATAGAATATTTTCTACTCAAAGTCATTGGATCAAATTCTTGCTTTAATTCCAATAGTTTTGTCAGAATTCAAAACTGGAATAAAAAACTATATGATCAAGGGGGAAGAAATTTTAAGATTCATAACACGGGTCCTCTTAGTTGTTTAGCTCAGAACATCGTGAATTTTGGCACTGATCCATCAAAGCCAGATAAGCTAGGATGTTTTAGTAAGCATAACCAGGCATCTAAGCTTTTGAACCTCCATCTTCATGCGCTTTCTGGAAAATTTTAGGGACAATATCAAGTTTCAGATTTTATTGCCAAAGGGTGCAATGATAGTACCAAGTATGTGAATTGGGATGGAATTCATTACACAGAGGTTTCAAATAAGCATGTTTCATCACAAATTAGCATGTTTAAAATAAACCACTACTTCTGATAAGAATGTTTCAATTCCCCTCTTTTGAGATATTGGAATAGGTGTGGGCTAGAGGGACTATGTCCCTAGCTCCAAGCATCTTAAAACTCATTAAATGAACGGCTAATTTCAAACCATTTTATTTAAAACAAACCACTACTTCTGTATGGGTTACGTTCCTTGGTTTGACTAGTGCTTATTGGAGGCCTCATATTTTAATGGAAATATCTAGATGTTTGGGTACACCAATAAGAATTGATCACCCTACTATTGACAAAACCTATGTCCATTATGATGGAGTTTTTATGGACATGGACCCTACTTCACCCATTCTTGTGAAAATAAAGGCATTATACCTATGGGCATTATAACTTTTTGTAAAAACCTATGGGCATTATACCTTTTTGTAAAAATCGCCCATTATAATTTTGAGCAAAAAAAATTCTATGAAAAATTACCCTCTCGTTGTAGTAACTATAGAATATTAGGCCCCTGGGTAACAGGATGTAAAGTGGTAGAAAAACTTCAAGTTGATGCCAGAAGAAAAATACACCACCCTAAAAAAATCCAAAGGTTGAATTGTGCAACAAGAATATATACAAGTAGAGAGGTAACTCAATACTATTGGGCCATCTAAAACAACAGTCGATGCTTTTGATACCATAATAGCTGAAGAGTGTGTGATAATGCGGTTCAATATATGACTCAAATAATTAGTGATATTGTTGATTCTATTGAGAACATTGGAGATACCCCTATCAAAACTCCAACTCAAGTCATTATTCCTGGCACGGACATTTAAAATGCCCAAAATTTCCTTAATAATTCTTGGGATAACTTTATTGTGGAGGGGAATAGTGCTGAAGTGGATGCCCTTACAAATGGTGATCAGCTCATAGAAGAAAAAATGCTTATAGAAGTGTTTTATGTTGTTAATAAAAGAACATATTTGCAGACGGTTGGGTAATACTAAAGAAAGTCATAACTTAAGCGAGTTTATTCGACATTAAAAAAGATAATCATCAACTATCCTTCTTTTTTATTAATTTAAATAAAATTAGGTTATCTATTTTGTAAATTTCACACCAGATGTAACTCATCATATCTACGTCATCCAGGTATAGATTGTTGTCCCCAACTGAGAGGACGAAGAATCAACCCCATAATATTAACAACTAAGCTAAGGAGACTAATAGGTCTTCATATTGGCTCATTTCAATACCTCCATTACATACCTAGACAAACCTTTTCCGATGTATCACACATGCTAAAATCTTGGAATGTTCAGCAAGGATTATGTGTCGTGCCCTATAAATACAAGGGCTATTTACCTTTAAGGGTATCGAATTATTTACTTACTATTACTACTATGTCAAATTATATTAAGAATATTATACTTGTGCACTTTGAAGGTATTGATTGCTTATAAATTCTTATATATTAATTTAAATTATTATAAAGATTAATTATTCAAATCGGTTTTATATATAATTAGTGGTATGTACGATTCGATCAGTTCGGTTTTGGAGACCTTTTTTTAGCCGAACCGACCAAGTCAATTTTTGAGAAACATCCCCATGTTGAACCGTGGAAAAAAGAATATTTGGTTTTAGTTTACATGGGTTTTCCTTTGGTTTGTCGGTTTTGTGTGTAAACAAGGAAAATATCAAAAAAATTATAATGGGAATCATCAACCAAAAATATTTCAGAATCAGGGATGAGGAATCAACATATTAAAAAATATGGAGGCCAATGTATTCGCAAAAATGCACAATCAAACTGCTGAATTAAAATCACGAACTCAAAGTAGCAGAATACAAACTCAAAGTGAAAAAAATTAAAATTAGAGTATTGTAAAACACGAACCGAACGCAAACCTTTCCTTTGATTTGAAGTCTCCATTATATGAACCCTAGATTATCAAATGGATCCTCATTAAGGATTTAATCATTTAAGCAGTCATATTCGATTAGAGTATCAATGGACCATGGATTTATGTTATCAAGGCTAGATTATAAAGAGAATATGCAGGTAAAACAAGCTAACCACATGTTCCTCAATGATTTATTTCAAAACTAAATAAGTGGAGATAGTGGGGCTTTATCGATCTTCTGAGCCATGGTTTTCGATAGAGGCATAGATGGTCATAGGCAGTATGGGGAGAGTAGGGCTTTGGATGCGATACACCACAGGATGATGATTGCAGATGAGGAGATGGAAATGCGATTACTTCGGGGGGAACGGGGAATTTTTATTTTTTATTTTTTTGGGGGGGGGGGGGGGGGGGGGGGTGAGGGGGGAGGGGATTGATTTGGGGTTGGGAAGAATGGGTATATGAAATGATTTTATTATTTTTTCAGTAATAAGTGAGGAAGTTATTTTTTCACCAATTATTTTTTTTTATTATAAATTTATTTGTCACTAAACGTATATTAATTTTGTCACGAATAGATAAGTGAAACATTTTATCAGGCGGGAACAATGGCGCCAAAGTTTTTATGATTATTTGGAGACAAATATTATTAATTCATCACCAATTTAACATTATCCCACTCAATTCGTGACGCAATTAATTTTCCTCACAAAAAAGTAACTTTTAGTGACAAAGTTACTTTGTCCTAAATTTTTTTGTCACTAGTAAAACATTTTGTCGTAGTGCCACTCGCGACACGTTTTCAAGTCTATGTGTGCCTGTATTTAAATTCGGGTCTTATTCTTAAACCAGGAGACCTGCGACTATGCGGTCGGTTGCTAAGTGTTACATTGGTCATGCACGAGGTGTTGGTGCCACTTGCAATGCCATTTGGGGACTGGTGGTGGTTTTCGCACACTCGTGGCACGTTTTTTCGATTGAGCATGCCTATTTTCAAATTCGAGTTCTATTCTAAAATTGAGAGTCCCAAGACTATGCATCTGGTTGCTACGTGTTACATTGGATACACATGAGGTGTTCGTGCCACTTGCGGTGTCGTTTGTGTCTGTTGGTTGTTTTCGCCCACTCGCGGCACGTTTTCTAGTATAAGTGTGCCTATTTTCAAATTCGGGTCCTATTATCTAAATGGGAGTCCCGCGACTACGCATTCGGTTGCTACATATATGTTCAACACACACAAGGTGTTTAAGACACTTGCAGGGCTGTTTGGGGGCTGGTTGTGGTCTCTACCAGCTCGATGCACGTTTTTAAGCCTAAGTGTGACTACTTTCAAATTCGAGTCCTATTCTCAAACTGGGAGTCCCACGGGTCTACGATCGGTTGATACATGTTACGTTGGACACGCACGATGTATTTAAGAATTTTACGGTGCCTTTTTGTGGTTGTTGGTGGTTTTTATCCACTCGCAACACATTTTTAAACTTGAGTGTGCCTATTTTCAAATTTGGATCATATTCTCAAAGTGAGAGTCTCGCGAATACGCGGCCAGTTGCTACATGTTATGTTGAACACGCATGAGGTGATCGTGTCACTTGTGGTGTCTTTCGGGGGCCGTTAGTAGTTTTTGCCCACTCGTGACAGGTTTTAATCTTATGCATGACAATTTTCAAATTCGAGTTCTATTCTAAAATTGAGAGTCCAACGACTACGCGACTTGTTGCAACATACTACGTTGGATAGGCACGAGGTGTTCATGTCACTTGCGGTGACGTTTGGAGACTATTGGTGGTTTTCGCCCACTTGCGACCCATTTTTAAGCATAATGTGCCTAGTTTCAAATCCGGGTCCTATTATCAAACTAGGAGTCATGTGATATGCATTCGGTTGCTACGTGTACATTGGACATGTAGCGAGTGTTCGTGCCACTTGTAAGGCCGTTAGGGGGTTGCTAGTGGTTTTTCCCCACTCGCGACTCGATTTTAAGCCTAAGTGTGCCTATATTCAAATTTAAGTCCTATTCTAAAATTAGGACTCCCGCGAACTATGAAGCCGGTTGCGATGTGTTACATTGGACTGACACGAGGTGTTTGTGCCACTTGTAGTGACATTTGGGGGTTGTTGGTGTTTTTTGCCTACTCGCGGCACGTTTTAAAGCCTAAGTGGGTCTATTTTTAAATTCAGGTCCTATGCTAAAATCCAGAGTCCTAGAACTACATGATCGGTTACTACATGTTATGATGGACAAGCACGACGTGTCTGTGCCACTTGCAGTGATGTTAGGGGATTGTTGGTGTTTTGCGCCCACTCGCGGCACATTTTTGAGTCTACGTGCACCTATTTTTAAATTTGGGTCCTATTTTCCGATCGAGAGTTCCGCGAGAATGAGGTCATTCGTAAAGTGTTATCTTGGACACACATGAGGTGTTCGTTTAACTTGCTCTCCAGTTTGGGGGCCGTGGGTGGTTTTTGTCCACTCGCGACACGTTTTTAAGCCTAAGTGTGCCTATTTTCAAATTTGGGTCCTATTATCAAATCAGGAGTCCTGCGACTGCACAACCAGTTGCTAGGTGTTACGTTTGATATGCGCAAGGTGTTCGTTGCACTTGCGGTGCCATTTGGGTGTTGTTGTTGGTTTCCATCGAATCGTGGCACATTTTTTAGCCGAAGTGGTGCTATTTTAAAATTCGAATCCAATTCTTAAATTGGGAGTCCCGTGACTATGCGGTACGTTGTTACATGTTATGTTGGATACGCATAAAGTGTTAGTGCCACTTGTGGTGCCATTTGGGGGCTATGGGTAGTTTTTGCCCACTCTCGGCACATTTTCTAGCCTAAGTGTTCCAATTTTCAAATTCAGGCCATACTCTTAAACCGGGAGTTGCGGATGATTTCTATGTGTTACATTGCCAATTTTCAAATTTCATAATTCAATATTCATATATCATCGTATATACTTAATATCATCAAATACCAACTCACATCTCGCTAGTATTTTGTCTGAATTAATTCCCAATTAATTCTCATTTAATTAATTAATCCCAAAAATAAATATCGCCAAAAATACGGGGTATTACATACTTCCCCTCTAATAACCGAATTTCGTCCCGAAATTCGGAACTAGAAAGTACCTGATAAAAACAAATATGGATAACGTTCGCGCATCTCATCCTCGCATTCCCATGTGGACTCCTCGACATTGTGATGTCGCCACTGAACACGCACTAATGGAACTATCTTTGACCGCAACTTCCTCTCACTTCGGTCCAAAATAGCAATCGGCCCCTCCTCGTAGGAGCTATTAGGCTGTAGATCAATCTCCTCCAAAGCGATGTGAGAATGAGCCAAATCGTCCCTGAGATATTTCCTTAGCGAGGAAATATGAAACACATCGTGAATCCGGTGTAAATGCTCCGGTAATCCGAGTCTATACACAACTGGTCCAATCCGCTCAATAATAGGAAACGGCCCCACATACCTCGGTGCCAACCTCCCCTTCTTCCCGAAACGCATAATCCCCTTCATAGGAGATACTCTGAGCAAAACCTGGTCCCCCACTTGGAACTCCCTGAAAGATCTCTTCGCATCAGCATAACTCTTCTGCCGGTCTTGAGCTACCCGAATGCGACTCCGAATCAACTCAATCCTTGCCGAAGTATCCTGAATCACCTTCGGCCCAAGTAGTTTATTGTCCCCCGCCTCTAACCAACATGCTGGGGAAAGACAAGGTCTACCGTACAACGCCTCAAATGGAGCCATGCCAATAGCAAACGGATAGGAGTTGTTATAAGCAAACTCCACCAGTGGGAGGTACTGCTCCCATCCACCCCCAAAGTCAATAATGCACATGTGTAGCATGTCCTCCAACATCTGATTTGTGCGCTCGGTCTGCCCATTGGTCTGCGGATGATAAGTCGTACTCAACCGCAATTCCGTGCCCATGGCCTCCTGGAAACTCTCCCAAAACCGCGAAACAAATATCTTGTCTCTGTCAGACACGATATTTAGGGGTACACCGTGAAGTCTCACAATCTCTGAAATGAAGAGCTGGGCATACTGTCCCGTAGTGTAGTCAGTCCTTACGGGTAAAAAGTGAGCGACTTTGGAAAACCTGTCCACAATTACCCAAACGGAGTCGTGACACCTCTGCGACGTAGGCAACCCCGTGATAAAGTCCATGGATATGCTCTCCCACATCCACACTGGGACCTCCAACGGCTGTAGAAGTCCTGTCGGTCTCTGATGATCCACTTTTACTAGCTGACAAGTGGTGCATTTCGAAACAAACACAATGATATCTCTCTTCATACCGCTCCACCAATACTGGCGTCTCATGTCTTGGTACATTTTGTCCCCTCAGGGATGTACCGCGAACCGTGAGCCGTGCGACTCTTCCATCACCTCGTGTAGAAATTCTTCCCCTTCCGGAACCACCAATCTCCCATTGAAGCGTAATCCCCCGTCTGAGCTAACGGTATAGGACTCGGCTCCCTCTGCTAGTAATCGAACTATCTTCTCCTGACAGAACGAGTCATTAGCCTGTGCCCGTACTACCTTCGTGACAATCTGCGGTGTAACGGTCATCACAGACATGAAAGATCAGGCCACTGCATCCTGGCATCTCAACTCCTTCCACTTTGCCTTCCACACCCCTGCCACCTCATCTGCTAGCCTACGGCTCAACGCCTCTGCTACCACGTTAGCCTTACCTGGGTGATACTGGATATCGAACTGGTAGTCTTTCACAAAGTCAAGCCACCTACGCTGTCGCATATTCAACTCCTTATGCGTGAACAGGTACTATAGGGACTTATGGTCCGTGAACAATTGGAACTTCTCCCGCAAAAGATAGTGCCTCCAAATCCGTAGGGAAAATACCACCGCCGCCAATTCCAAATCATGCGTGGGGTAATTCTTCTCATGAGGCTTAAGCTTACGGGAAGCATAAGCTATAGCCTATCTCTCCTGCTGCAATACACCTCCAAGTCCTTGCAAAGACGCATCGGTGTAAACCAAATACTCAACTCCCGGTATCGATAATGCTAATACAGGTGCTGAGGTCAATTTGTCCTTTAACTCATCAAATGCCAACTGACAGGCATCACTCCAGATGAATGGCACACCCTTACGAGTCAGATGTGTCAAAGGACCCACTATCTTCGAAAATCCCCGAATGAGCCTCCTGTAGTATCCTGCTAGGCCCAAGAAACAACGAATCTCAGTCGGTGTCGTGGGATGTCCCCACTCCCTCACCGCGGATACCTTCCCCGGATCAACAGATATCCCCCGGTTGGAAATAATGTGTCCCCAAAACTGGACCTCCTTCAGCCAAAACCCACACTTCTCAAACTTTGGATACAGTTCGTTCTGACGTAGTGTCTGCAAAACTTGTCTCAAATGTTCGGCATGCTCCTCCTCTGTCTGGGAGTAAACCAGAATATCATCGATGAAGACAATGACAAACTGATCTAGAAATCCTTGAACACTCTGTTCATCAATTCCATAAACACTGCTGGAGCGTTGGTCAAACCAAAAGGCATAACCCAAAACTCGTAAGAACCATATCTCGACAAGAACGCAGTCTTCGAGACATCCCCCTCCCTGATACGCAACTGATGGTATCCCTATCTCAAATCAATCTTCGAGAAGAAAGAAGCTCCTCTCAACTGGTCGAATAAGTCATCGATTCGAGGCAACGGATACTTATTCCGTATCGTGACCTTATTCAACTCTAGGTAGTCCCCACACAATCTTAGTGAACCGTCCCTCTTCTTCACAAACAAAACTGGAGCGCTCCAAGGTGAGGTACTCCTGCGAATAAAGCCCTGACCTAACAGCTGCTCTATCTGATCTCGTAGCTCTCGCATCTCTGTCGGTACCATCCGGTACGGTGCGCGTGCAATAGGTCTCATATCTGGAAATAGGTCTATAATAAAGTCTATCTCTCGACTGGGGGTAGGCCTGGTATCTCCTGAAACACATCAGAATACTCCCTGACAACTGGGATCGAATCTAAAGGAATCAAAACCTCCTTAGAGGTATCCTCCTCTAGGTAATACAAATCAGCGGTCGAACCTCCCTCTGGGCGAGGTATCGCCACTACAAACATCTCTTGCCCCGGAATGGCAGAAATAATGCTCCCACCGAAGCAATCAATCATGGCTCTATAATCAGTGAGCCAATCCATACCGATAATCACATCGTGAACATGCATATCTAATACCAACATGTCTGCAGGTAATTCCAGACTACCAATCTCTACCCCCACTCCCCGGCATATAAAGAAAATAAGTGACCCACTCCCCAATGGTGAGTCTACACACGTCACTGTGCTCTCTTCCGTAGCTAACAATCCTAAGGCTTTCGCGAAATGTGTAGCTATAAAACAATGTGTATCCCCCGTATCAAACAATACCCGACCCATAGTGCCATGGATAGGAAACGTACCCTCAATCGCGGGCGGTGCCTATGGAACTGCTGCCTTGTGGACGTTATAGACACGTCCATACTGTAGTTGCCCCTGCTGAGATAGGACTGCTGGAATGGGTGGCAATGGTGCCATCTGTGGCGGTGCGGGAAGAGCGGCAAGAAACATAGGCCTCTTTGGCTCCTGGTGAGCACCCTGCTACTACTGCTGTGGGGCCCTGCCCCTATCAGGACAATCCTGTCGTTTATGGCCAGTCTTGCCACAAACAAAACACTTCCCTGGGAAGTTCCCTCCTCTCTGCCCCTGCGGTCCCCGGCCCTGGTGGCCGTTACCGTTCCTCCCTTGGCCCTACTGGCCCTGTTGAAACTGCTGCCCATTCTGCCCCTGTTGGCCTTGATTGCCGTTTGGACCCTGATGGCCCTGACGGAAACCTCCCTGTCCGTGCATGTAATTCCCTGATCTGAACCTCTTCTGATCCCCCTGCTGGGAACCCTGCTCACCCTGTCTTTGCCCCTGAACAGATTGTGCCCCACCGGAACCATGTCCTCCAGTCCTGCCCTGATGGCTAGACTCTCCCAATCTCTTACCCTCAGCCATATGAAAGCGGTGATCCTGGTAGTGTAACAAAGCAGCGTTAACCACATCAGAGTAAGTGGCCAACGAAAGGTTCCCTAACAGATGCTGACGGATCCTCCATGTCAACCCGTCGGTGAATTTATCAATCTTCTTCTTTTCTGTCGGTATCTCATCCGAAACGATATTCAACAGATTCGTGAACTCGGCCTCATACTCGGCCACGGTCTTACCCTCTTGCTTCAGATTCATCATTTTCCTCCTCATTTCCTTGTGAACAGCTGACGGAAAGTACTTTCGGTCGAACCGCACCCAAAAGTCCTGAATAGTGAGAGTATCCCTCTCCTCCACGGTGGTAATAGACTCCCACCACTACAGCGCAGATCCAACTAGCTTGAAAGTAGCTAGAACCTGCTTCTGAACGTCCGTGCACTCATACATCCTCAAGTGCGTCTGCATATCCTTCCTCCACTGGCTCGAGACTACCACATCTGAGCTACCTGCAAACTCTGGTGGATGCGCTTTCTGAAAAGTGTCACGTACACGTTCCCAAGAAGACAGGAATGCATTTACCTGTACTGGCGCGGAAACCGGCGCCTGAGGTGGTGCCTGCTGAACTATGGCAATTGCGGCATTTACCACTTGGGCTACAATGGTTGCAACCTCAACGGCGTTCATCATGCCCTAAACTGGAGCGGGCTGGGGTTCGGGCATTGCATCCCTGGGAACTCGTCGTGCATGTCGTGGAGGCATCTGA
Source organism: Sambucus nigra (assembly GCA_949130495.1). Taxonomy (NCBI): domain Eukaryota; kingdom Viridiplantae; phylum Streptophyta; class Magnoliopsida; order Dipsacales; family Adoxaceae; genus Sambucus; species Sambucus nigra. Next base: position 537,429,897 of record OX422221.1, read on the forward strand.
AATAAGAATAAAGTTTATAAGTTCATTGTTTATAAACTTAAAATAACTGAAGAACGAAGCATACACAAAAAGAGTACAGCAGTCCTAAAATATAGGGCTCTATATCAAAGAAACTTAGCGAAAACATAATAGCCGTACAGATCCTAAAGGACACTCGAACCTGATGCTCTGATACCACCTGTGACACCCCGACTAATTAAATACAGGGTAGCTACTCCTTTATTAAATTAAATCAAAATGCCAAGTTGGCTCAGTTAATAGCATCACTGTCGAAAACATTTTATTATTACTAACCACCTAGTATTTAAGAAGTAAGTTGTCAAATTTTAATAAAAGTCTGATTACCATGCAGTAAAAGATTTAAAGCAAGAATAATATCACCATTCACCACAACGAAATAATAGAATAACCATCAAATGATATAAATAAATCCGGAGGCAAAACTCCTCAAAACAAACTCCACAACTGAAATGAATAACTAAATACTGAATACTGAATCAATACATGCCAAGTCTGAAAAACTGAAATGGAAAAGTCTCTAATAGAATTTGGGCAACATGCCCTACAACTGAAGAATACTGAATATGGAATCCAAATGGTAGAAGCGTCTAAAAGAAAATCCCTGTAGCTTCCACAAACAGCTACAGCTCGTCACCTGAATGAGTATCCTATGCATGGTGTCCTTGTGGCTGGGCACCTAAAATGGTTTTACAAAAAAATAGATTTGAAAGCAAACGGGTCAGAGCCCGAATGTGGACATATTTTAAAAACCTGCAAGTGCTTTAAAAACATTTAAAACATTAAATGCAAAGTACATGTTAGGACATGCACTCACATGAAATTCTCACCTCTCGCCTAACTGTGCACTCCTAACGTAAGTACCCATCTAACATGACACAAACCACTAGCTAAGTGACATCATATCTAGCTAGACTGTCATAGGTTCTACCCTTATTACTCGGTTCCCATTTACATTATAACGCTCGCAATTAAATAGGGGCTTAACGTAAATTCAGGTTCTCACATAAAAGTAATACAGCTCATTATAGATCATCCCTTTTGTTATTCCATAGTTATACACACAATACCATATGAAAGTCCCCAGTTTATTAAGTGTATATTTTCCACAGCATAAATATACAATATAAGAACCCCAAGACTAAGCTGCGGTGCACACATACTATGCTATCCATCCCGGTACATCACGTACATAAGGATCACATATTCCGAATCTCTCAGGAATAATTCACAGATAACAACATCACAAGTAATGGAGGCGAACACAGTCACATCACATGGGTCACGCACATACCTGCGCTCCCACAATCAGCAGACTTATTAACATCCCAATAAGTCCTTCTCTGACCTATGTTCATCGAGGTAACCAGTCTAAATCCGGGCAACACAAGGATTAGAGGGCCCTAAGCGAACGCAAACCTCCCGTGATAGCAAGTATGGTAGGTATGTCATACGCACAAATCATATATCAATACTAAGTAAACACGCATCTTAGTAATCACCGTAGTTTAATTGTAGTACTTATCGCATTCTCGTACCAACTTATAATTTATACAATTTATATAATCCCGGTTCATAATCATACACGCCATAATTTATTCTCACGTCGTAGTAGGCACTCACGTCTCAACTCAAAGTGTCTATTTGATTCGGTCCACAATTATATAATTTACTCCTCATTATGTCCCAATTGTCCCAAGTATACCAATACATCATCAAAGGAGTATTATCTCTATCCTCGAACAAGTTTACGGGACTCCCAAAATCAAAACAGGCTAAAAAGCCTAAACTGCCAGCTCGTTAGAAGTCTCGTTCGAACGAGGCTGTTCGAACGAGATTTCGTTCGAACGAACTGGGCTATCTAACGAGATCTCGTTCCAACGAGATTATCGAACGAACATCCCTCTCGTTAGAACCCCAAACTGTCAACTCGTTAGAATCTCATTCGAACGAGCTCGTTCGAACGACCTGGGTAGGTCTTCTAACGAGTGACCAGATTCAAGCCCAGAAATCCTATCTCGTTTTTCCAATTTCTCTACACCTCAAATCTCGTCCAAACCTCAATCTAACAATTTTTTAAGGTCTCTAATCGTCCCTAAACATGTTAAAGTCACATACTAACGTATTTTAAAGGATTAATTCATCCTAAACATCATTAAATTATCAAGTCTCTTCACTTTTCCCCAAATTTTCAAGAACATAAACCCTAGAATTTATAATCATCAATTTACTCAAATTTGATCCGTTTTTGTTACATCCAACATATATTAACATTAGGGTAATCATCTCTATACGATTCTACATGCAATTTCTTCTCAAAATTTAAGTTCTAAGTCCAATTAAAATGGGTTTTTATTAAACTCCTCAAGAACAATTTGATTTATTGGATAGTCTAAGCATGGAAGAAGCATTTACTGCATAAAAACGTAATTTAAACCACTTGCCTTGATTCAATCTCAGATTTTGATGACGATTTGATGAAGTTCTCTCGCTCTCCAAGCTTTCTCCTCTATCTCTCTCTCTCTCCAAGCTTTCTTCTCCAATGGCTATGGTGGCTAGGGTTTGCTTTGGGAAATATTAGAAAACCTAATTCTAATAACCTACGTAGCCTTCTAGGTTAATATGGTTTGCTAATGGGTAATGTGGGTCAATTCCCAATCAGATAAAAACTCTTAATTTTCGTCACTTTTAATTTACAAAAATACAAAATTACCAAAATACCCTTTATGGCCTAAAAATACTCCGGGACCCAAACTAAACCCCCGGCTAGTGTTTTCTGACTATCTCGACCCTTCCGGACGCGTTGGCGCACTCAAAACGACCATACGGTTAATAGAATTTAAATTCACATTTATAATTGAAATAATTATATCCTGACGCGACTGTCTCACGCGTCCCAATAAAATGTCCAAATTGTCGTATATCAATCTCAGGACAAATTTCATAATTCAATATTCATATATCATCATATATACTCAATATAGTCAAATACCAACTCACATCTCGCTAGTATTTTGTCCGGATTAATTCCCAATTAATTCTCATTTAATTAATTAATCCCAAAAATAAATATCGCCAAAAATACGGGGTGTTACATTTCTTTGTCCTCGATCACCTTCAACTTATCATTCTATGCCTGCTTATCTTTCTAAAAAGCCTCTTGGGAACTCTTTAAAGACCGCCTCAGATCGTCAAAAACTTCCTCTACATCATCAAAAGAAGATTTCAGGTGATCACCTCTCTTCATGATTTTTTTGTACTCAATCACGAACTATAAACAATAGGTAAAAATTCAATGCCAATACCCAAGGGAAGTCATACAAAATTTATAGAAGATAAATAGAAAAAGTTGAGTACTTACAAGTGAAAAATTTTGTTTTTCCCTCTCAACCAAGCGGGATCTAGTCAGTGGGGCTACAGCCATCCTATTTACTGGAAGAGTGGAAACTCTAATAAAAACGCTGGCTAACCCAGGGTTGATGGTCACAGAGGCAAACTCAACATCACCTTAATCTGCCTGAGTTTTTTTCACCAACTTCTGTTGGTCGGCTTGAGCTTTTTTGGCTAACTCTTGATGATGAGTTGTACCACTCTTCAACCTATTTAGGTGAGATTCTTGAACCATGGACTCTTAGGTGTTAATTATTTGAGGCCTTTTCTCAGTAACCTGAGGCCTCTTATTAGTCTTGGTATTTTTCTTGGCGGGGGGAACATGATGGTCCACTCAACAAATTTGGAACTTTTATCTTTCCTATGTCAGATAGAGGTGAAGTAGGGATAGTTGTTATGTCAATGGAATCAATGAATGGAGATGTCCCTCCTTGAACAAAATCCTTATTAACATCAGGTGATTCAGCAGCCGAGGTGGTCGATGCAAGTTCCTTGTCCAAGTGAATGAGGGATGGGGGAAAAATGATAATAGGCCTAGAGATAAATGAAGTAATGGAACTCTTGTATTCCAGCAGAGTAGAATATTCTCGGGGGTGCTCCTTTCCAAATCTTTAATGAATATCCCACACATACTTGAGGTCATCCAATCTAATGTCCTTTTCCTTAGGACACTTCTTCTTGCTTTCCTCTGCACAAAAAATAAAATCAAAGTATTTACTCGATATAACATCAAACAGATAGTATACATGAAAGAAAAATTGAAATACAGTACAACATATACCATACCCTTCCTGGGTCATCTGGGTTCAGTGGAATTTACCCCCTCAGGAAGGGGAGCATACTTCCAATTTTTTACCACTACACCATAATCCCAGTAGTCTTTACTTAATTCTGACATATTGACCACCAAAGCCCTATTGGCAAATCTAGATTTTAGATAGTGGCATTGCCAGTAATAGTGCCCCACTTAGTCTCATGAATTTTGTTCAACATATTCACACCATTCACCACCCTCCATGTGTTGGGGGCTACTCTGGCAGGAACTACATCGAAGTATTGGCAAGACTCAAGGAACAAATAGTTGGGAGGAAAGGAAATGCCACACTCATCAATGAATAGGGTGGGAATCCGATGACCCTCAGCCAATGACAACACGTCACTGGGATGATATGCTATTTCTAAACTTACCCAAGCAAGGATTTTTCTTCTCTCCTTAAATTCCTTTAAAGATCCTGCAACTATAATGTAAACCATGCTTTAAAGACATAAAGAAATCAAAGAGAGGAAGAAAAAGGCTTACAAAGTTTGACAGGCAGGAAATGGTAGAAACCGTAAGCAAATGTCAGAAGTGAAGTAAAACTTGGGAGAAGAAAACAAAGCTTAAGTTTGAAGTTTGGTGATGGAAAGAAACTGGGGGGAAACCTTTGTCCCTTTATAATTTACCTTGAAAAAGGAGAAATAGTGATTAACTAACCAACGATTGACCCTCGGATGGCCACACGGTTACAAAGGCATAAAAAGACAAATGTCCATTTTAGTGCTTCAAAAGTTTTCAAATTATTTACTAAAATTCCACCACCTGCTAAATAGTGTAATACTTTACAAGTACAGTAAGTCAGTTGCCAACCACTAGCATACTTAAATGCCAAGCAATTATTCATAGCTCATCGAGAATGGAAGATTGGGGGATTTTTTTATATGGTAAATTATTCAGTCCACGTGGACGAGTAACATTGGGACACCTATTTGATTGTCCATGTGTTGCTAGAGCTTCGAGGTGGCATATTATGGAAAGAAGAATTATTGACATAAAGTCATACCATTTGGACCAAGGACACCAGGACACTTGTGTTCATATACATGGCTAGTAGGCTCCAGATTTACTTCACCAGCATACTGGCCGACCAACTAAAGAAGGTGAAACTTCAAAGGTCATGCTCACGTGGAGGCCATCAAGAGACACTTCAAAACGTGTTTTATAAGGTCAATTGTCTCATTTATTATGTACGGTTGTGAATTCTTGAATATACAAAGACATTGCAACCCTTGGTTTTCGGACAAATATAAATATATTATTTCCTTTAGCTCAAACGACGCATGCCATTCTTGTACTAAAAGGACTGCATAAAACTTTGTGCAGTCACCAACTATAATAACATAATCATGGACATAGGTTTTCTCTTAGTTTAATAACGTTAAAAAACTTTGATGTTTTGTTTATTTTATTTCTTGAATACTTATATAATTATCTATGATTATAGAATTGGTCTTATGTGGCTAAGATAATCTTGCTACCAATTTTAGACATCGACAAATAATAATAATAATAATAATAATAATAATAATAATAATAATAATAATAATAATAATAATAATAATAAAAGTAAAAATAATATTAATAATAATTAACATGGTAATATACCAACTTTCCTTGAATTGTCCTATAAAATCCTAGTTCTTTGGTAGGATATGTTTTGTAGGAAAGTCTTTCCTACAAGAAAATTTTAGAATAATATTTCTACAACTTTTATGCTAACCTAACACAACAAAAAGTATAGGAAAGTTATTTTCCTTCATTTTTTCTTTCCTTTCTTGATAACCAAATGCACCCTTAAAGAATTTTTGATCCATGAGTTGTGCGGGCTTTGCCATTATATTTCTGCCTTTTGTTATTTCTTTTAAGATGCTCACTTTGTCACATTATAGTGGATGATATTTGCATATTATAATGTCATATTTATTTGTTGTGTGTCAAAAAGTATTCATGTTTGGCTTGTGTATGATGGGAGGCAGAGTGATTTTATAGTTGGAAGTGATTGTTCTAATTTTTATATTACTTTTTGCGGGTTTTTTGGTGAATTCGTATTGTTGTGATGGTTTAGGGTAATCGATTTAATGCTTATGGTCATAGGGTGGAGTAGGTGTATAGTTTTAAAAAAAATGTGAGACATGAAATTGTGTTTATAGAAAGAAAGAAAAAAGAGTAAATCTTGGTGTGTTGTCTATTGGAATTTTTTTAAAACTTTTCAATAGCTTAGTGTCACGTACCAGGCATATTCTATAATTTTATAACTTAAAGGCTCCCTCTCTACACCATAATTCTCTGGAACATTTTTGAACTCCCAAGTATTATCTAGTATTATCTAGTATGTTATAGAGAGCGTACCTATATTGTATGGAATATTCTAGAATAGTAACAAAGTGTGTGGTCCTATGGAATGTTCCCATAAGGAGGTGAGAAGATTCAAGATAATCTAGTCCATTGGAAATGGTTGTTCTAATTTTTAATTTTACTTTTTTTGGGTTTGTTGGTGAAATTATACTATTGTGATGGTTTAGGGTAATCGATTTGATGATTATGGTCATAGGGTGGGTTAAGTCTATAGTATGAAAAAAATGTGAGATGAAATTGTGTTGATAGAAAGAAAGAAAAAAGAGTAAATCTTAGTGTGTTGTTTATCGGAATTTCTTTTTTTTTTTTAACTTTTTATATAGCTTAGTGTCATGTACCAGGCATTTTCTATCATTTTATAACTTAAAGACTCAATCCTTACACCAGAATTCTCTAGAAAATTCTAGAACTCCCTAGTATTATCTAGTATGTTATGGAGAGCATGCTTGTATTGTATGGAATATTCTAGAATAGTAAGAAAGTGTGTGGTCTTCTGGAATGTTCCCATAAGGAGGTGGGAAGATTCAGGAGAATTAATCTAGTCCATTCATGTATTTTAATCTACATCATCCATTAAGGAGATAGGATGCATATAAATAGGCGGGGAAGATAGTTGGTCAAACAATCCAAGCAAAGCATTGTAATTTACTCTAAAGTAATACAAATATTTCCCTTCATGTTCAACTTGTTCCATTCTTCTCTTTCTCTACCACTTGTATGATAACTTTTCTAGATTGCTAGGCTTACTTAGTTAACTTATTGGTCGTTGGAGTGCTAAGTGTCGCACAGAGGAATAGTTAATGTCTAACCCTGTGACATTTGGATTATGGTGAGTTGCATTTCATTTAACTATCATTCCTCTTTATTTTTATTATGCACTTAAAATACTCTCTTTTTTCCATTCGTCATGGTCTTCCGGAATATTTTCCCAATTTTTAACCATTTGAAGTTTATTTAATCCGTAAGTTTAATATTTCAAGGAACTTGTTGATTGTATTTAATTTACGGTTCTTAATTGGTTTAATTTATGGTTTATTTCCCTCCCCCCCCCCCCCCCCCCCCAAATATATACATTTATGGTGGCCTTCTCTTACCAAATGAACTTTACATTGTTCTATGAAAATTGGGAGGGGGCTCATTTTATCTTGTTCCTTTAAGGGAAATACTAGCATGAACTAATTTCTGCTTATGTTTTGTCATAACGACTTGAATGAAAATATGGTTTTTTTGTAATTATATTTGTTAATAACACTGTACTTTTTGTTTTTATCTCTCCTTCATACAACCTAGGAATTAAAATACCTCAAAATCTTAATGTTGTCTATTTTTGAAGTTACATCCAATGTTCTATTTTGAATTCAGAATCGTCTTTTCTTACCTCAATGTGGTATTAAAGTTGATATACTAGAGCAAAAACTGAATTTGATTAATTGATTTGGGTACATTGTGTATTGTAGGCTCCCTTGGGTATTATATTTTGTTGATTTCATTTTACTACTCCTAATAACTACGTAAATTGTTTCAATAACATCCGTCGTCTTTCGAGATATGGTCATGTTTAATATAATTGGTTTTTAATATTTATTGAATAGCTTTTAAACAGATTGTTCTTAAGGCATTTAGGTAACATAGGGAATGGACAATCCCTTATCTAATGGTCGGTATATGGACTTAAATTTTGAGCATCTAATGCCATTTTTTTGTTAAGAAAGTGTCATTTGATGTACATGGAATGAGGGTGGCATTTCGTGTTTTTGGGTCGAGTTTCGAATGAACATGATAGTATAAGGTTTTTTTGACACAACTGAATTTCTTTTTTAACTGAAATAAACATGAACCGTATAGAACACTACGATTTCTTAACTTTTATACTAAATTAAATAAATATAGGCACGATAATTAGAATAAAAACACAAAAAACCCCAAAGGATGGTTATCATGATTCATAATTATTACATAGGCACTACATGAATTCTTTTAAAAAATACCTGATACGAGCACGACATATCGTGTTAACTTCGAATCTTTTCGTGTCGTGTTTTCATGTCGTTTCTAAAATTGTCATCCCTAACATGAACATTGTCCTTTATTATATAGATTATTATGAAAATGTTGGACGCATGATGTAATTATTACCCAATTTGTTGTGTGTCACAGACACAACACAAGGGTTGTCACAAGCACGAGTTCATGAAGCACCATAATATAAATCCCAGATATTTTTTTTTACTACAAAGTTTTATTTTTAACTTGAGTAGAATACGAATAATTGAAAATTAGACATTGCTAAAAGTGTTTCATCACACTATGAAGTTTATATCCTTCAGTTTTGATACATGTTTGGCTTCCTAGTCATGGGGGTCGGGTGGGGCTATTATTCACCCTTTCGTGTTATGCTGCTGGTGTTGATTTTATAGGAATTTGTCTTCGGTTCTCTTTAGTGAGGAACAAAAAAGAATTTCACATTTTTATAATATTTTCCCTTTTTTCCACTAGGTTTTCTCTCCTTTAATATCAAATAGCAAACATGGTAAACTATTTTATCATTGAAAAATCATAGTTTAGAAGTTGCAATTACAGATACAAAGTTAGCGTTCTAAAGATATTTAAATTTCTCACTATTATTGTTAATTAATCTTGGATAGCTTTGTGAACATGATGTACGAGGTAGAGTCGACATGGGTTGGTTTGGTTTGATTCCATACCGAAACCTAAACTAGAACCTTTGTATTTCTATTTCGCACTATTGGAACCATACCCAAACCAATCATGTTATGGAGCCAAACCAAAGAAAACCAATCGTGGTTCGGTTTGCTTCAATTCGGTTTGCGATGTGATTTTTATTTAGTTTGCTTTGGGTTATCTTGTAAACCTAAAGTAGTAAGAAATTTACGACTGTGCTATCGGTGTTAAGTAATACCTAACACACACACACACACACACAGACATATATATATATATATATATATATATATATATATATATATATATATATGCTCTCAATTTTGACACACTCCTCACTCTCCACTCTCTAACGTGGCTTTACAAAAACAAAAAAAATTACTTTGGATTTAACCAAAAGCCTAACCAAAAGCCACCTTCTTTTTCTCCCTCCTAAACTAAAAACTTCACCATTGCCTAAACCCATGTATCTGACTCGGATTGGAATTTTTTTACCCCTTAAAAAAACATATAACATACATATAGAATCTTTTTTAAATTGTTTTATAAATATATATTATTTTTTAAACAATACTATTTTTATAAAAATATAAATATAATTTTTTTTAAACTATAGTTTTAATTATTTTTTCTATAAAAAATCATTTTTTTACAAAACACGATTTTATAAAGATAAGTATAAAATATTTTATTATATATTAAAAATTATTTAATAAATATTAATTCATTTTTAAAATAATACTCTTTGTATAAAAATATAATTATATAATTATTTCTTTTTTATTAAAAGTATTGTTTTAACTCATTTTTTCTATTAAAAACAGTGGTTTTATAAAACTTTATTTTATAAAGAAAAGCATAAATTATTTTATTATATATATAAAAATGTATTTTTATAAAGTAAATTTCTAAAAACTGGATTTTTAACTTCTTTTCTTTGCATAAATTGTGTTTTAAGAGGATGTCTTATAAATATAAATATTATATTTTTTAAGATTTTATTTTTATAAAGTAATGTTAACATGCAAATTTTATACATTGTTTTAGAAAAGTGTCCATTTTTTATTAAAAAAAAATATTTCTTTGAGTTATACATAAAAAAAGCTGTTTATTATAAAAACATTAGCATTGATTAGTTTAATTTTTTTATATACAAAATTGTTTATTATATAAATATTACCATTTATTAATTGAAGAAAAAGACATTTCATATAAAAAAACTTATATATATATATATATATAAAGAGAGAGAGAGAGAGAGAGAGAGAGAGAGAGAGAGAGAGAGAGAGAGAGAGAGAGAGAGAGACTTATCCAAGGTCTACTAATAAGAACTACCTATGTAGATCCATTTTTTTGAAATAGTAAAAAATAATAATTTTGAGTTGATTTTTTTGTGTTGTATTTAAATATTTCAATGAAGCCCACAAAATAAATAAGTTCAAAATAATTTTTTGTTATTTTAAAAAATTGGTGAAGATATGACAGCTTTTTGAAGTTTTCATATTTTTGTCGTATTATGTAAAAAAATCGGTTATAATAACAATATGTCCCAACTGATAATTATTTATATTCTCAGATGTAATTGGCGATCTTCAGCACTTATGGTGACATTTTTGTTCAACTTTGACAGAGTAAAGCATATTAGTTCATTAGTTCATATGTGGGGTGCATTTTTGTTGTGTTACGTAATCATATATACTTATGCATGAAAACGTGCATGTTTATGTATGGAGTTGGATTTGGGTTGCAAATTTTGACATGGACGGTTAGATGCACATTTAAATCTCAAAAATTAATTTTGAACTTCTCCTTTTTTCTTTATCTTAGCCCATTTGGCAGGGTATTATTTTCTTTGGATGTTTGTTGATCTCTTGGGTTTATGAGCATGGTGTGCCGGGGCTGTTATATTAAATTATCTATGTGATTTCAATGTTATGTTTACTATGTTTGTTGTCATTTGCTCTGACACAAAGCGGGGTCTCATGATGAAACACATAATTAAATTATGGATTATATAGACTTTGGCCCACAGTCTTTAGTCGTTTGTCTCTAGAATCCAAAGTTTAACATATTTATGTATTGACCCCTAAAGTGTCCTAGATATTTAAAAAAATATGTTCGTTTTTAATACATTCATGTTGTACCTTTAATTGTAACAAATTGGAAACTAATGCTTCTATAAATTTCAGGACTTACTAGGACATTGTCTAAAATTAGACAGCACTGTCTTGCCGCTTTGGCCCTCAAAAACTCATTTCTTCAAGTTTCCATGATAATCATTAACACCGGGGATGTCACTCAGAGACTTCAACACATATATAAAAAATGGCGGAAAAAATAAGGATTGATTCTAACTTCTAAAAAATCTAAGAGTGATTATTTATATCAATAGAAATATGACTAAAAAGCTATAAGGTTACCTGAATTTGTCGATAAAGTCCACTCCCAATCCAATACAAAACACATTATATATATCATACATGGTTTTTGTTTGGTTTTTATTCCACATTTCCGAATCGTCTAGTTTTTCCATGAAAACACATGCACCATCTTTTGTGCGCATGGTGGTATAAGTTATGCATTTAACGGAATCGGTGTTCGATTGTGATATCAAAACACCATTTAGCAAGGTTAAAGGTAGTAAAATGCATGAGACTCACGCCAACAGGTGGGATATTTGCTATGAATGAAAGGGAAGCATCACCCTCTGTGAGAAGACCTTCAGATGAATAAGTAGCCATTGGTGTGTGCGGTGCTTTGACTGATGTCGTGAGTGTTTCGCATCTTGATTGTGATCTTCAGGAAGAAGCCATGTTAGGTTTTGATGGTTTTAGACAAAGGTTTAGGTGGTTTTCTTGTGACTTGAACCAAGGGTGAATTCAAATGAAACAAAATTGCTTACCGACTATAATTGCATTCTGAATGGATTACGTGGCATTACATCTCATCAAATGTGAATTCAAATGGTTCTACTTTATTTCTCTATTTTTGGTTAACAACTCCGGCTGTTCTACATGACTTGAAGAACCATATAGAAAAAAATGATAATGATATTTAGTCTAAAAAAATAGATATAATATAATAAAAAAGGTATTTGCTCCCATATAAAAAAATAAAGTTAGGTTGAAATAATAATACTTTAAACTTACTTTAAAATTCTGAAATTATAAATATTTGTACATTAACCTTTTGAACTCATCCCATTCAACTATTAAATTAATTAAAATTATTACTTTCAAACTCCAAAAATATAGTTATAAATATGAAGAAAAAAAAAGAGTTTGACAAATAAATCATGTTTACATAAAATATGTTATAATTGATCTTATCAAAAAAAGTCTCAATAGGTTGTATTTATACATGTAGTGAATGTTCACTAACTGATTACAATTAGGATCTATTGGACAAATTTTTTTTGTCATAGGACTTGTTGTAACAAAACAAATATCGTAGGACATATTTGACTACATATTTAGTAAGCAGGACTAATCGATTAAAACCCCAAGAAATATTTAGTCTAAAAAAATCATTAATATTTGGAATTAATTAAAAAAACATGTAATATTGGTAATATAAAATAATAACGGACTTGAAAACTAAAAAAACGTAATTTAAAAAAAAAGTTACGTTTTTTAGTTTTGGAGACTATTAGTATTTTTTATTTCCAATATTAAGTTTTGTTTTAATTTATTCCTACATTATGTTTTTAGCGAATAAATTTTATATTCCCAATATTATGTTTTTAGGGAATAAATTTTAACTAGCCCCAATAAATTTATATTATAAAAAAAGTAATTTTTTTTTCATATTCTTAATGATATTTTTCGAGTGTGAAAATAATAATTTAATTTAATTTAAAAATGAATAGGATGAGTTCAAAAAGCTAATGTGTAAATATTTATAATTTCAGAGTTTTAAAGTCGGTTTCAAGTATTATTAATTCAATCCACAATATTTTTTATATGAGAGCAATACCTTTTTATCAAGGTTCTAAAACACGCGGGGAGTGACCGAGGCGTGGAGTCCAAGCCTTAAGCCTTAGAAGCTTAGGTTGGTCTTAGGTGCAAAAAAGCGTGAAAAGATGTCTAGACCTTTTTAATATATTTTAAAATTTTTAAAAATTTTAACAATAACAATGCTATTAAAAATACTAAAACTGTACATACCTTAAAAATTTGTCTGAATATATGCTAATTAAAATACTATTTGATTTTTTTGGACGAGATATTGGTCCGGTTTGTAAAGAGTCTTCAAAAGGCGATATCGTTTCACTAAACACTACACCAAATCCTGGGAATGATAACGCCCAGTGGGTCACAGCCCTTGTCTGTGACCAGGTGGTCGCGGACATGGGCCGTGACCCACTCAATATTTGGCGTGACCATATTTATTATCACACTAAATTATCGAGGCTCTAGAAGTGGTCACGGAACAAGTCCGTGACCACAGTGGTCGCGGACTTGGGCCGTCACCAAGTCGTGACCATCTTAGCGCCAAACTCGCGCCAAAATTCCCTTCAAGCTTGGTCGCGGATTAGTCACGGACTGGGGTCGTGACCATAGGCATGACGAAGCACAAAACACACACATTGGGGGTCACGGATGGGGGTCGTGACCATTTCTTGGCATGGGTCACGGCTATGGGCCGTGACCATATGCAGTTTGATGGGTCTTTTGGTTTTAGTGGTGTTTCTTCTGGTGGGTCACGACTGAGAGCCGTGACCAGGATCAATCTTAAAAAACAAAACGATGCGTTGCTTTTCTCATTCAGTAGCCTTCGTTTCTTTCATTTCCCCTAATGAAATAGCCCCGCTCAAAAAACCCCTTATCGATGAGACTATGGCTTTTTCGGCGAACCAAAGGTCGAGATCGCCGGCGGTAATGACTAACGACGGCGGTGGTCGACTGTGGCTTGTTTATCTGGTGAGATGTTTCATCGATTCTCATCTCTCCTTTCCCATTTCTATCTCACGATATGTTGTTTCACTACAAAGTATACAAAGTTGTGTATATATATGTTGTGATTTCTATGCTTTAATCTATTTTGATTTCTCTGCTTCACTTTAAGATTTTGTGGTTAATTTGATGTTGGATACAAACTGACTATTGTGCCGAATTAATTTTTGAAGCAGAGTGGTATACAACTCTTTTACTGCTAAGGGGATTAATTTTTTGGAAAAAGTCAGAGGGTCCACAAATTGTTGGTTACACTTCTAAAGTAATGCTCCTATTAGGCTATCATAGATATTTTTTTGAAGAGAAGAAACCACTTCTTTACTTCTATGGGGATTAAATTTTTTAGAAAATTATTTGACATGACATCAAATTTGCGAGTTATTGAATTGAGGTTTCAAATTTATTGATAGAAATGGGTATTTCAAGTTCAAGTAAAAGGATTAATTTGGTGTTCTTTTTTTGTATTTTCGAGGGATTTTTGTTAAGTATTATCATGTTATACTTTTCCTTCTTCTACCTTCACTGTAATTTCAAAAGAGGGTACACAGATTGTCGGTTAAATGGAAAGCGGGGTTCAACTAACGATGGCGGTGGTGGAGTGTAGGGTTTCTTTCATTTCGATTGTTGTAAATGGTCTCAAAAATAGAAAGAAGACGGTAGGGTTCTTTCACCCATACATTAACGACGGCGGTGGAGGAGAGAGAGTTCTTTGGTGTGCAGTGAAAGCCATACAATAAGAAAGTCTGATTTGGTGCCATACATGAAGAGTTCTTAAATAATAGGATCTCGATTGCGTTGTGTACACGGGTGATGGATCGAGCACTCGATCGCTTTGCGATAAATTTACCCTCCTCAGGTACCCCCATCTCTCTAAACAAGCACGTATCAAATTCTTTTGTTTTTTTAATTTAATTGTTATATAAACTGGTAATATTACTGTTTAACACTATAATTTTAAAACAGGACACTCTCACACTTTAATATTAGGAGGGCTCCGGCTAAATAAAGAATCTTTCTCAGTTTTTTAACTTTAAGTTGCGATTGATTATATACGTATAAAGTGCGGATGCAACCTCAAGTATGATAGCCTAAAGGTCAAGTGGAGGATCCAAGATTTTTGGTAGGGGGGCAAAGTTTTGAGTGTTGTTGGGTTAATTCGAGTTTTATACAAATGATACTTTTTGTTTTTATGATTTATTACAATTAGTGGCCAAGTGTTTGAGTAAATACCTCAAAGTTTGAAGGTTTTCAAAATTGCTTACTTACATATTTCTTATCATTGAAGCATTATGCCTATTCGCAAAGATGAGTGATGTTCTGTATTTTTGTAGAGTCAAATTTCACTAATTCATTTTGAAAATGGGCATATATACGCATATATCCAATGTTCTGCATTTTTTTAATTCATGTCCTGCAATATCAAATGCGTATTTGCTCGGTTTAGATTTATTAAAGTGGGAGACTGACTAGACACTCTCGATTTGCTGATATGACTTGGGTTTAATCGGGTATTGTTCGAGACTTATTTATTCGTTAAAGTATAACTATAAGTTTTTTAAAGCAAGTAAATGAGTTTATTTTTATTTTTTATGTAATATATGAGTATTTAGGCTTTCGGTAGTTATATATTCTCATCTTTTATATCTGATTTTGTCCCACTTTGTAGGTTATCAATTTGACTATGTATTTGATTGGACTATATTGAAGTATCCTCAGATTGCTGCCAGTTCTAGAGGACGAGTCGGTGTTTGTATAATTTTCTTTCGTGTTTTTTTCTTCTTCTAAGAATGTTACTTATTTAATGCTTTTGTTTTCAAAATTCCAATGAAAATGCAGGTTTAAATGCAGGACCATCTGCGAAAAGGACCTTAGGTACTCTCTCTAAGCATATTCAAATTCGTCCGCGAAATGTCATGTCTTTATATAATTATTCTTCTAATTATTCGATTTAGTGTTGTGAGTCTAATTTGAACTTTGCGGAATGGCTATGTTCCTAATTCAACCAAGATTGTAGTTTTACTAGAATGGATTTTTTGGATTTCATTAGATTTTTTTTAATAAAGCTAACTATGCTTCTTGGGAATATATTGTATATTTTGTTAGG
The DNA here is from genome assembly GCA_949130495.1 of Sambucus nigra. Lineage (NCBI taxonomy): Eukaryota > Viridiplantae > Streptophyta > Magnoliopsida > Dipsacales > Adoxaceae > Sambucus > Sambucus nigra. The sequence continues at coordinate 537,446,218 of OX422221.1, forward strand.
ACTCATTTTAGTATCAGTGTGCTATAGCTCCAATTTATATTTCTAAAAAATCTTGCGTTATGCATGCTAGACCGACAGTAAAAAACATTCCCAAGTATGCTCCAGCACAGTTCTACATTGACAATGTGTTGTTTCGAATCAAGGAGAAGAACAATGTAGAAGAACAATATGTTGCAGGTTAGATCTGCTATACTTTACTTTAACAAAAGTAGTTATATAATTGATATGCATTATCTATTAAATCTTTTAGATGATAGAAAGAGTACGGGATAATTATTGGTTTTGTTTGGTTTGGCTGTTGGATAATTATTGGTTGTTGCTTGTTGTTGGATAGTATGTTAGAATGAGTATGCGATAATTAGAAGGAGTACGGGATAATTATTAGATAATATGTTGAAAATATTTTAGACTCTCGGTTTGAGAATACGACGATAATTTGAAAATGTGTAGACTTAAGCTTAAAATCATGGCGTTAGAGGGGAGAAACCCAAAACATCCCCCAAACAGTACCGTTAGAGGCATCAACACCTTGCATGGAACCAATGTAACTCGTACGAATAGGCCACAAGATCACGGGACTCCCGGTTTGAGAATACGAGGATAATTTTGCATATATCAGAACTTAGGTTTAAAAACATGGCGTTAGAGGGCGAAAACTCGAAACAACCCCCGTACCGTCCCGTGAGAAGCACCGGCACCTTTAACGGGACCAATGTAACATGTTGAAACTGACCCCTCAATAACGGGACTCCCGGTTTGAGAATACGACGATAATTTCAAAATATGAGGACTTAAGCTTGAAAACAAGGCGTTAGTGGGTAAAAACCCGAAACAACCCTCGTACGGTCCCGTGAGAGGCACCAACAGCTCTCACAGGACCAATGTAACAAGTAAGAACTGACCATCTGATAATGGGACTCCCGATATGAGAATACAGCGATAATTTCAAAATATGAGAACTTAAGCTTGAAAACAAGGCGTTAGAAGGGGAAAACACAAAATAACCCCCGTACGGCCCCGTGAGAGGAACCAACACCTCTCACGGGACCAATGTAACACGTAGGAACTGACCACGCGATAACGGGACTCCCCATTTGAGAATACGATGATAATTTGAAAATATGAGTACTTAAGCTTGAAAACAAGGCGTTAGAGGGGGAAAACATGAAACAGCCCCCGTACGGTCTTGTGAGAGGTACCAACACCTCTCACGGGAAAAATATAACACGTTGGAACTAACCGCGCGATCATGGGACTCCCGTTTTGAGAATACGATGATAATTTGCATATTTCTAGGGTTAGGCTTAAAAACATGGCGTTAGAGGGTGAGAACTAGAAACAGCACCCGAACGTTCCCGTGGGTGGCACTAACACCTCCCACGGGACCAATATAACTCGTAAGAACTGACCCCGCATCCGCGGGACTATCGGTTTGAGAATACGATGATAATTTGCATATTTCTAGACTTAGGCTTAAAAACATTGCATTAGAGTGTGAGAACTCGAAACATCCCCCGAACGTCCTCATGGGTGGCACCAACACCTCCCACGGGACAAATGTAACTCGTAGGAACTGACCCCGCAGCCACGGGACTCTCGGTTTGACAATACGATGGTAATTTGCATATTTCTAGACTTAAGTAAAACATGGCGTTAGAGGGTGAAAACTCCAAACTGCACCCGAACGTCCCCGTGAGTGGCACCAACACCACCCACGGGACCAATGTAACTTGTAGGAACTGACCCCACAGCCGCGGGACTCCCGGTTTGAGAATACGACGTTAATTTGCATATTTTAATACTTAGGCTTAAAAACATGGCTTTAGAGGGTGAAAACTCGAAACATCCCCGCTAACGGCCCTCTGGGTGGCACCAACACCTCCCACGGGACCAATGTAACTCGAAGGAACTGACCCCACAGCCGCGGGACTCCCGTTTTGAGAATACGACGGTAATTTGCAGATTTATAGACTTAGGCTTAAAAACATGGCGTTTGAGGGTGAGAACTAGAAACAGCCCCCGAAGGTCCCCGTGGGTGGCACCGACACCTCCCACGGGACCAATGTAACTCGTACGAACTGACCCCGCAACCGCGGGACTCCCGATTTGAGAGTACGACGATAATTTGCATATTTCTAGACTTAGGCTTAAAAACATGGCGTTAGAGGGTGAGAACTAGAAACAGCCCACGAACGTCCCCATAGGTGGCACCAACACCTCCCACGGGACCAACATAACTCGTAGGAACTGACCTCGTAGCTGCGGGACTCCCGGTTTGAGAATACGATGGTAATTTACATATTTCTAGACTTAAACAAAACATGGCGTTAGAGGGTGAAAACTCGAAACAGCCCCCTAACGGCCCCGTGGGTGGCACCGACACCTCCCACGGGACCAATGTAACTCGTAGGAACTGACCCCGTAGCCGCGGGACTCCCAGTTGGAGAATACGACGATAATTTGCATATTTCTAGACTTAGGCTTAAAAACATGGCGTTAAATGGTGAGAACTAGAAACAACCCCCAAACGTCCCTGTGGGTGGCACCAACACCTCCCACGGGACCAATGTAACTCGTAGGAACTGACCCCGCATCCGCGGGACTCCCGATTTGAGAATTCGACGATAATTTGTATATTTATAGACTTGGGCTTAATTTTTTTGTCACGGACGTGGGTCGCGGACTTTGGCCGCGACCAATTTGTCACGGTTGTGGGTCACGAATGAGGGTCATGACCCGTCACGGTATGGGTCACGGCCCATGTCCGCGACCATCTGCCGTGACCATTTTTTGGTCACGGACTTGGGCTGCGACCCATGAAAATGGTCGCGCCCGAAATGGTCACGGCCTAAGTCCGCGACCCACAGTTTTGGTCAGGGATTTTGGCCGTGACCAATCACCAGTTTTGGTGTAGTGAAAGCATATTTGTTTTTTAAAAAAATGCGCCGTAAGGCTTTTTTACCAAGAATAAGGCGTAAAAGACTTAAGGCGGGCGTTCCTCCCAGGCCCCAAGCCTAGGCGCGCCTTTGTAATAATCCCTAGTTTCTCACCTAAAGGCTGGCTAGGCTCGATATGCCAAAGATGGGGATTATCAACAATTTATACCATTCTTAGCACTGCAGAAATAAAAAATTTCTTTATTTTATATCAAAATCCACATTGAATAAAAAATCTGAATAGAACTGATTCAACATACGAATAATAAAAAACTGAATCATCATATAATGTATATAATGTAAACTTAGGTACAATTGCGATAGGTAAACGCTTGGGCTTATGACCGTACATATTCCAGTGTGAAGTAAAATGAAAAAAAAAAAAGACGATAAAGTACAACCTATAATAGAATCAATGGAGTAAAATCCACTACGTCCAATGCAACTACAAGTCTGATCCGTCTTTAATACTTCCATCCTTGTCATTAAGAATACTTGGGGGAAAACATTTATAATTTGTGTTAGTGCCCGGGGTGTGCAAGGATTCTTCACCAATAAATATGCAATTCGTTACTAACTTATACTTCACATCTCCCCACCGACGCTCAGATGTAATGAGTACCTCACCTCTCATCTAAAAGCAGTCCTACTCAATATCCTCTATCAAAATGACAATTGTAGCTTCCATTATTTAATCAGTCATGTAACGAATTATCCATTCAGCTATGCAATAACTAAAAGTGGGTGCTCATGTCTGACATCCCAATCCCCTAATAAATTTGATAACATAAATTTCACAATTTACATAAACTAAGTGCATATTCTTACGTCATCATTTCTGTAATCATCGTCTATTTCTTCAGATCATTTAATAATTAAATGCATATTCCCTATTGTCTACCCCATCATACTATAAGTTTCATTCCCTTAGATTACCAAATTATTATTTTCATTAATAATTGGCTACTCTATTACTCATTCTCTTTAATGTTTGTTTACTCTTTTAGACTATCCAACTATTATTCTTATTAATAATTGTCTGGCGCATAATTCATTAGGACTCATCTTCTTCCTTAATTATCCACATAATTTTCTTAGCCCGACTTTATCATCATTAAGCATTGTCAACAACATTTGACAAAAAGAAGCATATTCCCATATAAGGTACACCACAATGTGTGTATGTGTGTGTGTGTATATATATATATATATATATATATATATATATATATATATATATATATATATATATATATATATGACACACAAAGGAATCTACCATTGGTGTCGTGTTCGTGCTCAATCGGCAAGTCCAGAGGAATCTCTTATCATAAATGATCATCATAACACACACACACACAAGTTGGGGTTGACCCTACACAGGACACCTGTACACGGCTCATACCCAGCGGTGACACAGGATGGGTCAGCGTCAACACCTATCTCTCGTAGGTGGCGCCTCCATGTAGTACCTATGTGACCTACACATGGTAAAGCGAGTCATCCGTAGGAAGGTATAAAAATAATATTAGAAAATATGATTTACGCGATTATCCTTACGTTGATCATTTTGATGGAACGATAACGCATGTTGAATAATACGCCACTAAGAACAAATATAAGTATATATATAATATAAGAGAGTAGAGTTTAGAGAAAAAATAGAAAATGAGAGAAAAAGTAAAAATAGGATGCCTACGTAGCCTATAGAGGCATCAAAGTCCACGTAGTTCGCATGCAAAACGAGGGGTGGGGTTTATCCCATAAATCCAATTGGGGGATTCTATTATTTGTGTGTGTGTGTAGAAAAAGTGTTTTAGTTCTGAGAAAAGTGTAAGAAAAGTATGAGAATTCTCGTTTGGAATTTATGAGCAAATCCTATTTTTCTTATTTTTTGGGTTTTTATTTATATGAAAATAAGAGATGTGCAATAATACTAAATAAAAAGTATATTAGGATCCATGAGATTAGATAATAAAAGTGCTAAGTAATAAAACAAGTTATTGCAAATTTATGAGAACTTTAGGATAGAGTTGAGAAAATTGGACCTTCATGAAGATCTTGAGCTTGATCTTGAATATTGGACAGAAGTGCTTAGACTTGGATGGTGATGGAGGGTAGTGAATTCCCCAAGTTTGATAAAAAGGATGATGAAAAGTGAAGGTTGCAAAGGGATTTAAATGTGGAAATCACGCTGACTTCGAGAGAGGTTTTTTGGATTTGCTGGGAGTGATTTCTATAAGATCTGGGGCCCCCTTGTAAGTGAGGTCAGGCCTACTTTTTATAGGCCCAGGGAACTGTCGATCGGCATAGCCCTGGTCCTACCAATAGGTAGGGTCTGAAACCTACCGTTTGGTAGTGTCTTTCAAGACATTTCAGAAAATTGACCGCAGAACGCAAACTGTTGATCAAAATCGTGCACGAGGTAGACCATTGGAAAGGTAGTTCAGAGAGCTTAGAATGTACATTGGATTTCTCCCGAGTTCGGGAGTTGACTTTGGGTCAAATATGGATCGAAATCATTTGTTAGTCCATTGGATGGGGAATCATCGGGCCCAAATGGATCGTTTGTCCGCATGGTAAGTACGAATCGCACACGGGGCGGACCATTGGAAATGTTAGGATATGTAATTAGACATTACAAAGAGTTTGATCCGTCTCGGGGAGTTGACTTCGGTCAACCGGGCTCTGGAAGCATTCGTTGACCTCTCAGAGTAAAATGGATTGTTCGTCCGCATGGTAAGTCAGAATCGTGCACGGAGTGGACCGTTGGAAAGGGGCTTCAGTGACCTTCGAGATTTCATTCAGTCTCGATCGAGATGAAGAGTTTGACTTTTGGTTAAATGGAGCCTGGGGGTGCCCAATGGCTTCTAGGTCAGTACTCGGGGTATGACCTGGGTTTGTAGTGATGGAGGGAGGTACTAGGGACCTAAGGAGAGTTTAGGGGGTATCAGAATGGGGTGTCTACACGCTCTATTGCTAGATTAAGTTGGACATGAAAGAGGTGTTCATGCCACTTGCGGTGCTGTTTGGGGGCTACTAGTGGTGTCCACCCCCTCGAGGAACATTTTCAAGCCTAAGGGTGACTATTTTCAAATTTGGGTCTTAATCTCAAACCGGGAATCCCTCGACTTCGTGATCGGTTGTTAAGTGTTAATTTTGACATGTACAACGTTTTTATTTCACTTACGCTGTCGTTTAGGGGTTGTTGGTGGTTTTCTCCCACTTACGAAAAGATTCCAAGCCTAAGTGTGCCTATTTTAAAAATCGGGTCCTATTCTCAAACCCGGAGTCCCACGACTACATGTTCGTATACTATTTTTTACATTGGGCAAGCACGAGGTGTACGTGACACTAACGGTGCCATTTGGGGGTTGTTGGTTGGTTCTTGTAACACCCCGTATTTTTGGTACATTTAAAATTTAATTAATTCAGAAATTCTAAATTACTAGTGTGTTGTAATTTAATGAATTAATTATGATAGAATAATATATAAATATTAATCTGGGATTGAATGGTTAATATTTAGGGAAAATTATTTACTGAGCGTATAGTAATAATGTAATTTCGTCGTTTCGAGTATTAATGACGAGATGTGTACTTATCACATCCGGAAGTCGGTATAGACTACAGTGGGTGGGGGATAAGTATTTTTACAAATTAATTCGGATGCAAATTCTGAGTGTACAGTTGAGTCCGGATGGGCCGAGATAGTCGGAAAAGTGTACCCAGGGGTAGTAAACGGGTCACGGGACGTTTTTAGACATAGTCGGGCCCACTCGGGGGCATTTTGGTCACTTGGGCTTGGCCCATTAGTCAAAAAATGGGAATGGATTAATTAACTTAATAAAAAGAAAATAAGGGCTGGCTAAGCTTAAGCAGAGAAAGGAATTAAAGGGTTAGGAAACCCTAGCAGCAGCCAAAGCCAATTTGGGGATCTCGAAGAACCACCTAGGTCATCTTTAACCTTGGAATCCATTGAAGATTCAGACACTACGAAACCTAAGGCAAGTGAATAACTTGCAATAGCATAAAATCTGCCTTTCAAATTCATATTTGCGTGCTGTTATGAATTAAAAATTCGTTTTGGTGTTCATGGTATAAACATGGGGTTTTGATAATTCAAAAGAAAACATGAATCTGATTGGCCGAAATTATGAGGAGTTATGTAAAATCTGATATTGGAATATTGATGTGTATCTGTTAGGATGATATTCAGATAAATTAAAATGAATTTAATGAAGAAATTTGGAGTAAAAAATGGGTTTAAGGAAAAAGATAGGTTTTCTCCAAAATTTATAAATCAGTAGTTTATGGACGAATTGATGAATGTTGTAAGCTTTCTCGGTAATCCTAATAAGGTTTCTAGTATGCTCTGGTGATAAGATGGCTTAAAACTCATGTTAGAAGAGATTAGGGTTTATGAAAATCCGTCCATGGCTGCCCTGTCTTCGCGAGGAAGACGAAGACCTGTTCGATCGATCGATCGACGGTCTGGGTCGATCGATCGACGGTCGCCAGAATCTGGCAGTTTCGCCAGTTGGGTATATAAGAGGAAAAATTTAAATATAAATCTTATGTAATTAATTATTGAGAAATTAAATACATGGGTTTAAATCTAATTATTTGTAGATAAATTAATTAGGGTTTGAGGCTAATAAATTAGAGTCGGGAATGGTGACTCGGGTAAATTTATTTTGGGCTACGGGAGTAAGTCCAAATTTATCGTGGGGGCGACACCAACAATAACTAAATTAATTAAAGTGCAATTTAATTAATACTTAGAGTTGGACCATAAACTCTTAATAATTTTAATAGGCTTGTGTTACGGATTTTAGTGAACGGTATAGCCGGGAATTTTATATTTATATATACGGAGGCATTAGTATATATATATATGGTGTGCTCAATTAATATCCGTGATTAAATGTTTGTTACTATAGTGCTATAGGGGGAGGTTGCGCGTAGTGGATGAATCCCCTAGCTTGAGGAGTAGGGTGAGTATATTCCCGAGGTCATAGCGTCCGTTATATGGGTGAGGGACAACTCACTTTCAGGGAAGGAATATGACCGCCTCCAATTATTTATTTTTATCAAGTTGGTGTGAAAATTCTGACTTGAGATAACTAGGCTATGTGAGTATACCTAGTGGGATAGCACTTTATAGAATTTACATTCCGGGAGTATTTTTACTCGGGAGGTTGCAAGTTATTATATATATTACAGTATGATTGTGAATGCTGGAATATGATTATAAGAATATAATTTTATAATTAATTATATACGGATATTAATGAAAAGTGAGTGATTTCACAGGTATAACGAATGTAGAAGTTATATGAATAAAAAGGGAAATGATTTAGTTAAGTTGATGTTACCAATAACTTATATATCAAAATCACTAGATACTCAGTTAGAGTAGGGTGGGTATAAAGGAACCTTGTTAATTATCTAGCCATGAGATGAGTAACTAGGTAATTAAATTAAAGTGTTCGTAGGGTATAATAGAGGAAGGGTAAGGAAGTCCTCAAGAGAGGGCGATATTAACTAAAAATATGAAGAGCATGCATAATTTTTTATTACTTCAAGTTAATCAGTTGTTAAATGTTTTTCAAATGTTTTGGGTACTAACCCTTGCTATAAAAACTTTTAAAAACCTTTTAGGTGTCCAACCACAGGGACGCCAGCCTTGACTATATTCCAGGGATCCGTTGCTGCAGCATATGTGGATATTGCGGGATTTTGATAGACGCCTCATTCTTCATTCTTAAATGTAGAAGTTCATAATTAGTATTCGAGCATGTTGCTCACTTTCCATTTATTTGTATTAGACTTATTGAGAGTTTATTCTTATCTTTATGGGATTTATTATTTGGACCGTTGGTTTATTCGGTCAATTATTTTTACTTGTGAATGATTAAATTCAGTTATCTGTGATTGTTATATAGTTTTTTTCCGCATGGGTGTTTGTTAATTAATGAAAGATAAAAATTGGCACCAGTCTATTTTTCTCACTTAGGTGGTTAGTAAATAATAAGACGACGGTGATGCTAAGAATGGACCAAATGAGAAACCTGTTCTAACTTGATTTAGGACTGATCACCTAGGATTAATTAGGCGGGGTGTCACAGATGGTATCAGAGCATCAGGTTCTAGAGTCCTTAGGATCTGTGCGGCTTTCTACGTTTCAGCGTAGCGTTCGGTTGTTTTAGAGCCTTATTATTAGGACTGTTGATTATATTTTCCGCTTGTGAGATATCGTATTCCTGCTACTAGTTTTTGTATAAATTGTGTACTTATACAATTCAATCTATTTCAGATGCCGACAAAGAGACAGAGAGCGGAAAGGGCTGAGGCTAGAGATGAGGTGAGGGAGGCTCGCCAGGAGCCACAGGTACCGCCACCACCACCCCCACCCGAGTTGATTTCTACCACTCAGGCGGCAGTGATAGTGGCCCAAGTGGTCGAGACAGCGATGCGAGCTATGGCAGCTCATTTTCCACAGCCTCAGGCACCGCCTCCATTGGCTCCAGCAGTTCAGGCTCCAGTAGGGCCACCATCTTGGCAGCGAGTGAGGGAGACCTTTCAGAAGGGTCACCCACCTGAGTTTCGAGGTAGCACCAATGTGGTCGAGGCTTGTGACTGGAAGAAGAACATTCAGCACCATCTGCTCATGTTAGAGGGTACAGAGGTGCAGAAACAGATGCTGGCCACCTTTCGTCTGTCGGGGGCAGCCTTACAGTGGTGGGAGTCCGTAACCACCGCTGGGGAGCGGGATTTGATGCCGATTTCTGAATTCTGGGTGCGGTTTGACCGCAAGTACTTCCCTCCAGCAGTAGAGTCTGAGATGAGAAAGAAATTCAGCGAGTTGGTACAGGGTGACAGGTCAGTAGCAGAATATGAGGAGGAGTTCACCCGTTTGGCAAACTTTGTGCCAAATGAGGTGAGCGATGAGGAGGGGAAGAAGTCAAAGTTCATGGATGGCCTAGCCTAGAGAATCAGGCAACACTTGATTGGGAATCCGGCGTTAGTGACTTATACAGATGTCATTAATGCCGTACTTGTTCATTGCCAGGATCATCGTTTCCATGCTAAGGGGAACAAGAAGGCAGGTGAGCCGAGCCAACAGGGCAAGGCGGTCACTAGTAGTGAGACGAGTGGCACACAGCAGCAGGTTATCATTCAGCAAGGGAATCAGGCTAAGAAGTTTAAGCCTGGTGGGTTCCGACCGGGAGGACAGGGGTTCAGGCAGGGGCAACCAGGCCCTAATCAGCAACAGCAGGTTCCTCAGGGCCGTCAGGGCCAAGGGAACAATGGGGGAGGCCAACCGGGCCAGCAACGTCAGGGCCAGTAGGGCCAACGGCAGGGTGATGATCAGAAACGCTGTTTCTCTTGTGGCCAACCAGGACACTTCAAGAGGGAGTGCCCGCAGAGGGGCAGAGGGCAGCAGCAGGGTGCCCAGCTACACACGTCCGTGGGCAACAGGGTCAGATGCCGCCAGCAGAACCAGCCCCACCCGCCCCACAGCAGTAGGGGAAAATGCACTACGGACGTGTGTATAACGTTCGGGATGTTCCTAATCCCCCAGCACAGCAGGCGCCGCCCGCGATCGAGGGTACGTTTTCTATCCATGGCACTATGGGTCGGGTATTGTTTGATACGGGGCTGCACATTGCTTTATAGCTACACATTTCGCGAAGGCTTTAGGGTTGTTAGCCACCGCGGAGAGCACTGTTACGTGTGTCGACTCACCATTGGGGAATGGGTCGCTTATATTCTTTATATGTCGGGGAGTGGGGGTGGATATTGGTGGTTTGACATTACCTGCGGACATGTTGGTATTAGATATGCATGTCCACGATGTGATTATCGATATGGATTGGCTCGCTGACTATAGAGCCATGATTGATTGCTTCGGAGGGAGCATTATTTTTGCCATTCTGGGATAAGAGATGTTTGTTGTGGCGATGCCTCGCCCAGAGGGAGGCTCGACCACTCATTTATATTACATTGAGGAGGAAACCTCACAGGAAGTGGTAGTTCCTTTAGACTCGATTCCGGTAGTGAGGGAATTTGAGGATGTATTCCAGGAAATACCAGGATTACCACCCAGCAGAGAAATCTAATTTGTTATCGTTTTGGCTCCGGGAACGAGACCGATTGCTCGGGCACCTTACCGAATGGCCCCTTCAGAGATGCGAGAATTGAGGCAACAGATTCAGCAACTACTGGGTCAGGGTTTTATTCGGCGGAGTACATCGTCGTGGGGTGCGCCGGTATTGTTTGTGAAGAAGCGAGATGGTTCACTCCGCTTGTGCATGGATTATAGGGAGCTGAACAAGGTGACGATACGGAATAAATATCCGTTGCCTCGGATCGATGATTTATTTGACCAATTGAGAGGGGCGTCTTACTTCTCCAAGGTCAACATAAGGTCAGGGTATCATCAACTGCGTATCCGAGAGGGGGATGTTCCTAAGACCGCTTTCTTGTCGCGGTATGGATCATATGAGTTCAGGGTGATGACCTTCGTGCTCACCAATGCACCAGCAGTGTTCATGGACCTCATGAACAGGGTTTTCAGATAGTACTTAGATAAGTTTGTTATCGTGTTCATTGATGACATCCTAATCTACTCGTGCACCGAGGAGGAGCACGCAGAGCATTTGCGCATGGTTTTGCAGACACTGAGGGATCATCAGCTCTATGCCAAATTAGGGAAGTGTGGATTCTGGCTTCGGGAGGTACAGTTCCTTGGTCACGTCGTGTCAGATCAGGGTATTGCAGTGGATCCGAATAAGGTGTCGGCGGTGAGGGAGTGGGGACAGCCCACGACACCGACCGAGGTGCGCAGTTTTCTGGGTTTGGCCGGTTACTACAGGCGATTCATTAAAGGATTCTCTAAGATTGTAGGACCTTTGACGAATCTGACTCGGAAAGGAGTACCTTTCAAGTGGGATGATAGTTGTCAATTAGCGTTAGACGAGATAAAGGACAAGTTCACATCTGCCCCCGTGCTTACATTGCCAATGGGAGGGCTAGAGTATCGAGTTTACATAGACGCATCCTTACGGGGTCTTGGGGGTGTGCTCCAGCAGGAGGAAAGGGCTATAGCTTATGCTTCCAGGAAGCTGAAGCCCCACGAGAGGAATTACCCCACTCACGACCTAGAGTTAGCAGCGGTCGTTTTTGCTTTGAGGATATGGAGGCATTATCTTTTAGGAGAGCAGTTCACTTTATTCATGGATCACAAATCTCTTCAGTATCTCTTCACACAGAAGGATCTGAATATGAGGCAGAGGCGGTGGCTAGAATTCGTGAAGGACTACCAATTTGATATTCAGTATCATCCTGGTAAGGCCAATGTGGTAGCAGACGCATTGAGCCGAAGGCCGACTGGGGAGATAGCAGAGGTATGGAAAGCGAAGTGGAGAGAGCTTCGATATGAGAATGACGTAGCCAGGGCTTGCATGTCAGCTTTATCCATCACACCCGAGATCATTATGCGAGTTGTGAAGGCTCGGGCTGAGGATGAGGTTTGTCGGGATAGGGTGGGCCAGTTGTTAGCTGAGGGAGCATAGGGTTACTGGATTAGCTCAGAAGGAGGCCTACGCTTTAATGGGAGGTTAATGGTGCCAGAGGATGAGGATTTGAAGCACGCTGTTATGACAGAATCCCATGGTTCGAAATTTACAGTACATCCCGGTGGGGATAAAATGTACCAAGATATGAGGAGGCAGTATTGGTGGGCAGGAATGAAACGGGACATAGCGGAGTTTGTTTCGAAATGTGCCACGTGTCAGCTTGTTAAAGTTGACCATCAGAGACCATCAGGGATGCTACAGCCGTTAGAAATTCCCGTGTGGAAGTGGGAGAGCATCTCCATGGACTTCATCACAGGGTTACCTGTATCGCAGAGGGGTCACGACTCCATATGGGTTATTCTGGATCGGTTGACTAAGGTGGCCCACTTTTTACCGGTACGCAAAGACTTCGAGACGATGCGTTATGCACAGCTATTCATAGCAGAGATTGTTAAGCTGCATGGAGTGCCTATAAATATTGTATCCGACCGAGACAAAATCTTTGTCGCCCACTTTTGGCAGAGCTTTCAGGAGGCAATGGGCACGGAGTTGCGCTTCAGTACAGCGTATCACCCACAGATGGACGGACAGACTGAGAGAGTTAACCAGATGCTGGAAGACATGCTCAGAATGTGCATTTTGGACTTCGGGGGAGGATGGGAGAAATATCTTCCTTTGGTAGAGTTTGCGTATAACAACTCTTATCAATTCACGATTGGCATGGCACCGTTTGAGGCACTGTACGGGAGACCTTGTCGTTCACCCGTTTGTTGGTTAGAGGTGGGGGACAACAAACTCTTGGGGCCGGATATTGTTCAAGAGACATCTTCCAAGATAGAGCTGATTCGAGGAAGAATTCAGATAGCTCAGGACAGGCAAAAGAGTTATGCTGACGCTTCTAGACGACATGTGGCGCTAGAAGTTGGGGACCAGGTTTTAGTCCGGGTATCGCCAATGAAGAGGGTGATGAGGTTCGGCAAGAAGGGTAAGTTAGCACCGCGATACGTAGGACCTTTCCCTATTATTGAGAGGGTGGGACCTGTGGCGTATAAACTTGGGTTACCAGAACATCTTCAGCGGATACACGATGTATTCCATGTGGCATCGCTGAAGAAATATCGAAGGAGCGAGAGAGCCTTTTGGCACATTCCACTCGAGGAGATTGACTTACAGCCAGACATCTCGTATGAGGAAAGGCCGGTAGCTATTTTGGATCATAGTGAGCGGAAATTACGATCCAAGGTTGTTCCATTGGTTAGAGTACAGTGGGGTCATCACAATGTTGACGAGTCTACCTGGGAGCGAGAGGAGGATATGAGGGAACAATATCCAGAGATTTTTAACGCAGGTACAATCTAATTTCGGGGATGAAATTCCTTTATAAGGGGGGGAGTATGTAACACCCAGTATTTTTGGTACATTTAAAATTTAATTAATTCGGAAATTCTAAATTACTAGTGTGTTGTAATTTAATGAATTAATTATGATAGAATAATATATAAATATTAATCTGGGATTGAATGGTTAATATTTACCGAAAATTATTTACTGAGCGTATAGTAATAATGTAATTTCGTCGTTTCGAGTATTAATGACGAGATATGTACTTATCACATCCGGAAGTCGGTATAGACTACAGTGGGTGGGGGACAAGTATTTTTATAAATTAATTCGGATGAAAATTCTTAGTGTACAGTTGAGTCCGGATGGGCCGAGATAGTCGGAAAAGTGTACCCAAGGGTAGTAAACGGGTCACGGGACATTTTTAGACATAGTCGGGCCCACTCGGGGGCATTTTGGTCACTTGGGCTTGGCCCATTAGTCAAAAAACGGGAATGGATTAATTAACTTAATAAAAAGAAAATAAGGACTGGCTAAGCTTAAGGAGAGAAAGGAATTAAAGGGTTAGGAAACCCTAGCAGCAGCCAAAGCCAATTTGGGGATCTAAAAGAACCAACTAGGTCATCTTCAACCTTGGAATCCATTGAAGATTCAGACACTACGAAACCTAAGGGAAGTGAATAACTTGTAATAGCATAAAATCTCTCTTTCAAATTCATATTTGCGTGCTGTTATGAATTAAAATTCGTTTTGGTGTTCGTGGTATAAACAATGGGTTTTGATAATTCAAAAGAAAACATGAATCTGATTGGCCGAAATTATGAGGAGTTATGTAAAATCTGATATTGGAATATTGATGTGTATCTGTTAGGATGATATTCAGATAAAGTAAAACGAATTTAATGAAGAAATTTGGAGTAAAAAATGGGTTTAAGGAAAAAGATAGGTTTTCTCCAATATTTATAAATCAGTAGTTTATGGACGAATTGATGAATGTTGTAAGCTTTTTGGGTAATCCTAATAAGGTTTCTAGTATGCTCTGGTGATAAGATGGCTTAAAACTCATGTTAGAAGAGATTAGGGTTTATGAAAATCCGTCCATGGTTGCCCTGTCTTCGCGAAGAAGACGAAGACCTGTTCGATTGATCGATCGACGGTCTGGGTCGATCGATCGACGGTCGCCAGAATCTGGCAGTTTCGCCAGTTGGGTATATAAGAGGAAAATTTTATATATAAATCTTATGTAATTAATTATTGAGAAATTAAATATATGGGTTTAAATCTAATTATTTGTAGATAAATTAATTAGGGTTTGAGGCTAATAAATTAGAGTCGGGAATGGTGACTCGGGTAAATTTATTTTGGGCTACGGGAGTAAGTCCAAATTTATGGTGGGGGCGACACCAACAATAACTAAATTAATTAAAGTGCAATTTAATTAATACTTAGAGTTGGACCATAAACTCTTAACAATTTTAATAGGCTTATGTTACGGATTTGAGTGAACGGTATAGCCGGGACTTTTATATTTATATATACAGAGGCATTAGTATATATATATATATATGGTGTGCTCAATTAATATCAGTGATTAGATATTTGTTACTATAGTGCTATAGGGGGAGGTTGCGCGTAGTGGATGAATCCCCTAGCTTCAGGAGTAGGGTGAGTATATTCCCGAGATCATAGCGTCCGTTATATGGGTGAGGGACAACTCACTTTCAGGGAAGGAATATGACCGCTTCCAATTATTTATTTTTATCAAGTTGGTGTGAAAATTCTGACTTGGGATAACTAGGCTATGTGAGTATACCTAGTGGGATAGCACTTTATAGAATTTACATTCCGGGAGTATTTTTACTCGGGAGGTTGCAAGTTATTATATATATTACAGTATGATTGTGAATGCTGGAATATGATTATAAGTATATAATTTTATAATTAATTATATACGGATATTAATGAAAAGTGAGTGATTTCACAGGTATAACGAATGTAGAAGTTATATGAATAAAAAGGGAAATTATTTAGTTAAGTTGATGTTACCAATAACTTATATATCAAAATCACTACATACTCAGTTAGAGTAGGGTGGGCATAAAGGAACCTTGTTAATTATCTAGCCATGAGATGAGTAACTAGGTAATTAAATTAAAGCGTTCGTAGGGTATAATAGAGGAAGCGTAAGGAAGTCCTCAAGAGAGGGCGATATTAAGTAAAAATATGAAGAGCATGCATAATTTTTTATTACTGTAAGTTAATCAGTTGTTAAATGTTTTTCAAATGTTTTGGGTACTAACCCTTGCTATAAAAACTTTTAAAAACCTTTTAGGTGTCCAACCACAGGGACGCCAGCCTTGACTATATTCCAGGGATCCGTTGCTGCAGCATATGTGGATGTTGCGGGATTTTGATAGACGCCTCATTCTTCATTCTTAAATGTAGAAGTTCATAATTAGTATTCGAGCATGTTGCTCACTTTCCATTTATTTGTATTAGACTTGTTGAGAGTTTATTCTTATCTTTATGGGATTTATTATTTGGACCGTTGGTTTATTCGGTCAATTATTTTTACTTGTGAATGATTAAATTCAGTTATCTGTGATTGTTATATAGTTTTTTTCCGCATGGGTGTTTGTTAATTAATGAAAGATAAAAATTGGCACCAGTCTATTTTTCTCACTTAGGTGGTTAGTAAATAATAAGACGACAGTGATGCTAAGAATGGACCAAATGAGAAACCTGTTCTAACTTGATTTAGGACTGATCACCCGGGATTAATTAGGCGGGGTGTCACAGTTCTTTCCACTCATGACATGTTTTCTAGCCTAAATGTATATATTTTCAAATTCGGATCATATTCTCAAACCGAAAGTCCAATAACTATGCCTTTATTGCTATGTGTTACGTTATACACGCATGAGGTCTTCGTGCCACTTGAGGTGCCATTTGAGGGTTGTTGGTGGTCTTCGCCTGCTCGCAGTAAATTTTCAAAGCCTAAGTGTGTCTACTTTCAAATTCGTATCTTATTCTCAAACTGAGAGTCTCATGACTATGCGATCGGTTACTATGTGTTAAGTTGGAGATGCATGAGGTATTTATGCCACTTGCGTTGTTGTTTAGAGATTTTAGTGGTTTCCACTGACTCGTGGCACATTTTCAAGCCTAAGTGTGCCTATTTTTAATTTTGAGAGTCTTGCAGCTTCACAAATAGTTGATATGTGTTACGTTCGACACGGATGAGGAATTTGTGCCATTTATAGGGCCATTTGGGATTGTTGGTTATTTTTACCCACTCGTGACACGTTTTCAAGCCTACTATTTTCAAATTCGGGTTCTATTCTAAAATCCAGAGTCTTACTACATGTTATGTTAGATATGTACGAGGTCTTCGTTCCACTTGCGATGTTGTTTGGGGCCTATAGGTGGTTCCTTCCCACTCACGGCAAGTTTCCAAACTTAAGTGTGCTTATTATGAAATTAGGGACTTATTCTTTAAATCGGGAGTCCCAGGACTACGTGGCCGTATACTAGACTTTACGTTAGACACACACGAGATGTACATGTGACTTACGGGGTCATTTTAGGACTGGTGGTGGTTTTCGCCCACTCGAGGCATGTTTTCTAGCCCAAGTTTTTCTATTTTCAAATTTGGATTTTATTCTTAAACCGAGGGTCCCATGACTACGCGTCGATTGCTACGTGTTACGTTCAACATGCACGAGCCGTTCATGCCACTTGGAGTGCCATTTGGGGGTTGTTAGTGGCTTTCGGACCACTCGCGTCATGTTTTCAAGTCTAAGTGTGCCGATTTTAAAATTCGAGTCGTATTCTCAAATCGAGAGTCCCGCGACTAGACAACCGGTTGCTATGAACTATGTTGGTCACGAATGAGGGCTCTTACCACTTGCAGTGACATTTTGAGGGGATACATGTTATGTTGGACACGCAAGAGGTGTTCGTGCCACTTGCGGTGCTGTTTTGAGGGACTATTGGTCATTTTTGCCCACACGCAGAACATTTTAAGCCTAAGTGTGCCTATTTTAAAATTTGGGTCATACTCTCAAATCAGGAGTCCTACATCTATGCGAGCAGGTTTCTATGTTCTTCGTACAACACGTACGAGGTATTCGTGCAACTTGTGATGTCGTTTGGGTGTTATTGGTGGTTTTCTCACTCTCGCTGCACGTTTTCAAGCCTAAGTGTTTTTATTTTCAAATTCGGGTCCTATTCTGAAATCAAAAGTGTTGATACTACGCGGGTGGTTGCTACGTGTTTTGTTGGAAACACACGAGGTGTTTGTCTCGCTTGTAGTGCAATTTTTTTAGGGGGGTTCCTCCGATTTGCGGTGATAAGAACCCAAAACTGTATAATTTATGGCCCGAATAGATGCATTTTAGTCACTCATTTTTAATAAAATTAGCCTTATGTCGTATTATATTATTTTCAGGTCAACCAGCAGTCGCAACATCGAATAATGTTAAATCACATCAATTGCGACTCAATAGCGGTCAAAAGTGTTAAATGAAGAAATTAAAGAGACCGAGAAGTCAGAAGTCCCATTTGAGCATGCACCGAAGAGTTTCGATGTCCCGAATGCTGTCCCCGAATCAAGATGTAGCCTTACCCTAGCCCAGACATGTTCTAAACGAACCTGAGCATTATGTGTGTTGAGTTTGTACCTTTATTATTTTTCAAGATTTTTATTTAGAGTCGTTTTATTTTTAGGATTTATTTTAGATTTATTTAGAATTTTCTAGGATTTATTTTCTATTCTTATATTTCTTTATTCCGATTTTGATTCCGATTTTTATTTTTATTAGTTTTAAATCTTTATTTTATTTTATTATTATTTTTCTTAGGATTAGTTTTTAGGAATTTATTTTATTTTTCTTTAGTTTGTAGTTTTAATTTATTTAGTTAGGATTTCTAGTTTTTAAAGAGTTTTATTTTTATTTTTTTTTTCTTTTTATTTTTGAGTCCCTTAGTAGTAGATTAGAATTTTATTTTTAGATTTTAATTTTTTATTTTAGTCTAGTTTTATTTTTTAGGTAGTGTTATTTTATTTAAGGTTCCAAATTAAACACACACAGCACACTCACATACACCCAATTACCACACAATCACATACACCTAACTAACCCACTCACCCTCACCATATTCTCCCACACCTCACTACACCCTATCACCCCCTACTTCATCTTTTCCAATAAACCAACACACACTCACTTCTCTCACCTCCATAACAACTAACTAAATACCAACCAAATACTCACGTCCCACCATTAACCCTCATCTTCACTCTCTCTCTCTCCTCCCTCTTACCCATATCCCTCAACTAAAAATCGGACCCTCAAACGCCCAACCTAACTTCCAACCTCTCCAAACCCGTCACATCCCCACCTGCTATAACTCAACCCGACATACCCGACCCCCTACTGACCCCACCTTGTACCTCCAAACTCCAGTGAAAACAAACTGCAGCCATATCCAAAACTGCTACTGCGTCCTAACCCCGCCGACCCCTTGTCGTTCGATTACTGTCGAATTCGTTGATACCTATTTCATTATCTCTGGACCTAAACCTGAAACAACCAACCAAAGCCCCATACCCGGTCGCGACCCATTTCTAAACGTCGAACCCACCTCCAGCATTTTCGACCAAAACAAACACGTTTCTCTCATCTGCCACAAATAAAAGAAAAACCCACGCTCCAAGACTCCTTCCAAGAATAAACCTTTAACTTATTCAAAAATAAAAAATTCCTCAAATCTCTGAACTAACATCTGTGGGCCTTTAAAAGAAATAATGGTATCTCATCTAGAGAACTCTCAAATATAAACGAAGAGACACAGAGGAGACTGCATATAAGGAGAGACACAGTGTATATTATGTACATAAAAAAATTCCCCCCAAAAAATAGTTTGGGGTTAGAATAAATTTTAGGTTTAGTTTTTTTTTTTGTAATCAAGTGCTGAAAATTGTGAAGAAGTTGGACTCATGTCAAGGCGCATTTCAAGACAAATTTGTAGAAAAAATTGCCTATCGTATTTTTTCCTTCTCTTTTCAATTTATATCCTTCTTGACATATTATTTATTGTTGTTTATGCAGACAAGAAAATGTTTGGCTAAACACTTTGTTCAAGGGGTGGGATGCACTGCATAGGATATTAATTTAATTAATTGGTTTCATTAATTTTATATTTCTAGGTTCATTTATTTAGACTTGTCAGAAATTAATTTATGTATCGAGAGATAGTAAATTAATTTTATGAATTAATGTTTGATTTTTGGAATCAAACTAGAGATAGGTTTTTCCTAAATCTAAAAATTAATTTGGTGTTAAAATTTGAGGATTGATACTATATTTATTAAATTGATACTAGCGGGTAATTTTCTTGAAAATAATATAATTCTTAAATTTTCATCATGTGACATTTTTAAATTAGTTTTCTACAAAATATATTATTAAATTTCTAATTGTAACGAGAGTTAGATTATCGATTTAATATTATATCGAAATATTTCAAATTAATAAATTGAGAAATTAAAATAATTGATAATGAGGTGTAACCCATCTCTTGGCATTCTCGCATTTTTCACACTTGATGGCACATTATTTTAGTCATTTCATAATTTTTAGCATTTATTAGTTAATTCTCCCTTGAAATTGTTTTTGAAAAATAAAAAATAAAAAAATATTTTAATGAAAATTTGAAATTGCAAGCATTCACATTAATTGTTTCACCTTGAAAGTTGGATTGATACCCATACTTACCGCAATACGAGTTGTTTTAGACAAGTTTTGTAGCTATTCAAGGGATTTTGAGATTGTCTTTTGAAGACAACGACCACACGCAAAAATCTAGTTATCAAATGGCGTCATTGCCACTTTCTTGAAGATTGAAGCAAGTGAAGATTTGTAATTTCGATTTTTATTTATAGTATTCCTTCCCCTTCCTCCTTAGACTGGTTGTATAGGACTTTTGAAGCTTTGTATTTATTTGGGTTCATTTTGACACAAATTTATTGTAATAATTATTCATAAAAAAAGCGAAAATGGAAACCGAACAAGGTAGAGAGAGGGCGTCAAAGGCGAGGATTTAGAAGCCTCTCTACTTTGGGCCGGTAGGACTCCCGGGGATGACTGAGATAGGCAAGATCTCCCCTCGATCGACTTAACTCAGTCTTCACCCCACATGTGTAAAAATCTTTGGAGGTACATTTCTTTATCCCTCGCGAATCTCCTGTAAGCGAGTTCAATTTTTGTGTGATTACTTTCTTCTCTGTGCTTTTTTTTTGCATCACACTTTAATTGAATTGTTTGATGAATTAATTTACCTAAGACCTAGACCCGATCATTGAAACGATAAGGGATTTCATCATCCGACTCACTCGCTTATCCATTATGTGCTATCCTAGCTATCCTTAAATTTAAAATCAATCAACTAGCTAGCCCAATAAGAACACACTTTGCAACAGGCGATCACAAAGATAAATTTCATGATTTTTGTTGCTCGCGGACTTAATTAAAATTTAACTTCCCCTTTTACTAATTTTGTAGATAACAATTGGCTACATGCTTATTAAGATTTTTATTTTACTCGTATGTGTCCAATTCAATTCTTTCGGCAGTCGATTTTAGTTTGTTCATCCAAATCACGAGTTAATTTTCTCCCCTTTTCCGAAAACTCCCAAAAATATTTTCCTTTTTTTAAAAAATATTTTTAAAAATCCCTAAAAGATTTTTTTTTCCATATTTAAAATGCCAAAAAGATCTTCCTTTTCTTATTTTCAAAAATCACAAAAATATTTTCTTTTCTTTTTGAATAATATTTAAAAACTCGAAAATATTTCTCTCCTCGTGGCCAAAGAACATCCTTTACGAGAGTACTTTGGCCATTTCCCATTGTTTGATGTTACGCCTGAATCGCACCTCCATTCATTAATTCATGGCTTTAAATCTCAAACTCCCACCGTTGATACTCGTATGTCGTCCACGCCCACATCTCCTACTCCACCACATCCGATGCTGAGTGTCAACACATTGCAGACTTCACCGTGCACATACTTCTTTCTTGTCGATCACTTGTCCCATGAGTGTCCATTTATTTTCTCTCCACCTGACACCACAATGGAACAAGTGTATCCCTATGACACTGTTTTGGCCCCACCCTCGGCGTATTGTCACAACGTATCCAATGCTGAGGGGTATGAGTACCCAAGCTATTCATGGAGGCATTATCACCCTTCCATGCAATATGAATCCCAACACCATGTTGTGGATGCTTACGATTTCCAACAGTTGTCATCGCATCGTCGTGCACCTCATCCCTATCAGTCCCCTTACTATGCTCCTTGTGCTGATCAACCTTTTGTCTCGGACGGAGATTCTTCTCCCGTGTATGACCAACTTGACCCCATTCCCCGCACTTCATATGAGTATTCCCCACATCCTAGTATTTTTCGAAAGTTGTGTCCACCTCAACCACCACCTCCACCCACCAACATCTCCCCACCACCTTGCACATCTTCTCTCGAGAGCCTCTTGCAAAAGTTCGCGCACACTCTTCAATCTAAAAATGAAGCCCTTCAACGGCTTGAACACAGTTTTATCGCATTTGAGTGTGCGGATAAGTCGAATTTCATCCCAAGTCAACCCATTATCGCCCCCCCTCCCCCCCCCAAGGACGATGATGTGTCGTCTTGTGCCACTGGTTTTGAGTGTGACCAAACCTATCTTCTTGAGAATCTCAACGTTGAGACCACCTAGTGGTCCGTGGCCCAAGTGGACAATAGTGTTAACATATCCATTGACTATGAGACTGATCGCACACCGCCCTACCCCCTCGAACCCACCATTGAGGTTTTCCTTTCCCCTTATATAGCTTCCCTATTTATGCCCGAGTCTACACCTTTTGATACTTCCCCATATGTTCCCGAGGAACCATTTATTTATAGGTTAGCTCCGGCTGCGATTTCTTCCCACCATCCTGAGGTTGAGTCCGAGCTGGTGTTTACCTCTCTAGATATGGACTCTGCCCCACCATATTTGGATCCCATTGAGTCATATATTCATGTTGATTCTTCTATCTCAACTTTGTGTAACTCGTTTGATTTTTCCACCACCAGTGATGGTGACACATTGGTGGAGAAGTTGACCACTCCATCTTTAGATACCACACTCCCTTATGAGTTTTTCTTTTCTCTTCCCGATGACTGTGTGTCCCTTACCCTCTAGTTAGATCATTTGCCCCCACCCGACCCTCCTATTGTCTCTTACACCCTACCACTTGATTCAGACCTTGTTATTGCACCTCGCCTATTCACATCTAAGCATTTAGGTCCTCACCTACACCCACCCTCCACCCTAGTGCTCCACGATCCCATTTTTGCACTTTTCATCGACCCCACTGTCCATGTGAGTATACATGCTACTCTCCCCATACGTGACACGGAGATTGTTACTTTATGCAGACCACTTCCTTATGGTGTTGATCCTTTCCCTCTATAGCTCCATGGCATGTCACGACGCAACCATTATTATAGTCCTTTATAGAATGGTCATGCACTTTCTCTGAGGCCCACGACATCACTATTGTCAAAACATTTTTCCTCCCTGCCCAATTTGCGCACCATTCTTATGGGGGCCATTTTCCTTCACCGTTTAGTTCAATAAGGACCGTGATCTATGCTTATTCTCTCCTGCCTTCCTCATCCTCACCCTAATACCCACCCGCCCATGGTCCACCGATGCTTTTCATCGTGTGATGCACTTTTCCATACAAGTTCATTGACCCGTTTTAGCCTTTATCCACCAAGACTGATGCTTCAGTCTTTTTTGGGGGTGATTTTCATCACCTATTTTTTCTCTCGCCCCTTGCTTTCATAGTTCTTATCTTTAGGGTGAGACCGGTTCGGTCTGGCTGAAGACGTTAAACTATGCGCTATCGGGAGGCAACCCATTGTTCATTGTTTCTGAGTATGTGTCTTATCCTATTTGAGGTGCTGTTTCACATCACCCCGTGATTTTCACATGACTTCTAGAATTGAACGTATTTGTGTCGCATTTGTTCTTTAGGTTTTATCTCTGGTCCATTAATCGTTACATTTTCATTAGCGGTTCATTATGGTAATATCTTTCCTCCCTTGTGCATTTCATTTTTTATATGTAGTTTTAAACATCTAGGACGATGTTCTCTTTTGTTTGAGGGTGGGAAATTTATCAAAATCGTACCTCTTTTGAAAATATTCAGAAACAATTGATTTTAAACTTTTTGTGCAGTTACAAATAAATTTTTAAGACATTAATTGTCTATCAGTCCTCTTTTAGAAGTCTCGGAATAACCATAATCGACCCAAAATATTATTCTTTTAACCTAAAATTAATTAATACCTCTTAAAAAGTACTTGCACCATGAATTCCTAAACTTGGCAATTTTCACAATAACATTTACAATCAAAAGTTGAAGAGTAAATATATTCTCAAGAAAGCCTTAATAGATCACTAGTGGTGAGTTAAACCCGTGAGATTTAAGCTTTTCACCTTTTTGAGTGTTTTTACGTATCTCCGAGTCACAAGTTGACTCAACTTTCTTTGGGTACTACATTTAGTCGTTGCGCAGTCTCATTATTTTTCAAATTTGGCTTAATCACTGAGAATGACATTACTTTCGAGTTGTAAGAAACATGTGTCTTGTATTTTGTCGCAAGCACTAAGACGATTTTATCATACACTTACCAATTTTACCCTTCACTCCACCTATTATCATTGCATGTTTTCCTTACCCATATATGTCCCACAGATACCATCCATATCATTAACATATTTTTTTAGAAGAAGACTGTTTAGAATTTCAAAGGTAAATTGTCTTCATTTTCGTTATGAAAAGAAAATAATATATCGCAATAAAAAAAGAAAAAAAATAGAAAAAGAAACAAGAAAAAAAATATAGAAAAAAGAAGAAATAGAAAGCATGCGATCAAAAATTAGAAAAATGAAGACATTAGTAATTCAAAGTTGTGTCACACTCTTCTCAAAATACTTCCATCATATCATCTATCTTCTTCATTTTCCCTCATACTTTATATAAACCCCATTTTCACCATTGGTGAAGTGTTCGGGCAAATAAGAAGTCTATATGGTGAATAACTCGACATTCTCGACATAGTGATTAGCATTCCTTCATGAGAATTTTTTTTCATGTATCCTTCATTTTCTATAAAGTGTGTGAGATGTTTGAACTTGTTTACATTTACTCACCTCCGCACACACTAGAGAGATACACTTACCCAATTCTCATAGAGTTCGATTCAGAGAGATATATCCTGTGAGAATTGAAGTCAAAGTTTTGATTCTATAAAGGAGATCTAAGAATTACTTTAATGATACTTAGTATTGTTTCACACTAACACATGCTGAGTTTTAAGAAGGATCACGCTTTTGGTATTAAGCAATTTTATGGTTGAATATGGTATCCCTTGACCTCCCTTTTAGTTGGGTTGTATAGCATTTCATTATCTAATCAGATACTGCATTTAAATAAGTTTTCGAACTTTGTGGGTACATTCACTGCAAACCCTCATGAGACACCACCCTTCCTATAGGGCTAACTACAGGTTTAACGGCTTGTTGCACATGCTAAGTACAATCGCCAGTGCCTGCGAAAGTGGCACACTTTTGGTTAGTTATCTCTGTCTTCTCTCTATTTTTTTCTCGAGGACTAGTAATGTTCTATTTGGGGGTGGTGTGATAAGCACCCAAAAGTGTATAACTTATGCCCCGAATATATGCATTTTAGTCACTCATTTTTAATAAAATTGGGCGTATGTCGTATTTTATTATTTTTCAGGTCAACCAGCAATCACAACATCGAATTATGCTAAATGAAGTCAATTGCGACTCAATAGCGTTCAAAAGCGTTAAATGAAGAAATTAAACAGACTGTGAAGTTAGAAGTCCCATTTGAGCTTGCACCGAAGAGTTTCGATCTCCCGAATGATGTCCCTGTACCAAACTGTAGCCTTACCCTAGCACATACCTATTCTAAACAAACCCGAGCATTGTATGTGTTGACTTTGTACCTTTATTATATTTTTAGATTTTTATTCTGAGTCGTTTTATTTTTTGGATTTATTCTAGATTTATTTAGAATTTTCTAGGATTTATTTTCTATCCTTATGTTTCCTTATTCTAATTTTGATTTTTATTAGTTTTTAATCTTTATTTTATTTTATTATTATTTTTCTTAGGATTAGTTTTTAGGAATTTATTTTATTTTTTCTTTTGTTTTTAGTTTTAATTTATTTAGTTAGGATTTTTAGTTTTTAAAGAGTTTTATTTTTTATTTTTTTATTTCTTTTTATTTTTGAGTCCCTTAGTAATAGATTATAATATTATTTTTATATTTTAATTTTTTATTTTAGTCTAGTTTTATTTTTTTAGGTAGTGTTATTTTATTTAAGGGTCCAAATTAAAGACACACAACACACTCATTTTCACCCAGTTACCACACAATAACATACACCTAACTAACCCACTCACCCTCACAATATTCTCCTACACCTCACTACACCCTATCACCCCTACTTCATCTTCTCCATCAAACCAACACACATCCACTTCTCTGCCTTCATAAATACCAACCAAATACTCACATCCCACCATTAACCCTCATCTTCACTCTCTCTTATCCCTCTTACCCATATCCCTCACCTGAAAGTTGGACCCTCAAAAGCCCAACCTGACTTCCAACCCCTCCAAACCCGTGACAGCCCCACCTGCTGCCACTAGCTTTTTACGTGTGGTCATTGTCTCCAAAAACCAATCTCAAAATTCCTTGAATTCCTACAAAACATTTTTAAAACAACTCGTATTCCGGTAAGTACGGGTATCAATCCAACTTTCATGGTGAAACAATTAATGTGAATGCTTGCAGTTTCAAATTTTTATTAAAATATTTTTTTATTCTTTTTATTTTTTTATTTTTTAAAAACAATTCCAAGGGAGAATTAACTAATAAATGCTAAAAATTATGGAATGGCTAAAATAATGTGCAATGGAGTGTGAAAAATGTGAGAGTGTCAAGAGATAGGATTACACCGCATTATCAATTATTTTAATTTCTCATTTTATTAACTTCAAATATTTCGAGATAATATTAAATCGATAATCTAACTCTCGTTAATTTTATAAATTTAATAATATATTTTTGAGAAAACTAATTTAAAAATATCACACGATGAAAAAATAAGAATTATATTGTTTTCAAGAAAATTACCCGCTAGGATCAATTTAATAAAAATAGTATCAATCTCAAATTTCAACACCAAATTAATATTTAGATTTAGTAAATATCTCTAGTTCGATTCTTAAAATCAAACATTAATTTGTAAAATCAATTCACTATCTCTCGATATAGAAACTAATTTGTGACAAGTCAAAATTAATGAACATAGGAATATAAAATTAATGAAACAAATTAATTAAATTAATATCCTATGCAGAGCATCCCACCCCTTGATCAGAGTGTTTAGCCAAACATTTTCATGTGTGTATAAACAACAATCGATAATATATCAAGAAGGATATATATTGAAAAGAAAAGGAAGAAATACGATACGCAATTTTTTTCACAAATATGCCTTGAACTGCGCCGTGACATGTGTCCAACTTCTTCACAATTTTTAGCAATTGATTACAAAAAAAAACTAAACTTAAAAACTAATCCTAAAATTTATTCTAAAACTAATTTATTTTTTTATTGTTTTGGAATTTTTTTATGTACATAATATACATTGTTTCTCTCTCTATATGCAGTCTCCTCTTCGTCTCTTCATTTCTATCCGAGAGTTCTCTAGATGAGATGCCCTTATTTCTTTTTAAGGCCCACAGATGTTAGTTCAGAGATTTGAGGAATTTTGGATTGTTGAATAAGTCAAAGGTTTATTCGTGGAAGGAGTCTTAACACATTGGTTTTTCTTTTGTTTGTGGTAGATGAGAGAAGTGGGTTTGTTTTGGTCGGAAATGGTGGAGGTGGGTTCGATGTTTATAAATGGGTCACAACCGGGTATGGGGCTTTGGAAATGACAAAATGGGTATCACTGGATTGGACAGTAGCCGGACAGGAGGGGGTCACCGGGTTAGGACGCATCAACGGTTTTGGATATGTCTGCGGTTGGTTTTCACTGGAGTTTGGAGGTAAAAGGTCGGGTATGCCGGGTTAAGTGGTAGCAGGTGATGATACGAGAAATCATCCATAAAGCGTTCTCATACCAGCAAGTCAAGAGTAAAGTGTGTAAATAACAGGTAAAGAAAGTAAACAAGGAGAAGACAAGATAAAGAGTGGTTCAGCCTTTAAAATAGGCCTACGTCCACTGTGTCGCTCCGTTCTCATTATGGGCGTTGCATTGTACAATATAATAGTGCCCAAAGAGGCATACCAGTATAAGAATAAAGGAGAATACATGATGACTGAGGATTCTGGTGTGCAGATATATGGCCTCAAAATCGCGTGTTGGGGTTGTGTAGAGGGAATTTGTATTAGAGTGTCTCGGGTGTGTCTAGAACCGATCTCTCCCCTATCTCAAGTGGTGTGGACCCTTATTTATAGGAGGTCTGTGTGTTGAATCACGTGCCCTGAGCACGTGGTGTACACCAAGTCTGCAGTAGATGTGGATGAGGGCACGCGCCTAGAGCAGCAGCGCTGCGCTATTGAAGGAGATCCGCGGAACCTGAGGTCATTGAGGGGTGCCGCGGCATCTTATGGGGAGGCTGCACCCTACAGGAGTTCTGGCCGCGCCTCGTGTGGGTTACAGGCCGTGGCATATATGTCTTGGATGCGATTATAGAAGTACTACCATGGCAAGGTTCTATACTTGTACTATCAATAAGCCCCCAAGCCGTAGTGTCAAGGTAGACATATTGGGACTGCGTCTTAGTAGCCAAGGTGCCGCGGTGCTTCCAAAGCGACGATTCGCCTTCCACGCTCCCTTATATAAATTGTTTCTGGCCGTGGACTTCATTACGTTTCCAAATCTTTTGAGAGCAAATCGAGAGCGAAACTATGCACATTTCTTCCTGCATATTCCGGCGACCCTCCGAGGCGTAGCTGTTCTTCGCGATTCTCTTCATTTCCGGGTGACTTTTCAACCACTATTCCCACTTTTCTTCACTGTTTATGCCTTTCTTGGTCCATTTGCTAGAAATCTAGGGTCTTACTTGTTTGTTTTGCTTTTTCCCACATATGCTGCATATAACATTCACACCACTGTTCTTGATATTCATAGCTAAAACCCCACATTCTATGAATTTGATCTTAGGATAGTTAAAATTTGGTTAATCAACTGTCTAGGATAGAGGCCGCGGCACGATAAGATTATGATAATCGTCTGAACTTGCAATTTTTGCGTCAAAATGTGCTAAATGGTCGCGGTCCCTTAAGTCCTCATCCGCGGCATCCACTTACCCTAATTCCCCCTAGCCATCTCGGAACAGCCTTGAAATTTTCATGAATCCCAAGACATCCATGTAAAATAACTGTAGTTGCTACAAGAGCATATCGAATTTGTTTGAAGAATTAGGGATGGCCACGGTTGGTGATGCCTTAAGGCAATTCTAATACATTTCCGCGGCAGCGCACGTTCCATAAATATGGAAGTGTCTACAGCCAGTTGGGACCGTTTGGTCCCATAAGCAATAGAGTTCGCTCATTGATAACCGTATTAGGGACGTAATTCCAGCTCGCTTTACTTAAAAAAAAACCTTCTGCGGCTTCTTGAAGTCTTACAAGTCATATTGGCTGCGGCGCCTATCTGCTAATTCTGTGTTTCAGGTACTGGTGCAGCCATATGAGCTTTGACCCAGACGAGTTCCTTAAAGGCTTTTGGGCAAAGCATTTTGGGACTTATCCTCCAGAACTTACTTCCGTGCCGCATCTGAGATCAGTTGGGCCCTACAAACTGAAAGATTGCCCGAACTGCATGATAATTGACTCAACCTCCGCGGATTCTGCGTCTGGGAAGGATTCCCCATCTCAGTCGATGGAAGAGGAAGCCAACTCAAGTACTCATCCCATGGGAGAAGGAGATATTGCCGTGGCAGCTAGAAACAAGCCTGGAAGTACATCAGGGAGGACTGCAAAACCATTGGCCGCGCTTGAC
The DNA here is from genome assembly GCA_949130495.1 of Sambucus nigra. Classification (NCBI taxonomy): domain Eukaryota; kingdom Viridiplantae; phylum Streptophyta; class Magnoliopsida; order Dipsacales; family Adoxaceae; genus Sambucus; species Sambucus nigra. The sequence goes on from OX422221.1 coordinate 537,476,241, forward strand.
ATCCGCGGCTCGATGACCCAAGAATGGGTTGAGAAGGTTGCCGAGGCCTTCGAGTTTCCGGAAAACTTGACATGTTCATCCCCTGCCGCGAACCAAAGACCGTGCACGGCACTTTCTGACGATGGGATTTGCTTCACTTTGCACGCGTTCATCTATGGGCTGCGGCTGCCTGTTCCTGTTCCCATCCGTCGCATTTTCCAGACGATGAAACTGGCTCCAGCTCAGTTAGACCCCATCGGTTGGAGAGTTGTTCTTGCTGCAGTTGTCCTTTGGGAGAAGTTGTTCAAAAAGGACATTACTCCCGCGGAGTTCTTTCACTTCTACCGCCCAAAGGAGAACTCAGTAAAGTTCACGGGCTACTATTACTTTTTTAGCCGCGGCAGGGACGAGACCCTATACACTGGGAGACCGACCAGTGTGAAAAACTGGAAGGGGAAATACTTTCACATCTCCGGTGAAGGCTGGGAGATGCACCCAGAGGAGAATGAGAGAGAGAGAGATCATATAAAATGCCGCGAAAATGGGGTTCACCCTCAAAACTAGGGATAAGATTATAGCCGCGTCTTTTAATTTCTCTTGACCTCTACTAACTTGAATTGTATTTCTTTCTGCAGCTCTTGACAATCTGCACTTGAACCCGCGGCAGGAAAAAAGAGTTGCAGAGGCCACGGAATTTCCTGCTGAACATAAGAAGTTCAGCATACTTGTAACATTGGCCGCTATATTTGAGGCGGGATTCTTCCCCAACAAATCAATTCCTCAACAGATGGGTGCAGAAGGTAATTAACTTGTGCCATTGTTTTCATTCCGCGGTTGTTTTATTCTCTTTGAACTTGTTGAACTCATGCCATTTTTTTTTCAGGTGAACATGTTGATAGGGAGCTGCTGGCTGCGCAGCTGGCAGAGATGGATGAGGACGCGGTAGTCCTGAATAACATCGCGAGAAGTAAAAAAACGAAGTGGTCTAGGGCCAAGGTACAGGTCGTGGCCTCTGCTGGTGATAAAGACACAGATCCTGCCGTGGATCAAGTGGTTTATGACGAAACCCCTGTGCATCATGAACACTTTGATGATGACATAAGGGAAAATTTGGCCGCGACGGGACTGATGTCAGCGGAAATTCCCCTTCAATCGCCTTCTCCTCCCCCACCAAATGTCGTGGCCGTCAATGCAAATTTTCTGCCTCCCCAATTCCGAGGAGAGTCCAGGCCAGACGGTAGGCCAAAGCCTCAACTAAGGCAGCCTGACCCAAATTCCTCCTGGGACACTACGGCGAAGGCTGCCCGGAGAATGAAGCGAGCCTTGGATGCCGCGGACCTCGACAGACTTGTTGGGGAGGATCACGAAGACTTGGAGGATTGTGGCCTCCACAGCCTTCTCACGGTACGTACTAATCATTTAATCTTTGTACCTCATATTTTTCTGTAATTTTGCTAACATCTCTTATTTCATACATAGGCTGCGGACGTGATTGTGGTACAAAAAAGAAAGTACGAGGCACTGTACAGGCTGAAAGAGGCCGAGAAGAGTGCACATGCCGCGAACCTACTGTCTGCCCGGACCTCTTCCTTTGAGGCCGGGAAAGCTTCCTCTGCTGCGGCCCTCCAGGCAGCCCATATGGACCTAGAGAGGGCCAACAAGGCCAGAGAGGAAGTGGAAGAGAATTTCAACCAGGCCGCAGAATCTCTGAAGTCGTCGCAGGCCCAAATAGCCGAAGTCGCCCGTGTTGCAGAGATTGCAACCTCCAATCTTGCGCTCCTCCAGCAAAAATACCAAGAGCTTGAAGCCAAATCTTCTCAGAAGGACGAAGCCCATGTCGCGGCCATAAAAAGATGGAAGAAGATCATGGCGACGCCCTCCAACTAGCCATAGATCATGCCATGGAGTCCTTCAAAGGCTCCAAGGATTTCTTCTTGACCAATAAGAGGGCATACCTCCGCGGTTATCAGGAGCTGCGGCAGAGAATCATCAAAAATTTCCCTGATGCCAAGGAGGCAGTCCTCGCTTGGAAACTAAGTGATGCAGAACATCAGGAGTGCATTGCCGAGCTGAGGGCCGCGACTGAAGAGAGAGCAAGGCTGATTGTCCAAGCAGAGGTAGAGGCAGAGGCTGAAGGGGAGACAGAGACTGCCGCGGGCGGTGATGAGGCTGACGATGATGATGACGTGGCTTCTTAGATTTTAAATTTCTATTGCATTTGTAATTTAGAATTTTGCTGTGGCTGCGGCCCCCCATTTTTGTAATCCAAATTTATTAATACAAAGCCTGCGGCCATATTCTTATCACTCCTTAATGTTTATTGCATGTTTTACTCTGCCTGCTATAATGAATGGTTGTATGTTACTGCCTCTCATATTTATAACCTGCTTTCTGTATTGAAAGAACTTGTAGAACTTGTAACTAGGTCCACGACATCATTGCATAATTCGATGCAATCTTTTTCTTATTAATCATCCACGGTTCCCTTGTCACCTTGGCCCTTTTTTGCTTTACCCTACACCAACTTAGGCTGTGACCCCAGGCCGCAGTGCCAATGAAGTTTGAGGTCGCGACTTGATTTCTTCAATTTTCTGTAGATGCCGCGGTGATTTGGACGAGCAACTCGGTCGTTTTTTCCATTTAGCTGTGGCAGGTTGCCATCCAGCACTAGGGTTGTGGTGGATGAGGATGCCACGGCATCTATTTGACTGCTGACAAGATAATGGGGCTGCAAAACCTTGTCCCTCATAAACTGAGGCCACCTTTATGTGGGTTTGACACGCCTCATGATCATGATGACCGAGCCTCCAATAGCTGATTCGATTGTCCTTCATGGCTTTCCTTTAGTCGATCTTGGGACACTATGAAGCTTCCCCAGACTGGGTTATATTATTAAGCAATCCACAGCTAATATGCGAGACACTATCAAGCCTCTCCAGGCTGGGTTATGTTGTTAAGCCACCCACAGCTAATATGAGAGACACTATCAAGCCTCTCCAGGCTGAGTTATGTTGTTAAGCCACCCACAGCTAATATGCGAGACACTATCAAGCCTCTCCAGGCTGGTTTATGTTGTTAAGCCACCCACAGCTAATAATACATATAAAGCCATCCCTGACTCGAGGACGAGCCCCAAAAGCTAAGAGTGGGCGTTATAAGCCCCTGTGGCTGACGTCGCACCTCGAGAGCAGAGAAGTGGCATTGTAGGCCCTGGTGGTTGGTAAAAGCTCCTTGGATCCTCAGATGTCTCCGCGCGTATATCCATCATGTGATAAGATGTAGCTGCACATTGCGAGGGAAACCTTAGAGCTAACGAAGGTCGTATCTCATCCAAGAGCGCGTTCTGAAGTTGAATAATACTTCAAGATAATTTTGTTATATTTCCTTTGAAATCTGCTTGAGACAACAAGTCTTTTCGTGAGGTATCAGGTTATGAAACCAAGAAAAATATCAGATATAGCTAAACTTTCTAGTTCATTTACTTATATATGTATACTGCCAATGACTTTGTTAATAAAACATAAAGTTTTGAGTATTTAAGGCTATAGTGAGCTTCATAAAACATAAACAGAAATAGTTGAGATAGAAAGACTAAGGATGAGATGCAGTAGGCAGCCTTGGCTGGGTCTGACCGGATCCCCTATGAATTCTTCAGGAATCGCTGCAGCATCCCCTGCCCGATTAGCCTCTCAATTTCATCCTTCAGAGCATAGCATTGCTATGTGTCGTGGCCATGGTCCTGATGGAATTTACACCAGGTAGCTTTGTTCCTTTTGTGGGGTGGAGCTCTCAATTTTTCCGGCCACGACAAAATCTTGTCCCCTTTGATGACTTCCAAGATCTCTTCAATTAGGAGGCTCAACTGAGTATAGGCACCTGACTTTTTCTGCCTTTTTTGACCTCTGACGGTTGATTCCGCGGCTTCATTTACTGCCGCGGCGGGCATGGCTGGTTTTGCTAATCCCTCCACTTCCGTGCCTATGTTTTTAGATTCCGCGACCTCCAGCATTAGTACCCTCTGAGTGAGAAAATTGACCTGGGTCTGAAGTGAGGCGTGGCTGTCATAGAGGTGATTAAGGTGATTGTATAGTTGCACAATCTCATCCTTGACTTCTGCACTCCGACTGGATTCTCCCTCCATCTCTGCTTTTGTTAGTCTTTACAATGTATATATATAATCCTAGAACAAACTGATAGAAGTGAGCAATCCCAGAGATATTGAACCAAGTAGGAAATGGAGGCCGTAGCTACTGTTAGGTGACACCGTGGCCGCGGCTATAAGGCGCGCAATAAAATGCGTTGTCGCGGCCTATGATACACCATGGTAAAACTAGAGCCCGACTGACTGTGCTCCTACTAGGGTTTGTTCATGAGTAAATAACCTCTCGATGCACACAAGGCGCAGTTTCAATGATAACCCTAGATCATCGGCCAAGAACAGCAAAGAAGGAGTAGATACAATCCTTCCCTAATCATTCATCTTTTTGAGGCAAAAGCCAGTCATGCCTTTCGATTCTAGCCAGATAGAATGATATCACAGGGGTATGCAAGATGGATTTAAAGCCATAATATGGAATATATCTGGATATATGAAATACCCGCCTATGGGTATGAATATGATGTGGGGTCCAATAACCAGTAACCGGCCCGCGAGGAGATGATCCAAAGGACCCCTTGGGATCGAATAAGGTGTTTGAAGGGCTCATATACGCAGAGAAACAAGATTGAAATGTCTCGTTTCCCACAGACGGCGCCAGATTGATGATACAAGAAATCATCCATAAAGCGTTCTCATACCAGCAAGTCAAGAGTAAAGTGTGTAAATAACAGGTAAAGCAAGTAAACAAGGAGAAGACAAGATATAGAGTGGTTCAGCCTTTAAAATAGGCCTACGTCCATTGTGTCGCTCCGTTCTCATTATGGGCGTTGCATTGTACAATATAATAGTGCCCAAAGAGGCATACTAGTATAAGAATAAAGGAGAATACATGATGACTGAGGATTCTGGTGTGCAGATATATGGCCTCCAAATCGCGTGTTGGGGTTGTGTAGAGGGAATTTGTATTAGAGTGTCTCGGGTGTGTTTAGAACCGATCTCTCCCCTATCTTGAGGTGTGGACCCTTATTTATAGGAGGTCTGTGTGTTGAATCACGTGCCCTGAGCACGTGGTGTACACCCAGTCTGTAGTAGATGTGGATGAGGGCACGCGCCTAGAGCAGCAGCGCTGCGCTATTGAAGGAGATCCGTGGAACCTGAGGTCATTGGGGGGTGCCGCGGCATCTTGTGGGGAGGCCGCACCCGGCAGGAGTTCTGGCTGCGCCTCGTGTGGGTTACAGGCCATGGCATATATGTCTTGGATGCGATTATAGAAGTACTGCCATGGTAAGGTGCTATACTTGTACTATCAGCAGGTGGGGCTATGATGGATTTGGAAGGGTTGGAAGTCAGATTGGGCATTTGATAGTCCATTTTTCAGGTGAGGGATATGGGTAAGAGGGTGGAGAGAGAGTGAAGATGAGGGTTAATGGTGGTAGTGAGTACTTAGTTGGTATATAGTTGGTGGTTATGGAGGTGAGAGAAGTGGGTGTGCATTGCTTTGTCGGAGAAGATGAAGTAGGGGGTTATAGGGTGTAGTGAGGTGTAGGAGAATATGGCGAGGGTGAGTGGGTTAGTTAGGTGTATGTGATTGTGTGGTAATTGGGTGTAAGTGAGTGTGTTGTGTATGTTTAATCTGGACCTTTAAATAAAATAACACTACCTAAAAAAATAAAATTAAACTAAAATAAAAAATTAAAATCTAAAAATAAAATTATGATCTATTACTAAGGGACTCAAAATAAAAAGAAGTAAAAACTAAGAATCCTAACTAAATAAATTAAAACTAAAAACTAAAGAAAAACAAAATAAATTTCTAAAAACTAATCCTAAGAAAAATAGTAATAAAATAAAATAACGATTAAAAACTAATAAAAATCAAAATCAGAATAAAGATATATAAGAATAGAAAATAAATCCTAGAAAATCTAAAATAAATCCTAAAAATAAAATGACTCAAAATAAAAATCTAGAAAAATAATTAAGATACAAACTCAACACAAACAGTGCTCGGGTGCGTTTAGAATAGGTTTGGACTAGGGCAAAGCTACAGTCCGTTCGGGGATAGCATTCACATAGAGAAAGAAAAGAGAGATACAGTGTGTATATTATGTACATAGTAGGTACATAAATTTTTTTTAAAAAAATACAAAAAAATTAGTTTAGCATTAGAATAATTGTATGGTTTGGTTTTTTATATTTTTTTTATGTAATCAAGTGTTGGATTTGTGAAAACATTGGGACACACATGCATGAACGCAATTCAAGTATTCAATTCAAAGGGAAAATTTTGTGTATTGTATTTATTATTCTACTCTTTAAATTATTGTTCCATGTTTGTGACTTTGATTGATTGTTTAATTATGCTTGGGATGCACTGCGTAGGATATTAATTTAATTAACTGATTTCATTAATGTTATATTTCTAGGAAAATTAATTTTTAACTGTCACTAATTGATTTATGTAACGTGAGTTAGTAAATTAATTGTACAAATTAATGTTTAAATTTAGGGATCGAATAAGAGATAGGTTTTTCCAAAATTTGAATATTAATTATGTGTTGAAATTTAAGAATTCATACTATTAATTGTGTTTTTCGAATTGTTCCTATTTTCATATTCGAGATGTATTCTCAAACCGGGAGTCCTACGACTATGCAACTACTTACTACATGTTATGTGGACACGCATGGCATGTTCGTGCCACTTGCGGTGCCGTTTGGGGATTATTTGATCTTTCTATCCACTCACGACACGTTTCAAGCCTAAGTGTACCATTTTCAAATTATGATTTTTTAAAAACCGAGAATCCTATAACTAAGCGATCGGTTGCTAGATTATGTTGGACGTGAAAAAGTTGTTCATGCCACTTGCGGTGCGTTTTTGGGGCTAGTGATGGTTTTTGCCCACTCGCGACACGTTTTTAAACCAAAGTGTGCCTATTTTTAAATTTCGATCATATTCTCATATCAAGAGTCCCATGAGCGGTTATTAAGAAACGCTCGAGGTGTTCGTTCCACTAACACTGCCATTGGGGTGTTATTCCTAGTTTTCGCCCACTCGTGGCATGTTTTCAAGTCTAAGCGTGCCTATTTTCAAATTTGATTCCTATTCTTAAACCGGGAGTTTGGTGACTACACGATCGATTTCTACGTGTTATATTGGACACGCACAGGGTCTTCGTTCCACTTTCAAGGCCATTTGGGGATTATTGGTGGTTTTCGCCCACTATCGGCACATTTCAAGACTAAATGTGCCTATTTTAAAACCAGGGATCAATTCTCAAATCGAGCATTCCACGATGATGCCGACGGTTACTACGTGTTACATTGGACACGTACAAGGTTTTGTGGAACTTACAGTGCCGTTTGGGGGCTATTGGTGGTTTTTGCCTGCTCGCGGCATGTTTTGAGGCCTAAGTGTGCCTATTTTAAAATTCGGGACCTATTCTCAAACTAGGAGTATCGCGATTATGCGGTCGGTTGCTACTTCCTACGTTGGATACGCACAAGGTGATATTTCCATTTGCAGGGCCATTTAGGGCTTGTTTGTGGTTTTCACCCACACGCGGGATGTTTTTAAGCCTAAGTGTCCCAATTTTTAAAATCGGGTCCTATTCTCAAATCGACAATCCCGTAACTATGTGATCGATTATTATGTAGTACGTTGAACATGGATTAGGTGTTCGTGCCGCTTACGATGTTGTTTAGGGACTGTTAGAGGTCTATGCCTACTCGTGGCACATTTTATAGCTTAAGTGTGCCTATTTTCAAAATTGACTTCCTATTCTCAAATAAAAAATCCCACATATACGAGACGATTATTACGTGTTATGTTGGACTTGAAAGAGGTGTTCATGCCACTTGTGGTGCCATTTTGGGCTTGTTGATGATTTACATCCATTCGCGACATGTTTTCAATCCTAAGTGTGCCTATTTTTAAATTTGGGTTCCACGACTATGTGACCATTTTCTACCTGTTACGTTGGACACACACGAGTTGTTCATGCCACATGCACTGTGGTTAGAGGCTCATAATTATTTTCACCCACTTGCGGTCGATTCATGCCTAAGTGTACCTATTTTCAAATTCTGGTCATTCTCTCTAACTGGGAGTCCCACAACTACTCAGTAATTTTCTCATATTACGTTGGACACGCATGAGGTGTTTGCGCCACTTGCAGTGTTGTTTCAAGGTTATTGGTGGTTTTTGCCCACTCTTGGCACATTTTCTATCATAACTGTGCTTGCTTTCAAATTTAGGTCCTATTCTAAAATTGGGAGTCATGCATCTATGTGAAAGGTTGCTTCGTGGTATGTTGGACAGACATGAGGGGATTGTGCCACTTACGATGCCTTTTTGGGGGATTTTGGCGGCTTTTTGCCTACTCACGACACATTTTCAAGACTAAGTGTGCATGTTTTCAAATTCAGGTCCTATTTTAAAATTTAGAGTCACTTGACTACCCATCTAGTTTCTACGTTACGTTGAATGCGCACAAGGTGTTCCTGCCACTTACGGTGCCGTTTATGGGATGTTAGTTGTTTTTTCCACTTTTGACACGTTTTCAAGCCTATATGTTCCTAATTTCAAACTCGTGTCCAATTCTCAAAATGGGAGTCTCAAGACTATGTGATCGATTGCTAAATGTTACGTTCAAATGCACGAGGTGTTCGTGCCACTTACGGTGCCATTTGGGGGCTGTTGGCGATTTTCCCCCATTCACAATAAGGTTTCAAGCCTAAATGTGCCTATTTTCAAATTCGGGTCTGATTCTCCGACTAGGAGTTCCATGACAATGCGTCCAATTTCTACCCATTAATTTGGACATGCATGAGGTGTTCGTGCAACTTGCGGTGCCGTTTGGGTACTGTTGGTGGTTTCTGCACACATGTGACATGCTTTAAAGCCTAAGTGTGCTTATTTTCAAACTCGATTCCTATTCTCAAACTGGGAGTCACGCGACTATGCTCTCAATTGATTCGTGTCATTTAGGGGCTATACGTGGTTTTTACCCACTCATGGAAAGTTTCCAAACCCAAATGTTCCAAGTCTCAAATTATGGTCCTATTATTAAAATTGGGAGTCCCACGACTATATGGTCATATGCTGCATTTTATATTGCGCAGGCGAGGTACATGTGCCACTTGCAGTGCCATTTGGGGGTTGTTGATAGTTTTCGCCCACTCACGGTAAGTTTTCTAGCCTAAGTGTTATTCTCAGATAGGGTGTCCCGCAACTATATGCCAATTGATACATGTTATGTTGGACACGCATGAGGTGTTCGTGCCACTTACGGTGTCGATTGGGGGTTGTTGTTGGTTTTTCACCCACTTGCGGCACATATTCAGACCAAAGTGTACGAATTTTAAAATTTGGGTCATATTCTCAAACCGAAGTCATACTACTACGCGCCTGATTTCTACGTATTACGTTGGTCAAGCATGAGGTGTTTGTTCCACTTAAGGTGTCAATTAGGGGACGTTGGTAGTTTCCACCCACTCGTGGCATGTTTTCTTGCCTAATTGTACCTAGTTTTAAATTCGAGTTCTATTCTCAAACATTGAGTCACGCGACTATGCGACTGTATGCTATGTGTTACGTTGGACATCCACGAGGTGTTTGTGACACTTGTGGTTCCATTTGGGTGTTGTTGGTAGGTTTCGTACACTTGCAACACGTTTTCTAGCCTAAGTGTGTAATACCCCATATTTTTATGGCATTTAATTATGGGATTTATTAAATTAAATTAGGAGAAATTAATTTAATATTAATCCGGATTTTAAAATAAATATTTACTAGCGTGATGAGAGTTAGTAATTATTGGTAAGAATAATGTCAAATATTACTAGATGAGTAAGTTAATATATGATATTGAATTTATTAAAATTGTCGCGAGTGAATAATACAATAATTACAGAAACTAAGTCGGGACGCGCATGTGTCGTGTCGGGACTAAATTAATTGAATAAAAAGTGAACTAATTATAAGTTTCACGTATGGTCATTTCGAGTGCACCAATGTGTCTGAAAGGGTCGAGCGAGTCCGAAAAGTGTATCAAGGGGTTTAGTTTGGGTCTCGGGACATTTTTAGGCCAAACCTATAACCCGAGAGGGCATTTTCATAATTTTCCATTTTTGGGCTTAATTAATGACAAAAATAGAGAGTTTATATCTATGGGAAGAGAGAGTCCTCGAGGGTTAGAAACATTAGAGTTGTAGAGAGGCTAAAGGATGGAGAAGAGAGAAGGCTTCCAAGGAGGAGAGCCACCAACCCTACACCACTCTCAATAATTTCACTACCAATGCGTAGCTTAGGAGAAGGGAAACGTTCCTACACCACCCAATTCCATCGGACTAGACCTTGATTTCCAGGAAAGTATCAAACTAGTTGTTTTGTAGTTTATAAAACATCCATGCTAGTGTAGGAATTAATTCTCTTATGTCTTCATGAAAATAAAATGTTGTTTGGGAGATTTTTATTGAAAATTAGGAGTATAAACCATGTTAGGATGGATATCTGTCATATGTAGAATATTATCCATGAAATTGATGCCCAGTAGAGATAGAAATCGTAAAATTAAATGAATTTTTGAGAAAATTGGATGAACTAGGGTTAAATGATAATTTCTTGAATTAATCCCCCTTGATGACGATTCTTGATGAATTTATGAATGTTTTACGTTAGAAATCTTCTATATTGGTTATATAACGTTCATGATGTTTGGTTGGGAGTTTAGGACATGTTAATGGCAGTTTGAGGATTTATATTGGATGAAACTCATAGGTTAGAATTGCAGAAACTGGACCAACACCTGCTTGATCGACCGATTGACTCAAGAATGTCGATCGATCGACTGGATCGATTAATCAACCCCTTTCATCGATCGATCGACTCCTCGAGGAAACTAAAACATCTTCCCCTTTTATGTTAATCTAATTCCAAATGTGTAAGGACCTCTAGTCATAATTTAAATCTCATAATGGGACATGAGAAGGACCAGTAGGGTATAAGTAGAATCCGGGTAAGACGAGTTTATGTGAGATTTAACCATCGGGTTTCAGGGATATAAATTGAGTGAGAAATCATGCGTAAGCTAAAGTAGGTCTTGTAAGAATTTAGAAAGACTTAGACCAATAGGGTAGTGAGGGTACACATATTGATTTTACATTTATCGAGAGGATACACTTCGAGAGTCAAGAAGTAATTACGAATTTATAGTAATTGAGAAAATAAAAAGAATAATTTAATTTTATGTATAACTTGAGTGTTATATGCTACGCATAGCTAGAACATATTATGGGTCATGGGAATACCTAGATGAGTTATGTGAATATATGTATGGGTGCATATGTATATATAATATGGTATATTGTGTGTAATCATACCGGTGCTACTTGCTATCTCGAAGGTTTCGCGCCGGGACAGTACTATCTCAATTGGACCTTTATGAGGGATATTGACTTGTACCCTAGAACATAGCATCCTTGGTATAGGCTATTCAAGCATGATAGTCAGACGGTCCTAATAGACGTAAGGGTATGTGTTGACCTCTTATTGAGTTGGAACTATGCTTCGCCTCCAATATATGTCTTTTGTGTTAATACATTTCGAGAGTAATTCTGAACTAGTACTTCCCTTTTGTATGAGAGATACGGGGAGTTGATAGCAGAGTATGCCAGCACCATAGATTTATGTGGGGTGCCTTATTAGTATATATATTATGAGTGATAAATATATGTACCTGTGATTTATCTACTGTGCTTTAAGTAGGTAAAATTGAATAATTAATATTAAATGGATTAAGTGGTTGAGGACTTAAGTCTATATTGTGATGAACATAATTTGCTTAAAATATTCCTAGTAAAAAGGTCATCATATATAATCTATGGTTATGATATCACTTGGATTAGGCCTAGTGAATGAAGATATGGTTAGACTAGTTAACTGGGTTATATTGAACTAGGTTAATTCGGTAGTACATTAGGCGTGCACACTAGTTCAGAGGTGAGAATCCTCAAGTGAGTGTCGAGGTACTAACATGTAAGTATTATCTTCTAGTAAGCATTTTAAATACTTGCTAAACTATTTTAAAGATGATTTACACTCAGGCTCTGACTTGTTTCCTATTATCTTTTCTTCCTCTTGTGTGTGTGTGTGTGTGTGTGTGTGTGTGTGTATAGTAGCGAAATGTCCATGCATGAAGGCACAGAGGATAAAAGCCAAAGTATTGAATCGTTTATAATTGAAGTCAAAAAGTATATTTCACAACAAAAATAAATGTAAACAATTTAAAAAATTTGGGAAAAATTTCCTTTGTTTATAGGACTATCCACCCTGCATAAGAAGTAAAAAAATGCTACATCAACAACAGTAATAGTCTGCCCAAAATAACTTAGCAGACTGAGTACAGAAATACAATCCAATATAATCCAGATCAATAAAATTTTCACATTGATCTATTAAAGAAAAATAGAAAACTCAAACATCCATTTAAGAACCATGAAACAAAATTGACATATAATTGATGATATACTAATACTGAACATTGGGACAACGGTGAGGTGATAATTTTTGCCAACACCGACATAGACACCAACTTTGAAATTTATCTCTCTATTAGCGGGTTTCTCACATTACCGTCGACACCGACTTAAATTGCACTAATCAGTGGGTTTGAACTCCTCAACAGTAGCTACCATCATCATATTTTAATCGACCAACCTGTTGAAAATGTACAAATGGATTCAGAATTAACTGCTCTGGGTGAGACTTGAGCTAATCGTATTTAATTATACGATAGAAATATATCAGAATCTAGAAAATTTGTTGCTTCATGAACTCAATATAAAAAATCATTAAAGCTAGTGAATCAACAAATCATTGGATAACAACCTGATTAACAACTTGTCATCTCACAAACTTGTAATGCTCTGGAGTATGATATAATTGATCTGATAAAGCACATACCTAGAGAAAAGGGGGGTCACTAATGAGTTAATAATGTTTAAAAGGTTGCATTCCATAAAATAATTTACTGAACTAAAAACCTTAAAGAACAAACCTAATGAGCTGCGTATGATTGTGGCTGCAGCCCTGCATCGCCAAACAAGGGGATTAATCCTCTTTACATCAATGTAACGATACAGATATAGACACTAAAATCAAATATGTAACATTGATTATTGTTCTTCAGGATTTAACAACTCAAATGGTCAGTAACACACGCATAGAAACAAATATATAATCTTTATTTGCATACTTATTCAGATAAAATGAAAATAGGATATTCGTGGAGTACCAAGTCAGTGTGCCAAAAAAAAAAAAAATCCCTAAATATTAAAACGTATGCCATGAAAATATTGAAGCGTATGCGATGGAAATTCTGAATAACTTTTTCCAAACTCAGCTGGCATTCTTCCACTTCGAAACATATCTACTAATTTGAAATAAATCGATGCTTCAGCGCCATTATTGCAGCAACTCTGACCACTCATGTGTGATTGTGATGGAGAAATAGAGAGGAATGAGTGTGGAGCAGACATTATAAGGTGATAGAAACTAACAATTCCCATAAATTGGGAGAAAGTGAACATGGAAATGTATATACCAAAACCATAGTATTAGGAGAAAGTGAAAATTGAGGAGAACTTATCCCCAGGAATGTTACATATTTAAAATAGGCATTGACATCTTATTGTGCTCTCGTTACATCAGTGACTGCACTTACAGGTTCCTGCTGCTTTTGATTATAGAAGCCCAAATGCAACACTATCTGGTGCTGCTCATATGTTGGATCCATCACCTATTTCTTCAACAAAGTGGGATATGAGTAAATCTAGAAGTATATCTGAATATATTACAATCTCACTAATATCCGAACATATTAAAATCTCATTAATATCTGAATATATTCATAGTGCAGTGAACACTTGTTTCTCAATCTAACTTTATAAAATGAACCAACATAATTTTTGGGACCAAGTCATGTAGAATTACAATGAACAAACCATGATATTAAGTAAACAAAATGTAACATACTTCGACGTAGTATAAACATTTATAAATGCCATCATATTAAATACTTTAGCCTTTTTTTCTTGACCGTACAACAAGCATGAAATTATTTACTTGGAATGTGAGCCATGAAATTACCAAGTTACATACAAGACATACGTTTATTATCAAAACCAAGGCAGGTACGACTGTTAATCTACATAGTGGTAATCAGAGCAGTGAGAGATATGATGAGGGGGTTCAACTGAGCTACCATAAAAATGTTTCAAGACATATATGGTGGATTCATTCATTTTCCAATTGATAAAAGAGTTTATCAAATCAATAATGACTCCTAAATCTACCCCTAGTCCTCTTTCTTCTAGTTACAGAACTATTGCAGAAGTTCAATCTTTTTTTCTAATCTAGAATAGTTTCTAAACCTTTTGAAATAATTATAAATTTGGGGTCTATGGCGCTAATGTTTCCTCTTGTACTGAAGTTTCAGATTGGTTGAAAAACAACAGCTAAAATTTTGTATTTGTGACCTACATATTATTACATTCCTTATTGTTCTTCCTTCAAAGGCTAAAGCAGATACAATTATACACGATAAAGAGTGTCTCTTCAGATGTAAAAACAAAGTTCATATCAAGGATAGGATGGAACTACAATTATTTCAAAACCTTATCAATAAGGAACAAATGTTTAGAAACCTGAACAGAGGAAACATCAGCATGTGTAAAACCTTGAGCAAATGTAATAACAAATTTAGTACCAAGACTTGAAAACCCCAATTCGTTACACCTCTGCTCAAGTTTCCCCTGAGATTTTGTATGTATCTTCTCATATAGTACTCTTTAATTATGCATTATAAAATGATGTTTGTTCAAACAATGGAAGCATCATCCACTTGTTGGGGTGTTATAAATTTCATGTGCCCCACATATGCCTAATGACTCTACAAAGCCCGACCCATGTTACCATCATGGGTTGCTAAAAAAATGCCACTTCTTAGTAACATAATGGAGTTGATTTCTGTTGAAACTAATTACCTTTTGACATACTTCACAAGTTCACCACTGAGTTCCAACATCTCGTTCGTCATAAAATATTAAAATTCTGCAGTAAGAGGCTGCAAAGCGCAACTACATCCAAATGATTCGAGGTATTCAGGGTGAGACGCCCTATCACGGGTTATAATCCTGTCACATTCTTGTGGCCTAAACTGGTGAGAAACCATGTTCTCATCCACAAATCATTCTCCAGCCTTGGATGGATGGGAATTTAGGGACTTTTAATCCACATTCTCCCTCAAATCTGGTTACCAATTTCACAAAACCAAAGCTAACACAACATACTCGTGATTTGAATGTCATAATCATATCTACTTAGATATAATATGACTATTGAGTATTATAAAGAATATGAAATTACCTAATTATTAATCAATATTCATTGATCGAAACCTTGATCAATAATAGGTGTGGATGAGTGAAATACCTAGGCCATTTTTTGCCTCAATACTGATTTTTAAGAATTTTGATTGTTCTCAAATTGAGAATCATGAAAAACTAAATCTACAAAAGGTAATGAAATAATAAAAATATTATTAATCGCTTTTTCTTATGATAGAAGTTTTGATAAAAGATAAATACTTTTAATGAAATAAAAAAAAAATGAAGCGGTTTTGCTAATCCAAAAAGTAAGATATCAAAACTCAATGTTTTCCTCTCTTTGAATACTACAAACACCTCATAAACTCAATGTGTTACCATTGTATCTCTATGAAGAATACACGTTACTGTTAATACCATGCTTGTGCAATATGGTTCTGTAAAACTATAGGTTAAACTTGTTCTCAAACTTGATTGAAAATTTTGTATTTTTTACTTGGTTCTGCAATACCATAAGCACATTGCAATACCGTACATATTATTGTTAATTCCAACATCTCATTAGCATCAAATTTTGCTCATTTTTATTGAAAATTTCTTACTTTATCTTACTTAACTGTGGTATTATATCCGTGTTCCATAGTCATACATGGGACATCAATGAGATTTAGGTGCCCGTGTGTGACTGATAGACTGCCGGGGTAATTTCTAAAACATATGTGAGGCAAACAAATAGAAAAATAAATTAACCAAATAAAGTACTTGAAAATCAATCAAATAACTTTAGACAAATATAACTTTTTTTATAGAATTCCATAATACACCAATATTGAAATTATATTTTCAACAGCAATGATCAATAAATTATATTTTTTTCAAAAAAAGAATGAAACTCATAAATTCTAACAAATAACACTATATTTTGAGCCCTACTTTGTTAAATATAAAGAAAAGAAAAATATCAATGAGGGAAGCAAAGTTGATCACCACTAAATTGGTCCACTATTAAAAAAAATCTGAAAAGCGGAGAAAGATACCTGGTTTTGATCGTGTTTGAGAAGGTTTCGGTGACCTCTGAATATGGAGATGGATTTTTCATCCACGATTTTAAATGGGTACTAAATAAAAACGCTAATGTGTGAGTGAACCCAATTAAAAACTACGTATGTATCTGGAAATGAAATGAAATGAAAGAATAATATTTTTTTACCCATAACATCTTCATCACTCTACATAGTGTGCTATCGCCACTCTACATCTTCATCTTCATCAAAGTTCTCTATTTTTCCCATCAACTTATCAAAGAAGATGAACAAAAAAAAGTCAAATTTCTCAAAAAAAAATTATAACTCCATTTTTGAAACACTTATTTAAAGATAAAATCATACCGTCAGATCTTGAGTGAAGCAGCGAGTTACAACAGCAGTGGGAGAAGTTTGAGAAGAAGGAAGTGGGATACTAAATCAAGAATAATCAACATAAGAATCACTTTAATTGGAAATATGATATGAAAGTTAAGACACATGCAAAATCCATACAGTGGGCAGTAAGAAAAAAAAATGCTAGAATCCCCCAAACTTAGTTTCCCTAAAAAATTTAGTTTCCCCAAAAGTTTCCAAAGACAAAATTGATTTATACAAAAGAGATATAGAGAGATAGCACCTTAAAGAATAAGAGGAGAAACATTGACCGCACCTTGATGAAAAAGAAGCAGAATGAGAAGGCTCTTCGTGTGTCAGGGTGAGGCTGATTGAGTGGGTAAGAGAGAGAGACACCCGTGTGGGCGAGAGATTACAAAAATACCCTAAATTTTAAATTAAAGTAAAAATTGGAATGGAAAAAGAGGGGGAAAACACCACAACCATTGGATTCAATTTTGCACCGTTCAATCCTAGCCTCTAATTAGCTTATCATCTGATTGAATAGTTAAAACTTTCTACTCCTTACTCTCTCTCTCTCTCTCTCCCTCTCTATGTGTGTGTGTGTGTGTGTGTGTGTGTGTATATTATAGGTGCCCAGCCACATGGGCGTCAGGCGTAGTTCATTGGTCAGTGGACGTGCTGCAGCTTGTCTGGGAGTTACAGGTCCCCACAGTAGATGATTCCTCCTTTGGCTTCTCAGCTTTCTATTTAGTCTTTTTAGTTAGGGCATGTGTCTCCCATTTCGAGATTTTGTTTAGACTTGATATAGATTTTGTACTCTTTCATTATTTTAGTATTCAATTTTTACTTGGGATTGTTTCATCTGTTACGTTGGCCTTATATGTGGATACTTATTTGGATTGATTAATTTAGGTGGCTCATATAACTTGAATGGTTTGATTTTTATCGTTAGCAGTATTCATAAATGGGTTTATGCATATAAGAATTTAACAATGGAGTTTAATAAATAAAATTAAATGTTTTGACACTTAGCTTAATTATTTATTAGGTGATTAATAAAGAAAATTATTTTATGACAGTGATGCTAAGAATGAACCAATCGAACACTTTGATTTAATTTAATAAAGGACTGATCACCTGGTTTTTAATTCGGTGGGGTGTCACAGGTGGTATTAAAGCATCAGGTTCTAGTGTCCTTTAGGATCTGTACGACTTGTTTTGCTTCTAGCTTAGCGTCTTTAATATAGAGCTATGTTTTTAGGACTGTTGTATTCTTATTCATAAAATTACGTCTTCTACTATTTGAGATTTAATAATAACTCTGGACTAATAAAATTCCTTCTCGTTTCAGATGCCTCTGAGATGAGCACCCCGAGATCGAAATGCCTAGCCTAAGAAGCCAACAGCTCTTCAACTGAGGTCACTGCTATAATTGCTCAAGCAGTTAATGCAGCATTAGAGATGGTGTAGTAGGCCCCACCCTAGGTTCAAGCAGTAGTGCTAGTGCCATCATAGATTCCCACGGCATGGGAGAGGGTTAGGGATTCCTTTCGGAAGGCACATCCTCCAGAGTTCTCGAACAGTTCTGACATTGTCATCGCTAGCCAATAGAAGAAGGACAACCAGAGGCATCTATGCATGTATGAGTGCTCAGACGTTCAGAGATAGTTAATGCCTTCTTTTAAGCTAGTAGGAGTTGCCTTACAGTGGTAGGAGGCCACTACCACCTTAGAAGAGAGAGACCATATGTCGATTCAGACTTTTTGGGTGCGGTTCGATCGCAAATATTTTCCCTCCGCTGTACAGATTGAGATGAGGAAAAAATTATTGAACCTTAAGTAGGCTAGTATAACGGTTACAAAGTATGAGGAGGAGTTCACGAGACTTCTCACTATAGTGCCGGATGAGGAACCAATTGAGGAGAAGAAAATCTTAATGTTCATGGATGGGCTGACCTGGAGGATTCCTCAGCATCTCATAGGTAATCTGTTATTGGGTACTTACACTGATGTACTCAACGCCGCTCTCATAAATTTCCAAGATCACCGTTTCCATCAGTAGGGAAGCAAGCGAGAAAGGGAGTCCAACTAGTAGGGCCGGATAGGAGGTAATAGTGCCGGTGGGGCACTAGTAGCTCAGGGATAGGTCTGTCATAGTGAGAAGAGTTCCCATACGGGGGACCATGCCATGCGATTTCGATCCAGTGATTCTAGTCAAGGATATGGCGGGTTTAGACAGGGCCAGTATAGTCAGCATGTCCAGCAAGGCCCACATCGCTACCAGTAGGGCCAGCCAGGCCAACAACTTTATCAGCAGGGCTAGTAGGGCCAATGGAGGGGTGGTAATGACCATCAGGGCCGAGGTCAGCAAGGACAGAGGGGAGGAAACTTTAGGGCCAGGTGTTTTGTTTGTGATAAAAATGGCCATAGGCACCAGGATTTCCCAAAGGGGGATAGGGCCCCACAGCAGTAAGGTTCCAGTCAGGAGCCGTAGAGACCACTCGTCCCAACCGTCCTCCCAGCACCACCTCAGATACTAGCTTTACCAACCATCCCACCAATCCTCGTTTAGTGGGGACAATTGTAGTATGGGCGTGTTTATAATGTTCACCAACTAACAACACCTCCGGCGCCACCCATAGTTGAGGGTAAGTTTCCTATTCATGGCACTATGGGGCGTGTTTTATTTTATACTAGGGCATTACACTATTTTATATCCACTAACTTTGCACGCGCCATGGGGTTATTAGACATGGCAGAGAGTACAATGACATGTGTAGAGTCACCACTAGGAAATGGGTTTTTAATTTTCTTTATATGTTGGGGAGTAGGTATAGAGATTGGTAGGTTGATTTTACCTGAAGACATGCTAGTTTTAGATATGTATAAGCATGACGCCATTATTGGCACGGATTTGCTTGCTGCGTATAGAGCCATGATAGATTGTTGCAGTAGGAATATTATCTTTGCCATACCAGGCCAAGATATGTTCTTCAGGAGGCCTCTAAGGAGATAGTGATTCCCCTAGACTCGATTATGATTGTTCGAGAGTTTTCTTATGTGTTCCAGGAGATATCGAGACTACTTCCTAGCCGAAAGATAGATTTTGTTATAGATTTGATGTCGGGCACTCGGCCGATAGCCCGCGCAGCATACCTATAGCTCCTGCTGAGATGAAAGAGTTTTGTGATTAGATTGAGCAGCTATTAGGATATGGCTTTATTCGTAGGAGTACCTCACCCTGGGGTGATCTCGTGTTGTTTGTGAAAAAGAGGGATGGTTCAATTAGGTTGTGCGTTGTCTACCGAGAGTTGAACAATGCCACGATATGAAATAAATATCCGTTGCCCGAAATCAATGACTTGTTCGACCAATTGAGGGGAGATGCCTTCTTTTCGAAGATGGACTTAAGATATGGATACCATCATCTATAGATTAGGGACAAGGATGTGCTGAAGACTTATTTCTTGACCAGGTATGGGTCCTACGAGTTCAGGGTCATGCCATTTGGGCTGATAAATGCTCCATCCGTATTCATGGACTTGATGAACCGGGTGTTCAGAGAGTTCTTAGATCAATTTTTCATCGTCTTCATAGATGGCATCCATATTTATTCAAAGACTGAGGAGGAGCATGCCGAGCATTAGTTACGGGAGGTGTAGTTTCTAGGGCACGTTGTGTCAAAATTAGGGATATCAGTGGACTCGAGAAAAGTGTCTCCAGTGAGGGAATGGGGACATCCCATGACACTGATAGTGGTGCATAGCTTCTTGGGGTTAGCCGAGTATAATAGGCAGTTCATCTGTGGGTTCTCAAAAATTACGGGACTATTGACGAATTTAACACGCAAAGGGGTACAATTCATTTGGGATGACACTTGTCAGTTACCTTTCGATGAGCTAAATAATAAGTTCACTTTGACCCTGGTTCTTTCTTTACCCAGGCCAGGAGTGGAGTACTTGGTGTATGTGGACACCTCTCTACAGGGACTCGGTGGAGTTCTTTAGCAGGAGGAGCAGGTTATAGCTTATGCCTCTCATAAGCTTAAGTCTCACGAGAGTAATTACCCCACCCATGACTTGGAGATAGTATCAGTCATGTTTGCCTTGTGGATTTAGAGACACTACTTGTTGGGGGAGAAATTCCATTGGTTCACAAATCACAAGTCATTCGAGTACTCATTCTCTCAGTGGGAGTTGAACATGCGTCTGCGCAGGTGGTTCTAGTTTGTGAAGGACTATTAGTTCGAGATATAATATCATCCAGGGAAAGCTAACATGGTTGTCAAAGTGTTAAGCCGTAGGCCGATAAATAAGGGCAGAAGTGTGGAAGGCGAAGTGAAAAGAGCTGGGACACCAGGACGCAGTGGCCCAATCCTTTATATTCGTTATAGTAGTCACACCAGAGATTGTTACGAGGGTGATTCAAGCATAAGCAACTGATACATTTTGTCAGGATCAGATTGTAAAACTCCTAACTGAGGATGTTGAGTCCTATTCAGTAAGTTCAGATGGGGGTTTACGGTTTAATGGGAGATTGGTGGTCTCAGAGTGAGAAGATTTATGTCATGCAGTGATGATGCAGGCACACGGGTCCAGATTTATGATACATCTCGGAGGGGATAAAATGTATCAAGATATGAGGCGATAGTACTGGTGGAGTGGGATGAAGAAGGTTATGGTTCGTGTCCAAGTGTGTCACTTGTCAACTGGTAAAGGTGGACCACCAGAGACTTGTGGAGATTACCTACGTGAAAATAGGAGAGAATTTCCATGGATTTTTTGCTGGGATACTTACATCACAATGGGGTCACGATTTTATTTGGGTAGTGGTGGATCGTTTGACCAAAGTAGCGCATTTTTGCCAGTATGAACAGACTACACTCTTAGACAATATGCCCAATTATTTATTGCTGAGATAGTGAGGATGCATGGGGTGACCCTGGATATCGTGTTTGATTGAGACAAGATTTTTGTATCGCGCTTCCTGGAGAGCTTTCAGGAGGCTATGGGTACCAAGTTGCGATTGAGTACGACGTATCACCCACAAACAAATGGGCAGACTAAGCGTAGTAATCAGATGCTGAAGAATATTCTACGCATGTGTGTGCTTGATTTTAGAGGAGGATGGGAGCAGTGCCTTCCTCTGGTTGAGTTTTCTTATAATAACTCCTACCAGTTTACAATTGTCATGGTCCCTTTTGAGGCGTTGTATGGCATACCTTCTCATTCTCCCACTTGTTGTCTAGAGGTGGGGGACAACAGGATACTTGGGATAGAGGTGATTCAGGAGACGTCAACTAGGATTGAGTTAATCAGGACTCGCATTTGGGTAGCCGAGTATAGGCAGAAAATCTACGCCGATGCAAAGCAGTCTTTTAGGGAGTTCGGCGTGGGAGACCAAGTACTAATTTGAGTATCTCCTATGAAGGGAGTAATGAGTTTAAGGAAGAAAAAGAAATTGTCTCCAAGTTACGTAGGACCATTTCCCATTATCGTTAGGATTGGTCCAGTGGAATACATACTTGGGTTGCCAGAGCACTTGCACCGTATTCATGATGTATTCGACATTTCATCATTGAGGCAGTATCTTTGGGATGATTTGGCCAATAATCATATTGAAATAAATTAGATTGATTTGTAGCCCAATAGTTCCTTTAAGGAGAGACCTGTGTCTATCCTAGACCATAGCGAGAGGAAATTGAGGTCGAAGGCAGTCCCACTTGTATGGGTTAGGAGCATCATAACGTAGAAGACTTCACGTGGGAGCGCGAGGCACATATGCGCGAAAAGTATCTGGAATTGTTTTTACCACGTATGACTTATTTTTTGAATTTTGGTACGAAAATTCCATTATTAGGGGGGAGTATGTAATACCCCATATTTTTATGGCATTTAATTATGGGATTAATTTAATTAAATTGGGATAAATTAATTCAAATTTTAAAATAAATATTTACTAGCGTGACGAGAGTCAGTAATTATTGATAAGAATAATGTTCAATATCACTAGATGAGAAAAGTAATATATGAGATTGAATTTATTAAAATTTTCGCGAGTGAATAATACGATAATTGTAGAAATTAAGTCGGGACGCGCATCTGTCGTATCGGGACTAAATTAATGGAATAAAAAGTGAATTAATTATAAGTTGCACTTATGGTCATTTAGAGTGTGTCAATGTGTCCGGAAGGCTTGAGAGATTCAGTAAAGTGTACTCGGGAGTTTAGTTTGGGTGTCGAGACATTTTTAGGCCTAACTGGTAACCCGGGAGGGGATTTTGGTAATTTTTCATTTTTGGTCTTAATTAATGACACAAATAGAGAGTTTATATCTGTGGGAAGAGAGAGTCCTCGAGGGTTTGAAAAATTAGAATTGTAGAGAGGCTAAGGGACAGAGAAGAGAGAAGGCTTCTACGGAGGAAAGCCACCAACCCTATACCACTCTCATCAATTCCACCACTAACGCATAGATCGGGAGAAGGGAAACATTCCTATCCCACCCAATTCTATCGAACCAGACCCTGATTTCCAGACAAGTATCTAACTTGTTGTTCTGTAGTTGATAAAACATCCATGCTTGTGTAGGAATTAATTCTCTTATGTCTTCATGAAATTAAAATGTTGTTTGGGAGATTTTTATTTCAAAATTGGGGTAGAAACCATGTTAGGATGGATATCTATCATGTATAGAATATTATAAACGAAATTGATACCCAGTAGAGATAGAAATCGGGAAATTAAATAATTTCTTGAGAAAATTTGATAAACTAGGGTTAAATGATCATTTCTTGAATTAATCTCTTTTAAAGACGATTCTTGATGAATTTATGAATGTTTTACGTTAGAAATCTTCTATATTGGTTTATATAATGTTCATGATGTTTGGTTGGGAGTTTGGGACATCTTAATGGAGGTTGAGGATTTATATTGGATGAAACCCGTTGGTTAGAATTGCAGAAAGTGGGCCAACACTTGCTTGATCGATCGATCGACTCAAGAATGTCAATCGATCGACTATATCGATCGATTGACCCCTTTCATCGATCGATCGTCTCCTCCCTCCAGAAAATTGAAACTCCTGCCCCTTTTTATGTTAATCCAATTTCAAATGTGCAAGGACATTTAGTCATAATTTAAATATCATAATGGGACATGAGAAGGACCAGTAGGGTGTAAGTAGGGTCTGAGTAAGATGAGTTTATGTGATATTTAACCATGGAGTTTCGGGGATATATATTGAGTGAGAAATCGCGCGTATGTTAAAGTAAGTCTTGTAAGAATTTAGAAATACTTAGACCAGTAGGGTAATGAGGGTACACCTAGTGATTTTACATTTATCGAGAGGATACACTTCGAGAGTCGAGAAGTACTTACAGATTTACAATAAATTGAGAAAATAAAAAGAATAATTTAATTATACGTAGAACTCGAGCATTATATGCTACGCATAGCTAGAACATATTATGGGTAATGGGCGTACCTAGTTGAATTATATGAATATGTGTATGGGTCATATGTATATATAATATGGTATTTTTGTGTGTGATCACACTCGTGCTACTTGTTATCATGAAGGTTTTGCGTCGGGACAATCCTATCTCGAGTAGACCTTTATGGGGGATATTGACTTGTACCCTAAAACAAAGAATCATTGGTACATGCTATTCGAGAATGATAGTCAAACAAAGAATCATTTATGACCTCTTAGTGTCTTGGAACTGTGCTTAGCCTCCAATATTTTTTTTTGTTAATACAGTTTGATAGTGATTTTGAACTAGTATTTCCCTTTTGTACGAGAGATACGGGGACTTGATAGCAGAGTATGCCAGCAATATATATGTATATGGGGTACCTTATTAGTATATATATTATGAGTGATAAATATATGTACCTGTGATCTATATACTTAGTTTTAAGTAGGTAAAATTGAATAATTAATATTAAATGGATTAAGTGGTTGAGGACTTAAGTTTGTATTGTGATGAACATAATTGGCTTAAAATATTCCTAGTAAAAAGGTCATCAGATATAACCTATGGTTATGCGATCACTTGGATTAGGCCTAGTGAATGAAGATATGGTTAGACTTGTTAACTGGGTTAGATTTAACAGGTTAATTCAGTAGTACATTAGGCTTGCAGACTAGTTGAGAGGTGAGAATCCTCAAGTGAGTGTCGAGGTACTCACATGTATGTATTATCAGCTGGTAAGAATTTTAAATACTTGATAAACTATTTTAAAGATGTTTTACACTCGGGCTCTAACCCGTTTCCTGTTATCTTATCTTCCTCTTGAATATATACATATATTACAGGTGCCCAGCAGTAGGGGCGTCAAGCGTAGTTCATTGGTCAGGTGATGTGCTACAACTTGTGTGGGAGTTGCAGGTCCTTGCAGTAGACGGTAACTCCTTTGGCTTCTCAGCTTTCTATTTAGTCTTTTTAGTTAGGGCATGTCATGCCCATTTCTAGATTTTGTTTAGACTTGATAGAGATTTTGTACTCTTTTATTGTTTTAGTATTCAGTTTTTACTTAGGACTGTTTCATCTATTACGTTGGCCTTAGAGGTGGATACCTATTTGGATTGATTAATTTAGTTGGCTCATTTCACTTGAATGGTTTGATTTTTATCGTTAGCAGTATTCATAAATGGGTTTATGCATATAAGATTTTAGCAATGGAGTTTAATAAATAAAATTAAATGTTTTGACACTTAGCTTAATTATTTATTAGGTTATTAATTAAGAAATGTTTTTTACGACGGTGATGCTAAGAATTAACCAACTGGACACTTATATTTAATTTAATAAAGGATTGATCACCTGGTATTTAATTAGGCATGGTGTCATAAAGTGTGCCTATTTTCAAATTCGGGTCGTATTCTCAAATTGGGAGTCTTGCTACTAAGCGGTAGGTTGCTACATTTTACGTTGGACAAGCACGAGGTGTTCGTGCCACTTGAGGTGCCATTTGGGGGTGGTTTCCACCCACCCACGGTATTTTAAAGTGTAAGTGTGCCAATTTTAAAATTTAGATCCCATTCTTGAACTGGGAGTCATGTGACTACACGTTCGGTTGCAATGTCTTACGTTGGACATGCATAAGGTGTTCGTGCCACTTACCATTTGGGGGATATTGGTGGGTTCCTCCCACTCGTGGTAGTTTTTCAGGTTAAGTGTGCCCATTATTAAATTTGTGTTATGTTCTCAAACCGGGAGTCAGGCTTTTAGGTGGACGATTGCTACGTGTTACGTTGAACATGCATGAGGTGTTCATGCCACTTGTGGTACTTTTTGGGTAATGTTGATGGTTTATGCTCACTCGCGACACGTTTTTAAACTTAAGTCTGGCGATTTGCAAATTTGGGCCCTATTCTCAAACTGGGAGTACCGGGACTACGCGACCAGTTGCTACATTTTATGTTGGACACACACGAGGTGTTCGTGCCACTTGCACTGCCGTCTGAGGGTTGTTAGTGGTTTCCGCCCACTCCCAACATGTTTTCAACCCAAATTGTCCCTATTTTCAAATATAGGTCCTATTCTTTAATCGTGACTGCCACGGCTACGTAGTCGGTTACTACATGTTACGTTGGACACGCACATGGTTTTGGTTCCACTTGCGGTGCCATTTAGGGGTTGTTTGATCTTTCTGCCCACTCATGATATATTTTCAAGCCTAAGTGTGCCTATTTTAAAATTGAGGTGCTATTTTCTCTCCCACCCCGCGTAATTCTGGCATTGGTCTCCACCGAAACTATATCGGTCATGAACTAAATATAGTAATTATTCTCAGCATGTGACATATATGAGACATATTAATTTCAATCCACAAGATAGTAAATGAATAAATTCCAATAAATAATAATCATCAATACGATAAATAAAATCCATCACCATGCTAAACTCCAAATAAACTAAATCTCCAATCATATAAATCTGAGTCAATAATCCAACTAATAATATCTGAATAAAAGCCATAATCAACCTTGGAACCAAATGGCCCAAAAATCCACCAACTGAGTCTCATAATGTAAACGACTGGATAAAGTAAACCTTTACTCGTAAGAAAATAAATAAATAGTACTCCAGTTGCACCTCCAAAATGATCTCCAATAAATCCTATGCAGCTACTCCAAACCTATTCCTAAAAAAGGTTAGTCAATGCATGAGGTGAGAGCCCCGAGCATGAATGCACTCTACTCACCTCAAATAGGGTCCATGAACCCAGACAGTAGCATTATACATGATAAATATCATAATAAAATATTTTAATTAAAACGAGATAATGATTAATCGCAATAATAATAAATCACTACCTACCCACAATAATTTTCTTTCAAAATTCCACACCAATATTATTTTAAATATTCAACAGTCCCAAATTGTTAATTTTATTAAATTAACCTATCATGTGATTTTTTCTTAATTTATTCTTATTAATGGTGGTTCTCCCACCTCGAGTGGTTTTCCCACCAAAATACACACTTCCCCTCTCATAGCCAGCCGTTCCGTTTAAATTGTCGATCCCGCAATTATAACGAGGTTCCACGCACTACCCGTCTTCATAGCCAGCCAACCCATTTAAACTGTTGGCCCCGCTATTATTCAGACGCCACACACCCACATGTCGCAATAGCCAGCCAACTCGTATAAACTATCGGTCTCGTAATTATTAACAATGCCTATATATTTTGATACCCATTTTAATATCTTAGGTATTACTTCTCAATTGCTCATCTTTCTCATTTTACTTTGTGAATTTATCCCACCCTTATAATCCATGTGAGATCCTCAAAACACCCCTTAGTCCAATACGTAAGGGTCCCCAAAGCACAAATATGTCCTACCCTATTTATAGGATGAATATTAGTAATTTCTCCCATTCTAGTCTCATGCCTAGGCTAGCGCAACATCATAATAAAACAAAAATCATCCCACTTCCGAAATAACCATATCGGAAAAATATACACTCACTAGTCCCATACCTAGAAAGTGTAAAATCAAACTAAAGCCTACCCACTAGTCCCATACCTAGTAAGCATCCTACAAATATAGGTGAGCACAAATACCCAAATATCCCGTCATCCCCACCATGGCAAATAATAGCACAAATTAAGCACATAACATAAGCGTAAATAACATGACAATTTATTCATAGTGTCGCAATTTAATTTAATTTTTCATTCAATCACAATGTCGTTATTTATGTTGTAATAAATTCCATTTAACCATTTTAGTTAAATTCCAACATCAATTTATGAATTAATCAACAATTTTCAATTTCATCATTTCTACATAATTTTATGAATTTAAACGAGCCTGAAATCATTTAAATAGAAACTATGATTTTCTACATGCCACCTATACCCAATAAACCAAAAAATCACTCGTTATCCTACGTACCTAAGAGTTATGAGGATCATTTCATATTAAACGTTTTCATATAAACTCTCCCATGATTATTTTCACTTTCCCTAGTTAATTTCCTAATTTATTTTAAGAAAACACATGATAAGGGGTTTGAGTAACACTTAAAACGCATACTACTAAAGGAAGAGAAAAAAGTATTCATGCCTGAGTAAAACTTGCTTCAAAAGTGTGATTATGCGGTCGGATTCCTGTCAAAAGATTAGCAAAGCCTTGTTCTTGGACAATCTTGATTAAAACCCAATTAAGCCTCCAAATCTTGAGTTTAAAACTTGAAATAGTTTGGTGTTTATGTTTGTAGATGAAAGGGAAATATTTTGGAAGAGTATTCTAGGAGAAAAGTTTTTGAAAAAGTGATTTAAAAAGTCAAGCCACGAATTAGTTTAAGTATATAGAGGGTTTAAGTGTTTTGGTTAAGTAAAACTCTATATAACTATCCAACCTTCCCGCTGCCTCTGCCACAAGGCAAATCGATTCGTCCCTAGTGAAACCTACAGGTCTGCTAGTTTTAATATATAAGTAAAAGTTTTATAAAAACTTCATTTTAACTCCTATTTTAATTCTGCGCGAAAATTTACTTTTAAAATATAAAATCCAACATATTTAGTTGATATAAATAATTAAATCCAAAATTTTATTTTTCTTGAATTTTAAAATTAATTAATTAAATTACGGGGTGTTACATTAACAAACCAGGAGGCCTAAGACTACACGGTCGGTTGCAAGATTAAGTTGGACATGCAAGAGGTGTTCATGCCACTTGTGGTGATGTTTGGGGGTTGATGGTGGTATCCTCCCCCTCACACCACATTTTCAAGCCTAAGGGTACCTATTTTCAAATTCTGGTCTTAATTTCAAATCGGGAGTCCCGTGACTTTGCGACCGGTTGTTTTGTTAAGTTTGACGCTCACAATCACTTCCGCTTCCCTCTGGGGGTTGTTGTTATTTTTCTCCCACTTGCGGAAAGTTTCTAAGCCTAAGTGTGCTTATTTTAAAAATCGATTCATATTCTCAAACCCGGAGTCCCATGACTAGGTGGCCGTATATTACATTTTACGTTGGGCATGAGTGGGGTGTACGTTCCACTTGCGATGACGTTTGGGGGCTGTTGTTGTTTTCTTCCCACTCACGACACGTTTTCTAGCCTAAGTGTCTATTTTGAAATTCGGATCCTATTCTTAAATCGGAAGTCCAATGACTATGACCTGATTGCTATGTGTTACGTTGGACACACATGAGGTCTTCATGCCACATGCGGTGTCATTTGGGGGTTGTTGTTGGTTTTCTCCCACTTGGAGCACATTTTTAGCCCTAGATGTGCCAATTTTCAAATTCGATTCGTATTCTCAAACTGGTAATCTCATGACTATGCCACCTATTGCTACGTGTTACGTTGGACACACACTAGGTGTTCGTTCCATTTGTGTGTCATCTACTACATTCAAATTCACATTCCCTTTCTTCGTCTCAAATCATGAGTCATGTGACTATGCAGAATATTCTACGAGTTGCATTGGACATGCACGAGGTGTTCATGCCACTTGTAGTGTCCTTTTCGGGGAGTTGGTGTCTTTCGCCCACTCGCAGCACATTTTCAAGCCTAAGTGTGCCTATCTTTAAATTTGGGTCCTATTTTCAAACTGAGTCTCACAAATGTGCATCCGGTTGCTACATGTTACGTTAGACATGCACAAGGTGTTCGTTCCAGTTACGTGACCGATCGGGGGCTGTTGGTGGCTACATTCCACTCGTGGCCCATTTTCAAGTCTAAGTGTGCTTATTTTCGAATTCGGGTCCTATTCTTTAACTAGGAGTCCCACGATGATGTGATCGGTTGCTACTTTTGTGTCTGACACCTATGAGGTGATCGTGCCACTTGCAATTTCGTTTGGGGGTTGTTGGTGATTTCCACCCACTTGCAGCACATTTTCAAGTTTAAGTGTGTCTATTTTAAAATTCGGGTCCTATTTTAAAATCGAGAATCTTGTGACTACATGGTCGATTGCTATATGCTATGTTGGACACACACAAGACTTGTGGTGCCGTTTGGGGGCCATTGGTAGTTTTCGTCCACTCACGATAAGTTTTCAAATCTAAGTATGCATATTCTCAAATTCATATCATATTCTCATGTTACGACTCCCGTGACCTTGTTATTTATTGCTACATATTACGTTGGACACACATGAGGTATTTATGCCACTTTTAAATTATTATCGTACTCTAAAATTGGGAGTCCCTTGATTCCGTTGTCAGTTCCTATGTGTGAGGTGTCCGCTTCTCTTACGAGGCCATTTGAGGGTTGTTATGGGTATTCTCTCTCAAGCGACATGTTTTTAAGCCTAAATCTTGATATTTCCAAATTATCATCATATTCTCAGACTAGGATTCTCGTGACTATGTGTTCCATTCTTAAAAGTTACATTGGTCCCGTGTGACGTATTCATGTCCTTTACGAGGCCATTGGATGCTATTTTAGGTTTTCTCCCTCTACCGGTGTTGATACTAAAAATTATCCTGCCACGAGGACCAATAAAATATGAGCATGTGTCATGCTGTCGTACATGAATCCAAGCCAGCAAGGATGAAATACCAACCTACTAAGGTATACAGACCAACTTTCCAATAAATCTCGACCAACACCAGGAAGCCCGACCAACAATGAAGATAAAATGCCAATAGTTATAAGCATAAATGATTGTACACGTGTAAATGTCTACATTATGTAGACATTCCATCCTTTGATATTCCAACATTTTTACACACCCTTGGAGCTATAAATACATTGTAAACCCTATATTCAAGGGACACGATACAAGAGGCAATTGCATACACCTATAGCAATACACAACAGTGGACGTAGGCTCTTCCTTTAAGCGCAATCACTTTAAAAATTATTTATCTCTCTTATTTATTTTTATCAGTGATTAACTAATTAGCCTAGTCTAGTTCTTTGCATCAACAAATTGGCACCATATATGGGAAAGTATTTCTAAACCATTCTCATTATTTCAATCATATAAATGGTCAATATATCTAAGCCAAGTCTCAGGAATGAGGGAATTCCATCCGTCCTATCTGCTCCTCCTTCTGCAAATGATTTAACTAGAATTCTAGCCAGTCTTGCAAGAGGCCAAGAAGCTATGCAAGATACTATCAGGAAACTCGCTCAACCCCTTCAAGTAGGGGCACTTTTTCTTTCAGCCCAGGGAAATATGCCACCACCACCCCCAAGAGGTGGTCAGCATAGCCAATCCAGGACTACTAGGGATGTCTCCTATCATCTAAGGTCAAATTCATTGCTCAGGGCATTAGAATTTTTCATACATAGTCTTATTCTCTAAAAAGGCCAAGTGTCATAGAGAAATTGAGTCATTCTTCACCCTTCGATCATTTGGGACCCAGGGGGAACATAAATGTTCCTAGGTCAATGTCAGGTAACACCAGATGACCATCTGATCAAAGGGAAGGCACTGTCCAATCTAGATCTAATGCCCGATGAACTGTTACTCAGTCCAAATAACAACTTTAGGAATAGAGCTCAACACAAAATAGGGTTGCAACACATAGATCTGGTGCTGCTAATGATGCCTGGAAAGGTTCCATACAGAGATTGGAAGACAAATTAGGTTAAGGCTAAAAATCCATTGCAAAGAAGCTTTGTAAAAGGGTCTCCATTTGTGCAAGCAATTATGGATTTCCCTACTCCGACAAAATTCAAAGTTCTAGTAGTAACACCTAGATATGATGGAAAAATTGACCCAGTTCTCCACATAGAGAAATATCAGGTAACAATTGATATTTATGCCGTCCCCGATGAAATGAGGTGTAGAGAAATTTTCAGGACCATTACTGGATCTGCCCAAATCTGGTATAATAGTCTTCCTCGGGGACAAATTTCTAGCTTCAATCAACTGGATGATCTATTCATTAGAAACTTTTGGTTTGGAGAAAAACCTATGAAAAGGGTGGCACACTTGCTTAGTGTTAGACAAAAGGAAGTATAAAGTACCAGAGATTACATCACTTGTTTTAACAACGAGAAGCTGGAAGTTGTGGATTATGAAGAAAAACTACAATAATAGCCCTTATGAGTGGACTGCTCCTCGAGAAACTGTACTACACTCTTGCTAAAGATCCTCTAAAGACAATGGCAAAATTGATGGATGAAGCAATAAAGATCATGAATGCCGAGGAAGCAATGGCAGCCAATCGTAGCTCGGGCACAAAAGTTGATGATAAAAATGGTAAGAAGGATCATAAAGACTCTAAAGAACATCAGGATTCAAAGAAAAAAAGAGTTCATGAGCAAATTAAGAAGTAAAATAATTATACTCCATTAACTATGGGAATTAATCATGTTTTCGAGGAAATTAAGCATACTAAAGATGTGCATTGGCCTGATAAGTTGAGAAGTTCCCCGACCAAGAGGGATAAGTCCTAGTATTCTGAATTTCACACTAATTACGGTCACATGACAGAACGTTGCATAGCTCTCCAAAATGAGATCAAAACTCTCATCCGATGAGGAAAAATGAACCAGTTTGTTGATCGGTAGAACAATAAAGGAGCTTGGCATAGATCAAAATCTCATTGCAAGCCCAGAGAGGAGAAGAAAAGAACTCATAAATATGATCAGGATGATGATCCCGATCTCCCCAAAAAGCCCTAAAAACCATAATATGAGGTATTCTGTATCAGTTTTGGTTCTTTTGATTGCCAAATGATTATAGGTGGAGATCATACTGCAGAACGAAAAAGCCTACCTCAATGAGGCACAAGCTTGATCATATATATAGAGGATCAACGTTGTCGAGGAATACCGACATAGGAAGGTTAACAAAGATAAGTTAGTAATTGTTTTCTCTAAAAATGATCTCTCGGGTGTACTGTTCCCTCATGATGATCCACTAGTAATCAAAGTTAGAAGGGAAGAAATCATTACCTCTAGAGTACTAGTAGATAATGGTAGCTCAATAGATATAATGATTTATCCTTGTTTCAGCAACTTGTATTTTAATCTAAGACAGTTAGAACCATACCACTGTCCATTTATAGGCTTTGTAGGTGGCAAAGTCTTTCATTTGGAAACCATGAAAATGGAGGTAATGATAGGCACATGGCCAGCTATCCGAAGAAAAAAAGATTCATTTCTTTGTAATGGATAAGAATGTTAATTGATCATGGGAAGATTTACGCTCAGGAAGTTTGAAGAAGCACCTTCCACTGTCCCTCAGTCTTTAAAATTCCCTAACAACTTTGGTGTGGGAGTTATGAAAGATGATCAGAAAGTATCTCGGGAATGTTATTATTCTTCTATCGAGCAAGAAGATTTGGATGAAATAAAGAAGAAAACCACTAACTATCATGTGGATACCTCTAAAACTGACGAATAATCTGAGGTTAAAACCTTAGAACTAAGGGAGGAAACAAAGCTGGTAAAGGGACATATTGTGGAATCAACTGAAAGCATTGTGTTATATGACAACAAACCAGAATGCACCAGTTACATAGGGACAACAATAGGTCATATTCTTAAATAGGAACTATTAAGATTCCTTAAACAGAGAAAGCAAGTGTTTGCTTAGAATCATGAAGACATGCTTGGGATAGATCCCAATTTCCTTTATCACGAGCTCAATGTGAATAAAGAAGTTAAACCAGTAAAGTAAAGGCAAAGAGTGTTCAGTATCTAGAAGAACCAATCCATACAGGAAGAAGTTGAAAAGCTTCAGAAAACATCTTTTATTGATGAAGTAAGGTATCCAGATTGGTTGGCCAATGTAGTTATGGTCAAGAAAAAGAACAACAAGTGGAGAATGAACATAGATTTCACAGATCTAAACAGGACATGTCCAAAGGATAATTTCCTTTGCCCAGAATAGATCAACTTGTGGATGCTACTTCGATACATGATTTACTAAGTTTCATGGATGCTTATTCTGGTTATAACCAGATTAAGATGAAGCCTAAAGACAGGGAAAGCACTTCTTTCATCACCCCCCCCCCCCCGAGGAACATATTGTTATAAAGATATGTCTTTTGGTTTAATAAATACAGGTGCTACATATCAAAGGCTGGTCAATAAGGTGTTTGAGGAGAAAATAGGCAAGAACATGGAAGTCTACGTAGATAATACTCTAAGAATGAGAAAAAAAAAAGCGTCTGATCACATTGTTGACCTCATCCAGACTTTTGATTAACTTGAGAAGCACTAGATGAGGCTAAATCCGACCAAGTGCATTTTTGGAGTGCAAGAAGGAATGTTCCTCGGATACATAGTAAATCAAAAGGGAATCAAAGAAAACCTAGATAAGATAAATTCATTAATTAAAATGCAATGCCCCACCTGGAACAAGGATGTTCAAAGGTTGACTGGACGAATAGCATCTCTAAATAGATTTGTGTCCCAGGCAAGAGATCGATGCCTACCATTCTTCAAGGTACTCATAAAGAGTTTTGACTGGAACAAATAATGTGAAAAATCTTTTTTGGGGTTGAAAAATTATTTTGGGTCACCACTATTACTCTCCCGACCAATCACAAGTGAAAAGTTGTACCTGTATTTAGCTGTTTCTGAATCAGTTGTAAGCTCTGCTTTGATTCGAGAAGAAAAGGGGGTATAAAAACATATTTATTACACCAGTAAAGCGTTCCAGGGGGGGGCAGAAATCAGGTACCCATGATTAAAAAAGTTAGCGTTATCATTGATTGAAGCATCCAAGCGTATGAAGCCCTATTTCCAAGCCCATACAATCGTTGTTTACA
The DNA here is from genome assembly GCA_949130495.1 of Sambucus nigra. Taxonomy (NCBI): domain Eukaryota; kingdom Viridiplantae; phylum Streptophyta; class Magnoliopsida; order Dipsacales; family Adoxaceae; genus Sambucus; species Sambucus nigra. The sequence continues at coordinate 537,511,289 of OX422221.1, forward strand.
CTGATATGCCTCTAAGGTAGGCTTTACATAAACTAGAGAAGTCTGGTTGATTAATGTACTGGGTTGTGGAATTAGGGGAATATGATATTATATATGAACCAAGGTCTTAACTTTGAAGGTCGAAGTAATATCAGATTTCATAGATGAGTTCACTTACTCCGAGATTCTCGAGCCACAAAGTGAATAAGCCGAGCAAGAGTCAGGAGGAAGTGACACTACCAAACAAGATCCCGAGGAACTTTTATCAAAAGAAACAGTTTCCAACCTACCAGATTCCTCTTCTCGAACACAAGAGCTATCCAGGTGGTACGAAGAATCAAGAGGAAAAATATTCCACTATGGGAGTTTAACAGACCAAGCATTTTACAACAATGCCCTAATATGGAATTTATATGTTGATGGGTCATCTTGTGCAACCGGTATTGGAGAATATATAATACTTAACACTCCTGATGGTATTGATATTGAGTAAGCAATGAATTTTCAATTATAGGCCTCAGACAACGAAGCGGAGTATGCAACTCTTATTGTGGTCTTAAGCCAAGCCCAATCATTAAGTGGCGAGAAACATGTGGCACATAGTGATTCTCTGTTAGTGGTGAACCAAATACTAGGATTATACGGGGCTAAAGGAGAAGTAACAGCTTAGAACCTATCCAAAGCGATGGAAGTAATCACGAAGCTATTAGTTATTTGGATGAATATAATCGTAAGGTTGGAGAATGCTACTCAACTATCAGGATTGAGCTCCGATGAACTATCCTTATCGATATTTTAGCCAATAGGAGAATAAATGAAGATCTGATAATCAGGTTTATTGCTATAGACATGGGACCATCATGGATGGACCCTATAAAAGCATACATTGAATAAGGAACTTTACTAGAATATATGGTGGAATCTAAAAAGTTAAAGTACAAAACAACTCGGTATGTGTTAGATAAAGGTGTGTTGTATAGAAGAGGGCAATCACGGTCAGATTGTAACATTGTGTGCATCCATAATAAGTTTAAGACTTAATCCAAGAGGTGCATGAAGGATCATGTGTAGCTTACGTAGCAGAAAGAACACTTCTACAGTGAATAAGTTCATAAGGATATTATTAGCCGATGATGCAGCAGATTGTGTTCCTTTTGCCAAGAAGTGTGATAAATTCTAGAGATTCTCAAGCATCCGTAAAACTCCATAGGCTGCTCTCACCCCAATTAATTCACCTTGGACTTTCGCCATATGGGTTATAGACTTGGTTGGACCACTGCTGACCACTCGAGGAAGATTTAAGTACTTGGTCATGGCAGTTGATTATTTTACAAAATGGGTTAAGGAAGAGCCATTGATAGATATGTCTTATGAAAAGGTGTACCAGTTTATTTGGAAGAGCATCATTTGTATATATGGTATGCCCTACGCCTTCATCATCGACCATGGAACACGGTTTGATAATGATGAGTTTGTTGCTTACTGTGCTCAATCCAAGATTCAAAAGTTACATTCTGATCCTGGTCATCCACAAAGCAATGGTCAAACTGAAGTTACAAACTGAACTTTGATCCATGTTTTGAAGAAAAGGTAGGATGAAGCGAAGGGAAATTGGATAAATGAGTTACATTGTGTCCTGTGGGCAAACCAAAAACCTCCCCGAACTGTAACAGGGGAATCTTCATACATGTTAGCATTTGGGACTCAAGTTGTCATACCTGCTGAGCTTGGACTTCCATCCCATAGATTTTTAAATTTTAACTCTCCAATTATCAACTTAATGAGAAGGTTGGATCTAGATATGCTGGAAGAAGTGCGAGAAGATGATGCCATAAGAAATGCAGGTTACCAACAATGAACAACTCATTTTTATAATAAAAGAGTGAAACCCACCAACCTAAAAGAGGGAGACTATGTGCTGAAGAAGGTGCTGCATTAGCAGTCATCCGACCTGGAACATACAGGATAGAGACATTGGAAGGGGAAGAGTTCAAGAATCCATGGCATCTTAGGAAATATTATAAATGATGTAATCAAGTGTACTCAATTTAATTTCTAGAGTTCAGTATCAATGAAATGATCATTCGTCCAGTTTTGTCCTTTTAGTTTTGTTTTTGAATTTTTTTAGGAGTACTAGTGCTATGCATAACATTATGCAATTGAAAACTTCAAATGGTAGCTCAGAGGATAAATTTATTTTCATAAAGATGGTCGGCGAAAAGTAAATTGTTGCTCGAAGTGCAAATATATTTCCAAAAAGTTGCTCGGAGTAAGTGAAATGTTGATCGGGGTAAATTATACGTTGCTCAGAGTATTCAAGCACTAGTCAGCAGTAACTAAGTCAATAGGATATTAAATCCTCAAGAAACATGGTCAACAAACATAAGGATAAAACAAGATGTTTATCCTGCTGGGACAAATGTAAGAAAAATGGTGTAAAATATTCCTCAAGAGGAACATAAACACCTATCCCACGTACGCCTAGTCACACCACTGGTATCTAATGAAAAATCCAACACTTGGGTGCATTAGTAAAACCTTTGGAGACACATAGCTAACTATCTCTAAATTTAGATTTTAATCTAAGTATGCTAGTAGAACATATGTATTCATACACCTAGCTTTAAATTTAGATTTTGATATAAGTATGCTAGTAGAGCATATGCATTCATTGATAATTGATACTAAATTTGGATTTTACTCTTAGTGTATCAATAAAACTAATGAAAAAGACATACAATTTCAACACAAGATAAAATGATCAAATTTCATTTCACTATCAATATCATTACATAATTGTATTAATCAAACAATATACAAAGCTTCATCATGTAGGTCGCTTCCCTTTAGCCTTGGAAATAGGATCCAATCCAGCAAGAGGATAATCTAAAGTGTGGGGAGAGTTGATGAAATTAAAATCGTAAAGCATTCTGGTATTGCTGCTACTACGACGATCAAGCATATGAGGAGATAAGATGATCTCTAGTTCATCATAATGCTCAGATTCTCCTAAGTATTTTGAGATCAAGCATTGAGGAATACTTATGATAGGAATCCAATCAACATCCAATTTAAAATGGGGATTGCCAAGGTCAAGCGGTCCTGGATCATACCAATCTCACAGTTAGTTGTTTTGGTCAACCTTCATCACTGTCAAAGCATTCATCCAACCCCATTTATAGCCTTCATTCTTAGCTTGCTGAAATATATCATCAAGGTGCCCTAAAGCTTCATTGTACCCATCCATCCTTACTTCCCCTAGATGTTTGTGGAATTGGAAAGTTAGTCTCTCAACATGGTGCTACATTTCCTCAACACTCCTTCCTTAGCTGGTAATTAAGAAGATTGAGTGGATAGTTTCTCGGTTAAGGTCTGCAACTTCTAGGACATCTCAATAATAGCTTGATTTTTATCTTTTAATTGTGCAACTTGATTGGTAAGTGTCTTTTGAGTCTTGATCTCCTCTATAGTAGCTCGGTTAGGTCTGAATCTAGCTCAAGAAGATGAAGAAGCATGTTTTGATTTATTCAGGGCCTCTAACTCCTCAGTCAATCATGCATTCTCAGCCTCTAAGAATGAATGGCCTTCATCCGTAATAGCAACAGTAGTAGAAGAAGACTTCAAGGTAGCAAGTTCATCTCTCAAACTTTTGTTCTCTTCCTCCAGAAGCTTGGCAATGGCCCTGGATTCCTCCAATTCACAGTTAAGCAAGAATTCTTGCCTTCGAAAGTGAGAAGCCAATTTATCTATCTTTTGCTCAAAACCCCAACCTTCACTCAATGCTTGGAACTTATTCTCATAGTCCTCATGCAGACGTGCCTTAGCTTCTTTGTGATCCTCCTGTAGCTCTTCAATCATATTAGGCAACATTATTAGTAATTGCCTGATCAAGAAGACACTTCAGATGAACATAAGCTTTCTTAGCTTTCTCGGATACACTTTCCCCAAGAAACTTTAATAGGTCGATGTCAGTCAGAGATAAATGACCAACTTTGAAAAGTTTATTACACCTCTGGAGTAGCTCGGAGTCAGTGGACGAGAAATGTTCTAATTTATCCAAGAACTATTAAGAGGAAGAAAATCATAAATCAACAACATATAAAGCATGGGAAAAATACAAATAGATGAACAAGAATGTTTCACTTTTCATTGATAATTTAGGAGAGTACAAATACATCTTTAGAAAGGAAAAGAAAAAAGTACAACTACTGAAAAAGGAAAAAAAACATGTGCAGAGCTACACCTTCTTCATATCTGCTTCAGGATTAGCTGAAGTAGATGCAGGGTTAGAAGGAAGTGGATTAGCTGTAGAGGGGGAAGAAGAATCAACACCATGGAGTTGATTGATAGACTCTATCACCATAAGGGATTCACTAGAACCCCATCTTCATTAATTTATTTATCCATGTTTGGAGGGGGCCCAGGGTCATATCGCATAAATAGTTCAGAGTCATATGGAGTGTTGACCACCACCAGGGCAGCTGGACAGCTATTCTTAAAGCACTTTTTCTTCACAAATTCAATTTGCGAAGTAGTTTATCCTATGGACATATCCCAACCCCTGTTGAAACCACCCTCCCTGGCCTTGGTCCTCTTGACTTTCTCAACATCTGGGGCTTTTTGAAGGTCGATGGTCTTGACTTTCTCGACATCTAAGTCTTTCTGCAACTTGTCAGCCAGATCTTGAGCAACTTGAGCAGCTCCTTCAGTAGCTGATAGCTTATCCTCCCATCTACTTTGTTCATTTTTCATTGCTTATTGAGAATGAAGCAATGACTTCTTCAATTCATCAAAAGCTTTTTCAACTTCCCCAGAAAAATCTCTCAAAGCCTCATCTTTCTCCAACATATTGTTAAAGTCAATGAGGAACTGCACAAAGACAACAAGGAAAGTCAGTATTATGAAGAACAAACAAAGAAGAAGAAAAATAATAGATAAGAGAATATACCATAGCAAGGCTTTGAGCAGCCCTATCAGAACTCTTGGAACAAGGTAGTGCAGTCGCAGCACCCCTATGGTCTGGTAAAGTCCCAGACTTTATTAGTTACTTTGCAAAATGAGGGCCAAGGACCAATGGAGAGGAAAAAAAGAAAGATCGACTAACTCTAGTTGGTCAGGAAGAGCAGAGGACCCCCTGTAAACTTAGAAGGAAGTCCTCTCCTTATTCTATTCAAAGGACTCTCGTCCACTTTCTTAGATGGGGGCTTCTTCCCAGCACCATCTTTATTTTTTACCCCTTCATCAACCTGTTTAGAAGGGGAATTGGCTGCTAAATCTCCTATAATATTGGGAATCTTCCTCTTTCCCATGGCAAGGACTAGAGGTAAATTAGAGTCTAAAGAATAGGGAGAGTGGGAAGCAAGTTCACCACTGCCAGAGGTAGAAGTTGAGGAGGTAAAGAGAGGTTCCTGATCAAGATCAATAATAGGGGAAAGAATGGCTGTGGTGGGATGAGCAATGAAAGAAGAAAATTTGTTTTTCTACTGTAGCAGATAAGATGCAGACCTAACGTGTTCCTCGCCAACACTCTGATGAAGTCCCAAAATGAACTTCAATTATTTCAGCCTCACCTCACTCTCTTTAGGACACTTTCTCTTATAGTCAGTTGCAATCAAATGTATAGAGCAACAATTAGTATTACATTAAAACAAAGAGGTACAGAGAAATACAATTAATGGAAAAATAACCTATTCCATTGCCAAAAGGAGGGCATTTAGGTCCTTGGTACTCATCATTTCCATTTAAAAGAGCATGTTGAAAATTTTTCACAACTACCCTATGATCAAAATAATTCCTATTAGAATCTGGGAGATTGACCACTAGAGCCTTGTTTATGGCCCCGGTTTTTAAATAATAAGTGGTATCACTAGTTACCCACTTATAACAAAACATTATTTCTGGAATCCCTAGATGGGTTCCATGGATTTCATTTAACCTATGTACTCCGTTAACCACCCTCCATGTGCTGGGGACTACCCTAGCTGGGAGAATATCAAAATATTAACAGAATTCACGACAAAGAGGGTTTGGAGGAAAGGTAAACCCACATTCAGCTACAAATATAGAGGGAAACCAATGACCCTTAGTAAGGGAGAAAAAATCATCAAGAAAAATGGGTAGTTCAAGAACAACCTATGAATGGATGTTAAATTTATTATGAAACTTATCAAGATAACCAATAGAGTAAATCATGATGAAGAAGAAAAGAAAAGAGAAAGAATTCTAACGGGAATTAAGGATTCAACAAGAACTGAAGGATAGAAAACGATCTCACAAGAGAAAGAGAAGCTTGAAGAACTCAAGAGTAGAAAAGAACTCAGAAAGTTTAAGGTAAGAGACAATCATAGTTTTTCTCTCTCTTTATAGGTTCTCTGGAAAACTAGAAAAGTTAATTATTGAAAGGCAACGTCGATTGAACTGGTGATGGTTAAAGGAAGAAAAGACGGATTTTCCCAGAAACGATTCATTAAAGGTATAGATAATTTCAAAAATGCCACGTGCATTATATCTCTATACTTAAACACAATTTTTTACAAGTATGATAAGCCGCTAACCGACCATACCTAAAATTATTTCCCAAGGAACTTTAAGAGCTAAATGTTCAGTATTCTTGTAAAAACTTGAAGGATGAAAAATTGGGGGCTTCTGTTGATACCAAAAATTATCCTTCCACGAGGACCAATAACATATGAGTACGTATCATGCTGTGGGACATAAATCCAAGCCAACAAGGATGAAATAGCGACCGACTAAGGTATTCCGATCAACTTTACAGTAAATACCGACCAACACCAGGAAGCTTGACCAAAACCTAGAAGGCCAACCAATAATGAAGATAAAATGCCAACAGTTATAAGCATAAATGATTGTACAAATGTAAATGTCTATATTATAAATACATTCCATCCTTTGATATTCCAACATTTTCACACCCCATGGGGGCTATAAATACATTGTAAACCCAACATTAAAGGGACACGAGACAAGCAGCAATTGCATAATCCCATAGCAATACACAACAGTGGACGTAGGCTCTTCCCTTAAGTCGAACCACATTAAAAAATCTTTGCCTTTATTATTTATATTTATCTATGATCAACTAATTAGCCTAGTTTAGTTTTTTCCATCAACAACCGACATGTTTTAATCCCAAGTCTAGTTGTTTGAAAATTATCTTCATATTTTTAAACTAGGAGTCCTCTGACTATGCGATCAGTTCCTATGAGTCACGTTGGTCTCATTTGAGGTGTCCATGCCTCTTACGAGGTTGTTTAGAGGTTGTTTAGGGTTTTGTCCTCTAGTTGTATGTTTTTAAAGCTAAGTCTAAATATTTTCTAAGTATAATCATATTCTCAAACCGAGAGTACCATGCTTGTGCGGTCTGTCCCTACGAGTTACATTAATCTCATGTGAGGTGTTCATGTCTCTTACGATGCCATGGAGGTTGTCTAGGGATTTCCCCCTCTAGGGAAATGTTTTTAAGCATGAGTATTGAGATTGGAAAATGATCTTCATATTATCAAGTTGGGATTCCTGTGATTACACGGTCAGTTCCTACAAAAAATAATGGTTTAATGCGAGGTGTTCGTTCTTCTAACAAGGTTGTTTGGGGGATATTTTCGAGTTTGATCTCTATCGACATGTTTTAAGATTTTTTTAGAGATATGCAAATTGTCGCCAAATCATGAATCTCATGACTATGCATTCAGTTCCTAAGAGTCACATTGGTCTCGTTCAAGGTGTTCTTGTCTCTCACAGGGTCGTTTATTTTTGTTTTTAGTTTTTGCCCGGTGGTCCCTTGTTTGTAAACCGAAGTCTTGATGTTTTTAAATTATCATCATATTCTCAAAGAATTTGTCCCATAAATATATGGTCATTTCCTACGAGTTACGTTAGCTCAATGCGAGGTGTTCGTGCCTCTTACAGGGTCGTTTAGGGGTTGCTTTGGTTTTTCTTCCTCTAGCTGCATGATTTTAAGCCCGTGCCTAGATATTTTTAAATTATGGTCATACTCTAAAACTGGAAGTCCCGTGACTATACGACCAGTTCCTATGAGTTACATTGGTCTCATGCATGGTGTTTACACCCCTTAGAGGGTCGTTTGGTAGTGGTTTAGGGTATCCGCCCTCTAGTAACATGTTTTTAAGCCTACTAATTCGTATCGAATATTGCATATTTCTGCCCTTTATCTTTATGCATTCTAGCAATTTTACGGTCCTAAATGCCTATAATTATTCTCATTAACCAGACAACCTTGGATTTGGATATATACATGCTTTACAGGGGTTATTTGTGCTTTTGTAGGTATTGGAACGCAAAAAGTGAGGTTCGGTTGCATTTCAGAGAAGTTCCATCGTCGAATGCTACTTAAAGGGCAATTTGGTCTTTTCAAACTCACTAATTTTTATGGAATGAAGTAACTAAGATGTATATCATCAAATTATCTTTGTGTGGCCACTGACCGTGCGTCATTCTGACTCCGTATGTGGAAGTTATGCCCATTTCCGGAAGGTTTTAGTATTTTCTTCTACTTCAAGGGCATTTTGGTAATTTCATACTGCATAATTTGGAGGGTTTCAAAACATAATCATGTAGATAATTTAATTAGCTTCGCGTCGGTTCCGACCACTCCTCATTTCGATTCCGTATGAGGGAGTTATGGACGTTTCCGTGCAACGCGGCAAAATTGGTTCGGAGGGAAAAGTGGGATGTCTCCAGCCCAAGGCAAATTCCAAAAGTGCGGTCGACCGGTACCAAAACAGAGGTCGACCGGTCGCATCAGATATGGACGAAAATTGGCTTATTTTGGTTTTTTTGGGTTGGTTTTGTTGGTGGTTTATTTTGGGGTATTGATAGAATGTTTGGGGCGTTTCTTAGAAGGGATATTTTCATTTTTAGGTTAGAAGAGGGGTTTATTGGGTGGAGCTTCTCTCTCCTAGGGTTTGTACCATTTGGATTGTTGTAAGCACTATTCATCTTCTTCCTCATTTATTCAACTTGTTTTAGCTTGTTTCTTGCTTTCTTAATTATTTACATGCATAGATAACTTGTTTTAGTATATTAATTTCTTCTTTGCTTAGTTAATTAGTTGTTAAATTAGTTTTATTCATGTGTAGTGAGTAGATAACGGGTTGGGATCGCGTTTCTGCCATTAATGGGCGTTGAGCTCCGAAAGTTAGGTTTTTGTGTAAAATTGCATTTAATTGAAACCTCCCGTATTAAAGTCGGATTATTACGCGTTTAACTTTCTTTGTCACGCAACGTTAGTGTTTATAGCAATAATCCGAATTTAAGATGCGTGTGACCATTTTCTGTTCAATGTTTAATCTCGCAACTTTGGGTTAAATTCCTTATTGTGTGATGTTTATACTTAATTGAAAATACTCGATTAAATGTTTTCGAATCGAAATTCTAATTATTAGTTGTTTAGCCCATGGTGGGGACATGATCCCGACTCTCATTTTATTAGTTCTAGTTTAGACTTAACTTCTTAATTTTTCCCTTTTCTTTATTTCCAACCTATCACCTTTTACACTTTTATTTTAGGAGTATTAAATCCTATAAATTTTAGCAATTCGTCTCTGTGGATTTTCGATACCCGACTTACCGCTATACTTGTATCTCAAGTGGAGTCGTAATTTAGGTTTTTGTATTAAGGCGGTGAATAGAAAACAACGATTAGCATTCTGACACGACGTTACTTTTTCCCCTTAATCACCTACATATAGAAATTTTCATCATATTCTCAAATTGGGAGCCCCCTGATTACGCTATTAGTTACTATGAGTTACTTTGGGCCCGTGCAAGGTGTTTATGCCTCTTAGGCCCCATCTTGGAAGTGTTTAGGTTATTCTCCCTCTTATCAACATATTCTTAAATGAGAAGTATTGTGAGTATGTGCTCAAATCATACGAGTTACAATTGTCCCGTACAAGGTGTTCATGTCATTAATGTGGGAATTTTTGGATTGCTTTGGGTTTTTGCTTTGGGTTTTTGCCCTCTAACAGAAATTTTTAGGCCTAAGTCTAAATATTTTTAAATTATCTTCATATTCTCAAAACGAGAGTCCCGTGACTACGTTGTCTTCTCCTACATGTTACATTGGTAATATGTGATGTGTCCGTGTGTCTTATTTGGCTGTTTTGGGGTGATTTTAGGTTTTTGACCTCTAATGATATATTGTTAAGACCAAGTCCTTTAGTTTTCAATTAATCGTTATATTCTCAAATAGAGAGTCCTTTGGCTACGTGGCCAACTCCTTACATTGTCCCTTGCAAGGTATTCAGTCTCTTATGGGGTAGTTTGGGATTTATTTGACATTTTACCCTCTAGCGGCGTATTTTAATGCTTAAGTCTAAATAATCACAAATTATCTTCATATTCTAAAACCAAGAGTTCCGTGAATATGCGCTCATTTCCAACGAGCTACATTTGTCTCATGTGAGGTGTTCGTGTCACTTAGAGGGCTGTTTCGGGATATTTTTGTATTTTTGTCGTCTAGTGGCATGTTTTTTTATCGTAAGTCAAGATATTTACAAATTATGAATATTTTTCTAAACTGGGAGTCTCGTGACTACGCGACCAATTTCTACGAGATTCATTAGTCCCGTGCAAGGTGTTCATGCCTTTATAAGGGTCGTTTGGAGAATGTTTTGAGTTTTCGTCATTTAATGGCATGTTTTTAACCCTTCACTTAGATATTTCAAATTATTATCATATTCTCAAACCAAGAGTCTCGTGAAAATGCAGTCATTTCCTACGAGTTATGTTGGTTCCATTTAAGGTGTTAGTGCCTTTTACGGGGCCGTTTGGGGAATGTTTTGGATTTTTGTCCTCTAACGACATGTTTTAAGCCTAATCTATATATTTGAAAATTATCATTCTATTCTCAAACCAGGAGTTCCATGATTTTGCAGTCAGTTCCCACGAGTCACATTGATCCCATCTGAGGTATTCATGCGTTCTACGGGGCCGTTTGGGTTTTTGTCTTCTAGTGGTATGTTTTTAAACCCAAATCTAGATATTTGTTAATTATCATCGTATTATCAAACCAGGAGTACCGTGACTGTGCGATCTTCCCCTATGACTTATATTGGTTTCGTGTCGAGGTATTCGTATCTCTTATAGGGCCGTTTGCGGGCTATCTTAGGATTGCTCCATCTAGCAACATATTTATAAACATAAGTATTTATATTAGGAGTCCCATGACTACGTGTTCAGTTCCTACGACTTAACATGGTAGCGTGTTATAATACCCCGTAATTTTAATGACTTTTAAAAATGGGTTATATTTTAAATTAATGGATTAATTGGATTTTATTATTAATTAATTCATTTGGGTTTTATCCGAATTGTGGATATTAAAATGGATGATTCTGAATATTACTTAAAGATATTTAGGTAATATATGAATGTGATGCTATTGATATTTCCGTGAGTTGTTAAATCAGTAATTTGAATTTTAGTCGGACGCAGTATGGGACGTGTCGGGACTAATTTGATAAATTAAAAAGGGAGTTTATTTTCTATCAACCTTATAGTCATTTAGATTGTGTCGTTGCGTTCGGAAGGGTTGAAATAGTTCGAAAAGTCTATTTGGATGTTGAATTTGGGTCTCGGGTCATTTGGAAATGAATAGACAACCCAAAAGAACATTTTAGTCATTTTTATGGGGGGGGGGGGGGGGGTGAATAGTGATTTTGGATTTTTTCCTATTATAAGTATTTGGATATTAGTTGAACGTGGGTTCATTCATCTCTTCTACATAACATTGAGAATTCATCTTCTTAGAGAGAGGGAAAGGTTGCTTGGGAAGAGAAAAGTTTACTTGGGAAGGACAAGAACGAAGACCAAAGGTCGCCACTACCAACCACCACCGGAAGTTGGCCGGAGAAGGGAGAACCACCTGTGATACACCACCCCAAAGGATCAGACCTTCATTAGAGGCAAGTGTTTAATATTTTCAATTTAAGTTTGTATATTGTCCATGTTAGAATAGTTATAAAAAGAGATGACTTTTCATGTTTAGAAGATAAAGATGGAGTTGTAATGGATTTCTTGAAATACAAACATATATATAGGAAACAAACTCATGTTGTAGGGAGTAGTAATCCACGAAATAATCATAAATCTGTTGAAGAAATTATGAAAACCATTGATGTGTTCTTGAAGATATTACGTTGATAATTTTCTAGAAAAAGAGGATAAACACATGCTTTTAATTCAATCCCTTGATGATTCTAGGATGTTTAGATCATTAAAAATCATTGATATGTGTTGATATATCATGTAGTAAGGTTTATAAGTCATTTGGGCTGTTAATATGAAGGTTTTAATGATAAAAAAAGGTTAAACCCGTAGTAGAAGAAATGCAGAAAAAATCGGGTTGTTACCTCGACGATCGATCGATCGACCCCTTGCTTTCGATTGATCGACCTTCCCAAGATTGTTAAAGTTGTTTCTTTTAAATGTTGGTTCTTATCCCAAACCTTTTGTAGATCTTTGGTGATTATTAATTGGATATTATGGGACTTAGAGAAGATCATTAAGCCCTAGATAAGGTTTGAATTAATTTTATTGGGATTTAATTGAATAGAATGATGTTAATTAAATTGAACAAATTTCGATTGCTAGATTAATGTGTTGGATTCTAAGTTTTATGATTGAGGATTAAGGATAGGTCCAGTAGGGGAGATTTAATATAACACATGGGTAGCCTTAGGGTTACAATTTGAACATCAAGGTACTGAGTTTAAGCTCATTAATGATTGCGCAAGGACTGAGTGTAGTACAAGCGCTTAGTGGGATGGCGCCTGGATAGAGATGGGAGTTCAGATCACATTTGGTTGAAACAGGGGATGAGGTTATTCCGGTTACGTATTTGAAGTTGATAGACCTCCATGACTAACAAAGTTAAGTAGTAGTGTATTAGAGGGGTTCCTTGTTTGGATTTCGCTTTGCGAGACGTTCCGCGCATGAACCTTAACAACGTCGGGAGTGGAAAGATGTTATAGGACACGAGGATATTGGTTTTGTTGGTAAGTTATATCGTGTGAATGAAACACTATAGACTATGGGCCATGTGATGATGGTATTCAATCCTAGTTGATAGAAGATGTGTCTATAAGAGATTAGAAACTATCGGTTATAACCCTAATTAAAGGGAGAGTTTAATTCATAGTAATTCGGGAGATATGATGATATGGACCAGTAGGATATTAGTGATTTCTTACTGAATATACTATTGAGGAAAACCTATTTGAACCTTGAGTAATGAGTGAGGCTCGGGGAATTGAATTAAAGAAGTAAAGTCATAATATTTTAATACGTAGGATTTGAGAGATATAATGCTATGTATGGGAACTATCTTAATGTAATATGAGTACCTGGTTGATATTATATTATAGGTATGATAATGCCTATTTGATTGATTGATGATTTATGTTTATGACATACCTAGCTTACTTTCTATCGACGGGAGGTTTGCGCGTGAGGGCAGTCATATCCTGATGAATCCATGGGATCTTTGATTTGTCGCTTGAGAACATAGGTCTATGACAGACTTATCGGGGAGTTGATAAGTCCGTTGACAGTGGGTACATAGGTATGTGCGTGACCCGTGGATAGGAGAACTATGTTCGCCTCCAATTTATGTGTTGTTTTTTGTGATTCGAGGAATCCTTACCGAACCTTTAGTCCACTATTTGGCGACCAGCGATATTGGAACATGATAGCTGAGTAATGCATTGCACCGTAGCTATGGCTCGGGGTGCCATATTACATATATATATATATATATATATATATATATATATATATAATGAATTGTATGAATGTGTATATAGTGGTTAAATTATCTACTGTGCAATAATTATAGATAACGGTGAATTGAGAAAAGGAATTGAACTAAGTTAATGAATAGTTATTCTTATAGATTTGAAGAGCTTAATTCATATTATTGAGAAACGATTCATATAAAATGAAAAAAAAACTATATATATATATATATATATATATATATAATGAATTGTATGAATGTGTATATAGTGGTTAAATTATCTACTGTTCAATAATTGTAGATAACGGTGAATTGAGAAAAAGAATTGAACTAAGTTAATGAATAGTTATTCTTATAGATTTGAAGAGCTTAATTCATATTAATGAGAAATGATTCATATCAAATGAAAAAAATGTATATGAATGATTATATGGCGTATGGTATGGGACTAGCCACCCAGTATTTAATTAGGCGGGGTGTTACAGGTGGTATCAGAGCATCAGGTTCTAGTGTCCTTTAGGGTCTGTACGACTTACTGTGTTTTCAGCTTAGCGTTCTTTGATGTAGAGCCCTATGGTTAGGATTGTTGATTTCTTTGGTAAGATTACGTATATAGTAGTGAATCTTATTTGCGTTCGGACGGGTTCGTACAAGAAGTATGGCAGATGAGGGCCATTGGACGAATAACGAAGATCGTACTTAGGAGGTTATGAAGTATGTTCGAGTATGATGACCGTAGTCTAGGTCACCCTTACTATGGAAAATTGAGGAGAGTCATTAGTAGAAGTTCTTGACATGCGGGAATTGTGTGTGTTACCTAACGAAGGCAATATATTCAAAGGCTTGGGCATATAGTGGAGTGTGGTTAACTAGAACTAAAAATTTGGGGTAAAATTTTTCTTGATTCATCGGAGAAAAGTTATAATAGTGCGATTCAACAACCACCACCCGCGAATAAGGGTGTGTTTTCTATCTAAGGAATTATGAGGCATATATTGATTTTAGTAGAAATTAATATTCTGTGGGAAAAAGGGTTGCTAAACTTAGTCTATAGCACTGTTATTTACGTAGACTCACCGAGGGGTGTGGGACACCTATATTTTTCATGTCATCACGTGGGTTTATTTTTTTTCACGGGATTACTTACTTTGGGCATGTCCGAACATGATGTGACTATCGGCGTGAATTGACTTGTGGTATATGAGAGCGTATATACTACTATAGCCATCATCTTGTCTTTAATAAGAGAGTAGATGAGTAGACTTTTATTTGAAAGTCGATAAAACCTGTAGAGAGGTTATAAACTATTGACTAAGGACCTGAGGAGTTTCAATAACCGAATACTTTATGTAGTAGTGTATCGGGGGGGTTCCTTGTTTGGATTTCGCTTGCGAGACACCCCACACATGAAACTAATAACCGTTGGGAGTTGAAATAAGTTAGGTCTTTAGGATATGATTTTATAACCTTTACGATAAATATTATAATGAAACTTGTACGATAGGGTGTATGGGCACCCTAGATGGTTGGATTGTAGTATTTTTCATAATTGTGAAACTATAAGTAGTTGTGACTTCAGGATTTATTTGTTTAATACGTGAGGATCATTTTTCCCAAAGTTTGTGACGAGGACGGTATAGGAAAGATTGGATAAAGTTTAAATTCGATTATGTTGGAACTATATGGTGAGACTTTGTGTAACATCAATGGGTATTTTCGTTAACGTACTGTGTGGGCGGTACTACTTAGATTTCTTGCGATGTGAGATTTATACTCACAGTTGACCTTACCAGTATGATTTATTTTTTTTCCAATTTCGGGATGAAATTATGTTATAAGGAGGGAAGTATGTAATACCCCATAATTTTAATGACTTTTAAAAATGGGTTATATTTTAAATTAATGGATTAATTCGATTTTATTATTAATTAATTTATTTGGGTTTTATCCGAATTGTCGATATTAAAATGGATGATTCTGAATATTACTTATTGATATTTAGGTAATATATGAATGTGATGCTATTGATATTGTTGTGAGTTGTTAAATAAGTAATTTGAATTTTAGTTGGACGCGGTATGGGACGTGTCGGGACTAATTTGTTAAATTAAAAAGGGAGTTTATTTTCTATCGACCTTATAGTCATTTTGACTACGTCATTGTGTCTGGAAGGGTTGAAATAGTCAGAAAAGTCTATTTGGATGTTGAATTTGGGTCTCGGGTCATTTGGAAATGAATAGACAACCCAAAACAACATTTTAGTCATTTTTATGGGGGGGATGAATAGTGATTTCGGATTTTGTCCTATTATAAGTATTTGGAGATTAGTTGAATGTGGGTTCATTCATCTCTTCTACATAACATTGAGAATTCATCTTCTTAGAGAGAGGGAAAGGTTGCTTGGGAAGAGAAATGCTTACTTGGGAAGGACAAGAGCAAAGACCAAAGGTCGCCATTACCAACCACCACCGGAAGTTGGCCGGAGAAGGGAGAACAACCAGTGATACACCATCCCAAAGGATCAGATCTTCATTAGAGGCAAGTGTTTGATATTTGCAATTTAAGTTTGTATATTGTCCATGTTAGAATAGTTATAAAAAGCGATGATTTTTCATGTTTGGAAGATAAAGATGGAGTTGTAATGGATTTCTTGAAATATGAACATATATATAGGAAACAAACTCATGTTGTAGGGAGTAGTAATCCATGAAATAATCATAAATCTATTGAAGAAATTCTGAAAACCATTTATGTGTTCTTGAAGATATTATGTTGATAATTTTCTAGAAAAAGAGGATAAACACATGCTTTTAATTCAATCCCTTGATGATTCTAGGATGATCATTAGAAATCATTTATATGTGTTGATATGTCATGTACTAAGGTTTATAAGTCATTTAGGCTGTTAATATGAAAGTTTGAATGATCAAAAATGGTTAAACCCATTGTAAGAAATGCAGAAAAAACTGGGCGGTTACCTGGGTGATCGATCGATCGACCCCTTGCCTTCGATCGATCGACCTCCCCAGGATTTTTTATAGTTGTTTCTTTTTAATCTTGGTTCTTATCCCAAACCTTTTGTAGATCATTGCTGATTATTAATTGGATATTATGGGACTTAGAGAAGATGAGTAAGCCCTAGATAAGGTTCGAATTAATTTGATTGCGATTTAATTAATTAAAATGATGTTAATTCAATTGAACAAATTTCGGTTGCTAGATTCATGTGTTGGGTTCCAAGTTGTATGCTTGAGGATTAAGGATAGGTCCAGTAGGGGAGATTTAATATAACACATGGGTAGCCTTAGGGATACAATTTGAACATTAAGGACTGAGTTTAAGATCATTATTGATTGCGCAAGGACTTAGTGTAGTACAAGCGCTTAGTGGGATGGCGCATGGATAGAGATGGGAGTTCAGACCACATTTGGTTGAAAGAGGGGATGAGGTTATCCCGGTTACGTATTTGAAGTTGACGGACCTCCACCACCAACAAAGTTAAGTAGTAGTGTATTGGAGGGATTCCTTGTTTGGATTTCGCTTTGCGAGACGTTCCACACATGAACCTTAACAACGTCAGGAGTGGAAAGATGTTATAGGACATGAGGATATTGCTTTTGTTGATAAGTCATATCGTGTGAATGAAACACTATAGACTATGGTACATGTGATGATGGTATTCAATCCTAGTTGATAGATGATGTGTCTATAAGAGATTAGAAGTTGTCGATTGTTACCCTAATTAAAGGGAGAGTTTAATTCGTAGTAATTCGGGAGATATGATGATATGGACTAGTAGGATATTAGTGATTTCTTACTGAATATACTATTGAGGAAAACCTATTTGAACCTTAAGTAACGAGTGAGGCTCGGGGAATTGAATTAAAGAAGTAAAGTCATAATATTTTAATATGTAGGATTTGAGAGATATAAAGCTACGTATGGGAACTATCTTAGGGTAATGTGAGTACCTGGTTGATATTATATTATAGGTATGATAATGCCTATTTGATTGATTGATGATTTACGTGTATGACATACCTAGCTTACTTGCTATCGATGGGAGGTTTGCGCGTGAGGGTAGTCATATCCTGATGAATCCATGGGATCTTTGATTTGTCGCTCGAGAACATAGGTCTATGAAAGACTTATCGGGGAGTTGATAAGTCCGCTGAGTGTGGGTACGTAGGTATGTGCATGAACCATGGATACGAGAACTATGTTCACCCCCAATTTATGTGTTGTTGTTTGTGGTTCGAGGAATCCTTACCGAACCTTTAGTCCCCTATTCGGCGACCAGCGATATTGGGACATGATAGCAGAGTAATCCATTGCACCGCAGTTATGACTCGGGGTTCCATATTATATATGTATATATATATATATATATATATATATATATATATATATATATATATATATATATATAATGAATTGTATGAATGTGTATATAGTGGTTAAATTATCTACTGTGCAATAATTATTGATAACGGTGAATTGAGAAAAAGAATTGAACTAAGTTATGAATAGTTATTCTTATAGATTTGAAGAGCTTAATTCATATTAATGAGAAACGATTCATATAAAATGAAAAAATGTATATGAATGATTATATGACGTATGGTATGGGATTGACCATCTGGTATTTAATTAGGCAGGGTGTTACACGTGTGAGGTGTTCGTTCCTCTTACGAGGCTGTTCGTGGGCTATTTTGAGTGTAACAACCCGCCTAATGGGATACCGGGAGATCACTCCTATATCAAATTATAACAGGAGTTACATATGGATCATTCTTAGCATCACTGTCGAAAATCTATTTAATTACTAATATCCTATTAGGTGAGCGTTAAAAACTTTTACCTAACTACTCTTTTTAACGATCAAAATAAAACATCCGCAATTAAATGCGTAATTGAACTGAAATGAAAATGAAATAAATTAAAATAACCGAACACTCGGTTCAAATTATACAACCATATCGAATAACGTGCGAAAAATATATAAAATCAGTTGGACCATTGGCCCGAATGTTTGTACAATATCTCCTATCTAGAGTGCAAGGAAAGAAGCGTCTACCGATAACCCGCAAGCATCCACAACTGCTGCAGCAGACGTCTGACTCGAAAGAATTTCCTATGTCTGGACACCTATAATATATATATATATATATATACAACAAGAGAGGAAAAGTAGGTATGCGGGTCAGAGCCCGAATTTTGAAAATATTTTGCAAGTGCATAAATGCTTTATTTTTAGAAAAATATTTTTATCTCATATTTAAATTGGTATCGCACTCCCATGAGATACCCCTCACCTCTCCCCTAATAGTGCACACCTAACGCAGCCTAACAACATGCCCTAGTCAAGCTATCCCTGCCTAACTAGTCTAATTTACCCATCTAATATCTACCCCAGATAGTCCACGTGCTAAGGGCTAAACTTCCCTCCATTCTCAACACTGCACTAAGTTCGTGCGTGGGGTATCTCGCAAAGAGAAATCCAAACAAGGAACCCCCCCGATACACTACTACTTGGAAGGGTTAATGGTAGAGATCCATTAGGCCCGTAGCACACACAAATGTATAAATATATATATATGTACATTTATAATATACGTCCGGATAATATCTCCCGGACTGAGGTTTACCAATTAAATTATATCTTTATAATATGCATCCGGATCTACCTCTCGGACTGAGGATTCATATACAAAGTATTTATCAATACTTATCATTTTCATTTCAAAACCTTCCATTTCCTTTCTCATATCGAGGAAATGTATTTAAAAGCTAATTCATTAGCATGAATTGCTTTACTATAACATATACTTTTAAAAAGCCAATTTTATTATCATAAAAATGCTTTTCCGTTTTAAACCATCCCATTTCCCTTTTTACACTCAGGAAATGTACCCAAAGCCATTTTCATTATCATGAAAATGCTTTGATCATACCATATGCTTCCACATCCCTTCTTCCATCCAGGAGTGTTACCAAAGCCAAACCTTTATCCCATTTCCCTTTTTATACTCAGGAAATGTAAATTAAAGCCAATCCATTATCATGAATTGCTTTAATAAATCTAAGACCGCCCCTACGGGTTTCCCCACTGGACGCGCCCCTAAATGGCTATCATCTTCCAGGGCCTATCTATACAAGACAACCTGGGAACCTAACAATGTCGGGAAGCGGCCATATGCCTGCAGGATAGTCAGGACCACACCCGGAATCTCCTAACCAGCGCAGTACAAATAAACGCCCATATAGCCTAGGGACTATATCCAACCTTCTCAATAGCCAGGGAGGCTTCACCACAACTCGCGCAACTTCCCTTATGATAGCGATTTAGGGAGGTGTGTATAATCCATATTTTATCAATTATGAAAATCACTTGTCTTTCCATTTTGAAAATATTCATTTTTATATTTTCAAAATCATTTCCATCATATCATATATATATACTTTAATCACATAGTATATACATATACCATATATTCCTCCTAGAATATATAACCGGCCATAATGGCCTATATCATCTAGCGATGATCATAATCCCAAAGATTCCCTCCAGGAATCACAATCATGCATTCATATAAGCATGATACTAAACCCAAAGTATTTTCTTACTTTGATGACTAATAATTACCTTAATCAACTCTTAAAGATTTATTGGATATCTCCAAAATATTGGGCTGAAAACAGGGCACCGGTCAACCGCGAGTTGTAAATAAGCTTACGAAACAAAGCAGTAGGCCCTTTCTCCTTGACGCGGTCGACCGGTCTTAGGGGCGCGGTCGACCGGTCACACCAGGTCCTCAAAACTAAATTCTCCAAATCCTCCATCCAACAACCCAATTTCATTATCGGGGTTTCTAAACTACCCCAAAAATTATTCAAAACATCTACACGACTAATCCTAGCTTGTATTTTTCCAATTCCCGATTTGATTTCCGACTTGATGATTTCAACCCGAAGCTGCCATCTTGTAAAAATCATATCAAATCGTAGAAAAATCATAAAAATACACGGCCGGTGCCCACGTGACCGTATCGAAAATATATACAACTTCCGTGTTTTGTCCAAGAGCTAAATCATTTATCTTCTTGACTGAAAATGACACCAAAGGCTACGGGTTTACTATTCATTATCTTCCCAAAATCCCAAACTCCATTTTTGTTGTTTCTAACCTTATCCAACAACTCAACAAACATCTAATCTATCTTTTACAACTAACACATAAATTATTTTGGGGTATTGAATCATTTCTCTTAGTTTTAAATCCTAAAACCATAAAAACCCCAACTTAACATTTAAACCCATTTTTATACTCCATTAACATGGTTTTAACACTAAAAATCATTAAGAGTTTACACTACATCAATATGTAAACTCATAATCAACTTTTACCCAATTTTATTTTAAGGGTTCTAACCCCAAAATCATATTTTTACCAACTATGATATGAGATTAATGCACAAAAGTAAATAAAGCAAGTAAACACTTGCCTGGAGGATGAAATCCGACGACCTCGAGTCGAATCCGGCGGAGTTTGGCCCGAATCTCCCTTTTCTCCCCTCTTTTATCCTTCCTCTCTCTCTTCTCTCTTTTCTTTATTCTTTTTCTTCTCTTTTCTCCCCATCTCCCTCTTTATAAAGAAAGAAAAAGGGTTTAAACCCTTAAAACCCAAAAACGACTCGTTTACCCAATTACGAGTTACTTTTACCTCTAAAACTACCCGAAACTTAATTTCGACAATCGGACACTCTTTTCCGACTATCTCGAACATTCCGAGACTCATGGCGCAGTCGAAATTTCCATCCGAGGCACTTGACTGCAAATCACTATTCCAACCCAAAATAAATAAATGCGGGTTTTCTACTCAAAATCTTACCTCTTTTGTCGCTATACTCCACGGCGACATATAATTAAATTACTTCGACCTATATAGTCCCAAAATAATTTATAACACCCTTCGAAAATCATTAAATCCTCGAAAATTTCAAAAATTACTATTTCGAGAAATTCTCAAAATTCCAAATTATACTTAATTATGGAATTTAATTGTCTCCAAAAGGGCGGGTTGTTACATTGAGTTTCGTCCTCTATCAACATGTTTTAAGCTTAACTCTAGAAATTTACCAATTATTGTCATATTCTCCAATCGAGAGTCCTGTGGCTAAACGTTTAGTTCTAAAGAGTTACATTAGTCCTGTGCGAGGTATTTGTGTCTCTTACGGAGCTATTTAAGAGATTTTTTGGTTTTCGTCCTATAGTGACATGTTTTTTTATAGTTTTTCCTAAAAAAGATGGAGTGTTTTTTAGCAAAAAAAGCAATTTTTTAATATTTTATAAACTTTCTCAAGACAGTTTTTATTATTTTTTTTCCTTGTAAATATTCGTTAAAAAATATGTTTCTTAATATTTTTTTCCCTTCTTAATATAGTTTTTTAACTTTTTTTCTCAAAATAGTGTATATTTTTTACAACTTTTTATTTATAAATCTTTGCCCATATTTTTTTCATAACACTAAACCTCACAAAATGATAGTCTTTTATGAGTCGATTATGATGTTTAATTCCCTTTAATGACATTTTGCGAGTAAGGAACTTGAAACAAAGGTCAGGGTGAAAGTCTTCATTCTCTATTATATTTAGACTTTATTTATCTCTAATTAAGAGTACACTATTTTTTCTAAATTAAGAATATATATTTCTTTTTTAAATATAACCAATGAACCAAGTTTTACAATAATAAACAACTGTCCATTTTGGTCATTGAATAAATGCATTTTAATTTTTTTTATTTTAGTCCCATTTCTAAAGCTTTTTTAGTCTTCAATCCCATGTGGCTTTTAAATTATGTTAAGTCCCATAACCGTTTAAAACTTCCATCAACTTCCATGTAACATCTCCTAACCGCTCATGTCTCCTTCTGTAGAGAATGACAAGTGTAAAAATATAGGAACAACAACAAAAAAATAATGATATGAAATTAAACATACATATATTCAAAAAAAATTAGGACTAAACACTATAGTGACGACCTATGACAAACAACAACATCAGGCGGGTTGGGGTACAAAGTTCGAGGATACGTAGTTTTCTAGAGTTGCAAAGAGCGGGGTAAAAAGTTAGGAAGTCCTTGATTTTTAGTCCTCAATGTATCACAATGGACAAACTTGGGGACCAAAATTAAGAAAAAGATACGTGTACCCACTTTTGTACTCATTTTTTTTATATTTATTGCATTAAAATCTTATATTTTGTTGTTGTGCGTCCCGTGAAGATACAAAGTACAGTCCTCTATGGCCTTATCATATTAGACGGGTCTGAAAAATGAGTATAAAAATAGGTGAATGTAGTGGTGCTCCTCAATTTTTTATCCAAATGGGTAGTGTCCTATTGGAGGAAATCATTGTCTAAAATCAATGCATCACAATCAAGTTAATTGGTAGGGTCCTATCGGAGGAAATCATTGTCTAAAATCAATTCATCTCACAATCATTTTTATACAATAGGTTTTTGCATAATAGCAATAAAAGTGTCTTCCACTCTCTCTCTCTCTCTCTCTCTCACACACACACACACACACGCACACACACACACACACACATATATATATATATATATATATATAAAATATGATAGAGGTATGTATGATATTTTTATGCATGACAATTTATCATGCATGGGCATACATGAAATGTCATGCTAAAAGCAAAATGAGTTTAGTAAATGGGTTGGGCATGGGTTTCGGCTATGGGTGCTTGGGCTTTTTTTGGTTAAAATTGAAATGGGATTAGGCTTTTTTTGTAATTCTTGTTTTTTTTTTTCCGTGCCAATCGGCACGAGCATGAGCTTTTTTTTCGTGCCTTCGGCAAAGGTACGGCCAATACTAGTATATATATATGGAATACATATTCTCACATTCTCTATGTCTTTCCCACACCATTTGAATAATAAATGACAATTGTATCCTTAGATTTATAATATATAAATATTCAATTTCTGACCTCCAACTACGACAAATACATTTGATAAAAAATGATAAATCCTTACCTCATTTTTGTTCCTAATTTGGAGGCACTCCACATTATACAACAGATTCGCGCTCCAGAAAATCTGGAGGCACTCCACTTTTGTTCCTACTTTTGAAAATGACCAATAAATCATTACTTCATCATTTATCATTTATCCATTCTCTCTCTTCACATTGGTGCTTTTACATTAAACCTAAAACAAGCCTACTAATCTTTATTTTTAAATAATAGTTTTAATAAAAAAAATCTTTTAGATAACTTTTATTTTGTTCTTAGAAATATTATTTATTTATTTTAAAATAAATTAAATTTATAATATTGAATGTTTAATTCATCTTATTTTTAAGATGGGTTATTTTGATTTTTTTTCCTTTGCTTTTGTGACCACTTTTACATTGGAGTTCCACCTTTTTAAAAATTTACAATACACTCCCATTCTATTAACTTTCCATCCAAAAACTAAAAATGGAAAAATAAAAAATGCAAAATGCAAAATTTCTAATCGACATCAATTAAAAAGTCAAAATATTATAGATTCAAATAAGTAAAATATGACAAAATGCATAGCCATTATAAAAAAATATTTTCCAATAAAATAGTCATCTTGATATTAAAAAATGTTTTTTTATCATAATTTCACATAAATAAACAATGTATGTGACTTCGAAAAATTGTACTACAATTAAAAAAAAAAAAATTTAACTGTTTTCTATAAATAAAAACTAGGAAAAACTACTAAAATATTTTTCAAACAATTAAAAAATCACTAAAACCATTACATTTTTTTTTTTGTTTTTAAAATAGTTTTTTATCAAAAAATTATTTTTTTCTTTATTGAAGAATCTATTCTTTATAAAAACAGTTTCTTATAACTGTTTTTTTTTTCTCTTTATCAAAAAAGTTTCTTTATATAAAAAAAATAAAAAATTGAACTGCTAATAATTTGAGGCTGAAATGATTTTTTTTAAATGATGGTCTTTCGTAAAACTAATCATAAAATGGGGGTCTTTCATGTTGTGTTGTGTTTAAATGGCTCGTGTTCCTGTCTAGTAAAACAAAGACATGACACATAACACGAAACGGGAACACAGTCCGATTATTTGGAACCAAAGTGTTCCTGGTAAAACAGGAGCACGATCAAATTATTTGGAACATAACACGAAATCGGAACACATATATCCGCGTTATGTATTCTCAAAATATGTGTTCATGTTTCGTGTTATGTTCCAAGTAATTATTAGTAGTTCGATTTTTTTTATAAGAAACTCTTTTGAAAACTAAAAAAAAAGTAATGGTTAATTGTTTAAAAAATATTTTAATAGTTTTTCCTTGTTTTTATTTATAGAAAACAGTTAAGAGTTTTTTTAATTGTAGTATAATTTTTTGGAGTCACATACATTTGTTTATTAATGTGAAATTACAATAAAAAAATATTTTTTAATGTCCAGATGGTTGTTTTATTGAAAAACATCTTTTATAACGGACATGCTGTTAATGCCAAAAATTATCCATTTACATGAACCAATCCGACATGGACACCTGTTCTCCTACGTGGTAGTATTCACATTAATTATTCACTTGGTTGGTTCCCGAAGACAATTAGTCGGCACCAGAAGATAGTCGGTCGGCAACCCTCCCAATCAACTAACCTGAAGAATATGAACTATCAAGAATGTCCAAGGCCATTGGTGTAGAATGTCAAGAGACTCATTCATCTATATTATACCTCTAATAGGATAGTATTAAAGGTTAATTAGATTTCAATTTAATGCTCCCTCTTTGAGTTCATTAACTACATTAATTACTAAGTCACGTTAGCTAAATTTGGGACTTTACAGTTTCGAATTTTGGTTTCTATTCAAGAGATGTTTGGATAATACAAATATCTTTTGTATTATATATATATATCTCAAGCTTAGCCTCTCCATCTCCCCAATCATTAAATGCCGGTCCCTTTCAATTCTCTTTTCAACCCATTAACAGTAATTGAGGGAAAATGGAATTTACGGAGGTGGGAAGCAATCATATGATGGTGGGGAGAAGGGATTCCAAGACAACAACAACAACTAAAAAAGACCTTACATAAGTAATACAGTTTTACCATGATTTTAGACTTGGTTTGATATTCTATTGCATTGCTTATTTTCATAAAACTCAGTAGGTTTATGCTATTTTTCTTCGATTGTTATATGCTAATTAAGGTAGTGGATGCGTGGATAATAAGTCAATGCTTTGGATAAAAATAATGAAGAAAGCATGGTGATGTGCACAGAAATTGAATTATTGGGTCATGATGTCTCCTCCCTCTTATGCTTTCTTGACTTTTGATTTCGGCACTGGATTAAACCCACACTTATTTTTTTTTCATCGTCTTTTATTTTTAGATATGTTTGGGGGTACATAATCATTATGCCTGGCTACACTTATTCTGAAGATTGTCTATTTGTTTCTTTAAAAGGTTGTTTACAAGATTGCCACTTCATTAATCAGTCTGTCTCTTGGGGTACTAATTTTCTTTAGTTTTCATTTCACCCACATATCTTCTATTTGGAACAAAAAATTCTCTTACTCTCTACATCTTCTTGAAAACCTAAAGGTCCTGTAATACCCCAAGATTTTAGGATTAAGAAACTTAATTTTTGGGAGAAATAAAATTTATTTAAATTGGATAATTCTAAATTTTGGAAATTGAGATCCAAAAATAGATGATGTTATAAAATATTTTGGATGATGATTCTGAGTGCGCCATTGAATCCGAATGGGTCAAGATAGTCAAAATGACTATCCTTGGGTTTTATTTCGATTCCGTAATATTTTTAAGTAAGTTTGACTCGAATTGGAGTAAACGAGTCATTTAAAGAGTGTAGTATCATTTAAAACTGGGATTTATGTTTTAAAGGTTTAAGAGGCTTACGGATCAGCCTATCTCAAATGTGAGAAAGAGAGAAAGAGAAATAAAGAGAGAAAGAATGAGAGAAGGAAGAAAGAGAGAGGCGAAAGCTTGGAGATTTCGGCCAATACGCGGTCCCGGGGATGATTCTACCTCTACAATTCTGAGGCAAGTGTTTAATCTTGCTAAATATTTCATTTGTGTATTTCATTTCATAATTTTTGGATAAAAGAATTGGATTTTTGGGTTATATGTTAAAACCTAGATTTTTGGGACTAAAACTTGAATTTGATGTTTATACATGGGATTGATGATATATAAATTGATGGGATGAGATGTAGGATGAGTTTTAATGTTAAGAATATGATTGAGTTAAAGATTGGGGGTTAGATGATAATATTTGGGTGTTTGGGGAGTTAGGGTTCGCTCAAAATGGAAAAAGGGCCAAGATATCTGGTATGGCTGGTCGACAGCGGCCAGGGGGCCGATGATGATGCCTTAAGGGAAAAGACTATTGCATTCTTCTTAGGGAAAAATTTAGAACCGCATTCGATCGAGGGTCTGAGTCCGATCGACCGATCCTCTGTTTTTAGCCCAAGAATGGGATTTTCTTTTACCCCCTTTTATTTTGGGTTTTATTTTTAGAGGCCTTCTTAATGGACTTATTATGGAGGGTTGTGATATACTATTAAGGGATTTGTGCCTTGAGATGAGTAGGGGCTTTCAAACTTATGTTAGAAATGGATTATGAGGGTAGGATGTCTCTTTTAGTAAGGAAATGATTGAGGGACAGAATGATAGGCGAATTCTCTTAATATGATGGTGGTGGGCTATCATGAAGTAGTTATAAATTATAGAGATAGTCCCTTTATGTGTATGTGCATTTGAAGTCAACAGGTATAACGCTATATGCTTTAGATTATTACCGAATATAATAGTTATGTGTGTACTTCTAGCCGAGTTTGTTAATACACATTTATGCGTATTAATAATAGATATTCCAAGCTATAATGGGGAATCTCATTAAGGATGGGAGTTCTATTTAGAGGTCATAAGTGAGTTTAGATGACGTAAAGTTTATAACTCTTTGAGAGAGTGATGAGGGTATGGTTGAAATTGTAGGCCGATATTTGTGTCAAATGCTCATAGCGATAGGATTCTATTTAAGATATGATTGGGGACCAAGGAGAGAGAGAAGTCACATATCCTTAATGAGGATAAACTCAAGGACTAAGTCATAAATGCGTTAATGTTAAGGGTTCATAGGGAAAATTGAACCGTAGCCGGAATTGAGAACGATAGGATCGTACTATCGACTAGAATAGGTTGTGTTGTAAATCTAGTCGTAATAGTTGTTATATATCTGTGTGTGATTAACAATGGGGATTCCAATACTTGATGGGATCATGGAGTGAATTTAGAATTGAGCTTGAGGTTTGTAGACTATTAGTTATTGTGCACCTATAGTCGAGATTATTATTAGATATATCAAAGTGTATTTAGATATAGATTGAATGTATAGTGATTGTTATATATATTGGAAGACTATTCGTATTAGAGGGGTAACGGAGGAATATGTTTCAAAGGAGATGTTGTATGAATGAGAATGCTTTGAGTAAGTATGAGACGTAAAAAGGGTTAGTATTACGAGAGTTGTATCTATATCGCCAGCTTATGTTACTTGATGATTAATGATTGGAGTTTAGGATATATATATATATATATTTAAATGGTTATATACTTATGGCGCGAATGTATACTTCTTGTGTGATGATTTATACATATCATGTGATTGCTTGTATATATACTCTGTGAATGATATATATACTTATTGTGTGAGCATACCCGGCACATGCTATCATGGGATGTTGCGCGGTGTGGGTGTGGCCCCTAGCTTGAGGAGCAAGGTTCGTATAGTCCCCAGGTTATAGTCATCCCTTATTATTTGTGTGATTTTATTTTTGGGGTGAAAAGTCTTAGGTATGAGTCATTCTCACTTTTCGCTTTGGAGCTATGACCGTTTCCCATACGTTAGATTTGGTTTTTTCACCATGGCGGTGTGAAAATAGTCTGATAGGTGGTGACCCCGGGAGAAAGTGAGTGATTCCTGGAAGATGATAGCATGGTGCAGTATTTTTGTATCCTATAACCGTTTATGTTATGTGTATTGCAAAGTGTACATTATGTGTGTTATGTATACGTGGTTATAGGAATGAATGAATGCTTATATTTATATTTATAGTATAAATATATATATATATCCTATAGGTGAAGGTGATATGCATTTTCTAGTATGTACATCTTGGGTGATTTTGGTGTACTAGTTTGTTAGGGTCGAAAGATCGTACTTAGAGACAATTGCGATTATATCGACCCCAAGGAGTTAGATAGAGATTCTAATTATGTTTTTAGATATAGTACTCAATAATTGAGTAGTTAAAGGAATAGGATTTGTGTGGAAGACGTAATGGATCCCTACGATCAACATTGTCAAGGAGTAGTGTATCGGGGGGTTCCTTGTTGGGATTTCGCTTTGCGAGATGCCCCACGCACAAAACACAGTTTAATGTTGTGAGTGGAGAGAAGTTTTGTCCTAATTAACCATATGTATGTTGTTTAAAGAATAAACTCTTATTTTGAAGCCTAATGTTGATGTGTGACGTATTAAGACTTATAACTGGTTTATATTTATAATTGCAACCACTAGACCCTAGTAGGGCAGGTGTGTGTATATATATTTAGTTATGATTAGAATGGGAAGGATTCTTGGGTTATATTAGGATGGCAGGTTATGCAGGTATGGGCCATGGGTATGGTAGGTAGGTTGTCCTTATATGGGTGGGGTAACTTAATTAAGGTTCCAGAATGTGATTAGGTGCGCGTTGCAGATGAGGGGTGAGTTGGGGGTTTCACAAGAGTTCGATTCCACTTTTATTATGAAATAGTGCATTTAT
Source organism: Sambucus nigra (assembly GCA_949130495.1). Lineage (NCBI taxonomy): Eukaryota > Viridiplantae > Streptophyta > Magnoliopsida > Dipsacales > Adoxaceae > Sambucus > Sambucus nigra. The sequence continues at coordinate 537,540,928 of OX422221.1, forward strand.
ATTTATTATGCACGGTTAACACATTTGTTGCAAAACATTTTTACACCTTGGGCTCTGTCCCGTTTATATTTCTCTTTTTCTATATATATACATTGTTTACCACAGGTGTCCTACCGCATAGATACCGGATGCTTTTCTATCCAGAGTCTTAGGAGCCGTAGTAGTTGTGGACTGTGACGGGATTTAGATTATAGTCGCTTCATACTTCTTTGAAAATCTATGTAGGATTCATGTTGTATATCGATCGGGTTTATACCCAAGGGATATTTCTAGCTGTTTATATTTCTTCTTTATGGATGTTGTACTTTCTGTGACCCGATAGCTTATTCGGGTATAGTTCCTTTTGTGCATTCTACCTTTTTATAGTAGTTGTATATTGTTGGTATGTTGTCCGTTACATGATTTATTTAAATTTTGGCATCCGCTTTTATAGTTTCGGGTAGTTAGCCTTATTTATTTTAGTTCGTCAGTTGATGCTAAGAGTGATCCATTTGAGATTCCTATTTTAATTTAGTATTGGGCTGGCCACCCGTTATTATTTTAAGCGGGGTATCACAGATGGTATCAGTGCATCAGGTTCTAGTGTCTTTAGGGTCTGTGCGGGTTTTATGTGTTCTTTCGCAAGCGTTCTTGATGTAGGGCCCTACTATTAGAATTATTGTGTTCATTACATTTATCTTCTTCTGCAAGGTGTACTCACTTAAACGAAGTTCTCACACAATTGCTTTCGTCTCAAACGTCGCCAATAATAAGTCATCCAAGAACGAGCAAGATGAATGATGCAATAACCATAACAGATTTTGGGAACGCTCTGATAGGAGATATTTTGTTTTTCGGTGATTCAAGGTGATTTGACGGTGATCGAGTAAGAAGGAGAATTGACTCGAGTGGAGAATTCAGTGATCGATAAGGTAAGTACTGAGGAGAAGCGAATAGTGAAGCCCGTGGGAGGTTAAGATTATTGGATTTGCTATCATTTGTTAGGAAATCCGATGTTGCTGACTTTTATTGAAATGAGATGTGGCATTGTTCCACTGTCAGGAGTTTAGTTTTCATTAAGAAGGGAGTGAGAAATTTGAAGAATTGGGCCCATTGAGTAGGACCGAAGGAGTTTTCAGGGGTCGCAATAGGGCCTTGTCCTTCAGGATGGTTAGGAAGGATTTTTGAGAGGATGTTTCTTTGAGGAGAATTAGGCCTTAGGAAGTAGGGCTTTTCCTGGAAGGACTAGAGGGACCCGGGGATAAAGTGAAATAGTTTGATTATGGAAGTATAAGGTAGAATACCTTTCCTTGGGTTTAGCTCATGCTTTGTGTGGTATTGGGAGTGTCGCGTGTAAGGTATAATGAGGGGTTAGCCATTGTAACCATAGTGTGTACAGATTTTTCATTCGAGGAAGGAAGGAGCAGGTGTGGCCTTTGTATGGAATCTTTTAGGATAATAGACCGTCTCGTGAGGAGCTAGTAGAGAGTTATGCTATTAAATTCCAGAAGTACGGACTGGTAAGGTTTGTTGAGTAGTGGTTATACGACTATTGTTGTATAGATAGGCAAGGGTAGGTAATTGTAGTGCTCCAATGAGGGAAGGACTTACTTTGTGGAAATGCTTTAATGTGATGTAAAGGATTTGAATAACTAAGTAGGTTTCAAAGTTTAGAAGATTTATTATTGAGAGGAGAATTTAACTCAGGGTTTTGCTAGTTTTGAGAACTAGGTATTGGTTAGAATATTGTATTGGTTGGGGCCTTGTGTCGAGAACATAAGGTGTTTGATTGGTGTGTCGAAAGAAATGTAATTTTTTTATATTATAATGTTATATGGGCCTTTGGGAAATATCTATAATTAGAAAATCTTTTATAAAACCTTAATCTTGGTTCAACTAATCTCAAACCCTGACATAGCTACATAGTAGTGTATTGGGAGGGTTCCTTATTTGGATTTCGCTTGCGAGGCGGGTTATGTTTTTACGAATGGATCTCGGGTACAGGGTGTATGGGTGCCCAGGGTACCTAGTTTGATTTTAAAGTTTAAATGATTCGATGTGAGAAGTGGGAGAGACGGGTATAGTGATCTTGAGGCTAGACGTAAGAACTAGATGAGGTTCTGAGTCCTAGGCATAACTTAAATTTCGAGGATGAAATTTTTGTAAGGGGGAAGTCTGTAATACCCCGTGATTTTGGGATAAAGAAATTTAATTTTTGGGATAAATAAAATTTATTTAAATTGGAGAATTTTAAATTTTGGAAATTGAGATCCAAAAATAGAGGACGTTATAAAGTATTTCGGATGATGATTCTGAGTGCGCCATTGAATCCATATGGGTTGAGATAGTCAAAATGACTGTCCTTGGGTTTTATTTCAATTCTGCAGTATTTTTAAGTAAGTTTGACTCAAATTGGAGTAAACGAGTCATTTAAAGTGTGTATTATCATTTAAAATTGGGATTTATGTTTTAAAGGTTTAAGAGGCTTACGGATCAGCCTATTTCATTTGTGAGAAAGAGAGAGAGAAAGAATGAGAGAAGGAAGAAAGAGAGAGGCGAAAGCTTGGAGATTCCATCCAATACGCGGTCCCGGGGATGATTCAACCTCTACAATTCTGAGGCAAGTGTTTAATCTTGCTAAATATTTCATTTGTGTATTTCATTTCATAATTTTTGGATAAAAGAATTGGATTTTGGGGTTATATGTTAAAACCTATATTTGTGGGACTAAAACTTGAATTTGATGTTTATACATGGGATTGATGATATATAAATTAATGGGAGGAGATGTAGGATGAGTTTTAACGTTAAGAATATGATTGAGTTAAAGATTGGGGGTTTGATGATGATACCTAGGTGTTTGGGGAGTTAGGGTTAACTCAAAATGGAAAAAGGGACAAGATATCTGGTATGGCCGGTCGACCGTGGCCAGGGGGCCTGTCGACCGCTCCCTAAGGGAAAAACCTACTACCTTCTTTGTAGGGAAAAATTTAGAACCGCAGTCGACCGGGGGTCTGGGGCCGGTCGATCGGTCCTATGTTTTTTGCCCAAGAATGGGATTTTCTTTTACCCCCTTTTCTTTTGGGTTTTATTTTTAGGGGCCTTCTTAATGGACTTATTATTGAGGGTTATGATATAATATTAAGGGATTTGTTCCTTAGGATGAGTAGGGGCTTTCGAACTTATGTTAGAAATGGATTATGAGGGAAGGATGCCCCTTTTAGTAAGGAAATGATTGAAGGACTGAATGATAGGTGGATTATCTTAATATGATGGTGGTGGGCTATCATGAAATAGTTATAAAATGTAGAGATAGTCCCTTTATGTTTATGTACGTTTGAAGTCAAGAGGTATTGCGATACATGCTTTAGATTATTACCGAATAGAATTATTATGTGTGTACTTCTAGCCGAGTTAGTTATTACACATTAATGCGTATTAATAATAGATATTCCGAGGTATTGTGGGGAATATCATTTAGGATGGGAGTTCTCTTTAGAGGTCAGAAGTGAGTTTAGATGACGCAAAGTTTAGAACTCTTTGAGAGAGTGATGAGGTTGTGGTGGAAATTATAGGCCGATATTTCTGCTGAATCCTTATAGCGACAGGATTATGTTTAAGTTATGATTCGGGACCAAGGAGAGAGAGAAGTCGCATATCCTTAGTGATGATAAACTCAAGGAATAAGTCATAAATGTTTTAATGTTAAGGGTTCATAGGAACAATTGAACCGTATATGGAATTCACAACGATTGGATTGTACTATCATCTAGAATAGGTTGTGTTGTAAATCTAGTCGAGATAGTTGTTATATACCTGTGTGTGATTAACAATGGGGATTCCAATACTTGACGGGATCATGGAAAGAATTTAGGATTGAGCTTGAGGTTTGCAGACTATTAGTTATGTGTGCACCTATAGTCAGGATTATTATTAGATATATCAAAGTGCATTTAGATATAGATGGAATATATAGTGATTGTTATATATATTGGAAGACTATTCATCTTATAGGGGAAATGGATGAATATGTTTCAAAGGAGATGTTGTATGAAGGAGAATGCTTTGAGTAAGTATGCGTCGTAAAAGGGTGAGTATTATGAGAGTTGTATCTATATCGCCAGCTTATGTTACTTGATGATTAAAGATTCGCGTTTAGGATATGTATATATAAAGATATTTATATATATTTAAATGGTTATATAATTATGGCGCGAATGTATACTTCTTGTGTGATGATTTATACATATGATGTGATTGCTTGTATATATATATGGTGTGAATGGTATATATACTTATTGTGTGAGCATACCCGACACATGCTATCACGGGAGGTTAAGCGATGTGGGTGAGGCCCCTGGCTTGAGCAGAAGGGTGCGTATAGTCCCCAGTTCATAGTCGTCCCTTATTATTTGTGTGATTTTATTTTTGAGGGTGAGAAGTCTTAGGTATGCGTTGTTCTCAATTTTCAGTTGGATCTATGACCGCTTCCCATATGTTAGGTTTTATTTTATCACCATGGCGGTGTGATAATAGTCCGATAGGTGGTGACCCCAGGAGAAAGTGAGTAATTCCTGGAAGATGATAGCATGGTGCAGTATTTTTGTATCCTATAAACGTATGTTATGTGTATTGCAAAGTGTACATTATGTGTGTTATGTATACGTGGTTATAGGAATGAATGATTGCTTATATATATATATATTTAAAGTATAAATATATATATCCAATAGGTGAAGGTGATATGTATTTTCTAGTATGTACATCTTGGGTGATTTAGGTGTACTAGTTTTCAGGGTCGAAAGATCGTACTTAGAGACAATTGAAGTTATATCGACCCCAAGGAGTTAGATAGAGATTTTAATTATGTTCTTAGATGTAGTACTCAATAATTAAGTAGTTGCAGTAATGGGATTTGTGTGGAAGACATAATGGATCCCTACGATCAATATTGTCAAGAAGTAGTGTATCGGGGGGTTCCTTGCTTAGATTTTGCTTTGCGAGATGCCCCATGCACGAAACGCAGTGTAATGTTGAGAGTGGAGACATGTTTTGTCCTTATTAATCTTATGTATGTTGTTTAATGAATAAACTCTTATTTTGAAGCCTAATGTTGATGTGTGACGTATTAAGACTTATAACTGGTTTAAATTAATAATTGGAACCACTAGAGCCTAGTAGGGCAGGTGTGTGTATATATATTTAGGTGTGATTAGTATGGGAAGGATTACTGGGTTATATTAGGATGGCAGGTCATGCGGGTATGGGACGTGCATATGGTGGGGTAGGTTGTCCTTATATGGGTGGGGTAACTTAATTAAGGTTCTAGAATGTGATTAGGTGCGCGTTGTAGATGAGGGGTGAGTTGGGCGTTTCACGAGGGTGCGACTCCACTTTTATTAAGAAATAGTGCATTTATATTTATTATGCATGGTTAACAGACTTGCTGCAAATATTTTTACACCTCGGGCTCAGACCCGTTTATATTTATCTTTTTCTATATATATATATATATATATATACTGTTTACCATAGGTGTCCTACTGCATGGATACCAGATGCTTTTTTATCCAGAGTCTTGGGAGTCGTAGAACTTACAGACTGTGATGGGATTTAGATTGTAGTCACTTCCTCCTTATTTGAAATTCTTGGTAGGATTCATGTTGTATATCGGGTTTATACCCAAGGGATGTTTTTAGCTATTTATATTTCTTCTTTATGGATGTTGTATTGTCTGTGACCCGACAGCTTATTCAAGTACAGTTCCTTTTGTGTACTCATTTCATTTTAATTCTAGCACTTTCTTTTATCATGGTACTTGTGTGCATTCTACCTTTTCTAGTAGTTCTATAGTGTTGGTTTGTTGTCCGTTGCCTGATTTATTTTAATTTTGGCATCCACTTTTATAGTTTCGGGTACTTAGCCTTATTTATTTTAGTTTTGTCAGTTGATTCTAAGAGTGATCCATTTGAGATTCCTATTTTAATTTAGTATAGGGTTGTCCACCTGTTATTATTTTAAGCGGGGTGTCACATGTGTTTCCCTATTAAGACTTTGTAGTTGAGCTGGGAGAGATCGGAAGACATAGGTGGGCAGTGTTTATCTGGTTCTTTGATGTTGAAGATATGCAAGACGATTCTTAAGAATATTTCCTATAGATTTGGTAGGGGTGTGTTTTATTTTTAAAGGATTCAACTTGGTGATGGAGTTTATCTTACTGGGTTTGAAAGGGGAGAGGAGACATTTTGGTTTCGTTTGTCTGAGAGCCCAAGTGTCTAAACCTATTTGTGGTTTGAGAGAAAGTTGTGGGCGTTTGGATTGAGAAAGTGATTTTGGTCTCAATGGTTTGTTTGTTCCCTTGACATGTGGTGTTGTTATGTGTTATTGATGACGCGTTTGCTTCTGGAGACTTCCAGGTTCACCTATCCTTTGTGATGGACTTGGGTTGGGTTATGATCTTATAGTTAGGAGGGTTGGATAATTAAGGAAGGCTTAATGTGTTTGGGTTTTTGGGTTTGAAATGTGTAGGGATGTTTGTAGACAGTTTGTCCGAACCCATTTTTCCGAGTCTATGGTTTTATGGACATGTAAGTTTGCATATTTTATAGTAACAAATGACCTTGCATTCATTTTTGTCACTCAACTCCCACACAAGAACTTTAATAATCTCTATTTAAGATGATTTTCAAAGGTTGACTCTCAGAATTTTAGATCTATATATGGAATCCTGGTAGTTTTCACAATCCATATCATTGGAGTTTTCTTTCATATTTAATTAATCTAGTTGATCTTTAACATACTTTTAGTTTTAATAATTTTATTTGTTTCATGTTTCACCATGCAAATATATTTAAAGAAGCATGTGGTAATCTGTGTTCCTTTCATTTTTTTATGTTATTTTCTGCATGCTTCTACTTTGTTGCATTTGTTTTTTTACTATGGTTTTCGACAAATATTGGGATTGAAAGTAACATGAGGTAGTCTTCTAATGGTATCATGATTTTTAACACAATCTTAAAACCGCTTTAACTAATGAACCTCCACAGAACTTCCACTTACAGGTGCCATTCACTTTGAAAAAAACAATACTAATTCTTCCTTTCTAAAAAATGGGGGTAAACACTTATTAATTTGTATGGGTCTTTCATTTGGACTCGATTTTATGTCTAAAATATATATTAATATTTATTTTCATTACTTAATATGAAAGTTATATGAATTTTTTGTGTTTAGATTTTAGTGCACAACTTAAAGTAGGATGTCTTTAAGAACTCAATTCGATGGTTTGAGAATGAAAATGAAAAGCATTTATTTTCATTTTTAACAATTTAAAACTAATAAATTCCAGTTTTAAGGTCAAATTGGTGTTTCAATTATATTTAATTCTGCTCGAAAGGGTCTTAATAGGGACTCTTTATTATACATTTTTCTTCGTACTTATTATGATGGGATAGTTTGTATCTAATTATAATACCACTACGCATCGTGTCGGTTGCATGCTATTTTTTAAAATTAAAAACAGTTAAATTTTTTTTAAAATGTTTAAAAATTAAACATTTTATTTTTAAATAGTTAAATCGGTTTATGTTTGTAAAAAGATATTAAAAAAATATTTTTTAAATAGTTAAAATAGTTTATGTTTGTAAAAAACAGATGTTATTTTAGATCAAACAATTTTTTTACATTTATAAACAGTTTTCAATTAATAACACCAATAAGATGTTTTTTTTAAACAACGGAAATGTTTTTATAAACGGTTAAAAATTTAAAAACAATTTTTAAACCATTTCTTAATAAAAGTAGATTTTATTTAAAAAAGTTTTTTATTCAAAATAAGTATTTCTCTTTATTTATTTTATTTTTTATAAAACAAAACAATTTTTAAAACAATTTTTTTGATTAAAAAAACTAAAAAAAATGCTACTTTTTAATAGTTAAACCATTTTATTTTTGTAAAAAAGTTTTTATTTTATATAACACTATTTTTTACTTTTTATGAACAATTTTTAATTAAAAAATTGGAAACTTTTTTAAACAGTAAAAAAGCCTTTTTAAAACAGTTATAAAAAGATAAAAACATTTTTTTTTAAACATTTTTTTTACAAAAAAACTATTTTTATATGAGTTTTTTTTTTATTGACAATACAATTTTAGTTTTTATCAAAGGTAATTGTGTTGGTGGCAAAACAATTAACAAATTTAAGGGCACAATTGTCATTTCATGTTTAAATGGAGTGGGGGAGGATGAAAAGGGTGTGGGAATAACCATCCATAATTTTTAATGAAAGATAGTGTTATATTTATATAATGAAAATTATTATATTGAATTCGCATTATATATATATATATATATATATATTATTGTTTTATGCATATCTCTCGCAGATCGTGTGGGTTACATGTTAGTTATGTATAGATGTAAATGCCTAGAGATATAAAGGCATTCTATCTCTTGGGTTTCTAACAACCCCTATAAATACGTACTCTCCCTTAGCCAAAGGGGAGGCCAATCATTCACAGCATACCATATTGTGCTATTGTAAACCCCGAAAATAAAATAACAGTAGACGTAGGCTTTCTTTATAGCCGAACCACTTTAAAAAAAATTATCTTTTATGTGCTTCATTGGATTGCATTCACCTATTTATTTGTTATCATAAAAATGAGATCACGATCATTTTTTGGCATCAACAGATTAGTGTCGTCTGTGAGAAGAGACACAAAAATATTTTCATTCTTATTAGAAAAGATGAAAATCATAGTTAAAATCTAAGTTCTTCTTTTCTCTCCGTATAACTAATTATATGTTATGCATATATCTTTTGATTCAATTATGGTTTTATATTCATAAACTGTTGGATCAATTCTTATTTGAAAATCTGAAAAACAGTGGATCTCATAATCATAATTTTTTACTTGCTTCTTAAACTTTATAGAATGGAATAAACATTCAAAACAATTACATATTTTTCATGTTCACATCGTTTTATTTACTGGTGTTGATAAATTGTACATTCAAAATCGATTCAGCTATCAATGTAAATGGTTTGGTCAAGATCATATATTTTTTCTTAACTGAGTTAGAGATGAAATCTATAACTCAAGTATCATCTTTTTATCTATGTAAAAGGGACGAAATATACATCGTCATCCTCCGATATATCCTTCATAGGAGAACGGTTAGAAAAAAGAATGAGTCCTTCTATCCAGAAATATGAATATACTGATGGGAATGTTAGACTTCTTAAAAAAGAGTTTTCTTTAAACGGTTGGAGAAATTGGAAACAATCAGGTGTGGCAATCCGCCTACTAAAATAATAGGTGGCCAGCCCAATACTCTAATAATCACAGGAATCATAGATGGTCCATTCTCAGAATCATTGTCGACTAAAATAATAGTATGAGATAACCACCACTCATTTTAGAAAACGGACTGTCAAATTTAAAATTTTGAAAAGAAAAGAAAAACACTTAGACAATCCCAATTGTAAAAACGGTGGATATCAAAAATCAATGGATATAGAATGACAATATAATAAATATCACCGAATAAGTTGTCGGTGAACAGACAAATACAAATAGTAGATCGAGTATTACAATTCAATATTTATAATATAATGAATGAGTGCAATGCCTTGGGCAAAACACCCCCGAATAAATATAATGAACATAACTAGAGTACAATAGAAAGAAGCGTCTAATACAAGTAACCTACAACATCCGCAATATGCTGTAGCTCTATGACAACTGGAATGGAAATGTAAATACGGGTGTCCATGCGGTAGATCACCAGTACGGCAAGGAATATATGCAGAAACAAAGAAATATAGATACGGGTCAGGGCCCGGTTTGATATGATTACCATGTGACTAAAAATGCATGACAGTTAAGTGCGTATTTCTCTCGCAGATAACAGTGATATTTCTCACCTCTCAATCTAGCAGCAACCTAGTGCAATATCGTGAGATGTTATAGTTAAGCCTAAGTACTAAGGGCTAACTTCTCCCCATTCTCAACACTATGCCATATTCGTGCGTGGGGTGTCTCGCAAAGAGAAATCCAAACAAGGAACCCCGTGGATACACTACTACTTAGGCAAGGTTGATCGTCGAGATCCATTAGATCCTTAGCACGAAATAATCAATAAATGTATATGTGTGCGCATATGTGTGGGAGGTACATCTGCAGCTTCACAAACAAAATATAAAATCATCTAATGGCACAGTTCCTAATTTCTTTCTTTAGGAATATACATAAATGGTACAACATTTTATCAAATGTTTACCAAGCCAAACTTATTTACCAATTTTTATTTCCTTTCTTCCATCCAGGAAGAATACATATTTTAAAGCAAGTTTTATTATCATAAAAAGTTCTTTACCCATTTTTTTTCATAAAATCCCACTTCCCTTCTTCCATCCAGGAAGTGTAATCAAAAGTCATTTTTATTAGAATAAAAATACTTTTGTATACCATATGCTTCCATTTCCCTTCTTCTATCCGGGAAATGTTATCCGAAGCCAAACCATATCCCATTTCCCTTCTTACATCTGGGAAATGTAATTAAAGCCAATCCATTATCATGAATTGCTATAATAAATCTAAGATCGTCCCTCCGAGTTTCCCCACTGGATGCGCCCCTAAATGGCTATCATCTTCCAGGGCCTATCTATACAAGACAACCTGGGAACCTACCAACGTCGGGAAGCGGCCATATTGCCTGCGGTAAAGTCAAGACCACACCCAGAATCCCCTAACCAGCGCAGTAATATAAATGCCCATATGGCCTAGGGACTATATCCACCCTGCTCAATAGCCAGGGGGCTTCACCACAACGCGCGCAACTTGCCTTATGATAGCGATTTAAGGAGGTGTGTAATCCATAAATTATCATTTATGAAAAACATTACTTTTTTCCTTTTGAAAACATCATATTTTACATTTCCAAAAATATCCATTTGTACTTATTCATTTAGTACCATGTTTTATAATATTCATTCTTTATTCATTAAGTCATATTTATTAATGACCTAAGACCCAAAGTGCCACTAACCTTAAACTAGCCTCCAAGAGTTCATATAATTTTCATAAACCCTCAAAGTGAGTCTCCATGAAGGAGTGTCTCCGAAAAGGCTGAACATTAATACTTTAACTTCCAATTTATCTTTAGGTTAGCCTCCTATATCAATCAGACATTAACCTATACAAGCTAGCCCTAGGGTAAGCCCAAATATCCACTCTTGGCCTAGGACATTAGTCTACCCAATACAACCCTCTAGGAATCCCTATTACTTCCCAAAGGAAGGTTCCTAAGTTCCTATCTTAAAATAAAGAGGCTAAAGAAAACTAAGGAAAATTTAAGGTGAAAAAATAAGGGATCGGTCGACCATTCAATGGACCGCGGTCGACCGCCCTTTCAGGTTTGGTCTACCAACAAAAGAAGTAAGCTAGTTTTGGCATGACCGGTCGACCGGTCCTGGGACCGCGGTCGACCGCGCCTATCAGATCCACGAAAAACCCTTCTTCTTCAAAGCTAAAACCGAACCCTAAAACCCATAATCCTATACTTTCTTCATTCCCCTCCACCAACAACATTACCCCAACAATTATACACCAAAAGAAAGCCATATAATAACCTTAAACCACACAATCTACAAGATTTAAAGATTAAACACCAAAATCATACAAACCCTACTATTTTCTCAAATATACCAAACACACAACTATCACAACAATTTAATCACATTAAATCATATACTAGCAAGTAAGAAACTTGCCTCGAGGTTCGTAGTCTCTGATCCTCCTCCGATAACAACGGAATCCGGCCCAAAATCTTCATTTTCTCTCTTTCTCTCATTTTCTCCCAACTCTCTCTTCTCTCTCTCTCTCTATCCTTTGGTTTTTTCTCACAAATGAAGAAAGAAAAAGGGGTGGGGGAACTTATATGGGTTCTAAAACATGAATCCCCACTTTTAATTGCCAATACACCATTAAAATGACTCATAACCACGTAATAGAGCCATAACGCGTAAAAAGTGCCCGAAACCCAAAAATACAACGTGGCACTTATTTCGACTATCTCGACTATTCTAAAAACAATCGCACCCCCTATTTTGGCATTCGGGGAAAGTGTATACTATTTTTATGTTCTAATTTCATTTTAATTCATTAAGTTTACCCAATTTTATATATAGGTCATAACCGTCGTTTTACATAGAACGACGCAAAATATCACAATATAATGCTATTTACCTTCTCATAACGGTAAATAGACAAAACATAGTAAATATTATCCCTAAGTCTCACGGGAAATAATATTTACTCCAACTTTTCCTATTTTATAAAATTAGCCCATCGGGCAAAATAGTATAAAATAGTCGCTCAAAAACCTTGGTTGTTAAATACTCCCCCCCTTAAAGGGGAATTTTTCCCTCAAAATTCAGGCGTAACCCGTAACCATATAAAGGGTATACGATACCAAAAACTGTGCTATCATACTAGCAAACCCCTCTGCAGTGCAGCATCCCCATAGGACCCAGACTAAGGTCATCACTATTCGATCTCAGTCCACATCATCATGCTATAACATAGCACCAATTCGTTCCTCAGGAACTATCGATCCTACCCTTCTACTACGGGAGGAGATATCTACAGAATTTCGGCACAAATTTGCCTTACTTTTTGAAACACGTTACACCCATACTAGGGAATAAATACACTAACTTATAATCGCTCACCCCAATACTACAAACCCTATTCGTATTGGCGTAGTCCTCAAAAGAATTCGGCTCAATGAGCCCAATCATTTAGAAAATTCTCCCGGGCCACTCCAAGTCCAAGAAATATAATGTCCACTAGTTCCATTCCAATGAACAGGCAACTTTCCAGCCGACTACACTAAGCCACACACGGCATCAAACTCGTAGGAAACGATCCAAACTATTGTCTGTAAATTAGATCCATTAAAACCACTACTCAAATCCTTCCTTTAAATCAAACCCACACATCCACTTACGGGTGGTAGGAAATACCCCATATCCATACAATTCTATAACTCTGCTATGAAGAGCTGGGCGTACTCATCTGCACTTAGTCCACCCATTTCCATTGAGTATGCAGCAATTGGTCCATTGATCAACTAGAATCATGGCCGTTGCATGATCGACAACTCGATACTAATGTCCATGGATATACCCAACCTCGTTCCTCACTACTCTTTGCACAAAAGTAGGTGAAAGGTTCAATAACAGACATAAATGCTCTTACAATAGCATCCCCTCGGTTAAGCTAGTTCCACTTGGCATTCCATGCCACGACTAAACTCTCTGACGGTTTTTTACTCGGCGCCTATAATACTCCCATTCGTATTGCCCTAGCGAAAAGGAATATCCTATCGATAGTACTTCACGATCACAAACTTGTTGCTCGTGAAAAGACCCAAATTCCTGCCCAGGAAGTAGTGCCTCTAATTCTTTAAGGCGAATACTACCCCTATGAACTCTTCGTCAAGGGAGGATTGACACTTTGTAAAAGTGTGAGACACACGAACAATAGGTCCATGCTTCCGTATTAATACTTCCCGTTCTTGGCAAAGACTCGTACGTTAAATCTACTCTCGATCATAACAATACAAGTGAAGGAGAAAAAAATTAGCTCATACTTCAACTCCTCAAAAGGTAGGTTACCAACGTAACACTCTATCTACGAGAGGCCCCACCAGTAACGGCCTAACATTCCGAATAGCTCGAGATCTCATACTTCTTGTTCTAGGGACCAAATCCTACATAGAGTTAACCCACAAACCTATTTTGGTCAACTCCCAACCACCCTCCTAAAATAACGTCACATGACCTAAGGGCCAAGCGTCCTAAGAATTCTAAAGTCAATTTATCTATCCTAGTCTAGTCGTATAAATATAATGCTAAATATATCCCTAGTGTCCAAGACCTTTCCCGACTTCCGACATTCACTCGGTTTCATGCGTGGGACGTCTCGCCAAAGCGAAATCCAAACAAGGAACCCTCCCATTACACTACTACCTCGCATTTTCGGTCGTCGAGAAGTAACGATCGAAGACACATAATCGGGAACTCTAAGGTTCTAACTGGTAACTCTACTAATACATATTTACTTCTACGTTCTACCATAACAATCAACTGAGGCATTTACCTTTTTTTGTAAGATGCCACAAATACTTTATCTAAAAATACACATATACCTCTTTACAAATGGCCTTCTCATTAAGGCACAACCATAAGTATCTATCGGACTTTCATAATCTTAGTCTTCCCCACATCGATCAGAGGAAAAATATCATAGTGCTCATATATCACACATCAACTTAGCCCTTAATCACTCATATACGTGATTCTTGGCTAAACCTTCCAACCCAGCACCTCAATCAACAGAAAAAGAAAAGAAAGAACAGAAAAGAAAATGCACATCTCTCCACTCCCAACGTCGTTAAGGTTCATGCGTGGAGCGTCTCGCAAAGAGAAATCCAAACAAGGAACCCCTCCACACAATCGCCTTAACTAGCCAGTCGCGGAGATAAGGCACATCATACACAAGAAAAGCAAACAAATAATAAAACAAAACAAACAAAGCAAAACAAAATAAAGAATGAAAACTATCTATATACCGTAAACCACCTCTATAAAGTCTCAACCTGTATCCAGGAGAGATATTATAGAACAACTAGTCCTTCTCTAGAACTAGAAATAGGATAGGCTCGTGATTTATTCGCTTGCTATCACTCCAACCCAACCAAGAATATCTCTACTCGTATAATACATATAATACAAGTAGTACGTACCACACATATCATCACTCGCCCCATAACGAGTGAAAGAAAATATAGAACTTACCTATCATGGAAGCCATATAGATACACCACCACAAGCTCAATATACACACCCGAATCTAGTGTAAATACAATACTATTCCATCTTATCACCAGGGACACACCCATCCTCAACTACTGTGGAAATTCCCGCCAATATACTTGCCAATCTCCTTAGCCACTACCAATGGTTCCTAGACACATCATTCTAGTCTTATCCGAACCAAACTACTTCCATTAATGTCCCAACTAGGCATCCAAATCTCGCCCTTGTTCGACAATCGACAAGATCAGAACTCATAGTTCCCTTAACCTCTTCAGTAAAGAGGACATTCTACCAGCCTCCCCAGCCTTAACTCCACGAGTCTTTCCCCGGGTGGATGTTCACCAATGGGGTCTCATGAACACTACTTCTCCAAAAGTGTTAGCAACACTTACTCACGAGCCTATCATTTCCACTGAAAGGCCCTCTCTATGGGCAAAACATTCTGCCCCACCATAAAGAGGCGTCTACTATTTCTGCCACTTCAACCTTACTCCAATGGGTGAAAGGTTTTCCTCAAATCCTCACACCTAGGCACTTTTATACCCATCTCTAGGCCAAAACTCTCGGGCCTTACATTCTCACCGAACGAGGTTACACTTCATCTATCCAACCGAACTTCAACATGTGGTCCTCATCAAGGACCTCTCAACTCCGAATTGACATTGCTTGGAACCCAAAGCATAGTACCACTCTCTACCGACATCAGTACTTGGGAAAACTATTTTCACTGTACTTAGTAGTCACGGCTGCAATATAAAATAATGCTAGAGACCTCCAAAGTGGCCCTCATCCCCGACTACAGCCTACAGTTCTTAGTAATCCCCTCCTATGACGCCTTCGCCGCAGCCTACCTCGAAGCCCTATTTCCGACGACTCATAAGTCTCACCTGAACGCGCAAAAGATCTTCGGGGTTCTCGTACCATACCTGGAGAACGGAATCTCACAAGAGAATTCAACGATCTTAATCTTAGGGCTCTACATCAAATAGAGAAAAATGCAGAAGACGTAAAATGTCCGTACAGATTCCTAAGGACTCTAGAACCTAATGCTCTGATACCATCTGTGACAACCCGCCTACTAAAATAATAGGTGGCCAGCCCAATACTCTAATAATCACAGGAATCATAGATGGTCCATTCTCAGCATCACTATCGCCTAAAATAATAGTATGAGATAACCACCAATCATTTTAGAAAATGGACTTTCAAATTTAAAATTTTCAAAATAAAAGAAAAACACTTAGACAATCCCAATTGTAAAAATGGTGGCTATCAAAAATCAATGGATAAAGAATGACAATATAATAAATATCACAGAATAAGCTGTTAGTGAACAGACCAATACAAATAGTACATCGAGTATCACAATTCAATATTTACAATATAATGAATGAGTGCAATACCTTGGGCAAAACACCCCAGAATAAATATACTAAACATAACTAGAGTACAATAGAAAGAAGTGTCTAATACAAGTAACCTACAACATCCGCAGTATGTTGTAGCTCCATGACAACTGGAATGCAAATGTAAATAAGGGTGTCCATGCGGTAGAGCACCTGTACGGCAAGGAATATATGCAGAAACAAAGAAATATAGATACGGGTCAGGGCCCGGTTTGATATGATTACCATGTGACTAAAAATGCATGACAGTTAAGTGCGTAATTCTCTCACAGATATCAGTAATATTTCTCACCTCTCAATCTAGCAGTAACCTAGCGCAATATCGTGAGATGTTCTAGTTAACCCTAAGTACTAAGGGATAACTTCTCCCCATTCTCAACGCTATGCCCTATTCGTGCGTGGGGTGTCTCGCAAAGCGAAATCCAAACAAGGAACCCCCCCGATACACTACTACTTAGGCAAGGTTGATCATCGAGATCCATTAGATCCTTAGCACGAAATAATCAATAAATGTATATGTGTGTGCATATGTCTGGGAGGTCACATCTACAGCTACACAAAGAAAATATAAAATAAAACCCATCCATCATCTAATGGCACAATTCCTAATTTCTTTCTTTGGGAATATACATAAATGGTACAACATTTTATCAAATGTTTACCAAGTCAAACTTATTTACCAATTTGTATTTCCTTTATTCCATCCAGGAAGAACACATAATTTAAAGCAAGTTTTATTATCATAAAAAGTTCTTTACCCATTTTTTTTCATAAAATCCCACTTCCCTTCTTCCATCCAGGAAGTGTAATCAAAAGTCATTTTTATTAGCATAAAAATACTTTTGTATACCATATGCTTCCATCTCCCTTCTTCCATCCGGGATATGTTATCCGAAGCCAAACCATATCCCATTTCCCTTCTTACATCTGGGAAATGTAATTAAAGCCAATCCATTATCATGAATTGCTTTAATAAATCTAAGACCGTCCCTCCGGGTTTCCCCACTGGACGCGCCCCTAAATGTCTATCATCTTCCGGGGCCTATCTATACAAGACAACCTGGTAACCTACCAACGTCGGGAAGCGGCCATATTGCCTGCGGGAAAGTCAAGACCACACCCAGAATCCCCTAACCAGCGCAGTAATATAAATGCCCATATGGCCTAGGGACTATATCCACCTTGCTCAATAGCCAGGTGGCTTCACCACAACGCGCGCAACTTCCCTTATTATAGCGATTTAGGGAGGTGCGTAATCCGTAAATTATCATTTATGAAAAACATTACTTTTTCCTTTTGAAAACATCATATTTTACATTTCCAAAAATCATCCATTTGTACTCATTCATTTAGTACCATGTTTTATAATATTCATTCTTTATTCATTAGGTCATATTTATTAATGACCTAAGACCCAAAGTGCCACTAACCTCAAACCAGCCTCCAAGAGTTCATATAATTTTCATTAACCCTAAAAGTGAGTCTCCATGAAGGTGTGTCTCCCAAAAGGCTCAACATTAGTACTTTAACTTCCAATTTATCTTTAGGTTAGCCTCCTATATCAATCGGACATTAATCTATACAAGATAGACCTCGGGTAATCCCAAATATCCACTCTTAACCTAGGACATTAGTCTACACAATACAACCCTCTAGGACTCC
Source organism: Sambucus nigra (assembly GCA_949130495.1). NCBI lineage: Eukaryota > Viridiplantae > Streptophyta > Magnoliopsida > Dipsacales > Adoxaceae > Sambucus > Sambucus nigra. The sequence goes on from OX422221.1 coordinate 537,558,863, forward strand.
CTATTACTTCCCAAAGTAAGGTTCCTAAGTTCCTATCTTAAAATAAAGAGGCTAAAGAAAACTAAGGAAAATTGAAGGTGAAAAAATAGGGGATCGGTGGACCAGTCAAGGGACCACGGTCGACCTTCCTTTCAGGTTTGGTCTACCAAAAAAAGAAGTAAGCTAGTTTTGGCATGACCGGTCTACCGGTCCTGGGACCGCGGTCGACCGCGACTATCAGATCCACGAAAAACCCTTCTTCTTCAAAGCCAAAACCGAACCCTAAAACCCATAATCCTATACTTTCTTCATTCACCTCCACCAACAACATTACCCCAACAATTATACACCAAAATAAACCCATATAATAACCTTAAACCACACAATCTACAAGATTTAAGGATTAAACACCAAAATCATACAAAACCTACCATTTTCTCAAATACACCAAACACACAACTATCACAACAATTTAATCACATTAAATCATATACTAGCAAATAAGAAACTTTCCTCGAGGTTCGTAGTCTCTGATCCTCCTCCGATAGCAACGGAATTCGGCCCAAAATCTTCATTTTCTCTCTTTCTCTCATTTTCTCCCAACTCTCTCTTCTCTCTCTCTCTCTCTCTCCTTTGGTTTTTTCTCACAAATGAAGAAAGAAAAAGGGGTGGGGGAACTTATAAGGGTTCTAAAACATAAATCCCCACTTTTAATTGCCAATACACCATTAAAATGACTCATAACCACATAATAGAGCCATAACGCGTAAAAAGTGCCCGAAACCCAAAAATACAACGTGGCACTTATTTCGACTATCTCGGCTATTCTAAAAATAATCGTACCCACTATTTTGGCATTCGGGGAAAGTGTGAACTATTTTTATGTTCCAACTTCATTTTAATTCAATAATTTTACCCAATTTTATATATAGGTCATAATCGCCATTTTACATATAACGACGCAAAATATCACAATATAATGCTATTTACCTTGTCATAACGGTAAATAGACAAAACATAGTAAATATTATCCCTAAGTCTCACGGGAAATAATATTTACTCCAACTTTTTCTATTTTATAAAATTAGCCCATTGGGAAAAATAGTATAAAATAGTCGCTCAAAAACCTTGGTTGTTACATCAGGCACCAAGCATAAATTTTTATGTCTTATCTAAGTCTATTCGGCTATGGTAGCAACACCAGGCCTTATTTACAGACAGATGCTTCATGACCAGATCTAAAATTTCTTCATGCTTGCTATCACTATTTCCACTAGTTGTCTTATGGTAACAATTTCTTCCCAGATAGTAGTACATCACTTGGATCTCCTCCCCGAGTAGCTCTATAATTGAGATTTCCCAAACTCTGACCAACATGAGCCCTGTATAAGAGTTTTTACATCGTCCCAATGAGATAACCCCTGAAAATCTATTCCAAATGATCCACATTTACATTTTTTTCTACCCATCCCACTGGAGATGGCCTTAGTTGGGAGAATGGTTACATTATCAGTTAAGGATTCCCAACCAACAATTGTAGATGGATACATCACCTAGCACCGTTGTCGAGTTATCCCCTGGTGGTCGGCAGTCGCAGTCCAACGACCCTCATCATTGGTCGACAGAGAAAATATGGACAATATCTTTGTCTTTTAATAGATACATTTGAAACCTCTGTGGGCAAGAATCCATCTGCGAAATTTCTCGACCATATCTTTGGGCGCATCAATTATTTTTCAGACCAAGCACGAATGTTTTGCATTAGAATTGTGAATTTGGGATGGGATTTCTCGCGTGTAATCTGAGACATGGATTCCTCCATTTACTAAAATGGGCACATGATTGGATGATAATACCACTTCTCTATATATTTTACATTTCACATCTTTTTAAGTATAAGCAAATTTTGAAACCAAACACAAACAAATTTTGAAACCAAACACGACTTATTACGCTGAAACGTAATAAGTTGTACAGATCCTAAAAGACTCTAGAACTTGATGCCCTGATACCACCTATAACACCCCTCTCAACTAAATATCAGGTGATCAGTCCTATACCCAATTAAAACAGAATTTATAGTTGGTTCATTCTTAGCATCACTGTCGAAAAATATTTTCTTTTTATTAATCACCTAATATCCAACTAAGGAGGTGTTAAACTTCAAATTTTAATATAATTACAAATTCCACTTTTAGAACATAAACCATTTAACACAATCCATTCACACAATGAAATAATATTTGAGTAATATCAAAACTGGATTAAATGCAACGGGAATAAAACTCCAGTTTAAATATCTCTGTGCAATAAACTCCAATAAAATCAAGTGTATCAAAAACTGAGATAATACATTAACTGACTGGGATAGAATGGAAATACCTAAATTCTCTTGGCGACATGCCATAAATGAACGATCAACTACAGAGTATGAATCAATGAATATGAAAGCGTCTAAACAAAGTGCAAAACTCCATAGCATCCATAGCTCATCAAAAATCTTAATCCTCTATGGTTGGTGTCCCTGCGGCTAAACACCTGATATAGGAGATACAAGAGAGAAGATAATAAGTGAGAAAATATATCAAAGTCTGATGTAGAAATAGTTTAGAAAATAGCACAACCCATATCTTTCCCACGCATTTCTCTCGTAATACATGTAATACATATATATCCAATTTCTCTTTAACATGAATGAACCCCTTTTCAATTCAATATAATTAAGCATGCACTTACTTAATTCATTTAATATTCCATTATCTTTCATGTGTACTTAATTCACATAGTAAATAATATAACAAGTGTATATATAAATTCACTTTATTATATATATATACCAAAATTAACCCAAGTCCCTCACTCCTTATTAATGTACAAAAATTAATCAAATCTTACCGTAGGCTAAAATACAATTTTCCATACTTTCCTGCGCTAAACTAGAATTTTTGGAATCTCATTAGAAGTCCAGAATTCTCGTTCAAATGAGATGGCATCTCGTTCGAACGAGATCAGTGTCATTCCATTTTGTCTTCAGCCTCAGTTTTATGTGTTTTTCTTCATGTTCTTACACCTAAACCCTACTGGATTATATTCTACCCAAAACCCAGATATTCAAACATTGTTCTATCATGTTCAAGGGTGATTTTCACATAAGAACAACATCAAATCCATATGTTCATAAGGGTATCATCATCAAACCCATTAAAACCTCAAATTTTCAATTTATCTAAATTCTCCATTTTTATACCTCTTAAAAACCCAGAATTTAGAATTATCATTTCATATCTAAATAATCAATTTTCCATATTCAACATGAGTAGGATTCATCTACATGCAATACCTATCATCATTTTCATATCTTTAATAAACACACACACACACACACACACACACACACACACACACACACACACATATATATATATATATATATATATATATATATATATATATCCCCTACACGTAAAACCTATCCATTTTCATGTTCATATTCTCTAATGTATAAATCTCCAACTACATGAATTTTCCTATCCATCAAACTTAATTTATCAATCATTTTAAATCCCAAATTCATAAGTTCATCAATATAAAAGAAAATCCTATTCTAACATGGAGAATATAAGCACCAAAATAGAGAAAGAATTACACTTGCCTTATGTGTAGGTCTGAACTTTTGGACAAGGCAAGTGTTTGGCACCTCCTCTTACTTTTTTCGGCGACTATCCGGTGGTGGTGCAAGGTGTAGAGATGGTTATTGTCCCCTTAGTTTTCCTTAGATGACTCGTTCTTTCCATGTAACTCTTCATCTCCTCTAAATAACCTTTCACTTTCTCTTGAAGTCTTTTCACTCTCTCTCAAAAGACCTCACTTTGTATTTTGATGAAGTGAACATTACGTACAATCTAAACTCACGTATATAATAAGTCTCCAAGGTTATATAAAAGACAAAAAAATGTAGGTACTATTCATCTCCCAAGAAAAATGACTAAAATGCCCCTTCGGGGGATCATTTCATCTTCCAATTGACCCAAGACCCAAATCAAACCCTCGAGTAGAATTTTCTACCTATTTGGACCCTTTCAGACTCAATGGCACTCGAAATCATTATCCGAATGACTTAAAAATAAATCTCATTTTATTTCCCAACTTTAGTCCCGACATGACTGATGAGCGCGTCCCGACTTAATTTCCATTATTGTCGTATTTGTAGCGCCCTACAATAATTATTATATTCACATATTACTTTTATATCACTAAGTAATATTCAAAATCACATATTAATTTTATCTCTAGTAATATCCAATCCGGATTAATCTAAATTAATATCAAATTAATTCCAATTAATCCCCATTCATTTGGCCCATTAACTTTTAATTTAGCTCATATTAAAAGTCATCAAAATCACAAGGTATTACAGAGATCAAAAACCTCGACTAAATTAAAGCTAGGAAAACTAGTAGGGCATTCCTAATTAGTGTGACTATGTACTTTCCTCATACACTTGGTCCCAATTGAGTTATAGATAGGAAGATAAGTAAATCATTCCTAATTGAAGTTATTATCAACTTTCATCAATACACTTAATCTCCACTGATAACTAATGGGATATTGGAAACATCTAGGTGCATTAGTAGAGTCTATGGCCTCCACAGATAACCGATGCTAAACTTGGAAACATCTAGGTGCATCAGTAGAATCTATGGTTTTACAAACACCACTGATAACTAATGTTAAAACTTATTACAGTTTTACAACATTAGTAGAATCTCTGGCTTTATAATCATTCAATATTTAAGCAGACAAATTAATCATTATCCCGACTAACTAGTTTGCACAGATTACCTAGTGACCAAGTTGATAAAAATAAAGATGGACTGATTATTCCAACACCAATGGCTTTAGCAAGACAGCATAATAGAAAAAATAGTCATTACAAAGAAACGACATAGAGCTTAAGAGTTATTTCATGGGAAAAGTTTCCTCTACATTATCCACTCCAGTAAGAACAACAATAAGGGAAAAGAAATCAGAGTATCAGAAAGATATCAGAATATCAGAGTATCTGTTGATGATGCACAATTTTTCAAAATATCCAAGAACGCTACCCAGTAGGTTGGCTGCCAACCATCAGCATACTTAAATACCAACAAAGTATTCAAAGCTCAGGATAAATACTCCATCCTCTCAGTAAATCATTAAGCGGGAGAATTAAGTGCTTATTATTCATGCTACTATGAAATTTCGAATAGCGCATTATAGAATGAAAAATTGATGACATAATGCAGTACCAACCAAGCATCAAATTTGGCGCACTGCCCAATCATCATTCAGAAGTTATTTTTTTTATTAAAGATCAAAAGCACATTCAGCAGTTATTTTTGCTATTGAAGATCAAGAGTCATCATCATGAGCTATTTTTTCTATGGAAGATTAAGAGTCACATTCAATAGGCATATCACTCGGATCTCCACTACTGTTGTTCTGACCAACACTGGGAAGAAGTTGTATTTATATTCGCTACTAGCTCAGCTCTGATCAAACTGAAGAATAAAGTTCAAAAGCTAGTGAGTTATATTAGTAAAGCATTCAGAGGAGTAGAAATTAGCAAAGCATTCAGAGGAGAAGAAATCAGAAACATCAGGCAGGTTAATGTGTAGCGCCATAGAACTTGAAGAGTATGCTATCATTTATGAGACAAGAGCTTCTATGAAGTGACAAGCTGTGATAAACTTCATTAATGAATTCACATACCTAGGAGTGATTCATAACATAAGGTTGCAGCCGGACAGACTTCCTTAGAAGAGAGATCAACTTCAAAGTAAACCAAAGTTATCGATCAATCTGAATCATCCATTGTCTAGGAGATAGCCTAACAATATGCCAAACAAAGCAAGAAGATATTCTAGCAAGGAACTTTATTTGAAGAAATATTTTACAAAGATATATCGGTATGAAAAATCCTCATGTGCGATTGGCAGCGAAATGGGTCTAATCAACAACACTCTCATCATTTTATCTAGACTTGGTCGCCTATAGAAGACTTTCTAATCCTTATTCGACGTATTAGCCGACCATTCTCAAGAAGACACCCTAACACTTCATCAACTCCAGAAGAATAAGAAAGATCTCCAGCCTAAAAATCATCAAGGAGTCAGTTTTACATATGTTATTAAAGATCACTTACCATTTTTAGAAGATATTCTGACCCACGACCAGAAGATTGATGGTAGAACTCTAACAAATCGTACCAAGCAATTTTTTAAAATAAATACTCCATCCTCTCAATAAATCATCAAGCATGGAGCATTGGGGGCTTTTGTTAATGCCAAAAATTATCTATCTATGTGGACCAATCAGACATGGACATCTGTTCTCCTACGTGGTAGTATTCACACTAATTATTCACTTGGTCGGCACCCAAAGATAGTTAGTCATCTCCAGAAGAAATTATGTTTGCTACTCACCCAATCAACTAACCTGAAGAATATGAACCATCAAGAATGTCAAAGGCCATTGGTGTAGAATTTCAAGAGACTCATTCATTATTTACATATATAAATGCCTAGAGATATAAAGGGATTTCATATCTTGGGTTTCTAACAACCCCTATAAATATATGTTCTCCCTTAGACAAAAGGGAGGTCAATCATTCCCGGCATACCATATTGTGCTATTGTAAACCCTGGAATAAAAAAACAGTGGACGTAGGCTTTCTTTATAACTAAACCACTTTAAAACTCTTTGTCTTTTATGTGTTTGATTGGATTCCTTTCATCTATTTTTTTTATCATAAAAATGGGATCACGGGCTTTTTTTAGCATCAACACATGCATTTTGACATATTTTACTTTTGAATTTATAATATTTTGACTTTTTAATAGATGTCGATTAAAAATTTTCCATTTTTATTTCTTTTCATTTTTATTTTTTGGATGGAAAGTTAACAGAATGGGGGTGTATTTCAATTTTTTTTAAAAGTGGGGTGCATTACAAAACTGGCCACAAAAGTGGAGAAAAAAGTCAAATAACCCATCTTAAAAATAAGTTTAATTAAACATTAAATATTATAATGTTAATTTATTTTAAAATAAATAAATAATTTTTGTAAGAACAAAATAAAAGTTATCTAAAAGATTTTTTTATTAAAACTATTATTTCAACATAAAGATGAGTAGGCATGTTTTAGGAAGAAAGGAAAAACACCAATTTTAAGAGAGAGAATGGGTACATGATAAATGATGAGGTATGGATTTATTGATCATTTTCAAAAATTAGGAACAAAAGTGGAGTACCTCCAGATTTGCAGGAGCGCGAATAACGTCTCCATACATTTTTTGGAATACATTGTGTAGTTGGTTTGGAGCTTTACCCGCCCAGGAGTGGGCCCCATCTTGGACAGTTCTCTTTTAACCACCCACTCTTTTGTTTATATTATTTATATAGATAATAGGATTTTTTTTTAAAGTCTTGGATTGACATTATTTAAACCGCCCAGATTCTGGACGGTAAACACTTACCACCACTGCACATTGTGTAGCGATCTGCAGGTGTGCAGTATTACATTATGGCTACATAGTATTACATTGTGGCAACATTTTCTCTTTTCAAAATGTACATTTATTACCCATTGTGAGAGAAAAAGATATAGATGTACACATATAGCCTTTCCATTGAAGATGGCCTTGGGATACAAAACTTTCTATAAAAACTTATATGTACAACATTTTTCAGGATAAAATGGCTAAGAGGTACAAACAATTTTGGTAATACTAATTTTTTTGTCGCTAAAAATTGCACTAAATTAATATCCCTACAACATTATTTTAAGTATTCTATAAATTATTGAATCCTAATTTGTTGAAATCTATAATTATCAACACATAAAATTTTCAGTTATAAGAACTATAAATCCAACTTTGTTGAAATCAATGTCAATGTGTTGGGCTTGGGACCACCAAATCTATGCATATAAATTATACTTGGGATAAATCTATTTGGACTAAAGGATATTCCATCGCCATTAAGATCCATCCTTATGGATACTATGAAAATACACATTGCTAACCCAAATATGCCCGCTAATAAATAAAAGAAAATGCAACAGATAATGTAAATATACACTTCAATCAAGCCGAAACGACATTGTTTAAAAACCAAGAAACTAACACGAACGATCATGTTCCGCCTAAGAATTTGTGCACCATTCCTTAGGTAGAAAACATGTTCCATTTAATGAATTAACTACTTTCTAGTTTCTTCTCACATACACATGTAAATTAAAGGTTTATTTTAAGTTTTCCCCCCACTTTTGTGACCCATTTTCCAATACACTCCCAATTTCTTTAAAATTTTCAATATACCCCCACTTTCATAAAAAATTGCAATACACCCCTATTCTATTAACTTTCCATCCAAACCAGTAGTACTATTTACTTTTTTTGTTCTTCCCCCACTTTTATGACCCGTTTTACGAAAGACCCACATTTAAAAAAAATCATTTCGGCCTCAAATTATTAGCAGTCCATTTTTTTTATATAAAGAAACTTTTGCGGAATATGTTTAAAAATTCGAAACATCAGTAAAGTATGTTTAAAAATTTGAACTTTTTCAAAATAATCAAAAAAAGTCTTCAAAATAAAAATTTTGGAGTAAAATAAAAGGAAAAATTTCTAACGGACATCTATTAAAAAGTCGGAATAGTATAACTTTTATTTTAAAACACAACTATTTAAAAAACTATTTTGACTATTTTAGAAGCTGTTATTTTAAATAAAAACTTTATTTTATACCATTTTATTAAAAAAATATAGTTTCATCTATATAAAAACCATTTTGTCATAAAAAAATGTTTTTGTTGTAAACAACTTTACATTATTAGACACTTTTGTATTAAAAAAACAAATTTGTGCTTTTTAAAAAATTATAATTTTTTTATTATTTTAAAAAACAATTTTTCATTTTTATAAAACGGTTAACAATAGATGGTGGGAAAATTTTCTCACAAAGAATCAAAAGAATGATATTCTAAATGCCACAAAAATTGTTAAAGATGAGCATATGTAAGACATTGGGAAGCAACATGTTGTTTACACTTTAATGCTTGCTATTATCCAACATTTTATTGGAGCTTCTGACTATCAGCAAGAGAGAAATAGGGAATTATTATAGAATATGAGATGTCCTACCCTAAGTCATTTCAGATAGTATAATGATGTCTTTCTAGCTAGAGTGGTTCAAAGAGTTAATGCCTTTGAGCATAGGAAAACCAAATTTGTTAATGGCCTTCCTATTTTCTTTGTTGAGAAAGTAAGAAAGAAAATGAGAGATGTTATTGATAGCATTTCTATCCCTTACCATAATTATACTTATGACCAATTATTTAGTGTTGTCATTCAAGAAGGTCTTTCCCTTTATAATGACCTTAAGTTACAATGACAGCTTAAAGAGTTAGGAGAATTTTGTGAGCAATTTTCTTATGATCATAATTCTTCTCCTCATAAAAATTCCAAGGATAAATATATATCCAAAATAAAGAATTATTATAAAAAGAAGAAAAGACCCAAAACACCAAATCAAGGTGAAAATTTAAAAAATATTTTAGAAAAAACAATTATCATAGATCTAATAGATATAATTTTAAATCTTTTAAATGTGGCAAATTTGGCAATCTGGCATATATGGTTTAAATTACCATCATCTCAAATACTCTAGGGTGAAATTCCCATCAACACATATGGTTGGAAAGGTAGAGTTTAGTGAAGCAAGAAAAGCTTCCATAGTATGATCTGTAGGATTATCAGTATTAAACATATCACCAATAATTTTATCATCCTCTATATTTTGTGATTCCCTGTAACACCCCGTGTTTTATTAATTAATGATTTTAATTAATTTGAAGAAAAACGAAGAAAAATAAAATTTTGGGATTTAATAGTTTTAATAATTAATCATGTGGGTTTTTATATTTGAGTAATAAAATTCTCAACCAGAATTAAATCGAAGTTATAATAAAATGTTTTAACAAGAAGGTATATTTTTGTTGAGTTAAAGAATTATTTTTTTAAGTATAAAGGCGATGTTTTAAAGCTTTTGTTTTGATGTTGGGTCATTCAAACGACAATGTATGTCGTTCGAGCGACATAGCATATCGTTCGAACGATAATTGTCAGTCGTTCGAACGATAGGGGTAGTGGGTGGATTAGAGTCCTAATTGGTTTCTAACTCTCAAACCCTTTAAATACAAAAACTATTACGGGGATGGGACTTTCAAAACACTTTTCTCTCAAACTTTCTCCAGTAAGGTTCTTCAAACATATTTTCCTCTTTCAACCCCTAGTCCCAACCTTTAACAAGTTTTAACTGAAGAATTTAAGACTCAATTGGTTTCTTCTTAAGTGGAGTCGAACCAGATTTTTATCCAACAGATTTCAGGCATAAATAATCTATTCCTTTCCTTCAGTATTATGCGTTTTAAGTGTCACCTAAACCCTTAATCATATGTTTTTGATTAAAATCAATTAGTAACTTAATTAGAGAAAATGGACATTAAATTTTGGGGTGGTTTTGATAAATACTTTTTAATATGATTTAATCCTTAAAACCCCTAGGTGCATAAGTTAGATTATTGGTTTTTTATGGTTTTTGGGGTGTAGGTTCGCATGTAGAAGTTATTTGATTATTTATATGTTATGTGGGATGCGAACACACTTATAAAAATCGAAGACTTATAAAAGAGAACAATTATGTCATATTGAATAATATCGCATGTTAATTAAATCAACAAATATCGGACGAACATAATTATGTTGAAAACAACGACTATGTTATTAATGGAATTAAATTAAATTGAGACCTTTATGATTATATTGTCATGTTGTATTATGATTTATGTTATCGTGTGGATTATTACTATTCAGTTTTTCCATAACGGGGACAAGGGGCTTTTGGGCAGTATATTGCTCACTTTGTTTATAAGATGATTACTAGGTATGGGATTAGTGGTAGGCCTTGGTTATAATTTATTCTTGCTAGGTATGGGACTAGTTAGTGTAAATTCCCGGGGATTTTATATTCCGGGGGTGGGCTGATTTTTATGTTTTATTTATCGTCGCATTAGCCTAGGCATGAGACTACGACGAGTAAATATTGGAAAATCATCTTATACCTAGGATAGGACGTATATGTACTTTGGGGATCCTTAGGTATGGGACTAAGGTATATTTTGAGAATCTCACATCGATTAAAAAGGGTGGGGTAATTTTGTGAATTGTGAAATTGAGAAACGAGAATTAATGCCTAAGATAAAAACGGGTATTAAAATTTGTGGCGACATAATGTGTCAGGTACCGATAGTTTAAAGGGGTCAGCGGACGATTTATGTCGTGTCATGTGTGGAACCTTGTCATGGGGCAGGGTCGATAGTTTAAACGAATCAGAGGCCATTTGACAAGGGAAAGTGTAAAACTTTGGGGGATTACCTACCAGGGCGGGAGGACTTCCATAATAAAAAAGTGAGAACAATAATAAATTTGGGTTAATTTAATTAAATTAACGTTTTGGGGTTGTGGGATAATTAAAATGATATTGGTGTGTTTTTTATCAGAATGTTTGGGGGTGGTTAGTAACTTATCTTTACCGCATTTAATTATCTCGTTTAAATTAAAATACTCTATTGTGATATTTATTACGTATAGTGCTACTGTCTGGATTCAAGGATCCTATTTGAGGGGTGTAGTGTGTATTCATGCTCGGGGCTCTAACCTCGTGCATTGACTAACATTTTCAGGAATAAGTTTAGAGAAGCCGCATAGGTGATTTGGAGAGTTTCTTGAAGGTGCAAATGGAGTTATTTGCTTTATGCGTATTAGTTTAGTTTAGATCATTTACTTCGTATTTGTGTTGAGACATAGTTTATGGTTTGTTGGTCCATTCGGTTCCAAAATTGTATGGGTTTTATTCAGATATTTTCATTATGGATTCAGCTGGAGTTTCTTCAGAATTTAAATTAATTCAGATTTTTGGAGATTGGATTTAATTGGAGTTTAGCATGAGATGGTTTTAGGGTATTATTATTCATTGGGATTGATTATTATTCATCTTGTGGATTGATTTATTTATGTATCATATCTATATCATGCTAATAACGGTATTTATTTACTCATGCCCGACTTAGTTTTGGTGGCGGTCGACGCTAGAATTAAGCGAGGTGTGTCACTCCCCTGCTAGGCAAAAGAATGGATTATCATTCTTGACCAAGGCTATAGAAACATCATCGTATGATGGTAAAGGGATAGGATTTTTATCCTCAAAGTACATTGTGGTAAAAGCCGCAGAAATTTGGCTTTTAGTATAATCCATGACTTTCTCCAGGAGTTCTTGTTCTATCGCCTATCGGAATTGCTTTTTAGTTAAAGCCTTTAAACCCTTAATTGGATTAAAACCAGGAGTTAGTTTCTCCATAGGAGGAGGATAATCTTCCTATTGTGACATATATTCTTTCAAATTACCCTTTATTGAAGAGATAGTATCAGTGTTGTTGATACTAACCCGCCATCTGTAAAAAATATTCTTTCAAGAAGAGGAATCCTTAATTGATTCTCTCTACAATGAAGATCCCATTTCCATATCCATGGGATACTTATTTATGTAAAAAAATAATAGGGTAGATAACCTAATTGTTGTATGATTTTTTCCCCTTAATTGATGATGGAATTGAGTCCATGGCAGAAAAGTTTTCCTTAGAAATATTTTCAGGTAAAATATCAACAGCAGGGGCCACTCATTCATTCTGCAAAAATTCTATAGTCAAAAAATTAGGAAGAGAATTATTTTCACATTTAATATGTTCGATATCAAAATTAAAGGCTGATAAATTAGCCAACCATCTGGCAAAAATTTGTTTAAAAATAATAATTTCAATGCCATTATTCAGAGTTTTTTATTGTGTGCATTAATGATATACTCATCTTTTCACAACCAATCGATCAACATACTAGACATGTAAGGATCCTTAAAGATGTTATAAATGCTAATAGTTTAGTCATCTCTACTCCAAAAATGAAAATATTCCAAACTAATATTAGATTTCTTGGATATAATATTTGTGAAGGGAAGATACTACTTATTGAAAGAAGTATTGAATTTGTGTCTAAATTTCCTGATGAGTTAAAAGAGAAAACTCAAGTCCAAAGATTTCTTGGAAGTCTTAATTACATTGGAGATTATTACAAAAATCTTCCATAAGATTTTGCAATTTTATATACCATGATAAAAATTAATCCTTCCCCTTGGACTATTTAACATTCTAAAGTAGTTCAGAAAATTAAACTGAAAGAGAAGCAATTGCCTTGTCTTGTTTGAGCTAATCCATCTTTTTTAAAAATTGTTGAAACCAATGCTTCTGATATTGGTTATGGAGGAATTTTAAAATGAATCAATTCTTTAAATAAAAAAAAGAATTAGTTCGTTTTACCTCAAGCACTTGGAAAGATGCCCAGAAAAATTATTCAACCATTAAGAACGAAATTCATATGTTGTAAAATGCATTTCAAAATTTCAGGATGATTATTAATCAAATTTTTTTACTATGAATAGACTGTAGTACTGTAAAACAAGTTTTACAAAAAGACATTTAAAATATTATTTCTAAACAAATTTTTGCCAGATGGCAGGCTAATTTATTACCCTTCGATTTTGATATCGAACATATTAAAGGTGAAAATTATTCTCTTCCTGGTTTTTAAACTAGAGAATTTTTGCAGAATCAATGAGTGGCCCCTCAAGAGTCTGTGGCAGAGGCCTTGGGCAATCCCTCCAAAATCTAGGATGTTAAATTTCTGCAACGATGTGAAGAATCAAAGGGAGAATTGAGTTCCCCCACTCCTAGCAAAAACAAAACTGTTAAAGAAGTTTTACAGACAATTGGGCATGAATTCATTCCCAATAAAAGGACCTCTGAATTAAAGCTTATCCTCAATGAATAGGACAACAAACTTATGTCTTTACCTTGAGAAATTAAGTCCCTTTATTTTGAAACACATAATTATGATGTGGAATAAGAAAAATACCAGACGATATATGAAGTAATCCTCAGCGAGACTAAATTAGTAATTTTCTCGCATATAAATAAGAATAGTAAGAATAAAAAATCTCCTATAGTTATAGCAAGGCGATTTTGAAAAAAAAATCTGTTAGAGAATGGGGTATTTGAAACACCCCGTATTTTTGATGATTTAAATAATTATGTGATTAATTATTATTATGGGAATAAGTATGCAATTAATTATTGCTGTTGGATTAATTAAATTAAAATGTGAGAAATTAATTTGTTATTAATCTGGATTAAAATAATTATTAACTAGCATACCAAGGGTTAATACTTATTGTTGTGAACTATTAAATATTACTGTGTGATATGTAATATGGAATTATGATATTTGATAAATTGTCGGAAGTGAGAAATACGGTTGTTTGGTAATTTAAGTCTGTCATGCGTGTGAGTGGTGTCGGGACTAATTGAATGAAATAAAAAGAATATTTATTTTTATTAACTCGTATGGTCATTTAGAATGCTCCATTGAGTCCGAGAGGGTCTAGTTAGTTAAAATAGTGTACCCGGGTGTTTAGTTTGAGTCCCGGAATGATTTTTGGCCTAACCGGCACCCCGAGAGGGCATTATGGTAAATTGTATTTTTGTGCGAAATTAATGGACGAAAATTGGGACTTATTATATTGGACAAGAAATTCCATTAGGGTTAAGAAGTGACAGGAAGTTAGAACGGCCATGGAGGGTATGAGGGAAAACCAAATTTCAAGAGATAAGACTCATTTGGCATCACCTTGCACAACCGTGACCACCAACGCGTAGATCGAGAAGAGAGGAACGCGTATGTACAAACATCACCAACGGATCAGACCGTCATATGCGAGGCAAGTGTTTACTACTTGCTTTCTTTTAGCAATAATCATGCTCATGTTAGTATAGGTGGAATTAATCATGATTTATATGTTAATTGGGTGAAAATTGGAGATTTAAATTATGATTAAGGATTGGTTTAATTAGTGATTGAAATTCCTTCATGTATGTAGAGGATTAATTATGAAATTTGATTATATATTGATGAACGAATCTGGTTTGATTAGGTTCTTTATTGAAAATTTGGAAACTAGGATTCATATGAATTGATTTGGGGATTTTATGTAATTATGATGATTAATGACGAATTAAGGATCCTAGGATGATAGAAATGATCTATAACCTGTTAGGGTTGATGGGTATTGATGATGAGTTGTTGGTAATTGAATCTTAGAGGCTTTTAGGTTTAAAAATGGTGAAAAACGTTGAAGTTTGGTGAGGAAGACGAACAGTGCAATCTCGTGCGATCTCGCGCGAAGTGGTTCAAATGAGATGGGGATCTCGCGCGAAGTGGTTCAAACGAAATGGAGATCTCGCGCAAAGTCGTTTGAGTGAGATGGCATCTCGCGTGAAGTAGCTGAAACTACACATAGAAGTCGTTCAAACGACAACCTTTCCGGTTCGAGCGATAGAGGGAATTTTTGGGGATTTTTCTCAAAGTCTAGTTTTGAGTTTGCTGGTTTATTGGAGTGAGAGAAACTTCCAGATAATAAATTTAAATAAGATGGAATTTTGGGAAAGTATGTGAGAATAAATACTTTAATTATTTCGGTATAGAGAGAGAGTATACCTTGGAGATAACGAGAGAGATAGTAATCTAAATATTTATACTATATGTAGAGATGAGATAAAATACGTATGAGGAGTATATATGTAGGTTGGAGAAATACCTATAATTTATAATAGGATGTGTGTATGCCAATTATGTAATATTATTATAAGAGAACTAATGGGTGATAACCCGGGGGTGCAAGAACCTTATAGTTAAGCGTACTATTGAGTGATAACTCAGGGGTGCAGAAACTCTGTTGTTAAGTGTACTAATGGGTTATAACCCGAGGGTACAAGGATGATTATTGTTAGGTGCACTAATGGGTGATAACCCGGGGGTGCTGGATTATTATCGATAAGTTCATTAATGGGTGTTAACCTGGGGATGCAATTTTCTATTGTTAGGCGCACTAATGGGTGATGACCCAGGGGTATTTGATTATTATTGATAAGTGCATTAATGGGTGCTAACCCGGCGATGAAATATTCTATTGTTAGGCGCACTAATGGGTGATAACCCGGGGGTGCTTAATTATTATTGATAGGTGCATTAATGGGTACTAACCCGGGGATGCATGATTTTCTGTATATGTGCACTAATGGGTCTTAGCCGGGGGTACAGGATTAGTGTATATATATATATAGTCACATCATCCCTATACATACATACATACATACATACATATATATATATATATATATATATGTATGTATGTATAGGGATGATGTGACTATATAAATATATATGGACTTGTGAATATTGATACTGTGTGAAATGAGTAGAATTGGTAATAATAATAATCATTACATTGCGCCAAGCGGTCTTAACCTAAGTGTGCAGGATTAGTGTATATATATAGGGATGATGAGACTATATATATGTATGTGTGTACTTGGTTAACATTCAACTTTGTGAGACTAGTAGATAAAATGAAAATGAGAAGTAAGATAATCTTACTGAATAAAATATTAATCATTCAAACGATGTATAATGAAACTTAGTATGTGAGATAAACTTTCTGAATAGCGTATTGTATGGGTGATACGGGAATACTACTAGTGATCATAGTTAGTATTAGTATGGTTTCTGACTAGTTAGACTGGGAGGTATAACTAGGGGGAGATTATATGTACGTTAGGCGTGCACAATCGACGAGAGGTGAGAAACTCATGTGAGAGTTCGATAACTAACATGCGTATAAGACTTGTTTTAAAAAACAAATTTTAAATACTTGCTAAATCATTTTTACACATCGGGCTCTGACCCGTTCCTTCCATCTCTTCTCTCTTTTGCTATATATATATTATATCAGGTGCTCAGCCATAGGAGTATCAGATTTAGAGATTTGGATTGCTTGACGTGCTACAGCTCTTGTGGAAGCTCTAGGTACTTGCAGTAGACGCATTTATCCTTTCCATTCAGTTTCATCTAGACTTCTTGTTTAGGGCATATTTTGCCCACTTCTAGTTCTTCCATCAGACATATTGTATTCAGTTTATTGTATGGTTTGGAGTTTTGAACTGGGAGGTTTTATCCAGTCTTATTTATTTCAGTACTTGATTCATGTTCAGTATTTATTTACATTCCTATGTGTGGTGAATGGTTTATATTTTAAGAGGGAAAGAAATGGATTTACTTTGTTTTAATAAATTGGAAATGTTTTGACACCTAGCTTAATTTTATATTAGGTGATTAATATGTTAAAAAGTTTTTTCGACAGTGATGCTGAGAATGAACCAACTGAATATCCTGTTTTAAATTGGTAGAGGACTGATCACCCTATATTTAATTGGGCGGGGTGTCACAGTATTCATCCATTAAAAGAAATAAAATTGAGTTCTTAAACTGGCACATACAATTATTGGGATTATATCAAAGCTTGGTCAAAAGCATTTTACTATCAAAACTTTGACTAAAAACATACATGGGTTTTTAAACTTTTCCCACAATCCCTTAGGGCTAAATACCGAGGATGGATTTTTCAATGGTGGGACAAATTTGGTTCTGATATTGATATTTTACCTGAAATTATTTCCAAGGAAAACCTTTTTTCTGCCTTGGACTCAATTCCATCCTCAATTGAGGGAAAAAATCATACACCAATAGGGTTATTTATCATATTATTTTTACAGAAATAAGTATCCCATGGATACGAAAATGGTATCTTCAATGTAGAGAGAATCAATTAAGGCTTCCTCTTCTTGAAAGAATATTTTTTACCGATGGTGGGCTGGTATCAACAACACTTCACTTCTCGTTCACTGTCTAACTTAAAAATCATCCCTCCTTCCTCTACGTTTGTAAAGGATTCCAGCCATATTCTGACAGTCTAAGTTTATAAGTTTTTAATTTCTACTTTAATAATAATATATGTTTTAGTTTGTTTATATTGATCCTACCTTGTATGGTATCAGAGCCATGATGGCTTAATCTATTTGTTAATGCTTAGATAATAAGAACTATGGTCTAAAAATTCAACAAGCAGATAAGTTCTTAATTTTCACTTTAACAATAATATCTTTTTTAGTTTTTTTTATATTGATCCTACCTTGTATGGTATCAAAACCATGATGGGTTAATCTTTTTGTTAAAATTTAAATAGTAAGAATTATAGTCTGAAAATTCATACCGGAATAGTAAATCACTATGCACCGATGTAAATAGTATTTTACTATTCACAATAAAAAATCTAGTTTAAAGAATAATAATGAAGAGAATTAAAAGTATAGTTTTGATATGGATTGGCATTTGTCGCATAAGGGTTGTTGCAGTGATGGCATTGAGGCGTTTTATCCCAAGTAAATCGTTGACCGTTGGGTGTCAAAAGTTATTTCTAATTCGGTTTATTGTGGTATGAATTTGTCTTATTATGGGTGTCAAAACCACTCTTGCAAGAAAATTGAGTTCTCAAATTGGCACATACAATTATTGGCATTATATCCAAGCGTGGTAAAATGCATTTTACTATCAAAACTTTTACCGATAACATACATGGTTTTTTAAACTTTGCCCATGATCCCTTAGGTCTGAATACCGAGGATGAGTTTTTCAGTGGTGGGATAAATTTGGTCCTGATATTGATATTTTAACTAAAATTATTTCCATGGAAAAAAAATTCTGCCTTGGACTCAATTCCATTCTCAATTAAGGGGAAAAATCATACATCAATAGGTTTATCTACCCTATTATTTAAAAAATAGTATCCCATGGATATGGAAATGGGATCTTCAATGTAGAGAGAATTAACTAAGGGTTTCTCTTCTTGAAAGAATATTTTTTTACCGAAGGTGGGTTTGTATCAACAACACTGGTACTATCTCTTCAATAACCGGGAGTTTGAAAGAATATATGTAACAATATGAAGAATCTCCTCCTCCTATGGAGAATTCGACTCCTAGTTTTAATCCGATTAAGGATTTGAATGCTTTAATTAAAAATTAATTTCCACCTGCGACAGAACAAGAACTCCTAGAGAAAGCCATGGATTATACTAAAAGCTAATTTTTTGCAGCTTTTACCACAACATACTCCGAGGAAAAAAGTCCAATCCTTTTAGCATCAGATGATGATGTTTCTATGGCCTCGGTCAAGAATGATAATCCATTCTTTTGCCTAGTAGCGGAATCACAACATCCAGAGGATGATGAAATTATTGGTGATATGTTTAATATTGATATCTCCACAGACCATACTATGGAAGCTTTCCTTGCGTCACTAAACTCTACCTTTTTTAACCAGATGTGATAATGGGAATTTTCCCCTAGAAGATTTGACATGATGGTAATTTAAACCACATATGGCCCACATGGCCCCATACTTTTGGAAGCCGATGCAAAATGACAATTTTTTGTATTTCTTTGTTGTTCAAATTTTTGTGGTAGGACCTACTGGTGAAAGCAGCCGATGCTACATGACAAAAGACTTTGTCCGCCTCGATTATGGAGGGACCCACTGGTTATTTTCGAAGGAATTATTTATTCTAAAATATTTGTATAAATTAGAGGCCTCTCTCCTGTTTTTCACACACTTCACTTCTCTATCTCGCACTTAAAATTCCTCCCTCTCTCCTCTATGTTTGTAAAGGATTCTGGTCATATTCCGATTGTCTAAGTTTGTAAGTTCTTAATTTTTTCTTTAATAATAATGTATGTTTTACTTTGTTTATATTGATCCTACCTTATATGCTATTAGAGCCATGATGGCTTAATCTGTTTATCAATAGTTAGATAGTAAGAAATATGGTATGGAAATTCATACCGGAATAATAAATCACTATTCACCGACATGAGTAATTTACTATTGACAATAAAAAAATCTAGTTTCAAGAATAATAATGAATAGAATTAGAAGTATGGTTTTGATATGGACTAGCTTTTGTCGCATAAGGGTTATTTTTGTGTTGATGTGATGGCGTTGAGGCATTTTATCCCAAGTAAATCGTTGACCGCTAGGTGTCAAAAGTTATTTCTAATTTGATTTATTATATATCATTATACATAGATATTTTGTTGAACATATTATTTTCCTTCTTTCAGGTTATGAGATTTATTATTGTTCTAAACCTTAACATTTGTATTATTGAATTAAACACAATAGATACCAGAGTACACATGAGTCAATTAAGAACTCATCTTTAATTGAATTTGATGTTCAAAAGGATTTGAACAAGTGGAATATTCCCAAAGTTCAGCCAAAAACTATTTATAATACCAACTGGTACAATTTTCGTAGCAAATATGCTATGAAAACTATGGAACAGACAATAAATCAGGATGAGCAAGATAAATCTACTGAGCTCTTCAAATCTGACGATCTGAAAGATCATTTAAAGGATAAGAATTATCATTTTATCCACATAGGTTTAATACAAATTTCTTTTAAGCCTTTAACGCTTTCTGGCATGAATGGCTGTCTTCAAGCTAGACTGCGTGATGGCAGATGTACTAAGTTTAGACACTCTCTAATGGGAGCAATTGAAACTAGTCTTTGTAATGGGCCAGATTATTTTGATGTTTTTCCAAACATTACTTTGTCTTCATCACACATGCATATTTGTAAGTCTCTTAGTCTTAGAGTCCAAACAAAAAAGTTATAATTACCTTCCTGGATCGAAAACTATTGGGATTATTTATAGAATTTACTATAAAGTCATGAATACAATGGCACCCAATATTAAATAATTTAATCGATTTGGAAAAACTGTGTTAATTGACACACACCTAATAGATTCTAATGTTACCACACTTAAAGCTATTAGTTGGGAAGAAATTGATTTCCCAGAAACTTGGGAATTAAAGAATGTTGTTCCTCCCCAACCTCGTCAAAACGAGGAAACTGGAGACATAATTGAAGATAAATATGAAGATGTTTTCCTAAATTTCGTAAAGTTTAATAGGAGTCAATCCTCTAGAAATCATAGAAATCCTTACTTAACTTATCCTCCACCTACTTCACAAACATCTATTTATGAAGAAAATCCAAAAGATAATTCATATCGAGATGATATAAATCTTCATGGTATTTATACTAATGACCACCAAATACATCATGGTATTTGTGAGAAAAATACTTCTCCGTGTAGAGAATATCCTTTTCCTTTTGAAATGAATGTTCGACTTTAAAAACAACTTTAATATCTTTTACAATCAATAAAGAAGAAACAAATAAAGAATTTTATCAATAGGCTACGATAAATTTCGTTCTTGGTATTTTTCTAATTATAGCAGGGCTCAATTGGCCAATTATAAAAATGATTTCTACAAATGGATTGAATATAATCAACAAATCATTCCTTTTATTGTTTGGTTTCAAATGTTTTCCAAAGATAAACATCTTTTTGTTCTTGAGTCTAAAGACAAACGGGTTTTAAAATCTGAGGAAAAACATCTTAGGAGTTGAAATACTTCTAATGACCAAACTTTATCCTTTGTTCATCCACCTACTGAACAATCATTGTCCATTGATGTTGGAAGTTCTAGCCAATCTGGTGATTCTAGCTAGAGTTGTTCAAAGAGTTGATGCCAACTTTGAGCATTGGAAAGCCAAATTTATTGATGACCTTCCTACTTTCTTTACTGATAAAGTAAGAAAAAAAATGAGAGATACTAATGATAACATTTCTATCCCTTACCATAATTATACTTATGGTTAATTATTTAGCATTGCCATTCAAGAAGGTCTTTCCCTTTGTAATGACCTTAAGTTACAATGACAAATTAAAAACCAGAATTCATCTGGTAAAAGACAGTTAGGAGAATTTTGTGAGAAATTTTCATATGATCATAATACTTCCTCTCCTCATAAAACGTTCAAGGATAAATATATATCCAAAAGAAAGACTTCTTATAAAAATAAGAAAAGACCCAAAACACCAAATCAAGGTAACAATTCTAAAAAATGTTTTAGAAAAAATAATTTTGATAGATCTAATAGATCTAATTTTAAATGTTTTAAATGTGGAAAATTTTTCCATCTTGCAAATAAATGCAAGACTCAAACTAAATTAAATAACCTTCAAGTTGATGAAGATTTTAAGAAAAATTTGAGTGAATTGCTACTTAATTTTGACACTGAAGTTAGCTCCTCTGAGAGTGATGATGAGATTTATCATATTCAAAGCTCAAGTGACTCAGAAATATTCATTAAAGGAGATTGTTAATGTGATTAGTTGCAAGATAAGTGCAATCACCTACAATCCATCCTACATATGAACGGATTAAGTAGTAGCGTGCTTACAAGTCAGCAACAATCCATGATTAATATTATCAATGAAGTTACTGACCCAGATAACAAACTTAAGTTAATAGAAACTTGTTATGCAAATTCTTTTAAAGAAATTGCATCTACTTCTTACACACCGATTCAACAATACAGTCTTATAGAAGTACTTAATCGATTGGATAATAAATTCCAGTTTTCTAAACCTGCAAACCTTGCAGACCTTAAACATGAAGTCAACATTTAAAAAAATGATTTAAGACAGTTGAAAGATCAATAACATAATATGAAGATTGAGATTAATAGTCTTAGGAATGAGACACCATTATAATCCTAAAACTTAAAATATCGAAGAACTAGTTGATTATCTGAGTATTATCATTCGTGTACCAAATAAAAAGTGGTACTTAACCATTAACCTTATTATTGATAATGAGTATACATTAAATAATAATATTTCACTTGTTGACAGCGGTGCATACATGAATTGCATCCAAGATGGGTTACTTCCTACTCAATATTTTGAAAAAACCACTCAATCCTTATTAAATGCTAGTGGTGACAATATGCATATTCAATATAAACTTACCAAAGTTTATATTTATAATGATGGAATTTGTTTGTCTAGTACCTTTTTACTTATTAGCGACTTGTCCCAATAGGTTATTTTAGGTACTCCCTTTTTATCCTTACTTATGCCCTATGTTCTATAAAATTTGCCTAGGCTATGCCTAGGCTTAAGGATTGGGAGAAACACCCCGCCTTATGTTTTTTATGCCTTGTTCTTGGTAAAACCCTCAAGGCGCACTTTTTTCTAAAAACAACAATGCTTTAGTGAAACGATATCGCCTTTTAAAGATTTTTTTACTAACCGGACCATTATTTCATCCAAAATAATCAAATAGTATTTTAATTTGCATATATTCAGACATATTTTTATGATATGTAAAATTTTAGTATTTTAATAGCCTTGTTATGATTAAAAAAATATGAAAATATATTAAGAAGGTTTAAACGCCTTTTTACGCCTAAGGCCCGCCTAAGCTTCTAAGGCTTAAGGCTTGGCCTCTACGCCTCGATTACGCCCCGCGTTCTTTAGAACATTGATTATGCCTATGGATAAAATTAACTCTAGTGGTATATACACCACTATTAAAGATCAGAAAATTGCTTTTGAATTTATAACAAAACCAAAAGTGAAGAAAATTAATTCTTTGTCAGATAATATCTTTTTCAAAGAAAACCAATTAAGTTTTCTTCAAAAGGAAATGTCCTTTTTGACAATAAAACAAAAGCTTCAACATCCAAGCATGGTGCAAAAAATAAATGTTATTAAAAATAAATTAATAACTTAAGTTTGCAGTGATATTCCTAATGCTTTTTGGATTAGGAAAAAACATGTTTTTCATCTTCCATATAAAGAGGATTTTAATGAAAAATCCATTCCTACTAAAGCTAGGCCCAGCCAAATGAAGATCTAATTTCTTCAATTATGCAAGAAAGAAATAAGAGTCTTTTGGATAAAAAGATAATAACTAAAATCTATTCTCCGTAGAGTTGTACAAGTCTTTATGTTAACAAGGCTGCTAAAAAGGAATGAGGTGTTCCTAGGCTTGTAATAAATTACAAACCTCTCAATAATGTTTTACAATGGATAAGATATCCAATTCCTAAAAAATGATTTACTTGATAGGCTTAATTCAACAACTATATTTTCTAAATTTGATTTAAAATCTGGATATTGGCAAATCCAAATTACTCCATAGAACAGGTACAAGACTGATTTTTTGGAACCATTTGGTCATTACCAATGGAATGCTATGCCTTTTGGTCATAAGAATGCCCCTTATGAATTTTAAAATATCATGAATGAAATATTTAATCCTTATTCATAATTTTCTATTGTGTACATTGATGATATACTCATCTTTTCACAATGAATCGATCAACATATTAAACATCTAAGGATCTTTAAAAACGTTATAAAGGCTAATGGTCACTACACCCAAAAGGTCAAATCGTCACCTTTCGGCCAACCACCCTTGTCACGGTCAGTGACCGTGACAAGTTTGTGGCAAAGGCTTATCACGATTAATGAATGTGATAAGTTCGTGACAGCTGTACTTGTTACGGACTTATCACGATCAATGACCGTGACAATCTTACAAAGTTTTCATGGTAAAATACCGTGATAGGTATGTGACAACGTTTTCAATGAAAAAACCCTTCCCCCTTTCTTTTTTCCCACCGTTTTCACTTCCCTCTATTTTCTCTAAGCGACTGCTCTCTCTCTCTCTACGTGATTTCAGGTTAGTTTTTTCCTCTCTTTCCTTTTCCTTTGTATATATGTATATGTATATATATGCGGGGGGTGTATAGGGTGTGTGTGTGCGCGCGTGGTGGGGGAGAGCGGGGAGGTGGAAGTGGTGGGTGGTGGAGTAGGGGTATGGGGGTGGTGTGTGTGCGCGCACGTGCGTGTGTGTACGCGTGTGCACGCATGTGTGTGGTGGGGGGAAGGTGGGTAGTGGGGGTTGACGGGGCAGGGGTAGTGAGGAAGGGGGTTTGGTGTTGGGAGTGTTGAGGTAGGGGGTGAGTGGGGGTGGGGGTGTTTGTGTGTTTTTATAAATATTGATTGGGAATTATAAATATTTATGGGTTTTAGAAATTATAAATACTGTTTGGGTATTTTTAGTTTTAGTTTAGGGCTTGAAATTAATTGTTAATGTTGATTGGGCGATGTTAGTTGGGATTGGAATTAATAGGTATTGTTAGTATTGACTGAATCTTATTGTTTAGAGAATAAAATTAATTTGACATTATATATATTGTTTGTATATTCTTATTTAGGTTTGAAATTGGTTAGAAATTGTTAATTTTGAATTAATTGAGTAGATGAATTAGAAGGAGTACGGGACACACATTTTTTGGTTTGTTGTTGCTAATGGATTATATTGGACGAATGTGGTTGGATATGGAAGTTGGTTGCAACATGAACATGTAGCTCGTTATCTATTTCATGTGTCGTCGATGAGGGTGGCCATGTGATGGGCAAAAAAGTGAAGTTAACGAGTTTGCAACATGAACAAGTAGCTCGTTATCCACCTAACACACATGAAGATGTCGAAGAATGGAAAAAGTAAGTTTAAATTAGTTTAAGTTTTACATTATTTTAGATTATTTTATACATGATTAATTTTGTAATACGTTTGTCACATTAATTTTATGCAGAAAATATGAAGCCTATGAGAACAATAAAAGACGAAAAACAATGGCACAAGCAGACAACGAATTTAGGCTGTGGTTGTCACACGAGGTAATTATAATGAAAATGGATGTTATATAATGTTACATTACACTAAAACTTTACAACTAACGAAATGAATTTATCTATATTCTCAGCTCTTAAAGACAGGTGATGCGACATCAAGTATTTCTCGTCTAGCCACTAGGCCTTTGTTCATGGCACAAGAGTACAAAAAGTATCAATTGAACAATTACGTATTTGGTGAAAAGGTGTACGACGAAAGTACAAATGTATAGAACTCGGGCATTTCATACAAGTCTCTTACTTTCTTTCGAGAGAGCACGAAAGATAAAAACATCGTTGAAGCTGAAATGACTTACTATGGTGTAATTCAAAATATATTTTAATTGGACTGCGTAAGCTTCAAAGAGGTTGTATTTTACTGTGATTAGGTAAGATTTGAGGATAAAAATGCTTGTAAAGTTGATCCTGGCACCAATTTGATCATGGTTGACTTGTCCGAGTTGAAGAGAAACGAACACGTGAGCAATAAGCCGTTTGTTTGTGCATTTCAAATGGTCAAGAAAGTGTTTTACTCAGAGTATATCTACAACGATCAGTGTTCAATCTTCCTACATGCGCCAAAGCTTCTAAACTGTAGTGTGGATGACTTGGCAGCTACTACCGAATATCAATCCATTTTTTATGATAACCAAAATTTGAAATGATTTTTAGATTTGTAATAAGTATTCCAATTATTGGACATTAGTATAATGCTTTTAATTCATTTGTACTTGATCAGTTTAGTGCATGTAATATTTAGACTTAATTCTTAAGCATTAATTCAAAGTCCATGTCTAGCGGGTGTATTATTCTAGTGTTTTATTATTATCAGACATCAGTTTAATGCTTTTAATTAATTTGTACTTGATCAGTTTAGTGAATTAATTCAAAGTTGCCATTGTTTTGTTATTATATTATTAGTTCTCTGTATCCTTTTAATTCCTTAGGATTTTTACTAATAACAATAGTTTTTACAGAAAATTTCTTCTTCAGGGCTTGGCGATAGTGGAGGCGATGAGGGCTCCTCGGCCCCTAGGCTCCCAAAATGGGGAAAATTGGGATCGGCCGTTGAGAACAAGACGTCAATATTGGCTAGATCATTCGATTTGGTGAAGACGATTATCGGCCCGGGGTACTAGTTGGAGGGAGGTGCCAAATGAGCTCAAGTTGGCTATTTATGCGGCACTATAGGTAATGTATTTATATTTCAATTTTAATTTATATTTATATTTATTGGGAACAAACACTAAATTTCTTTTTGTTTTATATTTGTTTGACAGGAACAATTCGACTTGTCCCCACAACTCCGCGATTCCATGTTGGAGCAGTTGACGGAACAACATAAGACGTGAAAGAAGAATTTGCGAGCTCGGTACTTTGAGAAGACCCGGGACATCATTCTCAGACTGCGTGAGATCGTCCCATCAAAGGAGGCGATCGCATTGGAACAGTGGCAAAATTTCATAAATAATGAGATCAAGGAGCGACAATTGGCATCTCGCCAATCGGGGAGGGAAAACCGAGCAAAAAACATAGACATGCACTACTCTGAGCGGACATCTTATGCCAAGGTGGATAACAGGATTGTAAGTTTTTATTTTTCTATAATTATAGTTTTATGATTTTCTACATTATTTTATTTTTCTATAATTATGGTTTTAAGTTTTACTAATTTTGCATTTTTTTCAGGGGATAGGGAGTGGCCCTGGGGGTAGGCCACATAGGCTCGATGCCTATGTGGCAATTCGAACGAAGAAGGGAAATGATAAGGAGGTGGCCCCGAGCGTTGCGGCCACAATTGTAAGTTATAAATGTTTAATTTTTGATAATTATGTTATAATTTTTTTATTTACTTAATTAACTAATAATGTACTTTCTTTCGTTTCAGGCAAAGCTTAAGGAAGTGCATAAGTCGCAGTCTTATGCCGATGGGAACTCAGCCAAGTGCTCGGCGCTGATTGAAAGGGGAGCACTAGGGGGTGAGATCGCGGGTGGGAAATTCTAAGATCATTGGAATGGAGAGGAGCAACACCGGGTTGGCTCGTCAGGTGGACATGCATGATGCGAGGCTATCAAGGTCTGAGGCAACGGTCCTAGATATGTACGCCTTCGTGAAGCATGAGTTGGGAAATGGCAAGGTCAAGAGGAAGGAGAAGGCGTTGGAGGAGGGGGTGGAGGAGAATGAGGACGTGGATATCACTACTTCATCGTCGATACGCGTGGACTCGCCGCTTGATGATCTAGTTCCCATCTGGGCTCCCGTCGAGCGACCTATGTCAATAATCGGTTGGCTGAGCGTATTTTTACTTTACATATATGATGGCTAGCAGATAACGAGGGGGTTGAGGGACTCGATAAACATCTCGGATATGCCGGTTCATGTATGTCTCCTTCAAGACATCGTGGCCAAGGTTCTCGTCACGCATGTGATACTCAAAAAGGGGGAACTCCACATTGTGGTTGTGCGAACAATGCGGCATGACGCATATTGAGGGGTGTCTCAATGCGTATATCGTGTGGACTTCCTTCCTCCTCCAACCTGCTAATGACTTTATGCATTTATTATTTGTATATTTATTTTATTTGGACACGTGGATTATATTTGTATTGTTTTGGTTTGTTACATTTTGGTTTGGATATGGATTGTATTTCTATTTTATTTGGATATGAAATTATATATGAAATGATTTGGTGCATTCTTTTTATTTTATTTGGATATATGTTGTCTGAACAGGTACAATTTTGCTATAACATGTACCAATATACTGCTGGGTAGTGGCAGTGGCCATACAGCCTAGCAGATTTTTTTAAATTCTGCCCAGAATGGTCACGATCTTTGATCGTGACAAGTCCATGACAAGGAAACTTGTCACGAACTTGTCATGGTCAAAGACCGTGATAATTATTTTAGGGTTTGTCACGATCTTTAACCGTGACAAAACATGTCCCGATCTTTGACCGAGATAAGTTCATGATAAAAAAAACATTGTCACACCCCGACTTGTCACGTTCAATGACCATGACAATCCGATAGTTTCGTGTAATGGTTTTAGTCATCTCTGCTCTAAAAATAAAAATCTTCCAAACTAATGTTAGATTTTTTTGACATAATATTGGTGAAGGAAAAATACTTCCTATTGATAGAAGTATTGAATTTGCCTCTAAATTCCCTGATGAGTTAAAATAAAAAAACTCAACTCAAAAGATTTCTTGGAAGTCTTAATTACATTGGAGATTATTATAAAAATCTTGCACAAGATACTGCAATTTTAGATACCAGGCTAAAAAAGAATCCTTCTCCCTCGACTATTGAGCATACTAAAGTAGTTAAGAAAATTAAACTGAAAGTCAAGAAATTTCCTTGTCTTGCTTTAGCTAATCCATATTTTTCAAAAATTGTTAAAACTGATGCTTTTGCTATTAGTGTGGTTTTTCTTTCCCACCTAATACCCTGTGTTTGGAATTTTGCCAATACTTTGATATTGTGCCTGCAAGAGTAGTTCCAAATACATGGAGGGTAGTTAATGGCGTACATAGGCTAAATCAAATACATGGAACTCATCTAGGGATTCCTAAAATTAAGTTTTGTTATAAATGGGTCATCAATGACACCACTTTTTATTTAAAAATTAGGTATGTTAACAGAGCCTTGGTGGTCAATATCCTTGATTCTAATAGGGATTATTTTGATCATAGGGTTGTGATGAAAAATTGGCAACACCGCCCATTAAATGGAATTGACATGTACCAAGGTCCCAGATGTCCACCTTATGGCAATGGGATAGATTGTTCTTTATTTTTAAACTAGCTCTATTTTTGTTTGATAAAATGTTTCACTAACTTTTTCTATGTATGATTTTAATTTACTATTGATTGTAAAAGAAACCCACCCAAATAGAGTGACATTAATATAAAAGAGTTGAAGTTTATTTGGGGTCTTCAACAATCAATTGTGGGGGAACATATGAGATTTGCCTCCTATTTATTGGAATACAGGAACACCACTTCTTCCTTTATTGCTCGGCCTATTGCTCCTCCTTATTTGGTGATTGATCTTGATAAATATCCAACATCTTCTTCACTCGTGGAAAAATCTTCCTCTAATTTGAATACTTCCATTGTTGATTTGATGAAGAAGAAGTGGAAAGTTCCTCATCTCTTTACTAAGATTGTCCCTGGTGCTTAAGGGGTAAAAACGAATAAAGAAGATGTCCCACCTAAAAGGATTAAGAAAAAGGATGCTACCCCATCTAGGGCAGGGGGTGCAACTACATCTATTAAGGAGGTTACCAAGAAGCCCCCTACTGCACAAAAAGAGGAAACACCTTTGATTGAAGAGGCTTCACCATTGAGAAGACTAAGAAAGGGTCTTACTGTAAAGGCCATTGATGTTGCTATTCAACCTGCTGGGGTTGAATTACCTTCCTTGAATGTGGGTCCTCTAGCATTCATTACTCTTGGTTTGGCCAAGAAATTGATCTGGTCTGGAACTCTCCCAGATCACAGAGCTGTTGAAACCTCTAGTCCTCGAGGAAAAGTCTCTAATTTGGCAGCCCAATAGCTTGAATCAGTAAGTGTTATTTTACCTTGACATTTCAGTTCTGCTTTCAATTTTAATATACTAACTTGAGTTTCTCTTTATCTTGCAGTTTTTGGTGTATTTCAACAATATCTTGGAAAAGGATGAAGCTATCAAAGTCGCTTCCTCTTCCAATGAAGTAGAAGAGGCCCTTATTGGGTTATCAAAATCTTTGGAGGACTCCCGACAAAAATATTAAGATGGTAGAACTTTATGGAAGAGTAAAATCAAGGATGCTAAAATAGCTCAGTAAAAAGATGTGGATGCTGCAAAGGAGGTAAAGGAAAAATTGAAGGTCGCTATTTCCAGCAAGGAAGACGTTGAGACAAAGATTGAAGAGGCTAAACGGCATAAGAAAGATCTTGAGCAGAAGGTATAATCTACCAACATAGGGAGAAGGTTTCCTCGGAGGGGATGAAGAGGAAGTCTGATGTGAAAAATTCCTTTAGCTCTGCCTGGGACAAAGGGTGGAATAAGTATATAACTGTGTCCTCTGCTCAAATCGAGTATGCAAGTTTGAAATTCTTCAAGGATGGATGGGTTACAACGCTAAAAGAGGTTAACATTGCTGAAGACTCTGAATTATTTCAGAAACATGTCCATGGCCCTCCTCCTACCATTGGAGAGGAAGATGAAGATAAAGATGGATCTGATGAATCTTCTTTGATGGTGGTGGAGCAAACACCTGCTACTATTGTTCCTCAGTCTTTCGATCAAGCCCAACATATAGAGCTAACATCAGCTGCCTTCTGAGCAACTTCAGCTACCAACTCCTTCTTTAAAATCAACTGAGAAGGTGGTGGGATATAAGGAGAAGGTGTAAAGTTATTCTGCGATTTTTCTTTTGTTTGTTCTGCAGTTTTTTTTTGTTTTGTATTTTAGAGTGTACTTAACTTCATTTTCATCAATAAAATTGAATCTTTGCTTATATGAGTTACTATTCTACTATTCATTATTTTTGTTGTTAATATGTCTTTACTTTTCTTCGATAGTTTGTTGATAGGATGGAACTTTTGTTTTCTCATGATTCCGAGCTACTGAGAAGGTGTATTGACTTATTCAAAGCTAGTCACATGAATTTATTCGAGGAAGAAATAATTGCAATGCTAGGTGATGATGCCTCAGAACAAGCAAAAGAGGCATATCAATACTTGAAGTTTCTTCTTAATCGAGTTGTGGCAATTAACGCGACCTATTATGAAATGATTGAGGAGCTCCAAGATCAGCACAAAGAATCTAGTACCCTTCTTCATGAAAGTTATGAGAAGAAATACCAACAATTGAGCACTGATCGGGGCTATGATAAATTCGTCTCTGCCATTAATAAAAGAGAAAGCATTCTGAAATTCAAAATTGAAGGGAATGAAAACATCGCCAAACTGCTGGAGGAGGAAAATAAATTTTTAAGAGAAGAATTGAGATAGTTAAAATTTATTTCTTCTTCTGGATCTATAGTCCCGGGTAATGATAATGGTATTTCCTTTTTGGAAAATGAAAATGCTTCATTAAGAGAAGAGTTGGAAACTTTGAAAAGAATTAGATCTTCATCCACTTCTCGGGGTAGAACAAGAGATTGTAGAAGTAGTATTGAAGAGAATAGAACTTGGCAAGTCTTAGAAAATCAAGTTGCTCAATTAAAGGAGAAAAATAAAGCTCTGGTAGAGATGTCCCAGAAGATTTAAACTCTTACAAAAAAACTATCCACTCAGAGTTCTTTATTGTAGAATAAAGAAAGTATGCTGACAAGACTACACAAACATGTTGAATGACTAACTTATCATTTTCAGAAGCAGCCCAAAGCGTTATAGATGGAGGGATATAATGAGGCTTTAAATCATCTTGATACCAAATTGAAGTAATCAAATAATGAAGGGTACAAACGGGGATGGATGAATGCTTTAACTATAATGAAAGTTTAGAAAGGAACTAAACTATGGGATTGGTATGACCCTGGGCTACTTGATCTGCCCGAACAACCTTTCCAACTAGATGTTAATTGGATTTAAATTCTCTCCATTCATCATCATTTGATTTTTAAGTATCTAGGTGATTACGGTCTTCATACAGAATTTGAGATATCCCGACCTCCTTATTTTCTAGACCGACCAAGTTCAAGTAACATCAGAATGCTTCATGACTTGAATTTTATCAATTCTTCTTATACTTTAGATGACCCTCCGGCTGGAATGGATCATGTATCAAAGTCTTAAGGAAAGAAAATAATAGAATCATCTTTTTGTACTTTGTTAGTAATAGTTATTTATTTTAATACAGAATATGAACTTTTGTATTCTTCATTTTGAACATGTAGTTCTTTTGCAATTTTAACAGTAGATCAATAATATGATGTTATTTTAGTAAATTACTAATAAGAATGATGGATCTCTTATCTAATCAGTCTTTGGATATAGATGAATATGAAAGGACAATCTATAACTTTATTTTTGGGGCCTAGACAATGGAATATGTATCCCATGTTCTAGTCTAGTTTAAGTGATGTTTCATCACCCATAAATGCCTGGGCAATGGAATATTTACCCCATGTTCTTGCCTAGCTGTAGTGATATTTTTGACCACCCAATTGTCACCATGGCTCTCACTAATATGTCTAGATGTTTAGACACTTAGTTACCTTGGTTCCCAGGCAGTGGACATTTATCAAACTACTTGCCCATTTTAGGTGCTGCTTTCATCACCCATGTTTTAACCAAACGTTTAGGACTTTGCCTTGCTCGATTGCTGATGCCGACCAACTTTTAGTTGGTGGTTGTTGATGTCGACCAACTTTTAGTTGGTGGTTGTGCATTTTCAAATGCTACAAGCTGTTGAGTGTAGTGTGTAGCACTAGTACTTCGAAAAAAAATAAAATAAACGAATGGGGAAATCATATTTTTCATTCATATTGAAAGATTTGAGTACATTGAACGTTACATCACTGGTAGTACTTTCATAGGTGCTCTGCATTCCAGGCATTCTTGATTTCTTCCCTTTCGAGAGTTTTTATTCTGTAAGTGTCAGGTCGGACAACTGACGTGATGTGATAGGGGCCATGCCAATTGGCCACCAACTTATTATTCTTTTGAATTACTTTCTTGAGCACGTAATCACCTTCTTTTAGATCACATTTCTTTACCCTTTTGTTATAGAACATAACAGCCATTTGATGGTAGGCTACATTTCGGATCGTTGCATCTTCTAGGACTTCTTCGAGCATGTCTAAATCCAAGCGCCACATCAAATCACTCACTGGAGAATTAAAATTAAGCACCCTATAGGTAGGTAATCCCATTTTAGCAGGAATCACTACTTCACTCCCACAAGAAAACATGTAAGGGGTTTCTCCAGTTGTTGTTCGAGGAGTTGTTCGCTAAGCCCATAACACTTATTGCAACTCGTTGATCCAATTCCCTTTAGCATCATCCAATTATAATACCCCGTTAGTTTGAGGATTATTTATGAATATTATGCAAGACTTTAGTAATATTATTATTTTATTAATTGGGGATAAAATAATTTATTTTGGTTTGGAATCGAATCGAATCAAACATTTAAATTTAATTGACTTTTGGACATTTTGTAATGGTTTAAATATGTAAAGTTGATAATTTTGAATTAAAGGACAATATAGTAATATGAGTTAGCTTAGGCTCCAAGATAGGGTTTGAGAGAGGGGTTATATAAGGAATATTATGGGTGATTATAAGGAAAGGGAGATGAAAAAGAGAGGCCAAAAACGAAATCCAAAGAGGTAAAAACGAGTGAAATGGGAAGAGCCAATTTGGAATGTTTAGATCTTCTTTTTCAGTGCATTTGAATGAGATTTGAGAAAAACTCAAAACACATACCTGACTCAATTTTTCGTGTAGAATCCAAATCTGAAGTCGGATTGGCGGTTCCAATAATTTTTAATCTAATTTTTCTAGGGTTTTAAAATAGGACTATTTAGGGTTATCTCGTGTTGGGGCTAGAACATGATTTGATAATTTTTGCAAGAGGAACATGATGGTGCGATCAAATTTTGAGGTTGAATTTATATTGCGATTGATGCAATGATTTTAAGGTATGGGGTTTTACACAATATGCTCCTTAATCTCGCGAGTGTTATTCCCTTGATTTCATGTTTAATTGAACTCATATTTGAATCGATAAATTCTTGGAAATCTAGAAAAATAATTATATGAATTGTTTTGATTCATGTGGTATAATTAATGTTGTTGTTGAGCACGTTGTCATGAGATTTTAATATGGCATGGAGGTTGGGAACCCGCCAAAATTCTTGCTTCCCGGGTCTATGTCTTGATAAAGCATATGCGGATGGGGTGAGGCCTGGTGACCCATTGATGTGTTGTTGAGAAATTTATTGATAAATGCTTATGAGATTTGCATTTGATTTGAATATTCTTACTCGTGTTGTTATGTTTTATTCGCCGCTAATATATTTGTTGAGCATCTTTCCTGTCGTATTGTGTACTTCTCGATATTTTCTTTTATTGGTAGGTTAGCGCGGATTTGGGGCGCTATTGAGATTGATTTTTAGCTTGGATATTTTGGGAAGAATATTCGAGAATACAACATGAGAAGATTTGAATTTATTTTGATATAGAGGGCATTGGAGATTTATTTTATTTCGAGATTGATAGTTGTATTATTTCAAGAAATGGTGTTGTATTTAATTTGAAGATTGAGATTAGTGGATTTTTATTATTGTGGGATTTATTTAGATGCTCTATACCGTGTTATTTATGGATTTGATTTATTTTATCGATAGTAGCGCTCCGCTCGCTCTCCCCGAGCGCGCGAGGTGTTACACCAATCTCTTCTTCAACCCATTCACTAGAGTTATTTTTGTCACCCCTATTTGTCCATTACTTTGGGGATGACCTGGAGGAAAATGGACTTTTTGAATGTTGGACTGTAGACAATATTCCGCATACTCATCATTGACAAATAGGGTACCGTGATCAGTGATGAAGGCATGGGGCATACCATATCTGCAAATGATATACTTCTAAATGAATTGCTAGACCCTTTCATAGTCCATATCGATGAGAGTCTTAGCTTCCACCCATTTTGTGAAGTAATCAACAACTACCACCAAATATTTGAATCATCCTCTTATAGTTGGCGGAGGTCCAATTAAGTCTATTCCCCACATAGCAAATGGACAAGGTGAAGTGATTAGTGTTAGAACTGCCTGAGCAGTTCTGCGTATAGTAGAAAATCTCTGACATTTGTCACAATTTTAAGCATAAGTTGTATAATCAGTGCACATTATTGGCTAGTAGTACCCTTGCTTACTCATTCTCTATAGTAGAGTTCTTCCTGCTACGTGAGCCCCACAACATCCTTCATGAATTTCCTTTATTAGGTCTTTAACTTCTGTTGGGTGAACACACCTTTGCAAACCATCTATCAAACATCTCCTGTACAGAACTCCATTATTCAAAACATATTTGGCAGCCTTGTACTTCAGCCTCTTGGCTACAAGTAGGTCGGCTCGTAGAATACCTTCTTCAATATGATCCCTAATGGGATCCATCCAAGATGGTTCCACACTTAAGGCGATAAAATTCATCATCAGGTATTTATTAATACTTCTATTAGCAAGTAGCTCAATGGGGATTATCCTTATTAACTCGGTTCGAGTGGATGAAAGTAGCCGAGCAAGTGCATCTGCTCTTGCATTCTTTAATCGACAAATTCTAACCATCTGAATAGCTGCTACTCTATTTATAATCTCCAAATCCTTGGCTAAGTATCTTGACATGAACTCCCCTTTTACTGCATAAAGACTTAATATTTGATTCACCACTAATTGTGAATCACTGAATACCAGTACTTGCTCTGCATTCAGTGATTTAGCTAAGTTTAGTCCTATAATCATAGCTTATACTCAGCTTCGTTATTGGAGCCTTGGAGTTATAAATGCAAATTATATTCAATGTCTATCCCATCTGGACTATTGAGAATAACTCCATCTCCGTTGTCTGTCCCACATGAAGAACCATCAACATAAAAATCAATATGGGAATATTATCATCGAACCCTTGGTCTGACAAAATTCCTTGATGGAATATCTTACCCTTCATATTCTCGTGCCTCTATTTAATCTCATGTACTTTACCAAAAGATTCTGGTTGATCTGTTCTCATCCCTTCTATCAATTTTATTGCTAAGAGTTGATCCGGGGTATTTTTAGTAAACCCTCTGGCATCCTTCAGTTTCTCTACATTGGTCGCTTATTGATCGAAGACATCTTGGTAAGTAAACTTAGCGATGAAATCCTCCACTGCTTGTACTCTGAGAGAGGACCTTGGCTCGTAGATAATGTCATATTCCCCTAACTCCACTGTCCAATACATTAATCTTCCATAATTTTCTGGACTACGTAAAGCCTGTCTGAATGGCACGTCAGTATATACCACTATTGTATGGGCTTGAAAATATAGTTTCATTATCCTCTTGCTTCAATCAATGCCAACGCCAATTCTTCCAATTTTGGATACTGATTTCTGCTCCCCTAAATGCCTTGCTGGTATAGTAAACTGGTTTTTGCACTCCATCTTCTATTCTTATGAAGGATGAAGTAACTGCACTTTCTGAGATGGCTAAGTATAAGTATATTTTTTCTCCCTCTACTGGCCTGGACAATAAAGGAGGTGTCCCCAAGTATCTCTTCAATTCTTAGAACACCTTCTCTCATTCGTCGTTCCACTCAAAGGTCTTTCTAATCACCTTGAAGAATGGAAGACATATATCATGTCTTTGAGTGGAACATCATTCTTCAAGGTGCTCAGAAAGACCTTTCAGTGGAACGACAAATGCGAGAAGGAATTCTTAGAATTGAAGAGATACTTGGAGACACCTCATTTATTGTCCAGGCCAGTAGCGCGAGAAAAACTATACTTGTACTTAGCTATCTCAGAAAGTGCAGTTAGTTCATCCTTGATAAGAATAGAAGATAGAGTGCAAAAACTGGTTTACTTTACTAGCAAGGCATTGAGGGGAGCATAAATTAATATCCAAAATTGGAGAAATTGGCGTTGGCATTGATTGAAGCAAGCAGGAGAATGAAACTATAATTTCAAGCCTATACAATAGGGGTATATACTGACATGCCACTTATACAGGCTTTACATAAGCTAGAGTAGTCTGAAAGATTAATGTATTGGGTAGTGGAGTTAGAGGAATATGACATTATCTGTGCGCCAAGGTCCTCTCTCAAAGGACAAGCAGTGGCGGATTTCATCGCCAAGTTTACTTACCCAGATGTCTTCGATCAATAAGGGGACAATGCAGAGCAACTCAAGAGGGTTTACTAAAAATACCCCCGATCAACTCTTAGCAGCAAAATTGATAAAATGGATGACAACGGATCAACCAGAATCTTTTGGTAAAGTATAGGATATGAAAAAGAGGCACGACGAGATGAAGGGCAAGATATTCCATCTAGGAATTTTATTAGACCAAGGGTTCCATGATGATATTCCCATATAGAATTTGTATATTAATGGTTCTTCATGCGGGACAGACAGCGGAGCTGGAATTATTCTCAATAGTCCAGATGGGATAGACATTGAATATGCTATGCAATTCCAGTTCCAAGCCTCCAATAACGAAGCTGAGTATGAAGCTATGATTATGGGCCTAAACTTAGCTAAATCACTGAATGCAGAGCAAGTGCTGGTATTAAATGATTCGCAATTATTGGTGAATCAAATGTTAAGTCTTTATGCAGTAAAAGGGTAGTTCATGGCAAGATACTTAGCCACAACTTTGGAGATTATTGCTAGTTTAGCAGTTGTTCATATGGTTAGAATTCCTCGACTAGAGAATGCGAGAGCAGATGCAATTTATTGGCTCTCTTTATCCACTCACACCGAGTTAAGAAGAATAATCCCCATCGAGCTACTTGCTAACAGAAGTATTGATGAAGACCTGATCATGAATTTTATCACCTTAAATATGGAACCATCTTGGATGGATGCCATCAGGGCTTATCTTGAAGAAGGTATTATACCAACTGACCGACTTGCAGCCAAGAGGCTGAAGTACAAGGCTCCTAGATATGTTTTAAATAGTGGAGTTCTGTAAATGAGAGGTTTGATAGCTAGTTTGCAAAGGTGTGTTCACCCAGCAGAAGTTAAAGACCTAATAGAGGAAATTCATGAAGGATCTCGTGGGGCTCACATAGTAGGAAGAACTCTACTATAGAGAATGAGTATGTAAGGGTACTACAGGCCAACAATACACGTTGATTGTACTACCTGTGCTAAAAATGTGATAAGTGTTAGAGATTTTTTACTATACAAAGAACTCCGCTGCTAACACCAATCACTTCACCTTGGCCATTTGCTATGTGGGGAATAAACTTAATTGGGCCTCTGGAAACTACAAGAAGAAGATTCAAATATTTAGAGGTATTTGTTGATTACTTGACAAAGTGGGTGAAAGTTGAACCTCTCATCGATATGGCCAATAAAAGGGTCAATCAATTCATTTGGAAGAATATCATTTGCAGATATGATCTGCCCCATGCTTTTATCACTAATCACGGTACCCAGTTTGATAATGATGAGTTTGCAGTGTACTGTCTACAGTCCAACATTCAAAAAGTCTACTCTGCTCCAGGTCATCCCCAAAGTAACAGACAAACAGAGGTGACGAACAAAACTCTACTGAATGGTTAAAGAAGAGATTCGATGATGCTAAAGGGAATTGGATCAACAAGTTGCAATAAGTGTTATGGGCTTACAGAACAACTCCTCGAACAGCAACTAGAGAAACCCCTTACAAGTTGGCTTTTGAGAGTGAAGCAGTGATACCTACTGAACTGGGATTACCTACTCATAGGGTGCTCAATTTTAATTCTCTAGTGAGTGATTTGATGAGACGCTTAGATTTGGACATGCTCGAAGAAGTCCGAGAAGATGCAACGATCCGAAATGCAGCACACCAGCAAAGGACTGATATGTTCTATAACAAAAGGGTAAAGAAATGTGATCTAAAATAAGTTGATTACGAGCTCAAGAAGGTAATTCAAAAGAACAATAAGTTGGAGGCCAATTGACATGGTCCCTATCACATCACGTCCATTGTCCGACCTGACACTTACAAAATAGAAACTTTTGCTGGGTAAGAATTCAAGAATGTAGAGCACCTACAAAATTTCTACTAGTGATGTATCAGTCAATGTACTCAATTCTTTCAATATGAATGAAAAATATAATTTTCTCATTCGTTTGTTTTACTTTTTTTAGAGTACTAGTGCTACACACTACACTTAATAGATTGCAACATTTAAAAACGCACAACCACCAAATATAAGTTGGTCAGCATCTACAACCACGAACTAAAAACGGGTCGGCATCAACAACCACCAACTAAAAGTCGGTTGGCATCAGCAATCGAGCAAGACAAATTCCTAAATGCTTGGTTAAAACATGGGTGACGAAAGGGACACCTAAACTGGGCAAGAAGTTGGATAAACGTCCACTGCCTGGGAACCAAGGTAACTAATTATCTAAACATCTAGACATATGTAATACCCCATAATTTTACAGATTTTTATTTATTGGATTAATTAAATTAAATGGGAATTGATTTTTATTTATTGGATTCATAGGTCGATCGATCTACCACCATCGATCGATTGACATTCATAGGCCGATTGATCGACATTCATAGGTCGATCGATCGACCTTTATAGAAACTGTTATATTTTTCCTTGTTGAATTTTAACAAATTAGACTCTAGAAAAATTATTGGCGGGGACTTTATGAACACTCTTAGATTTGAGGAAGACCAGTAGGCATGATTAAGAGACCCGAATTATTATTAGAATTCTATTTGGGATTTATGTTAAATCTAATAAGGATCGACAAGGGAGGGATTATTGGAAAACAAAGATTAAATGAGTTAATTTATATAGTTTGATAAAATAAGGTTTGTGGCAGAAATATGGACCTTAAGAGTATTGGATTAAAGTGTGGGATTAATAGAAGACTTAGTAACCTTTATGAGCTAGGTTTTAAGTACTTGAAACTACGACGTGAGATGTGTCGGTGGACTATATTATATAACTATCCGGAAGTATAAAAATGTACTAACTGGATTAATGGTAGAAGGATTAAGAACATACTTTTAATAATATTATAAAGTACCCAAGTTGTGTGAATGCTTAGTAAATGGATTTATATGTGTATGACATACCTACCATACTTGCTATCAAGGGAGGTCGGCTTTCGGAACAGGGCCATCTAATCTTTGTGTGCCTACGGGTGGATTTAGATTGGTACCTTAAGGACATAAGGTTGTGAATGACTTATATGTGAGTTTATAAGTCAGCTGACCATGGGAGCGTAGGTATGTGCGTGACCCATAGGTATGTGAACTATGTTCGCCTCCATTATATGTTATTTTACTTATTAAAACGGTTCCTGAGAGATTCGAAATACGTAGTCCTTATGTACGTGATGTACCGGGATTCGATAGCAGAGTATGTGTGTGCACCGCAGCTTAGCCTAGGGGTTCCCCGAGTATAATATTATGTTGAAATTTATATATTGGTGATGATAACAGACTCCTTGTTAATGTGGGTGAATATTCGAATTAATGTGTGTGAATAGTTGTGACACTTTGAGTAAAGTTAAAATTGAGAATTTCCTATATGATTTAATATAAATTTATCTGATAAATGAAAAGGTAGGTTCACATAAGTTAGATTGGAATGTCTTCAATAAACCCCTATATTATCATGTGAGGACGAGTTGCAGTATAGACTAGTTAGTTAGCGGCATAACAAGGATGGATTATGGATATAGTTAAGCGTGCACATTAGTTGAGAGGTGAGAAACTCATGTGAGAGGACGGAACAAACATGTACTTTATATTCATTGTTTAATGCAATTAAACACTTGCTATATTTTTAAATTGTTTTCACATTGGGCTCTGACCCGTTTGCTTTCAAATCTATTTTCTTGAAAAAACTTTAGGTGCCAAGCCATAGGGACGCCAAGCTTTGGAGTTCCATTCCAGTGATGTGTTGTAGCTGCTGTGGAAGATACATGATCTTGATGATAGACACCTCCACATTCGATATTGATTCCATTTCAGACTTATTCACTTGTTAGGGCATGTCGCCCCTTTTCGTTTAGAGACAGTTTTATCATACTCAGTTTCATTGCAGTTTTGGAGTTAATTCATTTATTATTCAGACGTTGTATTTGGTTTTATTCATTAGTTGGTATTGTTCAGAGGAGTGTTACTCCAGACTCATTTTATTATTCCCTTATTATCTTGATGTGACTGTGATGTGATGGTAGTATCTTTTAGCTCATAATTTTAATTGGTTGCATGTTAATTTAATTTATTAAAATTGGACAAATCATTTTTAAATATTAGGTGGCTAGTAACGGTTTAAATAAATGTTTTTGATAGTGATGCTATGAACTGAACCAACTTGACATTTTGTATTAATTTGAATAAAGGAGTAGCTACCCAGTATTTAATTAGTCGGGGTGTCACAGGTGGTATCAGAGCATCAGGTTCGAGTGCCCTTAGGATCTGTACGGCTTGTTATGTTTCCGCG
Organism: Sambucus nigra; assembly: GCA_949130495.1. NCBI lineage: Eukaryota > Viridiplantae > Streptophyta > Magnoliopsida > Dipsacales > Adoxaceae > Sambucus > Sambucus nigra. Next base: position 537,600,721 of record OX422221.1, read on the forward strand.
TAGCCTTCCTTTGATATAGAGCCCTATATTTTAGGATTGTTGTACTCTTTTATCTTACGCTCTTCATCTATTTTGAGATAATAACTGTGGACTTATAAGACTTATCTCTCATTTCAGATGCCTCCATGACGTGCATAGAAAGTTCCCAGGGATGCCCATCTTGAGCCACAGCATGCACCCATTCAGGGTTCCATGAACGTCGTAGAGGTTGCCGCCATTGTAACCCAAGCGGTAAATGCCGCTTTAGCAGTTGTGAAACAGGCACCACCTTAGGCAGTGGTGGTAGTCTCGGTCCAGGCTCATGCATTCCCGTATGCTTGGGAATGGGTTCGTGATGCCTTTCAAAAGGCACACCCTCCGAAGTTTGCAGGTAGCTCCGACGTCGTTATGTCCAGTCAGTGGAAGAAGGAAATCTAACGAAACTTGAGGATGTACGAGTGTACGGATGTACAGAGGCAGTTACTGGCTACTTTCAAGCTGGTAGGAGCAGCGTCGCAGCGGTGGGAATCTATTACCATCGCGAAGGAGAGAGATGTTCTTACCATTCAGTAGTTCTGGGTGCGGTTTGACCTTAAGTACTTTCCCTCAGCAGTTCATACTGAGATGAGGAGGAAGTTAATAAACCTCAAACGGGAGGGGAAGACAGTGGAAAAATATGAGGCCGAGTTCACCAATCTTCAGAATATTATTCCCGATGAGATTTCGACTGAAGAGAAGAAGATACAGAAATTCATGGATGGGTTAACTTGGAGGATCTGTCAACACTTTATAGGAAATCTCTCGTTGTCCACTTATTCTGATGTGGTTAACGCAGCATTTCTTCACTGCCAGGACCACCGCTTTCACTTATCAGAGGGTAAGCAAGCAGGAGAGTCCAGCCATCAGGGCAGGACAGGGGCAATGGTGCCAACGGGGCACAATTAACTCAGGGTCAGCACACATAGGGTGATCAGAGTACCAAGTAGGGGGATTGTAAAATATTTCGATCTGGAGGTTTTAAAAATGGTCAAGGAGGTTTTTGGCATGGACAGTAGGGTCAGTATAGCCAGCAGGGCCAGCACGACCAACAGCAGCAGATTCAACAGGGCCAGCATGGTTAGGGGAGGAATGGTAACGGTCATTGGGGTCGTGAGCAGCAGGGTCAGAGAGGTCGAAACTTTTCGGGGAAATGTTTTATTTGTAGCAAGATTGGCCACAAATGCTAAGAGTGTCCTGAAAGGGGCAGGGTCCCACAGCAGCAGCAGCAGGGTGCTCGACACGAGCCCTAGAGACCTATGTTTCTCGCCTCTCTCCCAGCACCAACGCAGATGCCAGCTCTACCACCCTTTCCAGCAGTCCCAATCCAATAGGGATAGCTTCAGTATGGGCTAGTCTAACAGCTCCAGGAGGTCACAGGCCGCATTCCCACGGGATCCACCCGCTATTGAGGGTATGTTTTCTATTCAGGGGACTATGGGGCGTATTTTATTTGATATGAGGGCCACACACTATTTCATTACCACGAGATTTGCACGCACTATGGGATTGTTAGATACCGTGGAGAGCACGGTTACTTGTGTAGATTCATCGTTGAGTAGGGGTTATGTGATTTCCCTTATATGTAGAGGTGTGGGAATAGAGATCAGGAGGTTTACTTTACCTGCTGATATGTTAGTGTTAGATATGACTGAGTACAATGCGATTGTTGGTATGGATTGGCTAGTTGTGTATCGATCCATGATTGATTATTTCAGTAGGAGTATTATTTTTGCCACATCCAGGCAGGAGATGTTCCTAGTGGCGATGCCTCGTCCTGAAGGAGGATTGTCCACTCACTTGTACTATATATACTAGGAGACCTCTAAGGAAGTGGTAATACCACTCGATTCAATTCCAGTTGTTAGAGAGTTCGCTAATGTATTCCAAGATATTTGGGGATTACCTCTTAGTAGGGAGATAGACTTTGTTATCAATTTGACACCAAGCACTCGTCCCGTAGCCCGTGCACCTTACCATATGGCTCCAGCAGAGATGAGGGAGCTACGGGATCAGATAGAGCAGCTGTTGGGTCAGGGTTTTATCCGTAGGAGTACTTCGGCATGGGGTGCCCTAGTGCTATTGGTGAAGAAGAAAGATGGATCTTTGAGGTTGTATGTAGATTACCGGAAGTTGAATAAAGTCACGATACGGAACAAGTATTCGTTGCCCCGAATTAATGACTTATTCGACCAGTTGAAAGGAGAGGCCTTCTTCTCAAAGATTAACTTGAGATTGGGTTACCATCAGTTACGTATCAGGGAACAGGACATCTCAAAGACTGCCTTCTTGACGAGATATGGTTCCTACGAGTTCCGGGTTATGCCTTTTGGCCTAACCAACACCCCAGTCGTGTTTATGGACTTGATGAATAAGGTGTTCAGATAGTTCCTATACCAGTTCATCATTGTCTTCATTGATGACATTCTGGTTTACTCCGAGATAGAGGAGGAACATGCCGAGCACTTGAGATAGGTTTTGTAGATGCTGCGTCAGAATGAGTTATACGCAAAATATGAAAATTGTGGGTTTTGGCTGAAAAAGGTACAGTTTTTTAGGCATATCATTTCTGACAGGGGGATATCTGTTGATCCGAGGAAGGTATCGGCGATGAGGGAGTGGGGACAGCCCATGACACCGACTGAGATACATAATTTCTTGGGCCTAGTAGGATACTACAGGAGGTTTATTCGGGGGTTCTCTAAGATAGCAGGTCCTTTAACAAATCTGACTCGCAAAGGTGTGCGAGTTATCTGGAGCGATGCCTGTCAGTTGGCATTCGACGAGTGGAAGGACAAGTTGACCTCAGCGCCAGTGTTATCATTGCCCAGACCAGGAGTTAAATATCTAGTCTACACCGATGCGTCCTTACTAGGACTTGGGGGTGTACTGCAACAAGAGAGTTAGGCTATAGCGTATGCTTCCCGTAAGCTTAAGCCTAATGAGAAGAATTACCCCACCCATGACTTAGAGCTAGCAGCAGTCGTATTTGCTCTTCGGATTTGGAGACATTACCTCATGGGGGAGAAATTCCATTTATTCACAGACCACAAGTCCCTACAGTACCTCTTCACGCAGAAGGAACTAAATATGCATCAATGTAGGTGGATCGATTTCGTGAAGGACTATCAGTTCGATATCCAATATCACATAGGGAAGGCAAACGTGGTAGAAGACGCGTTGAGCCATAGGCTAGTAGGCGAGGTGGCCGAGGTGTGGAGAGCAAAGTGGAAGGAGTTGGGACACCCGGATGCAGTGGCCCGATCATTCATGTTTGTGATGACCGTTACGCCCCAGATCATTAGGAGAGTGATATAGGCCCAAGCAAAAGACTCGTTCTGTCAAGAGCAGATAATTTGATTACTAATAGAGGGAGCCGAGTCATATACCGTTAGTTCAGACGGGGGATTACATTTCAATGGGAGACTGGTCGTTCCGGAGGGGGAAGACTTGCGACACGAGGTAATGTTAGAGTCTCACGGTTTGCGATTCGCGGTACATCCTGGTGGGGATAAGATGTACTAGGATATGAGGCGACAATACTAGTGGAGTGGGATGAAGAGAGATATTACCGAGCTCATTTCTAAATGTGCCACTTGTCAGTTGGTAAAGGTGGACCATGAGAGATTGGCAGGACTTCTACAGCCATTAGAAGTCCCTATGTGGAAATGGGAGAGCATTTCCATGGACTTCATCACGGTATTACCGACATCGCAGAGGGATCACGACACCATATGGGTAATCGTGGATCGGTTGACCAAATTTGCTCATTTTCTGCCAGCCCGGACAGACTACACTACGGGACAGTATGCCCAGATTTTCATAGCAGAAATAGTAAGACTCCATAGGGTACCTCTTAATATCGTGTCTGACAGAGACAAGATATTTGTTTCACGATTTTGGGAGAGTTTCCAGGAATCCATGGGTACGGAATTGTGGCTGAGTTCAGTATATCACCCGCAGACAGATGGGAAGACCGAACAAATGAATTAGATGTTGGATGATATGTTGCGGATGTGCATCCTAGACTTTGGAGGTGGTTGGGAGCAGTACCTTCCACTGGTGGAGTTTACCTATAATAACTCCTACCAGTTCACTATTGGCATGGCTCCATTCGATGCGTTATATGGTAGACCTTGTCATTCCCCAACATGTTGGCTAGAGGTGGGGGATAAAAAACTCCTTGGGCCAGAGGTGATTCAAGATACTTCGACAAGGATAGACATAATATGGAGTCGTGTTCGAATAGCTCAGGATCGACAAAAGAGTTATGCCGATGCCAAGAGGTTCTTCAGAGAGTTCAAGGTGGGGGACCAGGTGCTACTCAGAGTGTCTCCTATGAAGGGGATTATGCCTTTCGGGAAGAAGGGGAAACTGGCACCTAGATATGTGGGGCCATTTCCTATCATCGAGCGAATTGGGTCGGTTGCGTATAGACTTGGGTTACCGGAACACTTGCATAGGATTCATGACATGTTCCATATTTCCTCGCTAAGGAGATATCTTAGGGATGATTTGGCTCATACCCACATTGCTTTAGAGAACATCGACCTACAGCCTGATAGTTCCTATGAGGAGGGGCCGATTGCTAATGTGGACCACAGCGAGAGGAAACTAAGGTTGAAGATAGTATCGTTAGTACGTGTTTAGTGTCGGCATCATAATGCCGAGGAGTCCACTTGGGAGCGCGAGGATGACATGCGCGAGCGTTATCCAGAGTTATTTTTTCCAGGTATACTTTAGTTCCGAATTTCGGGATGAAAACCTGTTATTAGGGGGGAAGTATGTAATACCCCGAAATTTTATTGATTTTTATTTATTGGATTAATTAAATTAAATGGGAATTAATCAAAAATTAATTCGGATTTAAGTACTAGCGAGACGTGAGCTGGTATTTATTATGATGATAATATTGAATATTATTGAGTATATATGGTAATATCTGAGTATGGAAAGTATTAAAATTTTCGAGAGTTATAAATACGACAATTTGAGAAATTAAGTTGGGACGAGCGTGTCAGTCGCGTCAGGAATCAATTTAATTAGATTAAAAAGTAATTTATAATTTTATCATCCGTATGGTCATTTTGAGTGTGCCAACGTGTCCGGAGGAGTCGATATAGTCAGAAAACACTAGCCGGGGGGGTTAGTTGGGTCCTGGGGCACTTTTAGGCAAATCGGCAACCTGGGAGGGTATTTTGGTCATTTTAAAATTTAAGGAAATAAGTCCCACGAATTTGAGGGTTTATTTTATTATTATTGGGAGTGCCATTAGGGCCATTATTAGTGAAAAAGGAGATAGTGGGCTCCGTGAGTTCGAGGAGAGCTTGCAGGAGGTTCCCAAACCCTAGCCACCACACACCACCACCAATTTCGACGGAATTATGATCCGAAAGAAGGAAAGAACCAGCCCCTGGACACCATCAACGATTATGAACATCAAACTTAAGGCAAGTGATTTGATTCCATTAGATTCAGCAAATATTTCTTCCATGATTAGTGTAGAAATTGATATTTGCCATGAAAGTTGATGAAAACCCATTAAATTTGATGTAGAACTCTAAACCTTGGTTAGGAATTGCATGTAGATTAGTTTTGGACGAAATTTAGTACTCAAAACATAACCTTTGATGAATTAAAAATGGATTTGAGAAGAGTAATATCATAGTTCTTGTAGAAAAAAGAAAACTAGGATTTTTATGAAGATTTGATCCATGTAAGGTTAATTGTTGATGATTTAATGGTTTTAGAACGTTAAAAATAATGTATTTAGGTTGTATAATGATCCTATAACCTTATATTAGAGTTACATACCTTGAAATGGAGTTTGAGGACAAATCTGGGACTGAAAAACGAAGCAGGTCGTAGCCCATCTGGTGCGATCGATCGATCGAGATTCATAGGTCGATCGATCTACCACCATCGATCGATCGACATTCATAGGTCGATCGATCGACCTTTCCAGAAACTGTTATATTTTTCCTTGTTGAATTTTACCAAATTAGACTCTAGAAAAATTATTGGTGGGGACTTTGTGAACACTCTTAGATTTGAGGAAGACCAGTAGGCGTGATTATAAGACCCGAATTATTATTAGATTTCAATTTGGGATTTATGTTAAATCTAATAAGGATTGACGAGTGAGGAATTATTAGAAAACTGAGATTAAATGAGTTAATCTATATAGTTAGATAAAATAAGGTTTGTGGCAGAAATATGGACCTTAAGAGTATTGGATTAAAGTGTGGGATTAATAGGAGACTTAGTAACCTTTATGAGTTAGGTTTTAAGTACTTGAAACTACGACGTGAGATGTGTCGGTGGACTATATTATATAACTATCCGAAAGTATAAAAATGTACTAATTGGATTAATGGTATAAGGATTGAAAACATACCTTTAATAATATTATAAAGTATCTAAGTTGTGTGAATGCTTAGTAAATGGATTTATATGTGTATGACATACCTACCATACTTGCTATCAAGGGAGGTCGGCTTTCGGAACAGGGCCATCTAATCTTTGTGTGCCTACGGGGGGATTTAGATTGGTACCTTAAGGACATAAGGTTGTGAATGACTTATATGTGAGTTTATAAGTCAGCTGACCATGGGAGCGTAGGTATGTGCGTGACCCATAGGTATGTGAACTATGTTCGCCTCCATTATATGTTATTTTACTTATTAAAACGGTTCCTGAGAGATTCGAAATACGTAGTCCTTATGTACGTGATATACCGGTATTCGATAGCAGAGTACTTGTACGCACCATAGCTTAGCCTAGGGGTGCCCTGAGTATAATATTATGTTGAAATTTGTATATTGGTGATGATAACAGACTCCTTGTTAATGTGGGTGAATATTCTTATTAATGTGTGTGAATAGGTATGACACTTTGAGTAAAGTTAAAATTTAGAATTTCCTATATGATTTAATATAAATTAATCTGAGAAATGAAAAGGTAGGTTCACATAAGTTAGATTGGAATATCTTGAACAAACCCCTATATTATCATGTGAGGATGAGTTGCAGTATAGACTAGTTAGTTAGCGGTATAACTAGGATGGATTATGGATATACATTAAGCGTGCACATTAGTTGAGAGGTGAGAAACTCATGTGAGAGCACGGAACAAACATGTACTTTATATTCATTGTTTAATGCAATTAAACACTTGCTATATTTTTAAACTGTTTTCACATCGGGTTCTGACCCGTTTGCTTTCAAATCTATTTTCTTGAAAAAACTTTTAGGTGCCCAGCCACACGGACGCCAAGCTTAGGAGTTCCATTTCAGTGACATGCTGTAGCTGATGTGGACGTTACAGGATCTTGATGATAGATGCCTCCACATTCTATATTGATTCCATTTCAGTCTTATTCACTTGTTAGGGCATGTCGCCCCTTTTCGCTTAGAGATAGTTTTATCATACTCAGTTTCATTGCAGTTTTGGAGTTAATTCATTTATTATTCAGACGTTGTATTAGGTTTTGTTCATTACTTGGGATTGTTCAGAGGAGTGTTACTCCAGACTCATTTTATTATTCCCTTATTATCTTAATGTGACTGTGATGTGATGGTAGTATCTTTTAGCTAATAATTTTAATTGGTTGCACGTTAATTTAATATAATAAAATTTGAGAACTCATTTATTAATATTAGGTGCCTAGTAACTATTTAAATAAATGTTTTTGACAGTGATGCTATGAACTGGACCAACTTGACATTTTGTATTAATTTGAATAAAGGAGTAGCTACCCGGTATTTAATTAGTCGGGGTGTCATAACATATTAGTGAGAGCCATGGTGACAATTGGGTGATAAAAAAGATAACTACAACTAGGCAAGAACATGGGATAAATATTCCATTGCCCAGGCATTTATGGGTGATGAAACATCAGTTAAATGAGACTGGAACATGGGATAAATATTCCATTGTCTAGGACCCAAAAATAAAGTGATGGACTGTCCTTTCATATTCATCTATATCCAAAGACTAATCAGATAAGAGATCCATCATTCTTATTAGTAATTTACTAAAATAACATCATATTATTGATCTACTGTTAAAATTGCAAAAAAACTACATATTCAAAATCAAGAATACAAAAGTTCATATTCTTCAATAAAATAAACAACTATTACTAACAAAGTACAAAAAGATCTTCTTTCCTTCAGACTTTGATACATGATCCATTACAGCTAGAGGGTCATCTAAAGTATAAGAAGAATTGATAAGATTTAAGTCCTGAAGCAATCTGATGTTACTTGAACTTGGTCGGTCTAGAAAATGAGGAGGTCGGGATATCTCAAATTCTTTATGAAGACCGTAATCACCTAGATACTTGAAAATCAAACGATGAGTAATGGAGCGAACTGAAATCCAATTAACATCTAGTTGGAAAGGTGGTTTTGGCAGATCAAGTAGCCTAGGGTCATACCAATCCCATAGTTTAGTTCCCTGCTCAACTTTCATTACAGTTAAAGAATTCATCCATCCCCTCTTGTACCCATCATTGTTTGATTGCTTCAATTTGTCATCAAGATGATATAAATCCTCATTATATCCCTCCATCCATAACTCTCTGGGCTGCTTGTGAAACTAATAAGTTAGTCATTCAACATATTGGTGTAGTCTTGTCAGCATACTTTCTTTATTCTGCAACAAAGAACTCTGAGTGGATAGTTTTTCTGTAAGAGTTTGAATCTTCTCGGACATCTCTACCAGAGGTTGATTTTTCTCCTTTAATTGAGCCGCTTGATTTTCTAAGACTTGTCGAGTTCTATTATCTTCAATGCTACTTAGACCTGCTCTTGTTCTACCCTGAGAAGTGGATGCAGGTCTAATTCTTTTCAAAGTTTCAACTCTTCTCTTAATGAAGCATTTTCATTATCCAAAAAGGAAATACCATTATCATTGTCTGGGACTATAGCTCCAGAAGAAGAAACAAATATTAACTATCTCAATTCTTATCTTAAAACTTTATTTTCCTCCTCCAGCAGTTTGGCGATGTTTCCGTTCTCTTCAATTTTGAATTTCAAAATGCTTTCTCTTTTATTATGGGTGGATACGAATTTATCATAGCCCCGATCAGTGCTCAATTGTTGGGATTCTTCTCATAACTTTCATGAAGAAGGGAACTAGCTTCTTTGTGCTGAGCTTGGAGCTCCTCAATAATTTCATAATAGGTCGCGTTAATCGCTACATCTCGATTAAGAAGAAACTTCAAGTATTGATATGCCTCTTTTGCTTGTTCTGAGGCATCATCACCTAATATTGTAATTATTTCTTCCTCAAATAAATTCATGTGACTAGATTTGAATAAGTCAATACACCTTCTCAGTAGCTCGAAATCATGAGAAAATAAAAATTTCATCCTAGCAACAAACTATCGAAGAAAAGTAAAGACATCTCAACAACAGAAATAATGAATAGTAGAAGAGGAACTCCATATAAGCAAAGAGTCAATTTTATTGATCAAAATAAAGTGAAGTACACTCCAAAATACAAAACAAAAGAAAAATTATATAACAAACAAAAGAAAAACTGCAGAATAACTTTACACCTTCTCCTTATCTCCCACCACCTGCTCAGCTGATTTTGAAGAAGGAGTTGGTCGTTGAAGTTGCTCAGAAGGCAGCTGATGTTGGCGCTATCTACTGGGCTAGCTCGAAAGATTGAGGTACAATAGTAGTAGGTGTTTGCTCCACCACCATCAAAGAAGATTCATCAGATCCATATTCATCTTCATCTTCCTCTCTGATGCTAGGAAGAGGGCCATGGTCATGTTTCTAAAATAATTCAGAGTCTTCAGTAATGTTCAACTCTTTCAGCGCTGCAACCCATCCATCCCCGAAGAATTTCAAACTTGCATACTCAATTTGAGCAGAGGCAACAGTTAGATCCTTATTCCAACCTTTGTCCTAGGCAGAGCTTAAGGAATTTTTCACAGCAGACTTCCTCTTCGTCCTCTCCGAGGAAACCATCTCCCTAAGTTGGTTTTCAATAGATTGTACCTTCTACTCAATATCTTTCTTATGACGTTCAGCCTCTTAAATCTTGATCTCAGCATCTTCTTTGCATGTAATAGAGACCTTTAATTTCTCCTCTACCTCCTTTGCAGCATCCACAACTTTTGTGCTGAGCTGTTTCAGCATCCTTGATTTTACTCTCCCATAAAGTTCTATCATATTCATAGTTTTGCTAGGAGTTATCCAAAGATTTTGATAACCCAACAACGGACTCTTCTACTTCATTGGAAGAGGAAGCAACTTTGATAGCTTCATCCTTTTCCAAGATATTATTGAAATACACCAAAAATTGCAAGACAAAGAGAAACTCAAGTTAGTATATTAAAATTGAAACCAAAACTGAAATGTCAAGGTAAAATAACACTTACTGATGCAAGCTATATGGCTGCCAAATCAAAGACTTTTCCTCGAGGAGTAAAGGTTTCAGCAGATTTGTGATCTGGGGGAGTTCTAGACCAGATCAATTTCTTGGCCAAACCAAGAGTAATTAATGCTAGAGGACCAGCGTTTAAGGAAGGTAATTCAACCCAAGTAGGTTGAATAGTAACGTCAATGGCCTTTTCAGTAAGACCCTTTCTTAGTCTTATCAAAAGTGCAGCCTCTTCAATCAAAGGTGCTGCCTCTTTTGAGCAGCAGGGGGCTTATTGGTAACCTCCTTAATAGATGTAGTTTCCCCCTGCCCCAGATGGATAAGTATCCTTTTTCTTAATCCTTTCAGGTGGGACATCTTCTTTATTCTTTTTTACCCCTTAAGCACCAGGGACAATCTTGGCAAAGAGATTAGGAACTTTCCTCTTCTTGGTCATCAGATCAACAATGGCAGTATTAAAATTAGAGGAAGATTTTTCCACGAGTGAAGAAGATATTGGATATTTCTCAAGATCAATCACCAAAGAAGGAGGAGCAATAGGTCGAGCAATAAAGGAAGAAGTGGTGTTCCTGTATTCCAACAAGTAGGAAGCAGATCTCACGTGTTCCCCAACAATTGATTGTTGAAGACCCCAGATAAACTTCAACTCTTTTATATTAATGTCACTCTATTTGGGTGGGGGTGGGGGGAGGGGCTTCTTTTATTGTCAACTGTAAATTAAAATCATAAATCGAAAAAGTCATTGAAACATTTTATCAAACAAAAACAGAGCTAGTTTAAAAATAAAGAACAACTTATCCCATTTCCATAAGGTGGACATCTGGGACCTTGGTACACGTCATTTCCATTTAATGGGGAGTGTTGCTAATTTTTCATCACAACCCTATGATCAAAATAATCCCTATTAGAATCAAGGATATTGACCACCAAGGCTCTGTTAACATACCTAGTTTTTAAATAAAAAGTGGTGTCACTCATGACCCATTTATAACAAAACATAATTTTAGGAATCCCTAGATGAGTTCCATGTATTTGATTTAGCCTATGTACGCCATTAACTACCCTCCATGTATTTGGAATTACTCTTGTAGGTACAATATCGAAGTATTGGAAAAATCCCAAACACAGGAAATTAGGCAGGAAAGAAAAACAGCATTCCTCTACAAAATAGAGGGAAACTAGTGTCCCTCAGGTAAAGAAAATAAATCACAAGGCCAAGAAGGTTCTTCCAAATCAACCCAGGAAGGAATTGGAAAATCGGTTCTAAACTTATCCAATGGCTCAATAGAGTAAACAATGGTGAATAAAGAAAATAAAGAAGAAGGAAGGAAGACATTCTTACAGAAGATTAAGGAATCAGCTAAGATAGATGACAGAAAGAATGTTCGTAAGGAGAAAAATTATAAAACAAGGACTTTGGAAACAAAAATGGCAAAAGATAGAAGACAATCGAATTTTACAGTTTATATATTCTGCCTCGAAAAATGAGAAAAGTAATGATCAAAAGTGATGACGATTGCGTTCTCGACGGCTAATCAGAGGAAAAAGATGTAAATATTTACAAATTTGACATTTTACGCTCAAAACCGTTCCGCAAAGTGGAAAAATTTTACAACTGTTGAAAGTCTATAATTAAGCAAGACATGGGAAATGTGCCCGAACAACTTTTTGGGTAAAATATTCCACACTCTCCCATTCAAGTTCAACTGTGAAACATTGGGGGCTTTTATTGATAGAAAAATTAATCAGTTGATGTGGACCAATAATATAAAGATGCGCATCATCCAATATGGTACAAGTTCAATTACCGAGATACTCAATGTACCGAGCTACTCAGTGTACCGAGATACTCAGCGTACCGAGCTACCAAGCATACCGAGTAACTTATTAGGAATGCCAAACGACCAAACATATTCTATGCTTATTGTATTATGGTCATTCTTTTCCATGTATATATGTAAACGCCTATTCGATAAAGGCACACTATCTATTCACATTGACAGCCCAAATTCTATAAATACATTGTAATACCCTCTTAGAAGGGCAAGCAAGAATAGTCGAAACCAAGGCAAGACACCCAGTAATATAAAACAGTGGACGTAAGCCATTTCTTTAAGGCTGAACCACTTTAAAAATCCCTTGTCTTATTTCTTTACTCATATTTATTTGTGATTAATAAATTAGATCAAATCAAATTTTTTACATCAACAGATAGGTTATGGCCTTCCATATTATTAAGATAATTTGCTAAATTTTGTTGAAATTTAACAAAGTTTGTATAAAAGGTGGTTAATCCTTCTATCTTAGCCTTTAAATCTAATTGTAAGTGTTTAACAAAGCTACTATTATAGTCTTGAGTGGCTGATATAGATATAGAGATTAAATTTAATCTTTCTAATGTAAGTATAGTTGCTTTGGCAGCATTAGCGATCTCATTTTCATTTATTAGATAATAAAATCTTTTATCATTTATCTTTTCTAGAATTCTTTGGTAAAAATCTGCTAAAGTCTGAATACAGAGGTTTCTAGATAGCTCATTCCAATCCGATCTAACTATTTCCATTAAGAAGATAATTATCTAATCTGGGGATAAGCTTAGCTTGTTCTTTAATAAGTTTAACTAACTCACTTTCCTGGTTTCTAGTTAGAATTTTAAGGTCTAAAATTTCTTTATTAAGGACTTCTATGTAATTAGTCTTAATATTTATATCTTGTAATATTTTTACAAGGTCTATAGGGATTTGACTACTTATTTCAAGTATTTGTTTTGAGATATTTTTTATCTCTGCGTCTATGGTTTGAGTGTCTTTAACTAATTGTCTTAGAATAATGAGTATACAATTATTTTGATCTATTATATTATTAATATCACTGGTAGTGACTTGTCTGTTGTCTGCGTGTTTGGTAGGGATTTGTTCAAAGTGTGAACAACTGTCTATGTGTGAGGTTAGGCCACCTTTTGGGTCTAAATCAGTTATAGGTATGAGCTGATAGTCTGGATGGGTTCCAAAGTTATCTTTGTAAATGGGAGGGATAAATCCCAAGGGCATTAAATTATTTTACTACAGGTCTGAAAGAAGCATCTTGGCTCTGATACCAGAATTGGGATTAGGTCGGAATTCGGCAGGATTTCCTTTTCTAAAGCTTTTGATACTAAATTTAAGGGTCTAAAATATAAATCTTTTAAATGTATGGTCTTAAAAGGATTTTCTATAAGATAAGAGGGGACCACAAGGGAGTATGATAATGTTGACTTTGGGACCATAAGGGGACCACTTTTTGGGAAAAGGACAAAAATTCATTAAGAAGATCGTTCTAGATCCTATATATATATATATATATATATATATATATATACTAGCATATGCCCGTGCCTGAAGGCACGACGAAAAGTTTTCAAAGTACATAACCGCGAAACGGAAAATTTTTTCCAAAGTATGTAATCGCAAAATGATAAAAAAATTCAATGTGCCTAATTACAAAATGGATTTTTTTTTTAAAAGTATGGTCATGCGTGAAAGCACGCAGATAATTTTAAAAAGTATAAAGTTGTGTATAATGTAAATAATAAATGTTTTATATATTGCAAGTGTAAACAATTTAAAAAATTTAGGCACATTTCATAGAAGTACCAAGACCAGTAAAATTTAGGCATAGCAGTAAATTCACTTTGGAGTATTAATTACAATTTCAACTCAAGTCAAAAAATCAAAACATTTTGTAGTTCCTCAAAAAGAACTTCTACTCTGATGAAAACATGGTTGCTCATTTTGTGTTGGCTCAAGTCATTTTCAACATACGAAATCACAAAACGGCTAAAATTTTCAAAGTATGTAAATGCAAAATATTAAAATTTTTGTTGCCCGACAAAATAATTTTTTAGTTTACAACAAATAAATTTTTTTTTAGAGTTAACTGATGTTGTGTGACGCCGTGTTCATAAGTAGTGTTATCATGTATTATCGTTTTAATCGTATTTTACTCATACTAAATTAGGTGTCAAAATTGTTAATCGTGTAAAAATTGTCATGTATTTCACATTAAAATGGGTGTCAATGTTGTTATCATCGTATTAATCATGTTTTTCATGTTAAATTGGGTGTCAAAATTGCAAACCATGTTAGTCGTATCATATTATGTTTGTGCCAAAAAAAAATAATCTATCTCCCATTCGTCTCAACCATTGTTATCCAAATTATACACAGCATATACTAAAATGCAAAGTATTTAATATTTTGAAACATGACATTTCCAAAACTTGTAATCAGCACTATTTATAATTTTTTCGGATTATGTCAAACTTATAGCATATGTGAAAATTCAATAATATATTAATTTTGAAAAAGACTTAAAAGGGCATACTTTTCCCAACAAACAAATAGGCACTTTGGTCAAACCATTTTTAACAATACCTATCCCAAAGACTTTACCAAAAGATTTAATTGCCAACAGATTCTCTCAGGAATAATGATAGACTACTCGAGTTTTAAAATGAAGTATTAGGTCTTATATAATTTAAACATCGTATAAACAAAATCATCAATTCAACTCAATTCATGAGAATAACATTAATACTTAAGTCAAAAATATTTATTATATAACATAAATAATAATAATAAATATTTTTTTAAAAATTGGCTAGAGTTTCCTCTATTTATACGACTAATCATCCTGTTTAAGAAATAAAAAATAACCCAACAACAATATTCAAAGAGATAATTTATCAGTTAAAATTAAATATTCATAGTCTATTATGTATCGCCTTTATGGGTCCATCAATAAAATAAAATGCGATATATGTCGATGCTCCCAATACCACTAAATCAACAGTGCTCTATCACATCATCCTGACAACCAATTCCTACAAAACCAAAAGATCGGACAATTTAAATATAAATACAGTATACACAAACACATAACGTCTATTAGTCTTATAAACACACGACATTACTATTTGTTTAGTCATAAAAAAAGTTAATAGCAACGTGAATGGGGACCAAAGGTTAAATAAGCAAAAATAAAGGACACACGAAACACATAAATGATCAGAGAATGGGGACCATGACAAAATTAATGATGTAATGCACTCGTCTACAACTAACAATCATCGTGATGTAGGCATAGAGAACTATCTAAATGGATTGATATTATCTTTGGACCACGACAAATAAATAGGATTTATATTATGTTAGGAAAAAAATAGGACTATTGGATTCGTTATTGTTCAAGCTTCACGTGTATAAATTCACACACGCCTATAAAACTTGGACAAAACAAATTATGCATAAAAAAGATTAAAAATGATTAAAAAAAACTATTTTAGTCTTCAATGAGGGTTGGTTAAAAAGTAAAGTATAAATTTACTACCTTAAAGTGGATGCCACCACCAGCGCTTCCAGCCTGAACATCCCTTAGACCCGAGCTCATCAAACCCATACCCGGAGCTGTAAAAACCAATTTCGACCCAACCTCTTACCCGAATATGTCCAAGCAAAGATTATTCTGCATAAAACTAAACAAACCAAATCAATCCACATGCTGTAAATGTCCACTTTTCTTAAGAAAGCCATTTTTCCTATCTAGATATGGAACTCAACAGCCATGAAAAAAGCCATTTTTTCCAAATGACTGCACAGATTTAGCTATTTTTTTCCACTGAAATGTTTCATTCCTTAATAGCAGACTCCATTATAATTTCGAGTTGTCGACATTTTCCTAAAAAAATAGATTGAAAAGACAAAATATTAATGCAACAGTATGAAAAACACATTAAGAAAGGGTTCAATTACTCATAAATTGTATCTGTAAAACATAAAAGGATGAAGAAAACCACATACTTTATAAAAGTATTTTGTACATAATGTTTGTTATTCCAATCTTGTCCCTCCCATAATCTCATTCGCCTTTGTACTTTAGTTTCTCTATAGAATGAGCCCATGTTCCATGATGTAAGTACAGAATAACATATTGGCAACAAAAGTCCATAAAAATAATCTTCTTTACCTTCAATAACTTGTAAATTACATATTTTTCACCACAATCATGCGAAAGCATTATTGGCTCACACACACAAAGTGTGCAGCAGAGATATGTACAACCAAAAACAAACTCAATTGGACTTTCCCGTGCATAGGAAAAAATGAGACAGCAAGGAAACATTCATTAACTGGGGAGAAATTGTAGCAGTAGGTGTCTGCCATAGAATTGCCCCATCTGAGAGAACTGTGCCTGCATGAGACATAATATAAGTATATGTGTTAAATTACTGAACATTTAGGCCCATAAAGATGAAGCATATTTTGACTTCTCATATACTTTTGCATTAACCCTTGAACAAAATTGATTTTATCAAGAAATTCAATTAATCTGTGTTGTTTAAAAATATGAAGTAGACTAATCTAATTGAAACAATCAAGTGCAATACCAAAATTAGAATACAAAAGATACTTCAACACCATATAAACATTTAACACTCATGTAAAAAAATTGTCAAGCATTCGAAAATCTTAACTTTCATATTTTTTGCATATAATACTAGCCTCCATGTTCTGAATTTTTTTAACAATAAAAGGAAAGAAAAAATAATAATTAAACATAAATATAAAGCTAGTAAAGTAATCACGTAAAGCCTCATCATAAAGTTGGAAAAAAAGTAATAGAAAATAATCAGCATGAACTAAAATTTAAAATTTTTTTTATCAAAACTCAACCTTAAGTACCTAAATTCAGGAGAGGCCATATGTCTGTATTTTTCTGAATTAAGCAAACGAAGTTGCAACAGAAACACTTCTGAGTTGACGGAGTTTAACGCGTGAAATTATAGATTTTCCATGTGAGACTCCCTTTTCGAGGTTCTTTGAATACGAAAAATTTATCCCTTTTACCAGTAGAGCTCATAATAGAAAGCTCTTCTACAAAAATGGAGCAATCAATAATGAGGTATCCATCCATTGGCCGAATCATTGAAAGATGTGAGCAGGAGTAACAGGGGAAAACCCCATTCAGGCTTCATTGCATTAAAGCATCTTCCATGTTGATTAGCATCTAAATAACAAATCAAGAACAAAAAAAATTAGAGTATGAATTTTAACATCAAGAAACTGATTTCCGACCCAGGCCAAGAAACTGAAACAATGAAATCCAAAACAAAACTTAGATATAGGGAATACTCATTAATCTCATCAAGAAACTGAAATTGATTTTAACATCAAGAAATCAAGAACCCAATTCAGGCTTCATTGCATTAAAGCATCTTCCATGTTGATTAGCATCTAAATAACAAATCAAGAACAAAAAAAATTAGAGTATGAATTTTAACATCAAGAAACTGATTTCCGACTCAGGCCAAGAAACTGAAACAATGAAATCCAAAACAAAACTTAGATGTAGGGGATACTCATTAATCTCATCAAGAAACTGAAATTGATTTTAACATCAAGAAAATCAAACGTTCAAATCCAAAAAATCGTTCAGTCCATAAAACTGTTCAGTCCATTAAGATCAAGAACCGCTAAATCTGGAGGAAAAAAAACACAAACACCAACCCAACACGTGTTCAAAAATCGTTCAAACAAACCCATAAAATTGTAACCCATTTAAAACCCATAAAATTGTGTCCATTTTGAACTTTAGACCGAATCAAAGAAACCCATTTTGAAACACTTCAGGGCTTTGAGAGAATCAAGAAACTGAAATTGATTTTAACATCAAGAAAATCAAACGTTGAAATCCAAAAATCGTTCAGTCCATTAATATCAAGAAGCCCTAAATCTGAAGTGAAAAAAGCACACAAACAACAACCCAACACATGTTAAAAAATTGTTCAAAACCATAAAATTGAGTCCATTTTGAACTCTACACCAAATCAATTGCTCTATAAAAGCATGCAGATTTCGTGAAAAAAAATTACCGGAGCAGATCGTGCTTTTTGGTTTTGTGAGCAGCGGAGGTTGATTTTTGGTTGTAAGCAGTTAGAAGATCGTGTTTTTTGTTCGTGGTAGTGGAGAGGAAACCGAAAAGGGGGGAGATGGTGAGATCGTGTGTTTCGAGAGAGAAGGAGAGAGGTGGTGTTGGGAAATCAAAAAGGAGGAAAAATGATGAGATCGTGTGTTTAGAGAGAGAGAGAGAGGTGACGTTGGGAAATAAAATGGGGATGGGGGAGTGAAATAAAGTAAGTTTTAAATTTAAGGGAAATTACAAATTTTGAATTTTAAAAGTTGGTGGGTATAGGAGGGAAATTTAGACTTCAAATTTTGAAATAAAGTTAGAACAAACAATCTCAACCCTTTATTTTGGAAAAATGTCTTTTGACGTGGCATCAATCCGCACCGTTAAAAATGTACACATTTTCAAAATCCAAGCTATATATATATATATATATATATATATATAGAGAGAGAGAGAGAGAGAGATAGACCAAAAAGATGATGTACCACATATTCAATGATGAATACGCATAATATGCAAGAAGGAGCAAGAAGACTGACACACCTCCAACACATTGGGAATACAAAAGAAAGTATAACACATGATTGGGCATAAATATTGTATATTTATTCCCCTAATTTCGGTACATTTATGAACCCGAGCGGTGCAATCGATATGGATTTAACTCACATTTATGCTACTAACCTTCATTGGCAAGTATTTTGTGTTTAGTGTTTCTCCTATGTGTTTTACAGGTTAATTATGCAAGCGAAGCAAAAGAGAAATCGAAACAATTAAACAAAGGCTAGGAAGGCAAGTTCAAGGGCATTTTGGTAATTCTGCAGTCGGATCCCGGAGGAAGAGTCAATTGGAAAGTTTAAAATCTTGGAACAACGAGAATGATGGAAGAAACGGCATCCAAATATGAGTTACGGTTGAAGAGTTATGATCAATTGAAGTTGAGAAAAAAATCCAAAAAGAAAAGAAGAAAACATGAGAAAAATTCTAAGTGTTGAAAAGAGGAAAAAGAGGGCAAAACCAGCGAAAATTCCCAAACCCAGGTCGAACCGGTTTGGGGGTCGAACCGGTTCGGGGTACCTGCAAACCGGTTTGGGCGTCTTGATGCGTGAAATTGCTCCTTTATTTTGATTGGTCCAAAGAGTTCCATTAGGTTACAACCCATTCTAAATCGTATTTGTAAAAAGGTAGTGACTTAGGAAAAGAATTGCTTGATAGTTTTTCATAGTTTTTGATAGATAAAAAGGTATAAGATCATCTAGGAACATAGTTTGAATTATTTGCTTCAAGATTGATTCATTTCGGGTTTGTTTTCAAGTTTTAATCCAAGTTTCATTCTTATTATTATTGTTATTGCATGGTTATTTTTTCTACTTGATTCAAACAATTTATGGGTTCATAATACGTATTTTCATGTTTCAATATAGTTTCATCATTAGTTCTTTCACATGCAACATAATTATTTCATGCATAGTTAGGTTTAACATGTCCAGCTAGGTTTAAAAGGGTCGGGATGCATGAACTCAACCTGATGTGTTAGTTGCATGTGTATAAAATTAATCCTCTGAAGTTAATGATATATTACGACCGTATTGAGCAGCAACACAACCATTGTAGATCTTTGGATCTTGTTTGCTTTTGGGTAACCGGGATGCTTTAGAATGCAATGCGAGTGTCACTATCGCGTATACCGATTTACTCGTCCTCTCATTAAGTATGGTGCGGGCTTGAACCTCATATACGTAATGCTTGGGAGTACTAAATTTTGGGTCTAATTAATAACTTAAATTTACGATTAGTTTTATACCTTCAATACACTAGGGTTGAGGGATTGCATTCTCATCATGTTTCCTTCATCATATAGTTCAAGTTTTAAGTAATTCATTATCAGTAAATTAGGTAATTTAGAATAGTTGCATTCCATTCATACTTTCATGCATTAAATAAATATTTTCAAAATTTCATTTAGTTGTAGTCCATTCCCAAAACCAATCATCTTTTGTTTTTCTTTAGAGTCAAAGTTAGGTCACAACTCTGTTATCTTATTTCCCTGAGGATCGATCACCGACTTATCGGATTATTACTTGAGCAACAGGCTTGAACTTGAGCCCGAGAGAGGATGCACTTCTGAGATACATTCTTAGTCGTGTCAAGTTTTTGGCGCCATTGCCGGGGAATTAGGTAGACTTAGGATTTGATCAAGTCAATCTAAAACTTTGATTAAAAAAATTTCCAAAAATCCAAAAACATAAAAAAAAAAAAAAAAAAAACACAAAAATATTCCTCATCGTCTCTCATAAGCCAGTTAATGCAAAATTTTGAACTCGCTCCAACTCCCCATAATACTCCAACCCACATTCACGAAAATCCAATAGTTGAGTACGACCCTGATAGCCCTCACACTCCTAACGCTCCACAATTCTGGGTTCCACCTCCCACACCATCACACTCAATTGCAAATAACACTTCGTTTTCCCTCTTAGGACACACTTCAAAGCATGTAATAAGTTAATTAATGTGTGTCCCCAGCATGGTTTTGATAAAATGCAAATTATTTCCTTCATCCATAATGGGATGAACATTAATTCCAAGCAACTCGTTGAAACCATGTGCGATGGTCCATTTGTTGACTTAGACGCTAACGATGCTGAGCTTGACATGAGGTATGTCACCGAGACTACCCAATCCTGGGATACATCTGACCCTAATGCTCAAAATTGAAATCGCCAAGTGACCACCACTCCATCGACGTCCGACCTATTTCATATCGAAAATAATCTTATGACGGACTGTCGATTAGATGTACTTGAGAGAGGAATACGACACCTACTTGAAGTATATGGAAGGGGATTAACTGGATCCATCCAAAACCCCATCGAGAAGGTGTGTGCAATTTCTGAGGTGGGTCATTCAACTAAGGAATGCTCGACTATACCCGCCTACAAAGTTATGCTTCAAGAACAAGTAAGTGGTATAGGAGGATTCAAGTGTAATTTTGGTGCACCACACGGGAATTCTTACAACCCTTTATGGAAAAACCATCCTGGTTTTAGCTATGGGAAATAACATGCTGTGATGAATCTTAATTCACATGTTGCCCCTCCTCCACCACCGCACTTTCAACAAGCTCCACACATGCAAGGACATGTGCAAGCACCACAACCTCAAGGAGCATATATCACTCCACCGCGGAGAAATCTTGAGGAAACAATCAACCACTTGATCAATACCCAGAATACAACTAATGCTAGGCATGACAGCATGATCAACGACATGAATGCGAACATTTCAAAGTTGCAATCATCGTTGAGTATCCAAGAGAAAGGCAAGTTTCCTGCCCAGGGCCAAAGATAGCTCCAAGGTCAAACTAGTATTAGCTCCACCTCGACAGAACATCAGGAGCAATGTCAAGCTGTGACCACTCTTCGTAGTGGGAGAGTCGTTGATTTATCACCTCTCCCATATGATGCAACCAAATACAAGGAGATTTCGCCCGGCACAAAAGAGGTCGAAGATGTCCCCTTGAATGAGAGTGATAAAAAAGACACTAGTGAGCCCGAGGTAGTAGTGAAACCACCCACCGCGGCACCATTTACTCAAAAGTTGGTTTCTTCCCACAAAGGAAACCCCTGTGATGAAGTGTTAGACATGTTTAACCAAGTAAAGTTAAATTTACCTTTCCTCAATGCCATTAAGAAAATTCCAACTTATGCGAAAGTCCTAAAGGACTTATTAACAGTGAAGAATAAAGGTAAAGAAAAAATCTTTCTAGCACAGAACGTGAGCTGCATCCTACTCAATGATCTCCCGCCTAAATTCAAAGATCCCAGTGCACCCACCATTTCCAGCATCATTGGAGAAAATAAAATTGAAAAAGCCTTACTTGATTTGGGAGCAAGTGTCAATATCCTCCCTTACGCCATCTATAGGCAACTTGATCTGGGCTACCTCAAGCCCACAAAGATCACTCTCCAGTTAACGGATCGAACCATGAAGATCCTAATAGGTATAGTTGAGGATGTGATCGTCCAAGTTGACACTTTTTACTTCCCAGTAGACTTTGTCATTTGGGACACGGAGCCCTCCTTCACCTTGAGCAATCATGTTCCCATCATTCTTGGGCGCCTATTATTAGCAACGGCTAATGAAATTATCAATACTCAAAATGGGTAGATGCAACTCACCTTTAGTAACATGACCTTAGAGACTAACATCTTCCATATAGCACAACATACGGGGGAAGAAGATGATATTCACGCGGTGAGCCTAATCGAAGAAATAGTAGAGGAATATTTTGAGGAAAATTATTATGGAGATGCCCTAGGGTTCTGTTTAATATCGAGCCGCGAGAGTGAGGGAACTTATACCGAATTCGAGAGGGAAGTTGAGGAGTTGAGAAAGTTACTTGATGAGAGAACGTCGAATGAGGATGCGAGAGATGTGAATTAGGTTTCTCGATTCGAGGAGTTACCGCCGAGGGACACACGCATGGTTCCCTCCAGCGATAAATTTTTGACCCTTGAATTGAAGAAACTACCCTCCCATATTAAATATGCATACCTAGGAGAGGATGAGACATTTCCTGTTGTTGTCTCCTATAGCCTAGACGAAGAGCAGGAGGGTAAACTGTTAAAGATTCTAACGAAGCACCAAAGTGATTTCGATTGGTGTATTGCCGATTTGAAGGGGATAAGTCCTTTGATTTGCATCCATAAGATTCACCTCGAGGAAGATGTCAAGACCTCGAGAGAAATGCAAAGAAGTCTAAATCCCAGTATAAAAGAAGTGGTGAGAACCGAAATCATTAAGCTATTGGATGCCGAGATTATCTACCCAATCTTGAATAGCACGTGGGTGAGCCCTATTCAAGTTGTACCAAAGAAGTCAGGTATGACAGTGGTTGAGAATGCCAAGGGAGAGATAGTTCCCCAACGTACCACCACCGGGTGGTGCATTTGTATTGATTACCAAAAACTCAATGCGATAACTAGGAAAGACCATTTCCCCGTGCCATTTATTGATCAGATGCTTGAGAGAGTAGCGGGCCACCCTTACTATTGCTTCCCTGATGGTTATTCCGAATATATAACCAAATTGAAGTAAATGTACTTGACCAGGAGAAAACAACCTTCACCTTCCCCTTTGGTAAGTTTGCCTACAAATGTATGCCACTCGACTTGTGTAATGCACCCGCGACCTTTCAAAGGTGCATGTTGAGCCTATTTAGTGACATGGTTGAGAGAGGACTCGAAGTGTTTATGGACGATTTTAGCATTTTTGGCACCTCTTTCGATCATTGTCTAGAAAAGCTGGAAAAAGTACTTGCCCGGTGTGTGGAAAAGAACTTAGTGCTAAATTGGGAGAAATGCCATTTTATGGTCACTGAGGGAATAGTTCTTGGCCACATAGTTTCATCCAAGGGGATAGAAGTTGATAGAGCTAAGATAGATGTCATAACCGATCTACCCCCATTAAAATCGCTCAAGGAAGTGATCTCCTTCTTAGGCCACGCGGGGTTTTATCGAAGGTTCATTAAGGACTTTAGCGCCATCGCTAGACCCTTAAAGCAACCTACTCATAAAGGACACCCCATTTGAATGGACAGAAGCATGTCATAGTGCTTTTGAAAAACTAAAAACTATGCTTGTGTCCGCTCCCATTATATAAGTTTCGGATTGGTCCTTACCATTCGAACTCATGTGTGATGCTAGCGATTATGCGATAGGGGCTGTTTTGGACCAAAGAAAAGACAAATAGGCTCATGTCATCTACAATGCTAGCTGAACTCTTACTATACCACAACTCAATTACTCTACCACATAAATGGAGTTGCTAGCGGTAGTCTTTGCTCCTGACAAATTTTGGTCCTACCGTATCTGTTCTCCCATAACTTGCTTCACCGACCACGTGGTATTGAAATACCTACTTATGAAGAAAGACGCAAAGCCGCGCCTCATAAGGTGGATCCTACTCTTACAAGAGTTTAATCTCTCCATTAAATATAAGAAAGGAGTAGAAAATGTCATTATCGACCACTTATCACGGCTTTCGTCTGACGTACCTACTGATCCAATACCCATAGATGAATACTTCTCGGATGAGCAACTATTTGCTACCTCTTCTCTGCCCTGGTTTGAAGATGTAGTGAACTATCTTGTTACGGGAGTTGTCCCTCCCGATTCGACACCACAAGATAAGAAGAGGTTTATTACTTGGTCGTGCATGTTTTTCTATGATGATCCTTTCCTGTTCAAATATTGCACCGACCAAATCATTTGATTTCGTGTACCGAATGACGAGATCCCCAAAGTCATTCAATTCTGTCATTCAAAAGCTTGTGGAGGTCACTTTTTGATGAAAAAGACGGCCGCTAAGATTCTTTAATGAGGCCTCGCTTAGGCCCACAATCTTCTGGGATGTGAACAATTGTTACAAATCTTGTGATAGGTGTCAAAGGATGGGAGCGATTACCCAATGAGACATAATGTTGTTGACCCCGATACTCATTATTGAGATCTTCGACTGCTGGGGTATTGACTTCATAGGCCCTTTTCCCCCATCTTTTGGTTTCATATACATCCTTGTCGCGGTAGACTACGTTTCTAAATGGGTGGAAGCTATAGCTACCAAGACTAATGATAATAAACTGGTGATTAGGTTCCTATAGGAACACATACTTTCTCGCTTCGGTGCTCCCAAAGAGATAATCAGTGATAATGGCACGCACTTTTGCAACAGTCCATTCGAGAAGCTCGTGAAAAAGTATGGCGTCATTCACAAGGTTGGAACTACCTATCACCCACAAACGAATGGGTAGGAAAAATTAGCGAATCGGGAGATCAAGAACATTTTCAAGAAGACTGTTAATCCCATCCAGAAAGATTGGTCACTTCGATTGAATGATTCACTATGGGCCTATTATATCGCATACAAAAATCCACTCGGCATGTCCCCATTCTGCTTTGTGTATGGCAAATCTTGCCATCTTCCCATGGAATTAGAGCACAAGACATATTGGGCAATTAAAAAGTTGAAATATGACATGGATCAAGCCGGTGAAGCTCGCAAGCTTCAATTGAATGAATTAGAAGAGATACACAATGATGCGTATGAGAATGCAAAAATTTCCAAAGAAATGATGAAACTCACTCACGATAACATCATTCGACGCAAAGAGTTTCTTCCCAGGCAAAAAGTTCTTCTCTATAACTCTCGGCTTCATCTATTTCCTGGAAAGTTGCGGTCACGATGGAGTGGCCCATTCGTTGTAACTAATGTTTTCCCTCATGGAGATGTGGAATTAGACGATTTAAAAGGGGGAAATATGTTCAAGGTAAATGGACAACGCCTAAAGACATATCTAGAGGAGTGTGTGGAAGAAGTCGACACCGTTTGGTTGGCGTACCCCGTTAACGGGGAAGAGTGAGCTTAAAATGAGAGGTCGTCACACCCCCGACGCGTATGGGGTGAATTCTTGTGTATAATATTCGTGTGTGAGTTAGGGTATTTTTGAGTCCAGAGCACAGTTCATGAGAGGGATTGAGTTAACACATTTTTTAGAGAGTTTGCACGTATTTCTAGGGCTTTCTTGAGGCAATTTTAGGGCACCCGAGGGTCTAGAACATTTTTAGAGTCATTACGCACGAGAGGAGATCGGCGAGAACACTTAGATTTTGAGAGAAAAGAGAACCAAACCTTTTTGGCCAGCAAATTTCCCCAAACCCAGGTCGAACTGGTTCGTGGGTACCTGGCAGATTCCCCCCCCCCCTGCCCCCATTTTCGAAATTCATTCTCTTCCCTCCTTTTTTCCCTCCATTCATTTCCCTACGATTTTTCACCCTCCAAAACCATTCCTCCTTCCACTTTCAATCCCAATTCCTTCCCTCCTTCCTCTCCTTCCCAACACATTCCCCTTTCCCACCAAAAACCCATCCCCAACACCTATAAATTCACCCCCACCCCTCATCCATTTCTCACACCAAAATTCACTCTCCCTCTCCTCCATCCCATATCCTTCTTCTCTACATATCTCTCCTTCTCACCATGTCGCGTCCCCGTCAAGCCAACTCCCTCCCTAAGAAATATGAATCCACAATCGTCCTTGATGACGAGGGTAAGGGTGTGTTTCAAAGAGTTCGAGAACTCCATTGGGCCGAGAAATACTTCTCTGCCAAGCGCCCAATCCACATCGAGTGTTTTGTTACTTTGGAGCAACTTCCCGACGACGTCACCACCCTATTCGATCGCCGGGGGTGGTGCTCTTTTCTCGCTCCTACGAGAAATCACATGTTCGAAGCCGCCATACGCCAATTTTATGCAACACTCATTCGAACATCCTCTATGCGCCACGAGGCCTACCTTGACGGTATCAAAATTCCATTTTCGGTCGCCATCGTCGCACGAAAAATGCGTGCCAAAGGGGTTGTCCTCCCCATGCCTTTCCAATACCCAACAAATGGTGCCCTCCGCACCAAAGAAGAATGCATTGCTCGAATGGCACCTGGGGAGGAATGGGTGCGGGATTCTTTTCCCATTTGAAGTCTTATGGATATGGTGCGATTCACGCACCTAATTGCTTGTGGAGCAATCCACCAAACCACCAATGACTCGGTGGTCCGATTACGTCATGCTAACTTCCTCTACCACTTCCTCGACCCCGAGAGCACAATCAATCTAGCACAACTCTTCTACGCGGATATCATCAATTCCACCTACGACAAGTGGGGCAAGGCCGCACTCCCTTACACTCGCTTCATTACGGAACTATTGATGGATGTCGGGGTAGAAGACCCTGGGCAGCAAATCCGACTTCCCCGCCCAATTGGCGCCACCTCCACCACTCGGAGTGAACGGCAAATGTGGATGGATCACCTAGACCATCCCATTCTCGACGAGGATGCGGGGGAGGAAGGACATGATGGCCCCATGATGGATGTGGGGGAAGAACAAGAGGAGTATGAAGACGAAGAGGATGATTCTGATTTCGAGCCCCCGGGGGAAAATTTCGATAGGCGCCTTTCGGTGGTGGAATCCCACCTTGACGGGTTCATCACCCAATAAAATCAAGATCAAGCCGCCTACAAAAGGGATCAAGAGGCTTATCGGAGGGACACAAGTATGATGCACCAATTTCATGCCCACCTTTACGAGCTCAACTTTGGTGGACCCCCGCCATTTTTCTTTTATGATCCCTATGATCAGAGCGCACCAAGGACCTCACATCCTCCTCCACAGTGAAGCCCATGACTGTTTTTGATATATTTTTTGGTTGTGTTTTGTTGTCGGTGGTTAAAAATTGTTAGACACATTATCTCTCACCTCTTTTGTAACACATGCTCCTCCGTTGTTATAAAAAAATTAAGCATTTATGTTTTAATTTGTTTGTTTTGTTTTTCCGCACTTTTCATTCGCTTTGAGTTAGATTTTAGTCCTTTTTGCTTGAGGACAATGCAAAAGTCTAAGTTACGGGGGTCACAAGTGCGTATTTCTAAAACTTCACAAATTTTCAAAAATGCCCAAAAAATCCAAAAAAATCCAAAAATTTTGAAAAATCCAAAAATATTTTTCTTCAAAATAAATAAAAAATGGAATTCAAAAATTTCAAAAATATCATTAAAAGTCGGTTTAAAGACTCAAATTGTAAAAACTCAATGCACTAAGCCGAAATTGACCGAAGATGGAAATTGTGCGAAAACTGACGACTTAATGAATAAGTGTGGAGATTAACACCCTGGTGAGATTCGAGCCTTTCATTTTTGTGAAATTTATAAATCAATCTGAGTTAATTATTAACTCAATGTTCTTTTCAGCGGTCTAATAAGTCATCGACGATCTCAAGTCTTTTACTTTGATCGGTTTAGAGAAATGTGTGTGACATTGCCTTGAAAAACATGCCAAAAAAATCTCTAAATTAAATTAATCTTGAGACGCATATGGTAACGCAATTAGTAGTTTGGACAATGATGTAGGCCATCATTTGTTACCCAAAAATATTAGCCATAAAAAGTCATGAAAAATTCATCCCTTTGTAACCCAATTTGAGCCTAAGAAATTTTTTCCATTTCGTTTGACAACCCGAAAAACCAAATTCGCCCGAAATTGTGAAAATTGAATATTCATCAAATAAAGTTCGAAAAGTGCATAAGAAGGGGCAAGAAAAGAATATCTACTCTCAACAAAAATAGTAAGAAAAGAAAAGCGTAAAAATAGAAAAATCAAAAAAGAAGAAGAAAGTGAGCAAAAGCCTGGGAAAGCATTAACGGACATCATAAACAGAGTTTTCCAATTTCAAAATTCTTAACCTTTTTTAATATAACCCAATACACCTTCAACCCCAACCCGTAAAAGTCCTAACCGAGTCCAAAATTATGAAACTGGTTACCGTGTGGAGAGCTAAAACACCCAAAAGGTAATAAAAGAGATAAAAAATGTGAATTAGAGGCAATGTTCCCGTTCTTATATCTGTAATCCTTTGATGAGATCCGATTACCATAAAATTTTTGTCTTTCAATTTATGTGCGTGACTTTTCATCTAATACATTTACTCTTATAAATCATGCACACTGAGAGAATAGCCACATTCCAACTGATTTGTTTGTGAGAGCAGCCCGTGAGATTTTGAAATCAAAATGAATTTTTGAATAAGTAACATAATGGTCAATCAGTGGAAATTCGCGGTTAAATTTTCGCCTTCGTACACACGCACTATGATTTGAGACTCTTTAACATGATTCGATGATGACTATTTTCTAGAAAAGTTTGAAGTATACAATTTTTACGTGTTTTGATTTTTCTTTGAGTCTAATTTTGTGGGTATATTCACTGCAAAACCTCACGAGACAACACTCGTCCTACTAGGGTAACCTAGGGGTTTAACGGCTTGTTGCATACGCTAAATGCAATTGCTTTCCCGCGAAAAAGGTATTCTATGCCCATAATATGTTTAAAAGAGTTGTGACTTTATTCTTTCTCTTTCACATTGCTCGGATGCGCAAAGTTCTAAGTTAGGGGGTTTGATTGGGCATAAATATTGTATATTTATTCCCCTAATTTCGGTACATTTTTGAAACCGAGCGGTGCAATCGATATGGATTTAACTCACATTTATGCTACTAACCTTCGTTGGTAAGTATTTTTTGTTTTGTGTTTCTCCTATGTGCTTTACAGGTTAATTATGCAAGCGGAGCAAAAGAGAAATCGAAACAATGAAAGAAAGGCTAGGAAGGCAAGTTCAAGGGCATTTTGGTAATTATGTATCCAAATCCCGAAAGAAGAGTCAACTGGAAAGTTTAAAATCTTGGAACAACGATAATGATGGAAGAAACGGCATCCAAATCCGAGTTAAGGTTGAAGAGTTATGATCAATTGAAGTTGAGAAAAAAATCCAAGAAGAAAAGATGAGAAAAATTACAAGTGTTGAAAAGAGGAAAAAGAGGCCAAACCCACAGAAAATTCCCAAACCCAGGTCGAATTGGTTTGGGGGTCGAACCGGTTCGGGGTACCTGCGAACCGGTTCGGGGGTCCTAATTCGCGAAATTGCTCATTTATTCTGATTGGTCCAAAGAGTTCCACTAGGTTATAACTCATTCTAAATCGTATTTGTACGAAGATAGTGACTTAGGAAAAGAAGTTCTTGATAGTTTTTCATAGTTTTTGATAGAGAAAAAGGTGTAAGATCATCTAGGAACATAGTTTGAATTATTTTCTTCAAGATTGATTCATTCCAGGTTTGTTTTCAAGTTTTAATCCAAGTTTCATTCTTATTATTATTGTTATTGCATGGTTATTTTTTCTACTTGATTCAAACAATTTATGGGTTCATAATACGTATTTGAATGTTTCAATATAGTTTCATCATGAGTTCTTTCACATGCAACGTAATTATTTCACGCATAGTTAGGTTTAACATGTCCGGCTAGTTTTTAAAGGTTCGGGATACATGAACTCAACCTGATGTGTTAGTTGCATGTATATAAAATTAATCCTCGCATTGCGTAGAAACACAACCATTATAGATCTTTGGATCTCGTTTGCTTCCGGGTAACCGGGATGCTTTAGAATGCAATGCGAGTGTCACTATCGCGTATACCAATTTACTCGTCATGTGATTAAGTATGGTGCGAGCTTGAACCTCATATACATAATGCTTGGGAGTACTAAATTCTGGGTCTAATTAATCACTTAAATTTATGATTAGTTTAATACCTGCAATACACTAGGGTTGAGGATTGTATTCCCGTCCTGTTTCCTTCATCATATAGTTCAAGTTTTAAGTCATTCATTATCAATAATTTAGGTAATTTAGAATAGTTGCATTCCATTCATACTTTGGTGCATTAAATAAATATTTTCAAAATTGCATTTAGTTGTAGTTCATTCCCAAAACCAATCATCTTTTCTTTTTCTTTAGAGTCAAAGTTAGGTTTCCTTTGTCTGTTCAACGTCGTCACAACTCTGTTGTCCTGTTTCCCTGAGGATCGATACCCGACTTATCGGATTATTACTTGAGTGACAGGCTTGCACTTGAGCCTAGAGAGTACGCGCTTCTGAGACACATTCTTAGTTGCGTCAACACATTTTACCTTCCCTTGTTCTTTACGGAGAATACTAAATATTGCAACAAAACTTGGTGATATCTAAGAAGAATATCAAAATAGCATTGAAGTCAACTCAAAAAAATTTCAAAATACCATTGAAACTAAATATTTCCCACCTATGGAACGCAAGCCTTCAGTTGAAACAAGGTCAATGATACATCCTCAAATTGGGCAGGGCAGACAAATGGAGAAGCATGCAGACAAATTACTAATCAAGTTTAACAGCAAATAAATGGGTTTCTTTAGATTAAAAGAACAAATATTAATGGAAACATACCAACAAAGAATCATATTAACATTTACGTCTTAAAGAAGCTCAACGCACTACATTGAGTCATTATCCTAACATAAGCAGACTTAAATAAACACTACTAACTAGGAATACAAACTTGATATGCAACTTATTAAGTTCCTAACAGGGGAAGAAACTAGAATGTGAGGGCTCTCCGTCTACATGACTATCCAAAGATAAAATCACATGACATTTTTCTAGGTTTTTATCTCTTGGATCTTCATATTTGTTGTATATTCTTTAAATATCCCTTTCTGATCTTTAAGCTATTTACGAAAAAGAGACTTTTAATTTCAAGATTTTTTCAGATCTAAAAACGTTTATGTCTCCCAGCTTGAATTTCACATTTTGTGAAATAAATTGTAAATAAATAAAGGTTGATACATCTAGGATCTTGTCTAGTTTTAAAAAGCAAGATTATCTTCAGATCCGAATTTAAAAGGAAGTCTGATTTCAATAGTAACTTTAATTTGTCTTTCATGTCATATAGACTTTTATGATTTATAGGATTTTGTCTATATAAATATTCTGAGAGATGTGAGTTACATGTTCAGCATTTAGTTCACATCACAACACTATCACTCAACGAACAGTTAGTATTAGTGGCTCTTTTTTAGGGAACTGATGGTGTTGATAGAGTTTCTACAATAAGTTGACAAGGACAAAATAGGGAAGTTGTAGAGGGAGATTAAAGCTTCTTTAGAGAGATTTGAGAGTGGAGTAACTCGTGTAGGTATAAATCTCTGAACTTAGTTTAGGATCTTGATATTGTATGCTTGGTGTTGTAACCTTTATTGTGATTGTTTCTAGTGGATTTTTGTTTTGTGACGTTGAGGTCACCATAGATGTTTCCTTTAATTTTGGGTTTTACCATGTTAAAAAATAATGTGTCAAATTTGCTTGAATGTTCTTAATTGTTCTGTGATTGGATTTGTCCTTAAGACTTAGTAACTATAGTATCAGCAATAATAAGTTTTGTTTTAAAACTCAAGGTAATCAATCTTTATTCAGAACTGGTTTAAACACATCTTGTGTTGTATTTCAAAAATTGTTTTGTTCAAGGTGTTTATTTTCAGAGTTTACTTGATTTATAACATTTTGTTATTAACTTAAGTTTTTTCCAATGGGGTATTATACATTCTTACTCATAATAGGTAAATTGAATATATATTCTTCCTCTATTATTTAAGCACTGTTTTTCTAAGTACAAGGATTTGCGGAGGGCTATTATACAAATTAGTATATGCTTCTCACTTTTATGTGAGAAAGTAGTCAATTGAGATCACATAGTGGGTGCAAAATTGGCGGTTAATGAAGCGATTTTTGTCTTGGAGAAGTACTTTCCCCCATCTTTCTATGACATAAGTGTTCACTTATGGGTACACCAATGCGATGAGGCACTTCTTTGCGGACCAATTAGATATCGGTGGATGTATCCGTTTGAAAGATTGATGAAATTTTTCAAAAATTACATCAAGAATACACGATATATTGAAGGATCAATTATTGAGGAATACATTATCGTGGAGTCATCAATCTACACTCGGGAATATATTCTTGACTCAACCAATGTGGATGACAATGATGAGTTCCTCGATGAGAGTGGTCAGGTGATGGGTAAATGAGTGAAACTAACGAGTTTGCAACATGAATAAGTAATTCGTTATCTATTTGACACCCATGAAGATGTCGAAGAATGGAAAAAGTAAGTTTAAATAATTTTAGCTTTTAGATTATTTTAACTTTTAGATTATTATAATACGTTCGTCACGATCTATGCAGAAAATATAAAGCCTGTGAGAACAATAATAGATGAAAAATAATGGCACAACCAGCCAGCGAATTTAGGTTGTGGTTGTCACACGAGGTATTTATAACGAAAATGCTTGTTATTAAATGTCACATTACAAGAAATACTTACAACTAAACTAATTAATTTATTTATTTTGTTAGATCTTAAAGACGGGTGATGCGACATCAAGACTTCATCGTCTAGACACTGGACTGGCACAAGAGTAGAAAAATTATTGATTGAACGGTTACGTATTCGGTGCAATGGTTTACGAGGAAAATACAAATGTACAGAACTCGAGCATTTCATACAAGACTCTTACTTTCTTTTGAGCGAGCGAGAAAGATAAAAACCTCATTGAAGCTGAAATGACTTACTATGGTGTAATTCGAAATATATATGAATTGGACTATGTAAATTTTAAAGAGTTTGTATTTTACTGTGATTGGGTAAGAGTTGAGGATAAAATCCTAGCACCAATTTGATCATGGTTGACTTGTCCAAGTTGAAGAGAAACAAACATGAGAGCGATGAGCCATTTGTTTGTGCTTTTCAAAAGGTCAATCAAGTGTTTTAATCGGAGTATATCAATAATGAGTCGTGGTCAATTGTCCTACATACGGCAAAGCGTTAAAACAGTAGTGTGGATGACTTGGTTGCACCTATCGAATATTAATCCATTTTTTTATGATAACCCTAATATGAAACAATTTTTAGATTTGTAATAAGTATTCGTGCGTGTAAATTGAATTTGGTATTGGTATAATGATATTGGTATGTATTGTTATTATCAGATTTGAGCATTAATTCAAAGTCTATATACATGTTTGTATTGTGCGTTGGGGGGGGGGGGTAATGTGAGTGTGTAAATTGAATTTGGTATTGGTATGGGTTGTTATTATCAGATTGAGCATTAATTCAAAGTCTATATACATGTTTGTACTGTGCATTGGGGGGAGGGGGGAGGGGGAGGGGGCAGTGTGCGTGTGTAAGTTGAATTTGGTATTGGTATAAATTGATATAAATTAATATTGGTATGTATTGTTATTATCGGATTTGAGCATTAATTCAAAGTCTATATACATGTTTGTACTGTGTGGGGAGAGGGGTAAGTGTGCGTGTGAGTTTGTAAATTGAATTTGGTATTGGTATAAATTGATATTGATATGTATTGTTATTATCGGATTTTACTATTAATTCAAAGTATATATATACATGTTTGAAGTAATAATAACAATTTTTGCAGAAAATGACTTCATTCGGGCATGGTAGCGGGGGGCGATGAGGGATCCTCGGCCAGTAGGCCCCCAAAATGGGGCAAATTGGGATCAGTCGTCGAGAATAAGACGACATTAATGGCTAGAGCGCTAGAGTTTTTGAAGGCGATCATTGGCCCAGGGTAAACTAATTGGAGAGGCGTGCCAATGGACCTCAAGATGAACATCTGGGGGGCACTACAGGTAGTATATTTATATTTATATTTTTATTTACTAACACTTACATTTTTTTTATTTGTATTTATTTGACAGAAAAAATTCGGTCTGTCCCTACATCTCCGTGAGTCCACGTTCGAACAATTAAAAGATCAATATACGACGTGGAAGAAGAATATGCGAGTTCGGTACTTTGGGAAGACCCGGGAGTCCATTCTTGGAATAAGTGACCACGTCCCTGCTAAGGAGCCGATCTCATTGGCACAGTGACAAAAGTTTATATACAATGAGACCAATGAGCGACAATTGACATCTCACCAATTGGGGAGGGAGAATTGAGCCAAAAAGTTGGACGTACACTACTCTGGGCGAACGTCTTATGCTCAGGTGGATCACATGATGGTAAGTCTTTATTTTTCTTTATTTTTAGATATTCTAATTTAGCATTACTTTGCGTTGCTTACTAGTTCTATATTATTTTATATTAGGAGATGGGGAGTGGGCCTGGGGGTAAGCCACATAGGCTCGATGCCTATGTGGCAATTCGGACGAAAAAGGTCAAGGATAGGGAGGCGGCCTCGAGCATCGTAGCCACCATTGTAAGTTGAATATGTTTATTTTATTTAATTACATTATAATTTTTTTATTTACTTAATTAAATAATTGTGTGATATTTTATTTTTGTCTTTTCAGGTAAAGCTTAAGGAAGTGCATGAGTCGGAGTCTGATGCCGACAAAGCATCTTTAGCTATGGACGCACTTAGCCAAGTGCTCGAGCCGGATAGCAAGGGGATGACAAGGGGGTGAGCTCGCAGGTGGGGAAGTCGAGGATCATCAGAATGGAGACGAGCAGAAGCAGGTTGTCACATAAGGTGGACAGCCATGATGATAAGCTATCAAGGTTGGAGGCGACGGTCCAAGATATGTACGCCTTCATGAAGCATCGATTGGGGAAGGGCAAGGAAAAGGGGAAGGGGAAGGAGAGGAAGGTAGAGAATGAGGAGAACGAGGACGTCATTTCTTCATCGCCGATACGCACGAACTCGACACCATATGATGATCTATTTCCCATCGTGACCCCTGTCGAGCGGCCTATGACAACAATCGGTTGGCCGAGCATGTTTCTACTCGACATAACTTGTGGGGAGCCGATAGCGAGGGGGTTGAGGGACCCAAACTTCCGCCCGGGTATGCCGGTTCATGGACGTCCCCTCTAAGACATTGAGACATGAGTGCTCGTCACGCATGTGGTGGAGGGAAAGGAGAACTCACCTTTTTGGTTAAGCGAGCAATGCGGAGTTTAGGATATTTACGGCTGTCTCAATTCATATGTCGTGTGGCCTTCCTTTCTCCTCCGACCTACTTCATGACATTATTCTGTCTTTTATATTTGGATATTGGATATTTGATGCATTTGTATTTGTTGGATTTTGGTACAAGTTGGTTTGGATATTAGTATTTCTATTTTATTTGGATATGGATTATTTATCATGATTTGGTACATTATTTCTATTTTATTTGGATATATGTCATTTGGACAGGTACAATTTTGCTATAACAGGTACAAATATAATGTTGGGTAGTGGGACTGGCCATACTGCCCAGCCGTTTGTTTTTAAATTCTACCTAGAATTGTCACGGTCATTGACCTTGACAAGAGCGTGACACGTTTATTTGTCACGGTCCTGTCACGGTCTTTGACATTGACAAAGAGCTTATCAAGGTCAAAGACTGTGACAGGACCGTGACAGGTTCAATAACTTGTCATGGTCATTGACTTTAGCAGGACCGTGATAAGAAAGTTGTCACCCCCAAACTTGTTACGGTCATAGACCTTGACAGCTTTTGACTTGTCAAGGTCTATGACTGTTACAAGTTGTCAATTTTGGTGTAGTGAAACGATCTTTTTTTCTGGCACGGTTTAAAAGTGTGCCAAATTTCGCCAAACAGAAACATTTCTGACACACTTTTAAACTGTGCCAAAATTTGATATTTATGGCACACTTTTGACACGCTTTTGAATTGTGCTAGATTGATTACATTTCGGTACACTTTTGGCATAGTTCAAAGTCGTGCCACAATTTGATACACTTTTGGCATGGTTTTGAACTGTGCCAAATTTTTAGATTGGAGAAAAAAAAAAAATTTGAAAATAAGAAATTCATAAATTACGAATCTAGCACGTTGTTAACAAACTAATGTACATACAAACTTCATAATATTACAAGTCTTAATAGTTCACAGACCAAAAAAAAATTGTGCAGAATTTTCTTTATTTTTTGGACATTCTAAAATCTGCTAATATAAAATCTGCGTAATGTAGACCCACACGACCATAAAATATAACAATAAAATTACAAAAGCCCGCATGGCCATAAAAATTAACAATAAAACAACAAAATCCCTCACGGCCATAACACAAAAAATAGAATCGTGAATATTAATGACATTAAATAAATAATGTCCTTGTTGTAAACCATTGACTTCTCCATGTGCTCTACGTGGATAAAAGCTAACGATAAAATGTTATCCTTTATTCTTTAAATATGGTACAACTAATGGCACTCTTTGAATTCTTTAAACGCTCCAAAAAATTTAAAAGACAAAATTATCCTTTATCCTATCATGAAACAAATCCTAACCATTCTCATCTATTTTTTTTTATTAAATAATTACAGAAACTATTTTATTATAGAGTAAAAAAATAATAGACGTTTTTTATTAAATAAAATTGGACATTTATTAAAAATAAATTATAAAGCATTTTTTTTAAATAAACATATTTCAAAAGCAATTGGATATAACTTATTTTAAAAAAATATTTTCGTTATTTAAAAAAAGACAGTTATATTAATTAATGAGTGTTGTATGTTTAACAATTAAACAGGGTTATAATTCTTTCTCAAATTATATTTTTAGAAACTATTTTTTTAATTACTATTTTGTGGTGAGATTTTTTTTGTTAAAATTTTTTTTTTATATATCTTAGATTAATGATTGGTTAGTGCAGCTGGTGCAAACTCACATTATTTAATGGAAGCGGGTTTACGTCATTGGCACTAACCAATCAATTAAGGGATGCATGTAGAAAATGTTTTATATAAAAAGAATGCGTTATAATTTTTTTAATACCGATTGGTTAGTGCCGTTGGCGTGAACCCACATCATTTAATGGATGCGGGTGGAAAATATTTTATATAAAAATATTTTGTTATAATTTTTTAATACCGATTGATTAGTGCCGCTGGCACGGATCCGCGTCATTTATTGGATGGGGGTAGAAAATGTTTTATATAAAAATATTTTGTTATAGTTTTTTTAATACCTATTGGTTAGTGCCACTGGTGCGGATCCGGCTTCATTAAATGATGTGGATCCGCGCTAGCGACACTAACAAATCATTAATCTAACATATATAAAAAGATTAATTTTTAACCAAAAAAAATCTTACCACAAAACTGTTATTAAAATTATAATTTGAGAAAGAATTGTAACCCGATTTAATTGTTGAACATACAACACTTATTAATAAATATAACAGCCATTTTTTTAAATGACGAAAATATTTTTTTAAATAAGTTATATCCAACTATTTTTTATAATATGTCCATTCTAAAAAAATAATGATTTAAAAAAAACTATTTTACAATTTATTTTTTTTAAAATGTCCAATTTTATTTAATCAAAACAGGTCTATTTTTTAACTTTATAATAAAACAGTTTTTGTAATTATTTAATCAAAAAAATTGTTGAGAATGGTTGGAATTTGTTTGATGCTAGGATAAAAGATAATTTTTTTCTTTTCAATTTTTTGTGGAATGTTTAAAGAATCCAAGGATTGCCATTAGTTGTACACTGTAAATAACGTTTATATAAGTGGAGATTGTCCCATGAGGAGTAGATTTTTTTGTTGGCTACCCATCTCTTACATTTTTCAATCAATTTTTTGAAAAATATGTTGGAAAATATATTCTACATATTCTACTAAACTCATACCTCAAAGCAATTTTCTCTAATTTCAAAATTGCCCTATAGAAATGATTTTTTAATGAGTCATAAAAATATTAACGTTTTTTTAAGAAAAAAAAATTCCAGCAAAAAACAAAAACTTATATATATAAATAAACTTTTTATATATTAATAAAAAGTATATAAACAATTTTTTTCTTTATTTTATATATATTTTTAAGAAAAACATATATAAGTTGATTTTTTTATATATATACAATTGATATATAAATAAAATGATTTCAAGAAAACAAATTTTTTTCAACATAAAAAAAAATTCAAGCATAAAAATAAAAAATAAAACTTATTTAAGTCAAAAAATATTTCAGTTTAAAAAAATTATTTTCAGAAAAAAAAACGCCTTTCACTTAATAAAATTATTTTTAGAAAAAAAATGTTTTTCGCTTGATAAAAATAAAATGTTTTCGTTTAAATTATATATTTCCAGAAAAAAAAAATTCCAGCCAACAAACGATTAATTTAAAATGATAAAAAAAAAAGCGAACAAATGATTAAAATAATAATAAAGTACATGAATATGAATTTAAAAACAATCAAAAAATGCAGAAAAAAAAGAGCTCCTGCTTTTTCATATTTTTTTTGGTATGTATGTTTGATAGAAAATCGTGTGTTATTTTTTCCAGATGCATTTTGTATGTTAAAATTTTTTAAACTGTTTTGTATCACTCGTCGACTTTTTGATATTAACTATATATATTCTGATTATTAATTAGAGCAAAAAATATTCTGATATTCTGATTATATATTCTGTTTTGTGTATTTTGAGGACTTTAAAATGTCTAGGGAGGGAACAAATCAAAATCAAAGCCAAAACATAGAAAGCTCAGGTAAGAACGAAAACAACACAACTCAGGAGCATTATGATCCTACAAACAACGGTGACCCTCAGGAGGTAAATGGAAAAAAGCAAAGAAAGTTAACTTCTGTGGTTTGGCATGATTTTACTAAATTTAAAGGGCCTAGTGGGGATATTTTGGCAAAATGTAACCGTTGTAAAAAATCAATTGCTGGAGATAGTAGTAAGGGAACGAGCCTTCTGAAAAAACATTTGGGTAGGTGCAACACTAGAACCAAGGTGGATATAAGGCAAAAAATGTTACAAGCATCCAAAAGGATAGCGGATGCTTCTACTAAAATTGAGAACTATAAGTTTGATCAATTTGAAAGAAGAAAAGATACTTAATTATCGAAGGATTGAGTGGCCACAAGATAGTGAGACTTTATTTAGGCTGATTTCTGATTTAATTCTAGAGTGGAACATAGATAAAAAATTATTCTCAATGGTGGTGGATAATGCCGGGGTAAATGATGTAATGACTAGGCTTTTGAAAAGTTATCTATGCGATAAATCATTTCTTCATTAACGGAGAGAAATGTTTCGTGTGAGGTGTAGCACCCACTTTCTTAGTTTGATTGTGCAAGATGGTTTAAAGGATATTGGGGGACTTATAACTAAAATACTAGATACTGTAAGTTACTTGATCAAGTCCCCTTATGGTAAACAAAAGTTTGATGTTACATGCAAACAAGTTAAGGTGAGGTATAGGAAGAAAATTCCAATGGATGTCCCAAATAGGTGGAACTCCACCTATTTAATGCTCAAGACATCAGTGGAAATGAAGGAAGGTGTGCGTCAATTGGCCTTAATATATAAGAATTATAAGCATAATCCATCGGAAAAAGAGTGGCAAGTCTTCTTGATAAAGGATTGTTTAAAGGTTTTTTTTATGCAACACGCCATTTTAGTGAGACAAATTTTCGAACAGAAAATGTCTTTTTTGCTGATATATGTAACATTCAACTTTTATTGATGGATTGGGAAAATTGTGAGCATTCTTGTCTCTGTTTGATGGCTAGTCCGATGAGGGAAAAATTCGAAAAATATTAGGAGTGTAGTTTGGTTTTAGCCATTGCTATTGTGCTTGATCCAATGTTTAAGTTAAATCTAGTGGAATTTTATTACGACAAGATATATGGAGATCTTGCAGCTAGTTATGTTTGTAGGGTCCGTAATGCTTTCTATTGACTTATTTAATCAGTACGGAGGTGATTTTAGTTTGTCCATGGATGTTTTTGGACACAATACTAGTGAGGGCAACTCTAGTGGTGCTTCAAATTCTTGTTCCAAGCCGTATGATAATAAGATGTTTGATTTTGATAAATGGTTGACTCAAGATCGTTCGTCCCGTTTTTCCAAGAAATGAGAACTTCAACATTTTGACTTGGTGGAAAATTCCGATCCTAGCTAAGATGGCTCGTGATGTTTTAGATGTTCCGACTATAACCGTTTCTTCCAAATCGGCATTAGTGTCGGGGGTATGGTGATTGATGAGACACGTTTCTCATTGCTTCCAGAAATTGTGGAGACTATAGTTACTACAAGTGATTGGATTGAGTCGAAAAGGAAGTTAATTTTATTTACTTGGAAAATTTATGTATTCTCATTTTGATTGTATATTTTTCAGATGTGAATCACATTGCAAATCCTGTTCAATCTCAAAATATGTAAGCCGTTCAAAAATATGCTTCAAGTAAGTGTGTTTTGTTCATTATTTTGTTTATTGTTTCAGCTAATTGAAGTCTCGGAGATTTGGAGTTGATGGTGGTGTTATGTTGAAAAGGCCTTTTGCGTGTTCGATAAATCATCTTCTGTTTTAAGGCTTTGTTTGTAATTGAACTATATTTACTTTTGGTATTTTATTTTTACATCGAAGACTTTGTTTTAAGAATCTGTGCTGGATGAAATTTTGGAATATTACTGTCATTTAAGTTGCTGCTGCTATGTTATATTATGTTGCTGCCATTTAAGAGACTTGGAAAAAAAAGTTACTGTGTTGCTGCCATTTAAGACTCTCAAGTTGCAAAATTGGTATCTTTTGAAAAGTTGTTGTGTCATAAAAAATGTTGTGTTTTAAGCCAAAATAAATTGGTATCTCTTTTTTTTTTCCTTCAGTTTTAAGCCAAAATAGAATACTTTATTTTGTGGAATGTGAAAATTCAATTCAAAAAAAAGTAAAAAATTTATTTTTTATCATTTAGTATTATCCTCACCATAACTGGGCTTGTTAACAGATCGGATAATCCCGAAATTGATGAATAATCAGACCTGTCAAGACATAAATTTAATAATACAAAAGATAATAATAAACGGATCAGAGTATCGGGTCGTTAACAGATCTGGGTTTGGAACATATTTTTAGAGATTTGTCGGACTATCGGGCCAGACCTGATTCGTCAATGTTTTAATCAACGGATTGGGGTCGATCCCTATCCGGTTCTGGCTGGAACTGCACATGACTTAAAATTACTACATTTAAAATTATCATTATCATCAAACCATACATACATATTTAAGGCTTACGACATCGTCGTTAGTCAGAGCGTGTTCACCATCTTCACAAAGAATCAAAGCTCGCTCATCAATCGCTTTTAATGCAATAAACCCTTAATAATTCTAAAACAACAATGGACTTAAATACAAATACACATTCACTTAATAGGCATAACAGTAATAAAATTAGTTTTATTTTATGAAGTCTGTAAGACAACAATTTAATGTTGCATTTTTCATGTCCCAGTAATTTTAAGTCCTCATAAAAGTAAAGCACGTCAACAATTTTACGTAAAGTTAATAAAATATTTAGTTTCTATGCAAGTTAATTTGTGGACTTCTACTTGTTAGGAAAATAACCACGTATTTAGGATCTGCATTGGGGGTGTGTTAACGCTAACGGAACAAACCCGTATACAGAAAGTACAAAACAGAGCGGATCTCCTCCATAAACTCAACAAAATCCTGGTTCGTGACGGAGCTCACATTAGATTGATAGAATACATTTTTTGAACTAACTTGATAGTTACATTTAGGATGTGCTAGTGTCACACAATAAGCCAATTGGCAAGACATTACAAATAATGGGCAATCACAACATCCTCGACTAGACCGAGATGGAAATCATGGAACCCCAGTCTCACATAACAGTTTATAAAGTAGGAGAATTCTTGGATCAAAATTATGCATCCCAAGCTTAGTTTGAAAAACTTCGACCTCACCCCGCCACTTTTTATCAAGCAAGGGTGGTGGGTTTTTCAATTGGCTTATCATAGAACATGTCAATATCATTTCAAACATAATACATGCAACTCATTAGATTTCAATCCTCCATGCATGTAAATGTGAAAATTTCAGTTATACAACAACCATAAATGCCCATATTTAATTAACATAAAATGTCACAAGTAGTGAACTACGTAATACGCCAAAGATTCGACAAAGTCCTTCACCAACGATCACCTGTAAATAAAAAAATAAAAAAATTCAAACACTAATCTAAATAGGAAGAAATGAGAATAGAATATAGTTTATAACACAATATACAAATATGGTGAATGCAGGTTGGAGCAATCAAAGTACACCTTCAAAGCAAATGGTCACATTTTTAAGAGCATCCACAATGGAAAGATTAAAAAATTCCATGAAAAATGGTGACTTTGTAAATTTGGATGGCTGCAGTGGTGGGTTAAAGGTGACAAATTTTGTAAATGAATTTGTAGTGGTTCTCCTGGATTTGTAAAAGTTTCTACGAACTTTGTTTGTTCATAGTTCTGAAGTTCGTTGGAACTCATACGAACAAATAAAGTTCATAGGAAGTACAAATAATTATTTTAAATTTACACAACAAAACATTCATCACATCTGCCATCACCATTGTAGAAAGCTCCACCAACGAAAGGTAATTCTATGTTTTGAATTAGTATACTTACCTGTTCAGTGTGGATGCTCTAAGGGACAATGCTGAATAGCACTTTCAAATAAGTTTTATTAATCTTATTTTAAAGACATTCCAAAGGATTGTATCTTTACAATAAAAAACAAACAATAGCTGGTCTAACACCGCAAAAACATTATTGATGGCAATGTTGCTACAATACGCTACAAATATACGAGATGATTATTCAAATTATACAACTTTTGAAAATTAAAAAATAAGATGCTCATTTTCAAAAAAGAAATTACAATAAAAGTTCTTAATTTGAAGAGACGGAATACAACCTGGAAACAAAAACTTAAAACACTATACAGAAACCTTCTTGGCTGCTGCAACTTTTCATTCACAAATTCATACAGAATCAATCATTATGACAAATACCCTAGTGAAAGTTGGTGCCGAGAAGATATAAAAAAATAAAATCTGATCAAGAGAGGAGAAAAGGTAAGCTATGCTGATTGCGGTTTCTTGCCTTCTTTTTGGACTCGGTCGTCTTCTGATTTACAAACTTCCATCGTTTTTCTTTAAAACTTGAAATCCAAGCACCTCGCCTCAACACGCCTCAAGGCAGTGCGCCTCTACCTAGGGAGGGTTAAGTCTCACTTTTAACCCCCGAGGCTTAAGTTATTAGGCATTTCACAGCTTCGCCTTTAAGTGATTTTTAAAACATTGCATGCAGGTAATTGGTGAATAACAGTAACAAGATTCATCTTGCATAATAATGCCGAATACAAATATGTATCATATTACTACCACCTCGAGAGTATAGCATTTTATGCTTACTGTGATCCATTGAAAATAAAATACATCTACGTCAAAAGCTAATGCAGTGTTCCACAGTCATGAAAAAACGCCTCATCAGACAAACTTGAATAAGCCGAAAAAAAATAATAATAAATAAATAAATAAAAATAAAAAGGCAAAACTAAGCCAAGCCAGTCTGGAAAGGTTTATTGCTAAAAAGGAGAAAAACAAAAGACTAGTAAACTCAGAATTCCTTCGAAATCACCAACATCCTCAACACATGACAAATATTGAGAAACTACGAAACTAATTACTCAAATCAAATCATGTTCAATGAACACTTCAGCCCT
This sequence comes from Sambucus nigra, assembly GCA_949130495.1. Taxonomy (NCBI): domain Eukaryota; kingdom Viridiplantae; phylum Streptophyta; class Magnoliopsida; order Dipsacales; family Adoxaceae; genus Sambucus; species Sambucus nigra. The sequence goes on from OX422221.1 coordinate 537,645,086, forward strand.
CTTCAAGCCTGCCCCATCCTGCAATATCATCTATAAAGACTGAAGATTCAAACAGGGAGGGCCACATTCTAAATTATGTTCCAAAAAAATAATTAACCTATGATTTTTTAATGTTATCTAATCAAGGAAAAGAACTTTTCTCAGAGAAACTATTGGGCCTAGATGTGGTAGTTGAACATCAACAGAAAGGAATGACAGGAAATGAGTCATACATTGAGCAATCAAGTCAGCTCCAACTCTAAGCATAATAAGCCTCCATGCGAGTTGACTACCTCTCCGAGAGGATGGGATTTATTGTAATCTCTCTTGGAATTGCTAATAGAATAGTGGATTAGGGGTGTTGCCGACAAGCAAGGTGAGTAGTTGAATTTTATGCTCAAGTAGGATGCCCCTCGCTTAGCTTAGCTTGGACGCTCTCAATATTTAGTACAAAGGTATGACCAATATACTTTGACTTAGGAGATTCTTGCCACTATTAGGAATGACAATAAATGATGAGGAAGTTGCACTTTAATGTTGTGGTAGCACATAAATCATAGCATGCAAAAGATCTTATTTATATATAAAATTTCACATAAAAGAGAGTGGGCCTAACAGTGTATCTCCTATAACAGTATAGAAACTGATCTCAGGATTAATCTCATTGCCAATTTTGTTCAGTTTTTCGAGAACCTTTCAATGGGTTTTTCCCGAGTACATTTCACGAGTATATGTAGTATATGTAGATATATAGCACCCATATTATATTTCACATATGTATGTACTTAAGTGTGTACACAAATCTTGATTTAGCGAGCATGAACAAACATATATAGGTTTCAAATTATTAATGCTTCAAACTTCAAAACCTTATTTCTCCGCCCCAAATCTCCAACTAATGCAAAGCTTAAAACACTTTCAATAACAACAAAGTTTTATTAAAATAGTGTAGAGAAGATAGGAATTGGAGTTGTAGAATATAAGTTAGCAAGAAAGATAATTTAGCACTAGGTGGATTTCCCCATTTGGGATCATAGGTTCTCAAATTTAATAAATAACTAATATTCAAGATAAATGACAGATGTTCGGGTAAGTAAATAAAAATACACTTACACAGTGGCAGCACCCCTGAACTCCCACTGAGATTTGACAAGGTAACTCTACCTATGAAGCACAGAAGCAGATAGAAATTTTCTTTCCTCGGAATGCCTTTGAGATATTTGTCGTTGAGAACGCATTTGGATAACTTGAGTTTAGCGGAGTGTATTATATTATACATGGTGTCATGAATCTGGTGAAAGTTTTCCTCGACCCAAACGAAACAGAATAAATCATCAGACAGACGAAGAAGGACTGGTAGAGATATTTGGGGTCTATGGTGTTCAGTTCCTTGGAAAGCAGAAGGCTGTCTTCTGGGTTTGGGAAGTAAATCTCATTGTTACGGAAATCATAGGAAACAAAGTACGACAAAGGGATGAACCAGTAGATGGTGTCACTGGTCAATACAGATGAGGCAAATGCGCCATTGTAGTAGCGGATTGAGTACAAAGAGGTGAACCCATGGCCATTTTCGATAAACCAACAGTCAGAGGTGACATCATAGCAGACAACGCGGGGAGATGTATATGCACAAAGCATAATCATATTTTTGTCAGGGAAGGGAATAATCACATGGAAAAAAGGGTCATGTAGTCCCTTGGGGTAGCGGGTCAAAGGCTTCGAGGCAGTGCGCCTCTACCTAGGGAGGCGTAGGTCTCACTTTTAACCCCCGAGGTTTAAGTTTCAAGGCATTTCACAGCTGCGCCTCGAAGTGATTTTTAAAACATTGCATGCAGGTAATAGGTGAATAACAGTAACACGATTTACCTTGCATAATAATACTGAACACAAATATGTATCATATTACTACTACCTCGAGAGTATAGCATAATAATACAGTAACACGATTCAATGAACACTTCAGCCCTCTTCGATCCTGCCCCATCCTGCAATATCATCTATAAAGACTGAAGATTCAAGCAGGGATGCCACATTCTACAATATGTTCCAAAAAAATAATTAACCTATGATTGTTTTATTGTTATCTAATCGAGGAGAAAAAATGCAAATCACAGATAAAAAAGTTTTCCATGGAGAAACAGAGTATCTCAGCCTCACCTGGATAGAAAAAAAAGCTTGCATTTAACTTCTCTTCAACATCATTTAAAAAGACTGCATCCCTCTCCCCTCTTTAAATTTCTGCGATGTGAATGGATCAGAACATACAAAGAGAACGGTCAAGATGACAATCATATATTAAAAGTCGATGTGAGCAATAAAGTAATCGAAAAAAAGATCATATATTTGTTACACTTCCAAAGATGCCTGCATGACTGATGTCTTGATGTTGGTTGAGGTTATCATGTTATTACTTCAATCACTTAACTAGAGAATCTTATTAATGTTAAGTTGAACTACTTTCTACATGGGCTGCATCAGGTGAAATTTTTCCTATTTCTAGAGATAATCCACCTCCACACATTATTTTTAACAACTAAACAAGCCCTTGGTGTTTTAAGATATTGGGGTTTGCATTTTTGAAAGGTTTAAAAACAAAAGAAAAAATGAAAATACATATAAAACGACGTAGTTTTGTAATTGGTGCATTACAATGCCTTATACCCGAATCGCGTCCAAAAAGCGCTAAATAGCGTCAATGGCGCAAATAGCGCGAAAAAATGTCAAAATCGCATACTAAGTCATCAATTGCGCACGCTATTTATGCTTCCCGCAAATCAGAGCGGGCTATGTCGCGTTTTTGTGCAAAAAAGCTCAATCGCCCGCCTTTTGAAACACTGCTTGAAATCTCTCCTGTAATTGCTAATATAATAGTGGATTAGGGGTGTGGCCGAAAAGCAAGGGGAACGAGGTCATGGTTTGAGTTCGCAAGGGCGGCGCTCTTAGGCGGATACAATGATGCAATATCATATTCTTTGGGCTGGCTCGATGGGCACATCATCAAGATGTGGCCTACCATTACTAAGCACTAGTTTTCAGTTTTGATGGCACGTCTACTCCCGTTTACATCAGAATCACTTTGAAATGGAAGTATACTACCTCCTAATATGAGTACCTCTACAAAATGATGTCAGGGAGTGAACCACTAACATCTGGAAATTTGAATCACATGGTGGCCTATAACATTTTCTTGTGCAACGATCATGAGGAAAAAAATGCTTTGAATACACTTCACCACTCTTACAAATTTGCTTTTCTTAAGAACAGCAACTTTTGATGCTCATAGAGATAGAATAATTTTTACGAGAGAAGATAAATTATATGGCATACATTTAATCTTATATTCAGGTGTAAGACTGACTAGTATGTCTCGAGTGTCTCGAAGTCCATCTCATGGAGTTTTATAAGTTGGCGTTGCCACAATATTCCATTAAATAAATCAAGACGAAGGATTGACATAGGCCAGCTTTTTGATGCCAACTAACAAAGCGGAATAAAATTGTGAACTCAGTACAATTTTCTTGGTTGATGATGAGTAGTTTTCTTCATTTTGGAGATATAAGTCGACATTTGGCCATGCAAAAGAGGTGTATTCTTAATTGATAAAGCAAACTATTTATGAACAAAACACTCTAAAGGAGACCAGAACTAGGCCTTGTACTATTGAGTTCATAAGTGTTTGTTGATCAAAGATATTTGTTAATTTTTTGTCCTTTATTGCAATCAAGCTCTCTACTTGGTCAAATTTAATGAATGTCATTAACATGAACATCAACAGTCATTCATAAACTCTGATCATAAAACAATTTTTTTTCCTCAACTCTTCTACACCCAATCATGAAAGACTTACCTCATTGCTAGTTTCAAGTGTATTAAGCATAAAATTAGAGCATGTACTTCTGAGAAGTTCAATTGTGAAAATTGGTTTTGACATCTAATACCAAAAGTCAGCTCTCATATCCATAAATGTGTTACAAACTAGAGAGAGAGAGAGAGAGAGAGAGAGAGAGAGAGAGAGAAAAGAGAGAGTTTAATACAAGGAAATACAGAACAAAATGATGCAGACCCATCATATACACATGGACATACATATATGCATTTATAAGTATTAGCTGTGTTAAATTGCATTAACAATGAAACAAACAGCATAGACCCTAACCTAAAGTTGAGTTGCTAAGTGCAACAGGGAGAGAAAACGACAACTCCAGAAAAAACGGCTGGTGGCAACGATGAAGGGACTGGAGCGCATCGACAGGGTAAGGGATAAGGGTTTCTATCGAGTCAAATAAGAATTCAGATGCGGGGAATCGAATAATATGAGAAGTTGAATAGAAAACGAATTAGATTAGGGTCTTAACGACGTAGGTTACTTAGGTTTTCTTTATTTTGTTTGCATCCATTTATGACGACAAGGATTGTCTCACAATATCAAATGATGTTTCATGACGCAAAATATTCGTTGCTAAAAATTAATTTAATTGTTGCAAAAATATATCAGCGCTGATTATATAATTTCGTCTCCAAACATTTGACACCATTTCTACAGCACGAATATTCTTGGTGCCCAGTTTTCGCGCAGCCATTTGCCTACGAAATTTACTGAATTGCAGGACCTGGCATTCCATAGACAAATTGAATCTCTCTTTTCCTATTAACCTAAGTACTTTATGTCAAATGACCAAATTAATCTAGAGCATATGCGATAAAGAAACTTTCGATTCCCGGGGATTATGAAATATATTCTCACAACATGCATTGTTCCTTTTGGAAACATTGCCACCCCTTTTTTATATTGAACTGTGGAAAATAGTTTATAGAGTTGATACAAGGTTACTTCAGTTTAAACTGTTCTTTAATTTACAGATAGAGTTGCAACAATTCTTTTTTCTATTCTTTTTTCACTGATGAAGTCATTGTGAAGAATGAACAAGAAATGAACTTGAGTTTCAATCCACATGGAAAGGGATGAAAGGGGCTTTACAAACAAGCAACAATTGATCTTCATATTCATATATCCATGTCCCCATTTCCTTTTTAGTTATGGTACACATTAGCAGAGATGCAATTCCATTTCTTAAAAGAGCACAACATGTCAAACAAAGGGTGGTTACACCTACTAAATTTACTCCAACCACAAAACCCTCCTACCCCAAACCTAATTCGTGAACATTAACCTATGTGAAACCACCCCAACCCCAAGAAAACATAGCTCTCCCACAGTCACTACTAAACGGAAGAAACTCGCCACCCAAACTATAAACCTTAATGTAAGTACTGTCACTCTATGTGATAGTGCAACACTTAATCATAAACAGTACTAAATGGAAGTGATTCACATTTTTTCTTCTCCACATTTGACATGGGGAATGCTAGTTAAGGTTTTAAAGAGAATACTGAATATGGGAACAGAATTTGCAGGTAATTCAAAATACAATTGAAAGTAAATATTTCCCACGCACTATTCAAGTGAAGGTTTCAGTTGGCAGTTGGCACAAGATGGATGATGCATCCCCAAATTTGTGTGGCGCAGGCCAGACAAAGGAACAGGCATTGAGACAACTTACTAATCTCATTAGAAATAAGTAAATGGGCTTCTATAGACAAGGTATTGCAACGGGGCGGGTTTCGCCTTCCTGGCTCCTGTCCCGTTTAGTAACCACCACCACACCTCACTAAAATAAACCGCTGAACCTACCTCATTCAGCCTCATTCAGATTTTTTGAAACATTATTTTCCATAATATTTCTATATTTAATAGTTTTTAAATGTTTTAATATTAAAACAGAAATAGAGTTTAAACATTGCAAATATAATAAAGTAAACAAAAAATATATTTTTATAACTGTAAACCTTATACGGGGTCGGGGTCGGGGTGGGGTGGGGCGGTGACCCGGGTGGTGGTTGGCGTAACCCCGAACCTGCCCAAACCCGATTAACCTTAGTTTAATGTTTACGGTGGGAGGGTTTCCTAGCGAGGTAGCAATACGCGAGGATCATAGCACTCTGTCTACATTTCTATCAATTTGTAACAAATCGCTTCTGCCAAAATCAGAACATCCACAAAATTTGATACTAATGCCATTTAATTTAACTAAGCCTATGCAGAATGTTCCTGTGAAACTTGATGCAAATCATTGGCAAAATAACAGTAACACGGCAAAATTTTTTTTTACCAAGTAACACGGTAATTATCTTCCCTATATTAGATTGTTCGTATCGCAGCGGAGCATGGCTATGATTGGAATGGTAAGGCAACATCAATCTTTGAGTGTACACCTCATTCTCTATGACTTACTAATTAAGGTTCTTCCCATAGTTTACATGAAAAATTCAACCCAATACAAATAGAGATGTATTAAGTAGGATTCCCCTTGCTTAGATTAGTTTGGACGCTCTCAATATTTAGTACGAAGGTATGACCAATATACTTTGACTAATGAAATTCTTGCCACAATTAAGAATGATAATAAATGATGAGGGAGTTGCACTTTAATGTTGTGGTAGCACATTGATACGACGCAAATATTGTGTATTTCACCCATTAACGTACGCGTTATTAGACCGCTCGGGTATCTTAATCCCTATATTTATGCTCGTTAACCAAACAACCTTGGATTTCTATGTTAACATGTTTTTCAGGGGTTAATTGAGATTTTGTAGGTATTTGGATGCTTAGTATGAAGTTTGGACGCATTCCGGCGAAGTTCCGTACGCAACCGCATGTTTAAGGGCATTTTAGTCTTTTCACAGCTTGGGTACCTGGCTCGACATCTCACGGAAGTTGTAGCTCTCCTTGCTAGTTTCACGTGGCCGTGAACGGTGCGCGATTCCGATGCATAACGAAGAAGTTACGGTGATTCTTGCGGAGGAAAAACAAGGAAAGCAAAAGAGAAGAAGAGAAGAAGAAGAGGAATGCAGTAGGCTGCTGCAATCTGCCCTGCTTGATCGATTGATCGACCCATTTGGTCGATCGATCGACCATTCTATTTTGCCAAATTTTTTCCTAGGTCGATCGATCGACCAAAGGGGTCGATCGATCGATGCTCTGTTTTCTGCAGATATTTTCCTTTCTTTTCTTTCTTCTTTATTTTTATTCCAACTTACTATATAAGCCAATTTTTGTTGTAATAAGAGAGATACCAGTACATACACGATTTTAGGTTAGTTTTAGTTAGGATTTGGGGATTTGAGATCTCTTCTTCTTCCTCTCTTGGCTTGACACCCTTTAGGGTTTGTAATTGGTACTTTCATCTTCCCTCTCCATTAATATAGCTTGTTTTCCATTAATTCTTGCTTTCTAGATAATTTACATGCTTTGTTAATTAGATTTACATGCTTTATTTATTGCTTTCTTAGTTTAATTAGTTTATTCATGCTTAGACCTTAGATAAATAGGGTCGAGATTGTGTTTCCGCCATTTACGGGTTTGGACCTCGAAAATTAGGTTTTGTGCAAAATTGCATTTAATTGAAACCCGTGTATTAAAGTTGGATTGTTATGCGTTTAACTTTCTTTGTCACGCAACGTTAGTGTTTATAGCGATTATCCGAATTTAATCCGCATGTGACCATTTTCAGTTAAATGTTTAATCTCGCAACTTTGGGTTAAATTCCTTCTTGTGTGATGTTTATGCTTAATTGGATATGCTCGATTAAATTGCTTTTGAACCGAAACTCTAATTAGTAGTTGTTTCGATCTGTTTGGTAGAATGCGATCCCGATCCTCGCTTTCCTTTAATTTAGTGTTAACTTCTCTTTTCTTTAGTCCACCATAACCACCCATCACCTTTTCTTATTTCTTTTACACCATTTTTATTCTTGAAGTAATTAAAACAATTAACATCTAAAATTCAATCACTCCCTGTGGATTTCTTGCGATACCCGACTTACCGTTGTGCTTGCTTGTCAAGTGTAGTAGTAGCTTAGGTTTATTTTTGTATCGCGGCGGCGAAACACACAATGATTGTGTCCTCACACGAACACACTTTTTCCGCCCGGTCACAAAATGGCGCCGTTGCCGGGGAGTGTGTTTTAGATAGTAATTGTTTTATTATTTCGTAGTATTTTTCCATTTGTATTTGTATTCTTTGTTTTAACCTTTTTTGCAGGATAGCATATTTGAGCGCTAAGAAACTTTGATTCGTGGTTGCTCACTTTCTTGCTCGGATTCTCCATCTACAAACAACGAGGTAATCATGCCCTACTATTATAGTTATTACGGTTATTCTAATGATTCTTACTTTGGGGATAGTTTTCAAGTTTTCCATTTTCAAGATTTTCTTGAAAATTAAAGACTTGAAAACATTTATCGCAATGAAAATCGTTATTAGGAGCTTGAGTTGGATTCATTATTCGAATCCAATGACGATTTTCATTTCATTACTTTCGAAAACGAGTTTCAACCAAATGAGGAGTCCGAGGCTCTTGAGCCGAGGAAGCCTACTTTGTAAGAGACTTTGCTTCTTTTCTCCCAAGGTTTGGAAAGCTTAAATGATGCTGGAATGAGACTTGGGGCACTTTGCGATGAGATGAATTCTTATGCACAAAACAACGAGGAGGTGAAAACTTGTGTTTCACCTAAATTTTTCGAAGCATTTCTCATCGAGTTGGCGTCTTTCTCCCCCGAAATTCAATCTCCTTCTGACGATGAGTCGATTGAGATTGAATTTGTTTCATCACCATATTCGTTTTCCATCATTGAACCATTAGAATTACCAGTGGATTCCTATGATTCGGTAGAAACTTTTAAAATTTCTACACTTTTTGCCGATGAGGACTCTTTACCGGACTTGTTTTCGATGGATGTTATCTCCACGTGTGCACCATCTCCCATTCCATTTGAAAAATCTTTGGGAGATGACTCGATTTTTCTTGGACCTCAAGTGTACCTTTCCCCCTTATTATCCAAATCCCCCATCGTCCGCCCAAAATTTCAAATTGGCGATGGTTCACTTTTTCCACCACCCACATGCCTTCCGTTGTTCAAACGGAATTCATATCTTCCAGGAGGCATGTTCGCTTTGGAGGGTCCACCGTTGATCTTTCAAAGTCAAATCCCTTTTTGGGTGGACCCTCAACTATTTAGACCTCTAGTGTATAGTTAGTGTGTAGTCTAAATAGTAGGTTGTAAATAATTAGCTTTTTAATTTTCTTTCTTTCCTATTTTTTTTTCTTTCCTTTTTAATTTAGTCTAGTGTAATTAGGTAACTTTTTGTTATTTGTTTTTTCTATGCTCGGTACTAACTTGTTTTGTAGATTCCTTGGGACTCGCGCTTATGGAGATCGCTCCAATTTTGGGTAATATCGTTCTTTTCCTCTCTTTGTGTTGTGTTCTTAATGCGCATTGAGAGCAATGCAACATTTAAGTTAGGGGGTGTAGGATATTCTATCCATTTCATGTGTAGTCCATGGATTTGCTCACATTTAGTTACTAAGTATGTCTTTTTGTGAAAAAATTTAAAAATTTCAAAAATATTTTCTTTCTTTTTTTCCTTTATTGGGCATTTTGCCTTGTTTCCAGTGATAAATTTCAATAATTGCCCGATCCAATAGACAACTCAATGATGCATGTTCTCGATTTTAGAAGTTATTGGACTTTAGTCCTCAAATCATTGATATTGTGAATAACTTCATGAATTAAACTTTATCCCATGAGCATATGCACTTTCCTTGTTACATTGATTTGGTTTAAGATTTTTATAACTCGGTAATCTTTTGTTGCATTGTATATACTTACACCGAGTAAGCTTCGTACCTTTTGTCATTTGTGAGTGTTATACAGTATTCTTTCCTCTTTGAAAACGTTGAATTCGTTGGTAATCTCTCTAATCTTTCATTTGACCGTTCATTAATTGAGTTCATGCTTGAAATGTGTTACTTGATCATGATTTTCATATACTGTTTTGACTTGAGAATTGCGTAAACTTTGTGAAATGATCATAGGAAATCTTTGTTATATCACCCATATTAGCCTTGACCTTACCATATATGTTTCCCTAGTCAACCCCTTTGAGCCTAAATACTAGCCTTTCGTTTCATTACCCAAAATCCCATAACTAACTCCAAATTGGAGTTTTAAGCCATACATACAACTTACATACCTTTATTTGGAATGTTACTTGGGATTGAATGTTGTTGTTGTATGTCGGTTGCAATTTAGGCATATGAGAGTTTGAAAAGTAAAGAAAAGAAAGTAGTGAAAAAAAAGTGAAGAAAAAGAGAAAGCAAAAAGCAATAGAAAACAAAAGAGAAAAGTGAGAAAAAGAAGAAAAGAAAAGAAAGAGAAAGTTGTAAATGTTGTGTATAGTGTTCAATAAGCTTTGATTACTCTCCCCGATGATATATCTAATGCTTGTTTTGGAACTTGTTTTCCAATTTTTGATATTGCCCGCATTTTTCCATTATCCCGAGTTTTCATCCCGAACACTTTGAATCCGTACATATACCTTTCATTTCGTACCTTAACCCCAAACCTACATTACAACCCTATAAAGTCGTATGTGATCTTAGGGTGCATTTAATTTAAAAGTCATAATAGTTTTGATAATCTGTGAAAATGCATTTCGCCTCTTTTAATGAGCGGTATCCTTTCATTGAGATTACAGTTTTTCATTTTATATATAGCGTTCTTCATTTGTGACATGTGTGCGGCCTAGTTTCCATTTACACCAACTCTTTAGCACGCATGTCCCGTGTGTTACCTCCCTATTTTGAGTGAATTCGCTTGATGAGCGTAGTGCCCGTGAGGATTGAATATATGCATGTCTTTATGTTTATCCGGTTTATTTAAGTATTTACCAAATCATATTGTGCATTTTCTTTCCCCCCTCCCACTTTTAAAGTTTCAATTCTATGGGGTGCATTCAACTTGTTAATAACAACGGACTTTAGCTTGAATTCGTTCAATATGCTAATAACATGTTTGAAATTTTTTCGTTGTTGTCGAGTTTGTCGCATGTTGGGTTGGGCATATTTTGAGGAAACCATATGATGTTTGTGGGTTTCATCCTTGAAAACCCTCACGAGACGACACTCGTCCACTAGGGTAACCTAGGGGTTTAACGACTTATTGCATATGCTAAATGCAATCGTTCACCCGCGAAAGTGGCCTTATCTTTTTATTACTTTTTCATCCCATTTTGTACTTGTATCCTGCTTTTGGTTTGCTTGTAGTTCTTGTTGTTTCCTATTTTATTGCTAGGGACTAGCAATGTGTAAGTTAGGGGGTGTGATACGACGCAAATATTGTGTATTTCACCCGTTAACCTACGCGTTATTAGCCCCCTTGGGTATCTTAATCCCTATATTTATGCTCGTTAACCAGACAACCTCGGATTTCTATGTTAACATGTTTTGCAGGGGTTAATTCAGCTTTTGTAGGTATTTGGATGCTTAGTATGAAGTTCGGACGCATTCCGGCGAAGTTCCATACGCAACCGCACGTTCAAGGGCATTTTAGTCTTTTCATAGCTTAGTTACCTGGCCCGACATCTCACGAAAGTTGTAACTCTCCTCGCTAGCTTCGCGTGGCCGTGAACGGTGCGCGATTCCGATGCATAACGAAAAAGTTACGGCGATTCTTGCGGAGGAAAAACAAAGAAAGCAAAAGAGGAGAAGAGAAGAAGAAGAGAAATGCAGTAGGCTGCTGCATTCTGCCCTACTTGATTGATCGATCGACCCATTTGGTCGATCGATCGACCATTCTATTTTGCCGAATTTTTGCCTAGGTCGATCGATCGACCAAAGGGGTCGATCGATCGATGCTCTATTTTCTGCAGATATTTTCCTTTCTTTTCTTTCTACTTTATTTTTATTCCAACTTACTATATAAGCCAATTTTTGTTGTAATAAGAGAGATACCAGTACATACACAATTTTAGGTTAGTTTTATTTAGGGTTTGGGGATTTGAGAGCTCTTCTTCTTCCTCTCTTGGTTTGACACCCTTTAGGGTTTGTAATTGGTAGTTTAATCTTCCCTCTGCATTAATATAGCTTGTTTTCCATTAATTCTTGCTTTCTAGATAATTTACATGCTTTGTTAATTAGGTTTACATGCTTTATTTATTGCTTTCTTAGTTTAATTAGTTTATTCATGCTTAGACCTTAGATAAATAGGGTTGGGATTGTGTTTCCGTCATTTACGGGTTTGGACCTCGAAAATTAGGTTTTGTGCAAAATTGCGTTTAATTGAAACCGCGTGTATTAAAGTTGGATTGTTATGCATTTAACTTTCTTTGTCACACAACGTTAGTGTTTATAACGATTATCCGAATTTAATCCGCGTGTGACCATTTTCAGTTAAATGTTTAATCTCGCAACTTTGGGTTAAATTCCTTCTTATGTGATGTTTATGCTTAATTGGATATGCTCGATTAAATTTCTTTTGAACCGAAACTCTAATTAGTAGTTGTTTCGATCCGTTTGGTAGAATGCGATCCCGTTCCTCGCTTTCCTTTAATTTAGTGTTAACTTCTTTTTTCTTTAGTTCACCATAACCACCCATCACCTTTTCTTATTTTTTTTACACCATTTTTATTCTTGAAGTAATTAAAACAATTAACATCTAAAATTCAATCACTCCCTGTGGATTTCTTACGATACCCTACTTACCACTGTGCTTGCTTGTCAAGTGTAGTAGTAGCTTAGGTTTATTTTTGTATCGCGGCGGCGAAACACACAACGATTGTGTCCTCACACGAACACACTTTTTCCGCCCAGTCACAAATAAATAATAGCATGCAATAGATCTTATTTTTATATAAAATTGCACATAAAAGAGAGTGGCCTAACAGCGTATCTCCTATAGTAGTATCGAAACCGATCTCAAGATTAATCTCATTGCCAATTTTGTTCAGTTTTTCGATAACTTTTCAATGGGTTTTTCCCGAGTAGATTTCACGAGTATATGTACTATATGTAGATATATAGCACCCATATTATATTTCACATATGTATGTACTTAAGTGTCTATACAAATCTTGATTTAGCGTGCGTGAACAAACATATATAGGTTTCAAATTATTAATGCTTCAAACTTCAAAACCTTAATTCTCCGCCCCAAATCTCCAACTAATGCAAAGCTTAAAACACTTTCAATAACAACAAAGTTGTATTAAATTAGTTTAGAGAAGATAGGTATTGGAGTTATAGAATATAAGTTAGCAAGAAAAATAATTTAGCAGGTAGAAAGGAACAACAACACTAGGTGGATTTCCCCATTTGGAATCATATAATCTCAAATTTAATAAATAACTCATATTCAAGACAAATGACAGATGTTCTGGTAAGTAAATAAAAATACACTTACACAGTGGCAGCACCCCTGAACTCCCATTGAGATTTGACAAGGTAACTCTGCTTATGAAGCACAGAAGCAGATATAAATTTTCTTTCCTCGGGAATTCCTTTGAGAGAAAACGAGACAGAATAAATCATCAGAAAGATGAAGAAGGACTGGATAGAGATATTTGGGGTCTAAGGTGTTCAGTTCCTTGGAAAGCATAATGCTATCTTCTGGGTTTGGGAAGTAAATGTCCTTGTTATGGAAATCATAGGCAGCAAAAGTACGACAAAAGGGTGAACCAGTAGATGGTGTCACTAGTCAATGCAGATGAGGAAATTGTGCCGTGGTAGTAGCGGATTGAGTACAAAGAGGTGAACCCATGGCCATTTTCGATAAACCAATGGTGAGAGGTGACATCGTACCAGACAATGCGGGGATATGTATATGCACAAAGCATAATCATATTTTTGTCAGGGAAGGGAATAATCACATGGAAAAAGGGGTCATGTCCTCCCTTCGGATAGCGGGTCAAAGGCTTCGATATCCCCGTGGAAGGGTCAAAAACCTCAGCAAAATTCACGAGACGCCTTCCTTTACGACCATGACTTCCAACGATATAAAGCTTATCATGCATGGGGGCCATTAATGGCGAAATCCTATCAATAGTCAAGTGATATCTCTTCCAACCTAAGTCCAAGTTGGTACTGTCGAGGCAATAGATGAATGAAGAGTTAAAGGACCTATGTCCACCGGGAGAGCATAGATAAGGGCCTACGGCCACAATGCCGAGACAATATTGTGGCACAGCTAAAGTTGAGTCTGGGCGGAATATTATTAACTAATTATAGTCCGTGTGTCCTAAACAAAACCTTCGTCATCATGGAAACAAGCTATTATTATGGATCAATGAGTAATCTTTCTAGCCCTATAAAAATAATTTATAGGGATCTTTTGTGGAGAACTCATTTAACCATACTATCACTGTTGTTACTATTATTATTATTATTATTATTATTATTATTATTATTATTATTATTATTATTATTATTATTATTATTATTATTATTATTACTATTGAAGGAATGTTTTTAGTAAACGTATCCTCATCTTCAAACCTAAGGCTACGAATGATCAAAATAAATAAATAATAACAATAATTAAACACACAAAATCTAAGGAAGTTAGGAAAAAAATTGTGAACTCAGTACAATTTTCTTGGTTGATGATGAGTAGTTTTATTGATTTTGGAGATATAAGTCAACATTTGGCCATGCAAAAGAGGTGAGCAGCTGGACTTTATGCTCATGTAGGGATGCCCCTAGCTTAGCTTAGTTTGGACGCTCTCAATATTTAGTACCAAGGTATGAACAAAGAACTAAGGAGATTCGTGCCACAATTAGGAATGACAGTAAATGATGAGGAAATTGCACTTTAATGTTGTGGTAGCACATAAATCATAGCATGAAATAGATCTTATTTATATATAAAATTGCACATAAAAAAGAGTGGCCTAACAGCGCATCTCCTATAGCAGTATCGCAACTGAGCTCAAGATAAATCTCACTGCCAATTTTGTTCAGTTTTTCGAAAACTTTTCAATGGGTTTTCCCGAGTAGATTTCACGGGAGTTATACATATAGATTTCACGGGAGTTTTATATGAAGATATATAGCACCCATATTATATTTCACATATGTATGTACTTAAGTGTGTATGCAGATCTTGATTTAGCGTGCGTGAACAAACATATATAGGTCTCAAATTATTAATGCTTAAAACTTCAAAACCTTAATTCTCCGCCCCAAATCTCAAACTAATGCAAAGATTAAAACACTTTCAATAACTACAAAGTTGTATTAAAAAGTGTAGAGAAGATTGGTATTGGAGTTGTAGAATATAAGTTAGCAAACAAGATAATTTAGTAGGTACAAAGGCACAACAACACTAGGTGTATTTCCGCATTTGGGACTCAAATTTAATAAATAACTAATATTCAAGATAAATGTTTGGGTAAGTAAACAAAAATACACTTACACGGTGGCAGCACCCATGAACTGCCACTGAGATTTGACAAGGTAACTCTGCCTATGAAGCACAGAAACTTATAGAATTTTTTTTCCTCGGGAATGCCTTTGAGATATTTGTCGTTTAGAACGCATTTGGATATCTTCAGTTTAGTGAAGTGGATTATATTATACATGGTGTCATGAATCTGCTGATAGTTTGCCCCGATCCAAGCCAGGCAGACTAAATCATCAGAAAGATGAAGAAGGGCTGGAAGGAGATATTGGGGTTCTAGGGTGTCCAGTTCCTTGGAAAAAAGAAGGCGGTCTTCTAGGTTTGGGAAGTAAACCTCCATGTTATGGAAATCATAGGCAGCAAAGTATGTCAAAGGGGTGAACTAGTAGATGGTGTCACTGGTCAATGCAGATGAGGTAGTTGTTTTGTAGTAGCGGGTTGAGTGCAAAGAGGTGAACCTATGGCCATTTTTGATAAACCAACGGTCAGACGTGACATCGTAGCAGACAACGCGGGTTGACATATATGCACAAAGCATAATCATATTTTTGTCAGGGAAGGGAATAATCAAATGGCAATGAGTGTCATATCCCTTCGGGTAGTGGGTCAAAAGCTTTGATATCCCCGTGGAAGGGTCGAAAACCTCAGCATAATTCGCGGAACCAATTACTTTATGACGGTGACTTCCAAAGATATAAAGCTTATCATGCATGGGAGCCATGAAAGGTAAAACCCTACCAGTAGTCATGTGATACCTCTTCCAACCTAAGTCCAAGTTGGTAGTGTCAAGGCAATAGATGGATGTAGATATAACGGCCCGATGTTCGCCCACAGAGCATTGATAAGGGCCTACGGCCACAATGTCGAAACAACGGTCTCGCACAACTAAAGTTGAGTCTGGGTGGAATATTCTTAAGGCTTTGTTCCATCGAGGGTGCGGAAGATCAATGATCTCACAGCAGCGCTGCTGCTGATTATGCTTTTGCTGCTTCTTCTGCTTCCACTTGTGTTGAGGTTGATTCCTGGAGTGCCTAATCTTCATATGCTCTTCCACATTATCTACATGGATGTCCACACGAAAATATTCCACTCTTTTCCCTAAGTTCCATCCTCGGAACCAAACTACCGGTGAGGAATTTTCTCCGACCATAATCTGCAAGGCAAAAACAATATTATTAACTAATTATAGTCCGTGTGTCCAAAACAAAACCTTCATCATCATGGAAACAACAAGCTATTATTATGGATCAATGACTACTCTAACCCTAAAAAAATAATTTGTAGGGATTTTTGTGGACTACTCATTTAACCATACTAATACTGTTGTTATTATTGAATGAATGTTTTTAGTAAACGTATCCTAAGGCAATGAATGAGCAAAATAAATCAATCAATAAATAATAATTAAGCGTACACACACACACAAATCGAAGAACGTTACGGTTAGAACAAAGAAAATAGAGTTGCCTGTCTTTGAGGAGAGGTGGCTGGCAGTGGCACCTCAGGTTCCCCTCTTCCCTACTTAGCCATCTCCATTCTCTCGCTCCCCTTTTCGACAATCACTATTCTTTCCAAACCCTAATCCTTAGGGGGTGGTTGGTTGCTTTTATAAAGGCCTAATGAGGCCTTTTCATTTATTAAATAAACGATTTAATTTTAAATCCTTAAACAACTCTTTTTATGTTATATAAGAATAGGTCCGATTATATTATATAAAACTAGGTTTAAACCCCGTGCGATGCGCGAGCTCTGTTAAGATATATGTATAATTATATTAGAAAAGCGTTAAATATTACATTTAAAAAAAATGAGAATGAACTACCGTCATTTAACATGATATTATATATTTTTTTAAAAAATTTAATGTAGCCATGAATAATAAATAATAGAAGTTGAGTAAGACATACATTTATAATGTATAGTGAAAATGAATACGAAATTGAATATTTCATCTTCAAAAAAAATATTGCATTTTCATGAAAGTATAACATAATTATAATGTATATTCCGTCCATCCCAAATTTTTACACTGTTTTCTCTTGGGTATCATCTGTTTTCTCATGGAAGTATAACATATTTCATGGCTAAGTTACACATTGCACTTATTTTAAAAGTAAGAGCTATAACACCTACTGGTTTAGTTGGTGGAGAGAATTATATGTAATATCATGTGAGAATATAAATATATAACACTACAATTTTATATCCCCTATAACGACCTTTTTTATATCCCCTCCAACTTGTCTTAGGATATTTTATTTAAACCCCTCTCATTTATTAATAGCCCCTATTTTATTTAAACCCTCACCAATGGGCTTAAATTCGGTCAACCATTCTCAAACAACTCCTTATTATTGTTATAAATTTGATGAGAAAAAAATAGCTAACCATTTTTGTTTTTTCAATTGTGATGAGATCTGTTTTTTTTATAGAAATTTGTGATTAAAATAGTGTTTTTTTTTCAATCTATCAAAATTAAAGGCCCACAAAGAGAACCCAATAAACAAAAAAAAATATCCCAAGAAACAAATAGGACAAACTTTGATATGAACAAATCGATGAACAAAAAATAAAAACCCACGAACTTGACGGCTCAATTTATATAGTTCAGTGCTTCGAAAGAGATGTGTAATCTTATAGTTTAAGTACAAATGGATGGTTTCAGAATCTCAAAACAAACTCATCAGTAAATCATCTTTGGTGACATTTATTCAATCATACGGTGTGCGTAGAATATAAAAATACCCATAAAGAATCTTTTAGATTTGTATATTTTTTTTTACATATTTGGATGATTTTCTAGATACATTTTGACACCATCACCAATCATATGGATCCTTATCAAAAGGGACATATTAGTAAAGGTTCTTTTTCCAGAACTTATTCATATTGTGAAGCACATGTATTGTTAAAACCCTGTCATTTGGGATTTACAAAACGACAACATACCAAAATTTATGGCCCCATTAAATATTCTCTAGAACACTGTGGTAGAACAAACCTTTTCCCTTGGTAGAACAAACCTGCTAACTTACCAAATCTCTGTTTAATGATTGGCGTTATTAATGGAAGATATCTGTTTCATAAATGATGTCGGCAATTGTAATATTGAGTATTGTTATTAATGCGTACAACTAACCAAACCTTTATTTAAACATATAGCTAACCCTGTGGTAGAACAAAGCTACTAACTTACCTTTCACAGTGTGTAGAAGACAGAGACATGGTGACCGTAAAAGAGATTGAGACATGCATCCGTAGTAACCAGTAAAATACCATCTCTATACCAAATATAAAGCAACTAAAAAAAAGGAGCACATTAGCAGCAATGGATGTTTGATGAGAAAAATACCGTTGATGGAGGCGAGAGGCGATAAACTAAGAGGGATATTATTATGATGATGATGAAGGTGTAGGGGTGGAAGATAGAAAGCTTTATTTGGGATCTCGGGAGTAGGAGAGAGAACCATGAATGTTACAATGAATTTGGAACTCTTAGGTTTCCACACATGTATGGGAAAGAGAATACGAAAAATGAGTTTTAACGGGTGAGATATGGGTTTTATAAGATGCATGGTGAGTTAATGTTTTAGTCCACGCGTCCATCCTCAAAGAGGAGACATTATTAGATTAGATGTGCAATTAATGGTGTTGCCACATGTCAATTCTATTTGAAGGGACACCAAAATTATATTATGTTACTAGCATGCAGGCACGCGATGCGTGACCGAATATATCAAAATTTATTAATTTTTGTTTTTTCTTGTTTCACACAATAAATTCTTGTGACACCCGCTTAATTAAATACCGGGCGATCACTCCTTTATTAAATTAAAATCAAGGTGAACTGTTGGTTCATTCTTAGGATCACTGTCGAAAAATAACTTTTCCAAATTAAACACCCTAATTAATTAAGCTAAGTGTCAAAACCATTTTTAGACATTTCTTTCCAAACTTTATTTTTATGTAAGCCAACATTTAAATCTTTACATAATTCAATTTTTAAAGAATCACAACACAATTATCCTGTAACATATAATCCAAATGATTTAAACATTCAACAACGAAGTCCCAAAATTTAAAACTTAAAGTAAAACATCGAGACAGTAATAAATCCCAAGGTGACAATACTAGAAATAAATGAATCACAATGTCCAATAAAATGACTAGATAATGAAAACGGGCGACACATGCCCAACTGAATAAATATGATAAGAGTGGAATCAAATGAATGAACTCGTCTAAGCAAGAGGCCTGCAACTCCCACCTAAGCTGCACCTTTCAAATGATCATATGCAAGACGCCCCTGTGACTGGGCACCTGTATTACATACATATATACATACAAGAGAGAAAGGAAAAGGGAAACGGGTCAGAGCCCGATTGTAAAAGATTTAAAATTTGTTCAGCAAGTATTTAAAATATTTACAGGCCAATGCAACAACATATTAGTGCGGCACTCCCTTGAGAAATTCTCACATCTCTTCTAATGTGGACGCCTATCGTACTAACCTTCCCAACGGTTTAACTTATCTTAGGTTACTCGTAAGATTTAAAACTGACAATCTAATTGTTTAAGAGGATAATTTCATTTGATCACAAAGTTCTCATTTAAACCTTATTTTCTAGTAAAGTTTCACATTATACTTTTCAAATCAAGTATTTCCAAATTGAAGTCATCATTCATTTCTTACTTTCCATAAACACAATAGGAAGTTCCAAATTTCATAAGTTCATATATATATTAAATACTCGTATAATATATATATATATATATATATATATATATATATATATATATATATATATATTCTAACAGCACCCCACATAAAAATTATGGTGCGGGCATACTCTGCTATCCAATCACCGTATCAATTGTACTAAGGAAAATACAAGTTCGGAAGCACTCACGAACTGTATTAATACATACACAAACAATATTGAGGCAAAGCATAGTTTCCAAGTCCAAGAGGTCAGCATATACCCTCGCGTCTCTTAGGACCGTGACTATCAATTCGATAGCCTGTACCTAGGATTCCTATCTTCTAGGGTACGAGTCAATATCCCCCATGAAGGCCCATTCGATATAAGACCATCCCAGCGCGGTAACCTCAGGGATAGCAAGTAGCGCAGGCATGATTTTCACACGTATATAATATATGCATAAACGCAGTCATATAAACATACTACTTTTACCATATCTCTTTAGGTTCATCTCATAACCCATAATTATAACATTTATCCTTATTTCTCATTATTTAGTCATCACTTACAATGGTTCGTCTCTTACTTTAATTTGAGGGATTAATCCAACTCACTACGTAACACTCATGGACTCTATCCTCCCAAGTGTAGAATTTCAATAGGTACTCATCTAATTTTCCAACGTAACTATTTTACGCGTCTCTCCCTTTAATGAATAAGTTCATCGTCCCTTATATGTAAATATCCCAAAAATGTACATCTCCTCTTACCTTAAAGGTCTCATAATTATTAATAAGTCCTACTGGTCTCCTTTACCTTCGAAATTATTTTAAATAAGGATGCCCAAATATTTCTACTCATTTAATTTGAATTTAACTATTTTCAAAGGGAAACGTGAGTCTGCCAGAAGGGGTCGATCGATTGATGGCAGGAGCTCGATCGATCAATGCGTCGATCGATTGACACCCCTAGTTCGATCGATCGATCAAACAGGTATACGAATTCTGCAGATTAACAATTACGGGTTTCATAATCTAACCTCAATCAAATCCATATTTTTCACACCCAAACTCCCTAAAATTTATACTACAAATGGTATGAACCCATATTATACATCTTCAACGTAAAGCATGCAATTTTTCATCAATAACCATATATTAATAGGCCAAAACTCATATAAAGTTTAACTTGTCAAGGTCAATGACCGTGACAATTCCTGGGATGACAACTTTTTTTGTCACGGTCATTGACCGTGACAGGTTTGTTAGAATTGTCACGGGCGTGTCATGGTCTTTGATCGTGACAAAACGGTCATGTCACGGTCCTTTACGTTAACAAGTTTTGTCACGGTCAATGACCATGATAATTTCGGACATAATTGAAAAAAAAATCTGCTGGGCAGTATGGCCACTGCCACTGCCACTGCCCAGCAGTATATTTGTACCCATTATAGCAACGTTGTACCTGTTCAAACATCATATATCCAAATAAAATAGAGCTAATGCAAATATACATTCAAAATAAAGACAATATGTATCATGATATAATCCAAATATAATTCAAATGTAACAACTTAAAACAATTCAATTCAAATAATGTCACTAATGTCTGGGTATGGTTAACTCTGAGGAGGTGAGTAGACCACACGATATAAGAATTGACACACCCACTAATATACACTGTGTCGCATTGTTCGCACAACCACAATGCGGAGCTCTCCTTCCCGGGTATCACATGCATGACGAGCACCTTGGACTCGATTTCTTGAAGCTCACGTCCATGAACTAGTGCACCTTGGATGATATTTGGGTCCCTCAACCCCCGCCCTATCCGTTGGCAATCAAATATATCCATTATAATCATGCTCAGCCAACCAAGTGTCAACATCGATCAATTGAAGGGAGATAAAAAGAGAAGTGAATCATCAAAGTCTGCACGTGTCGGCGATGAAGCAGCAAGGTCCACATCCTCATCATCCTGCACCATGTCCTCCTACACCTCCTCCTTTACTGCCTTTTCCTTCCCTTTCCCCTTACGGTTTCTGCCCAACGAACGCTTCATGAACGAGAACATATCGTGGACCATCGCTTCTAAATGGGACAGCTTTGTGTCATGCGAGTCCACCGTTCGAGCCAACCCGGTGTCGCTCATCTCCAATTCGATGATCCTAGATTTGGTCACCCGCGAGCTCACCCCCTTGTCATCCCCTTGCGATCAGCGCCAAGTACTTGGTTGAGTGAGTTTGTGGAGAAAGATGCCTTGTCGGCATCAAATTTCGACTCATGCACTTCCTTAAGCTTTGCCTGAAACGACAAAAAGCACATGATTAGTAAAATAAGTAAATTAAAAAATTATGACGAAATTAATAAAAAATAAACTATCGGATTACTTATAATCGTGGTCGCGACGCTCGGGTACAACTCTTTGTCCTTCCCCTTCTTCGTCCGAAGAGCCACATTAGTATCGAGCCTATGTGGCCTACCCCCAGGGCCACTCCCCGTCCCCTGAAATAAAATAAAGTAAAATTAGTATCGGCCCCACAAAGTAAAATAATGCAGATTAATATATTTCTTTAGTTATAGAAAAATTAAATCTTACCATCATCCTTTGCTCCACCTCAGCTTAAGACGTCCGGCCGGAGCAGTGCACGTCAATCTTTTTTGCCCGATTTTCCCTCCCCGATTGGCGAGATGCCAATTGTCGCTCCCCGATCTCATTATCAATGAACTTTTGCCATTGTGTCAACGAGATCGGATCCTTCGACGGGATGGATTCACGCATTTGGATAACGGACTCTCGTGTCTTTCCAAAGTCCCGGGCCGCATATTTTTCTTCCACGTCTTTTGTTGCTCTCTCAACTGCTCCAAGACGGAATCGCGTAGCTTTGGATCCCGGCTGAATTGTTCCCGTCCATCAAATATAATGTTAATTACGAATAAATATAAATATAAATATAAAATGAAGCTGAAATCGAAATCGAAATCGAAATCAAAATTGAAATTGAAATTGAAATATTCATATAAATATAAATATAAATACATTACCTGTAGTGCCACCCAAACAGCTAACTTGAGCTCATATGCCACCTCCTTCCAACTCATGTGCCCCGGGCCGATGATCGTCTTTATCAGCTCAAGGAATCTCTCTAATAGCCCCGACTTGTTCTCGATGGTCATCCCTAATTTTCCATATTTGAGGAGCCTAGGTGCCGAGGATCCCTCGTTGCGTCCGCTACAATCGAGCCCAGACGACATCATCATAACCAGCATCATCATCCTCGCCTTAATACCTGAAGGAGACATTTGCCGTAAAAAAATGTTATTAGTACAAATCAAAATGAATTAGAAGAAGGCATGCAAATATGTAAAATTACTACAAATAAAAATGAATTATTACTATTAAACACTTCAATACTGAATTCCAAAACACCAGCATCTTGCTCATAATATGTACAATCACGATAAACCGTACTCCGTCTTCAAACTGTGCAAACCAACCATTGCATGTAAAGTTGTTTGATCTTTCTCACAGCCAGAGTATAACGATTGGGTCGCCTTAAATTTTAAACTTTGCTAGTCATCGTTAAGTTTTATCGTGATATCTTCACGAGCACTTGAACCTTCTACATCATCGGTAACCTCATTCTCCTATACTTCATAAAATTCGTACGCATCATCAACTAAATCCTCCAACATATTATGATCTACGTCGTCCCCTTCTACATCTATCCTACTTGTTGAAGGTTATTGTGAAGGTTGGTCGGGGACAAAAGGAACTTTCAATTCACCGTGAAAACTCCAAAATCGATAACTATCTTGCATACCCGATCTTAACAAATGTAGTTCAACTGTTTTCCACTCAAACACCTTACC